>JAZAYU010000125.1:910242-1532396 GCA_038501625.1 Corbicula japonica
CGTTTCCTTTTTTGGCGTATATTTCAGTTTTGAACCGATAATTGTAGCTGCGGGTGCGGGGCACTTGTAGCTGCGGGTGCGGGGCACTTGTAGCTGCGGGTGCGGGGCTGTGTTTTCTGGGAGTAGCAATTCCCGATATACATATTTCACTTTTTAAAGATAATTCTATAGAACGACAAACTAATTAAATGAAGTATAGTATGTTTATTACAGATTTACAACCAGCTAAAATCTTTTCACCCCCACTTGCGGGTGTACAACAGGGAGGACATGCAGGACCGTTGGTTTTTCAAGAATCATATCCGTATACCACCGATATTTCTTACAACAGACAAAGGATGGTTTATAGTGCACGTGAGTTTGTCGATTTTTTATTTTTTTATTATTTGAATTTACATACTTATTAAAACATGCTCTCTCTCTTCCTCTCTTCTTTTTCGCTGCGTGTGGAGGCTTTGTTTTGTGAGTGTGGCAATTCCTGCGTATTTCACTTTTTTTTTTAAATCAGTTCGTTGCAAAAGAAACAACCGGGTAGGTTTTATAGCCACAGAATAGGTAGGGCCAGCATTGTAGAGGTAGGACAGTGTTAAGTTGTTTCAAATATGTCTGTGATGCGAGGAATAGATAATTATATTTATACTTTACTATACTACTATGAGTTTAAATATCGGCAGCGATTCCGAAATCTGATGCCAATAATTGAGTTGTGCAATGCCAGGTAAAAAAATCACTATTATGTCGAAATATGCAAAATCATAAATAATTTATGTGAGAAAAGAATAGATGGTTACATATAGTAACACCTGAAATGTCAAAACTTGTTTCTGAAGACATTTTCTCCTGTGAAATTCCCAATTGGAAATAAGCTTGCTTTCCAAGAGTCCGCTTTGTTTCTTTAGAAAATTGTTTTATGGATGCAAAATTTTTCGATAAATTGTGAGAAGTTCTTATATCATCAGTATTGAAACCTTAAAAAAAAGAACAAAACAACATGTGAACTAGGACCGAAGAAAGCATTTTTCTGTGCTAAAAGATCAAAATTTACAATAAACACATCATATAAAGATCGGCATTTTTTTAAATGAAGGATTTCATTTCAGCATAATACAATAATGTATGCCTGATTCATACTTCTTGTCTTCATTTCAGCCGAAATCAGGGGACAGATATTTTGAACTGACTGGTAACGTGTGGCATGGTAATCATGGCTTTGATAATAATGATATGGATATGAAAGCCATATTTCTGGCATTTGGTCCAGGTAACATATTACTGTGGTATCATTATATTTCGCGCTCGTTTTATTTTCATGAATTTCGCGCTAGGAAAAATGCGCGTAATTCTAGCAAAATTAACCGTAATAATATACAATTTTGTGAAATCAAATCCGCCTGTATATGTCATTTTCCACTTTTGTGCGAAAATTCGTCCATGCGAACCTAAATGATACCAGAGTTATCATGAGCATTATTTAGGCCTGGGCAGTTTATTATCTCTGGTTACATTGCAAAAAGTGTCACTGTTTTTGGTAGATAAATAGATCTAATTGTAATTTAATTATAAAAAGCGAATTATTGACAATTTTATTTTCTATTCAATTATTTGATAAAACAAACGTTTCTAGGGTAAAACAGTCAGTATAAATAAACATTCTAGATACTTCAAATAAAGTTTCCCAAAAATTAATTATTGTTCAAAATAACCGAACCCAAGTCTGTGCAAGATCTAGGCATACTTTATGTAAAGTTTTCAAAACTCAGACCTAAAATAATTACAAAAAGAATTGTAGCCAAAGTTTAAATCTCGTCTATTGTATTTGGCCTGTATAAATGACATGCTATCAATTGGTATTGGTATTTATTATCCCCCGCCGATGAAATCGGGAGGGGGATATTGTTTTGGCGTTGTCCGTCCGTCACGGTGTCACGTCGTCACGTCGTCACGCTGTCACGCTGTCACGCTGTCCGTCCGAATTTCGTTTCCGCGCTATTTCTCCGCAACCACTGGATGGATTTCAACGAAACTTTGTGGGAACCATCAGTACCAAGAGGAGATGCGCATATCGTTGTCTTGTTCCGCTCAGACCATTTAACACAGAGTTATGGCCCTTTGATAACCTATGCATTATGTATATAGAGCAGTATTCGTTTCCGCGCTATTTCTCTGCAACTACTGAATGGATTTCAATGAAACTTGCTGGAAACCATCTATACCAAGAGGAGTTGCGCATATCGTCGTCTTGTTTCGGTCAGACCATTTAACGCAGAGTTATTGCCCTTTGATTACTTATGCATTATGCATATAGAGCAGTATTCGTTTCCGCGCTATTTCTCTGTAACTAGCGGATGGGTTTCAATGAATCTTTCTGAGAACCATCAATACCAAGAGGAGAAGCGCATATCATCGTCTTGTTCTGGTCAGACTGTTGAACAAAGAGTTATGGCCCTTTGATACCTTATGCATTATGCATATAGAGCAGTATTCTTTTCCGGGCTATTTCTTTGCAACTACTGAATCGAATTCAATAAAACTTTCTGGAAACCATTTATACCAAGAGAAGATTCGCATATCGTCGTCTTGTTCTGGTCAGACCGTTTAACACAGAGTTATGGCCCTTTGATAACTTATGGATTATGCATAGAGAGCAGTATTCGTTTCCGTGCTTTTTCTTTGCAACTATTGGATGGATTTCAATGAAACTTTCTGGAAACCATCTATACCAAGAGGAAATGCGCATATCATAGTCTTGTTCCCGTCAGACTATTTAACACAGAGTAATGGCCCTTTGATAACTTATGCATTATTCATATAGAGCAGTATTCGTTTCTGCTATTTCTCTGCAACTACCAGATGGATTTCAATTAATCTTTCTGAGAACCATCAATACCAAGAAGAGATGCTCATATTGTGGTCTTGTTCCAGTCAGACTGTTTAACACAGAGTTATGGCCCTTTGAGTACTTATGCCTTATGCACATAGAGCAGTTTTTTGTTTCCGGGCTATTTTTCTGCAACAACTGAATGGAATTCAATGAAACTTTCTTGAAACCATCAATACCAAGAGGAGATATGAATATTGTCGTCTTGTTCCTGTCAGACGGTTTAACACAGAATTATGGCCCTTTGATAACTTATGCATTATGCATATACAGCAGTATTTGTTTCGTCGCTATTTCTCTGCAACTACTAGATGGATTTCAATGAATTTTTCTGGAAACCTTTAATACAAGCAGGAGATGTGCATATTGTCATCTTGTTTCAGTCAGACCTTTTAACACAGAGTTATGGCCCTTTGATAAGTTATGCATTTTGCATGTAGAGCAGTATTTGTTTCCTTGCTATTTCTTAGCAGGAAACTATGGAAACCATCAATACCAAGACAAGATGCCCATATTGTTGTCTTGTTCTGGTGTGACCGATTAAGACAGAGTTATGGCCCTTTGATAAGTTATGCACTATGCATATAGAGTAGTATTGGTTTCCGTGCTACTTCTATGCAACTTCTGCATGGATTTCAATCAAATACCGCACTATATTTTTACTACTGCGTTCATCATTTTAACAACTTGAAGACTTTTCGTCTCATTTTTATATTCTGGTGAGCTGCCCAACCCTTTTCACCATCTGAAGTTTTTTTTCACTGTTTTTGCCATCCGTGATAAATATCTAAATAAAGCCCTATGTCTTCAGCTGTTGTGTAAGTAATAACCAGTACTCGGCGGGGGATATAAATTCAACGAATTTGCTTGTTTATTTAAAATCATAATGGGGTTTCTGTTAATTTCTTTTTTAAATTATTTTCAGATTTCAAAAAAGGTTTTACAGCACAACCTTTCTCCAATATCAACGTGTACCAGTTAATCTGTCACGTGACAGGAATCAAGGCGAGGCCTAATAATGGCACGTGGTCTGACGTCAGTGATATGCTTCATGTCGTGTCACGTGATGAACTTTAAGTACTCCAAGTTTAAATACTTTCGCCGGGAAAAGTTATTTGCTAAAATATGTTTTTGATATTTCCAAATGTTACTTTCAATAATAAATCAACAATTTACATAATAAAATAGTATAATGTGATGTTTGACAAGTTTTAGCCAAATTGTGAATTTATTCAAGCTTTATTATTTTATATATGATTATGGATGTCGTCTGCTCAAACTGATGACGTCATGTGCGGGAATGACGTGAAATTCACGAAGACACATATGCTCATGACATTTTCTCAATGACCTCAGTTTTTTGTCTGTTCTCCACTCAAATGTCTGTTCTCCACTCAAATGTCATCCACATGCAATCCACTCATGTTATATATGCGTAACCATTGCTCAGTTTTATCATTCTATCATATGTTTGTTTCATTGTCCTAATTATTGTACTATCATATCCAAGTTATGGTCCTTTAGGGACAACTAACCTGTTTTAGTCATAATAAACAGTTGAACTAAAACCCGTGTGCTTCTTAAATCCTGTTTCAAATAGTTCCCGATGGGAATCGAACACCGGTTTTTAGCGTGACAGTCAAGGATGGCACAGATTTGTTAGGTTATTGTGAAATTCAATATAGTTTTGTATAATCATGAACACACAACGGCATGTAGGATATTTCATTTCACCAAATGTTTATGATGCTGAAAATATTTGTGTTTTAATAATTTAATTTAATTTTATAATGCGGCCTAACAACAGAGTTAGAAATGCGAAAAATGATGTTCAGACATGGTTTTGAAATTTTAATCATACGAGTTGTCTCGCTTTGAATAATCACGAGTATTGTGTATTATTAGCGATTTCAGCTATAACTTGTAGAAACAAAGCAACATGCTTGTCCACGTGATTGGCGTGAGATTTGCGCTTGAATCTCTAGTGCAGCACTTAGGCACCATACTAGCTTGTGCAAAGTGGAAATTGAATTGTACGAGTTGTCTCGCGTTGTATAAGTAATAATGAGTATCAGAAAAACTTGAGTTTCAAAATTTAATGATTATGATATTATTTCATTGTGTTATGTATTTGTAATAAACTGTTGAAGTTTCAACTTGATATCTGCACTAAAACTCGATTTATAAAGGTTCAAAGACGCCCGCCCATATATAAAAAACCTCAAATTTTCCGATTAATTTCTGTAAAATTGCTTGTTTTTAGACATGTTTTTCAAATTTTATATTAAAATCAACTATTTATAATAGAAGAAACTTGTTGAGTCTGAATTTCAACACAAACACGTACTAATGCTATCTGTTGTATAAATATTGGATCCCAAAGGCAACTCAATTGTGTAAAAGTGAATAACGAATAGGATCCGGTGCCCAAAATTAAGATTTTTTCTATTCAAACACAAGATTTTTGTCAAATAGATCTTTAAAACGTAAAACCTAATCAAACTTAGCCGATTTCAAGCACCGAAATCAAGTTTTGTCGACTTCGACAATTTTCGAGGTTTTGAATCTTAAGGGATTGCCACACTCCTCCCAACTTTGTTCATCAATAAAAAGAAAATTATCAAAATCTCAATAACGGCAAAATGCCGTTAAAAAAAACTTTGCACAAATGTATGTTATTAATGTATCTTTATTTTGCAGATGGTAAGACACGTTAGAAAAGTCAAGGAAAATAGCGAGATCTAAAAATTCCCTAAATTTCTATTTACATAAATTCACAAAAACTAAACAATACAAAACATCATTTAAATGCCCATATGAGTAATATGATACTGACAACAATTTATTGTGTCCTCGTGTCTAACATATGTAAACTTTAGGAGATATTAGTAAAAGTGTGTTTGACCTTCAATTTTCTGTTCGCTTCCTGGTCGCGTAAACCGATGACAATCACTGATTTCTCTTTTAGTAGTTGAAATTTTTTTACAAAGTACACAACATTTTCTTGTCAGTATCATTGCGCTCACGTGGGAATTTAAAATTATGTTTTGTATCGTTTAGTTATTGTGAATTGATGTAAATAGAATTTTAAGGAATTTTTAGGTCAAGCTTTTTTTCTTTACTTTTCTAACGAGTCCTACTGTATGCAAAATAAAGATTCATTAGTAACATTCAATTGTGCAAAGTTTTATTGAACGGCATTTTGTCATTATTGAGATTTTGATAATTTTCTTTTTATCGATGAACAAAGTTGGGAGGAGTGTGGCAATCCCTTATAGGTTGAACCAAGGTAAATCCAATTCCCATAGACCTCAATGTTAAATTCTCAATATTCCATGTACATTTAACATGATTTCTGTCATCTTAATTTCTAGACAACCATATATTGCCGTGAAGATCTACATTTCATCTATTCAAAAACACACAGGAAATAGGGGGTTAACTTACTTGTAAGAAAATTACTGATCTCTAACCGGACAGACCCTATTTTAAACGCGGTATCGCAAATACGGTGCCAAAAATATACATCCGCTGATCCGGAACTAGTTCGCCTCTACCAAACGAGATATAGGCATGAAATTGCTTTCATTTATTTTCCTGATATGTTATTTCTGCAAACAAGCTACAAACAGGCCGATTTCTAACAGTTAAGAGGCCCCCAGATGATGAGAAAAAAAAAGCATATTACTAAAACGGACTTCATTCGAATGGTACACGGAGGGATACAGCGTGATTTGGTGTAATTCAACCTATTGCAAATTGGAAATTTATTTGTACGAGTTGTCTCTCTTTGTATAAGTAATAATGAGTATTGCAAATTGGAAATTTAATTGTACGAGTTGTCTCGCTTTGTATAAGTAATTATGAGTATTGCGTATCATAAGCGATTTCAGAAATTATTTTTAGAAACCAAATAACATGTCCATGTGATTGGCATGAGATTTAAGTTTTCCGGAAGCCATTTGGGCATCATACTAGCCTGTGCAATTTGCATATGAGGAAAAGCCAATACAGAATATACAGCATTCCCCACACAGCCAAACAACAGAACAGGGAAAGACAGATATTACACTATACGAATTACTCCCGAATAATTATAAGCTTCTAATAGTTTACGAAGTATATAATAACAAAACACTTTAACATTTGCTAAAACAAGTCGACAATTTTACTTCTCTCCCATTTATATATGAAAATAATCGAACTCATAATATTATAACTTAAATCAAAGCGAAATAACTCGTACGCTTTTTGAAATATCTAATTGTACGAGTTGTCTCGCATTATACGAATTGTTAGTATAAGTTTTGCATATCATGAGCGATTATTATTTAACATTCTTGCCCACGTGATTGCTGGAACTTATTTAAAAACACATTAAGTTACTTTTTGGTAAAATGTCGCTATTGTGCCTTAAAGCTGTGTAAGCCTATATTAAAATGTTACTATTTCACAAAATAAAATATATGAAAAAGAACGTTTAGAGCCGACGAACATGACAAATATTGCAGGCTCAGTTTGACTGAGCCTGTTCATGGGCAGTAAACAACCAGGTAATCCCGCAAATTTGAATTTTATGGGCGCCGCCATGCAGCAAAACTTCCGAGCCTAATTCGAAGAATCTGATGATCGACTTGTAAGGTGATCTCAGGGCACCATTGTATAGCAATATAATAATATTCTTATTCAATTTGTCTACATTGTACCTAACGGCCTGGCGGCATGAAGTTACCGGCCTAGCGGCGTGAAGTTTCCGGCCTAGCGGCCTGGCGGCGTGAAGTTACCGGCCTGGCGGCGTGAAGATGGCTGCCTTTATCACAATTTAGGCTTATCTTAAAAACGGCTTCAAATCTATTTTATACAGCATACATTGCAGGGATGATTTAGTAAAATATCAACAAGAACTAGCTTTACTATTTTTTAAGTTTTCGAAGCCTGGCGGCCTGGCGGCCTAAACTTAATATTCATCATAATTTGTGTTTATCTAAAAAACGTCTTGAAATCGATTTTTTCAGAATGTACTGTACATTTCAGGGTTGAATAAGCAAAATATCAACAAGAACTAGCTTTAATTTTTGTTAATTTTCTAAGCCTGGCGGCCTAGCGGTAACTTAATATTTATCATAATTTATGTTTACCTTAAAAACGTTTTGAAATCGATTTTTCAGCATGAAATGAACATTTCAGGGGTGTATAAGCAAAATATCAACAAGAACTAGCTTTGATTTTTTTTAAAGTTTTCGAAGTCTGGCGGCCTAGCGGCCTATCGGCCTGGCGGCGTTAACTTTATATTTATCATAATTTATGTTTATCTAAAAACGGCTTGAAATCGATTTTTACAGCATGTAATGTATATTTCAGGAGTGAATAAGCAAAATATCAACAAGAACTGCTTTTATTTTTTTAAGTTTTTGAAGCCCGGCGGCCTTGCGGCCTAAACTTAATATTTACCATAATTTATGTTTATCTTAAAAACGGATTGAAATCGATTTTTACAGCATGCAATGAACATTTCAGGGATGATTAAGTAAAATAGCAACAAGAACTAGCTTTGATTTTTTTTTAATTTTCGAAGCCTGGCGGCCTGTCGGTCTTAACTTCATATTTATCATAATTTATGTTTATCTAAAAAACGGATTGAAATCTATTTTTATAGCATGTAATGTATATTTCAGGGGTGAAAAAGCAAAATATTAACAAGAACTAGATTTTTTTTAAGTCTTCGAAGCCTGTCGGCCTAAAGTTAATATTTATCACAACTTATGCTTATCTTCAAAACGGCTTGAAATCTATTTTGACAGCATAAAATGTATATTGCAGGGGTGTATAAGAAAACATATCAACACGAACTAGCTTTTTTAAATACTAAGTTAATTGTCAAAATCTTTTAGAAATTATGGGGTCTTGACATTATATGAGCATGTCATTAAGAAACTACAGCGCATGTTGAGCTTTATTTACCTCCAGCACAATACAATCTGTTCTGTTACTATCACTCGAAGCTCGGAGAAATATAACGGTATTCAAAGTTGGCAACTCTATAAAAAGTGGCGCGTGTTTTCAGCAGTCACGCAAATTTTGTGGGCACATACGCAGCAGATCATTTCTTAACGAGGAAATGAATGTTTGTAGGGATTTTTCATCATGTAAACTAAATTAAATGTAATAGGCATATATATTTAGTGCAGGTATATTTTACATTTCACTATAAAGCATCATAATCGTTTTTGTGTAAAAATGTCTGTAAAGACCTCTATATTAAGGACAAGAGTGAAACTCAAAATATTTTTGTTCATAAACATCGTTATTTATTTACCATAAATTTGTTCATTTTCCAAAACCATTTTGTAACAAAGATTAAGCGCTCTCTCTCCGGTTTTGAGTCCCCGCAGTTACGGTATCTTAGAACTCTCTCGCATTCTGGGGACACCTCTCTCGATTTCCTATATGACATATGGGGTCAGATCAAGTTTTCGTTACTCTCATTTTTGAGGGGACATAGCTATTAATACATTTTATGACCTCAACATGACGTAAAGATTTTCATGCACTACCGTAACAGTGGGGACCCACACAATGTCCCCAGAATTACGATAGGTTCCCAGAGTCCGGTAAAAAAATGGTGAAAATGTCCACACAATTACGGTTTTACCAGTATTCTCTCTCTCTCTCTCTCTCTCTCTCTCTCTCTCTCTCTCTCTCTCTCTCTTTCTCTCTCTCTCTCTCTCTCTCTCTCTCTCTCTCTCTCTCTCTCTCTCGATGATTGTAATATGAAGTGTAAATATTTTATTTATATAAAAACGTTCATTACAATGTCAGTGTGGCCATAACCACGTGTTTTGTGACATCATTTTTCGGTATTACGGCAAGAAAAAACCCATCGATTCTTTAAAGCCTTGTAAGTATTTTTTAGTTCACAATTTTCGACGAGATTTAGCACATTCTAAGGGGAAAGTTGAACACAACCCACTGTCGTCAATGTCTATGTCAATACATTTGTCGCATTGAGTCTACTTTTGTCTGTGATTCGGGACAAATATTGAAATTGAATAAAGGTATGTTTCTTTTAAATAAATAAATAGATACGAAAGTCAATTATCAAAAAAAAAAAACGATTTATTTTAAGATCACGTCAAAACCCTTCGAATAATAATAGTCAAAAGACATGTTAAATTCTCAGATTTGTTACAAATAAAACTGAATTATTACAAACAGTTTAAGAGAGAAAATAGTTCTGATTATTTCTAATATGAAGATAACCCGGTAACAAACAAAATTATATCTCGTGAATATGCCTTCTTTCAGACTTCCCGAAAGTTGTAAAAAAGTGTCAGACATGAGGTCAGACAAGATGTGAAAATCTGTGTGACCGAAACAATTTCTGTCTGACTGAAACATTTAACACATCAAATAAGCAAAACACAGTATTACGGGTGTTTTTGTTGTTGTTGTTTTTTTTTCAGTGGTACAAATTGTCATTATGACGAATACGTAAAATATTTCATTCGGATATCCTCACTCACTACCTTCTGAACAGTCTCGAATCAAAACAGCGAGTAAAATTGTAATTTAGCGAGTAAAATTGGAATATGCAGATCAAATTTTTGCCGGATATTCGGTCCTACAACATTGAAAATCACATCAGACCAGTCCAAATTTTACCGGACAGGTCCGACGGTCCGGCGACTTTAAGGAAGTCTGTTCTTTAAGGTAAAAGCAGAAAGAGAAAATGATCAGATTACTCTCAAAACCGAACATATTACAGTTGTAAAAATTATATTCAATTTGGTAAAGCAAAACCTTCCATTGCTGTTGTTGAATCCATCCGGAAATTCATCGATACAGACCCGCACCGTCCATTTTTGTTCTGTTGAATTACCAACATCTTGTTCTAACAGAACATTCCTGAAGTCTGCATCATATATTGTCTTATTTGTAACTTTAAAGTGGATTTTCCCAAACGAGAACTGAAATTCATCAGGCAGTAAATCAACCTGTTGACAATGGAATAACTTTGTCAGAATGATGCCATAGCTGAATTCCCCAGAAAACGGAAACGGATATAACGGAAACAGAAGATCCTGTTCATAAACAGACTGGTTTCCGATCTGTACTTGATACAGAACATGACTAGCAACCAAAGCTTTGGCTTTGGTTTGTAACCCAGACAAATCGTAAATTATATTTTTCAAAGTGTAATTTTTTACGTCGTTCAGGGTTGCATTCAGTGGAAATTCTTCAGCTCCGTGTTTGAGGAACCACGTCTCGCGTAGCGCCTGGTTGATAGATCTCTGTAAATAGGAAGGGTCTGCCGAGCCATTGGGATATGTGAGTTTTATGATCAGTTGTACAACTGATGTTCGATTGTCGGTGGTTTGAATGGCAGGCAGTACAAACCAGTCCTGTAACGCTCCTCTCTGTAGCCATTCTGCGGACCTGTTTCTTAACAAGCTTGTTGGCATACTGTAAAAAAAGGAAACCGGAACTGTGTGTACTGTGGTAGGTGTCAACTTGAACAATACGGAAAACGGACCTCCATTCCATTTTCTGCTGAAGAAGCCACATTTTTCCTCAAAGAGAATCTGGCCAAACGGACATCGTCTTGGTCTACATGACCGCTACAAAAACAACAAAAACAACAACAACAATAAGACTGAACTCTTCAGTGAATGGCTATTTGCGCTCGTTTTTCATTAGGAAATAATTATAATTAAACCACATCGTCTTGGTTTGCATGCGCTCGATATATATTATATTTAACAATATTTATACCTACACCAAATGTTTAAGTATCTCGAAGGAAATATGACTTGCTAACATGCTAATACGTAACGAATTTAACCTATGTTAAATTCGTTGAAAACAACCTTTTTTCCAAATACAAAAATTTAATGAACAACAGTAACAAGCTTTTATGACCTTATATGAATGCAGGCCTTCTATCAGGCCTGAACAAAAATAAGGGGTTTCACAAAGGCTCTAATATATGGAAATAAAGGCCTTTTATGGTAAAATATTAACAAATAAAGAGTACATTAAGGTCATTTATGTCAAATTTCTAATTGAAAAAACATAATATATTTGGTTATTCACGAAAAAAAGTTGATTTATATAACACTGAATAAGGCAACCCACACTGATACACAAGCAGTATCTTAATAAAAAAATCACTTAAAAGGGGGGGGGGGGGGGGAGAAATACAGTAGTGCAACTTTTACTTGCTTAAAATTGGCACGTCAAGCAGTCTGAACAAAAATACAGGTTTTGAGTGAAACTTACAAGCTATTTGGCCATTTTAAAGGGTTTTTTTTCCAAATAATTCAAAGGTTTTAAAGGTTTCGCTAGGATGCCTGTGAATGTCTTGTCTAGACTATTGTGGTTCTGTATGGAGACCATGGACAAAGAAAAATATGCAACTTTTCCAGAAATAAGAAATCTCAGTTACAGAATGCGTCTAGAATGCCTTAACTTGCCTACGCTTCGTTACAGAAGAAACATATATGACCTTATTGAAATTTTCAAGATTACAAATAAATTCGAAGACATCAACTATAAAAATTCTTCAATTTCAATGATAATATCACACGTGGACACATTTAAAATTGAAAACATAATAAATTACTAAAACTGAAGGCTTTCCCTTAAACAGTTTAAAAGAAGATACATTATGCAGCGAAACTGTTATTAGTTTCAAAACCAAACTTGACAAAGAATGGGCTTATAAGCGATTAAACACTGACGGTATATATTATATTAATGTTATTTTTATCAGGGAGTACTCAAGTCATCGACCTTTTTGAAGACTTAGAAGATTATATTATTGTGAATTATTCAACTGTTAAATATACAACATAGACGTTTTATAGTCCGAAGAATTCGTTAGAATTGTACGGCCGCCATTTTGATGACGTCACAAACTTGTTCTAGCCTCCTAGGTGACAAAATATTGTAAAGTAGTTCTGCCGCTTTTCCTGACACAGTGGTATCTGTCGTCATATATCTTCACTAAAGTCGAACAGAATTCCATACAAGAACAAGATCATAAAACTAAGATTGGAGACTAGTCTCAAATCTCAGACCAGTCGCCATTTCAGCTTGAGATTTGGGACTGGTCTTTAGATTTAGTTTTATGATCCTGAGCACAGACTATACACGTGTAAAGAGGAATTTACGACATTCCACATTTCTTGTATAATTCTAAGTTTCACCTTTTAACATTACGAATACTGGTTAAAATAAGATTAGTTTGTTTTGAGAAATGTACTCTTTATTTCTGTGAGAGCTGAATTTTAGAACAACAAGTAGAGTTAAAAGACAAACAAAATGAGGTAGAATAAGGAACCGACGCCATAATTTGCTAGGCTTTTAAGCTGTACTTAACTCGACAGTTAAATTGGCATCGTCTCGCATATTTCTAGAACTGAAGAGAACTAGTACTTTGGAAATATTTACGGGAAGAACCGGACCTTTCCAGAGAATAACAAAATGTCAAACCTTTAAAGATCTCAAAAAAACCTCCGAAGGACGGCAAGATTTAGTCTTCGGCTTTGTATCTTGGACGTCTTTATAGGTCGTGTCAAGTACAACCATCAGAGACACTCCGTTCGTTAGATCTTCTCTCCCCAAACACGCCTTTCGCTTACGAATATCTGTATTACACATCCAGCAATACACATTGCCGTATCTCATCGTCTCCCCCATATGTGTATATATAAATGTTGCATTGAATTCCGAACAACGATCCCATGATTCGTCCTTTGTTTTCGCTAACTGTGTCGTGTTACAGGTTCTTATAACATTCGGCTCACATTTTGCAGTTTCGAAATCAAATCCTTCTGGTGGAATATAATATAGAATGCAGCCATCTTGAAAATCTGTATTTTTACCATGAATTAGTTTTTCAACATCTTCAAAATACATTTCATCAGTTTTCTTTACACAAGTAACGACCTTCTTCCATTTGATACCATCTGTAACATTGCTACATCTTGCACAATCTGGATTAATGTAAGTCATCCCAAAGCTCGGTGAATACACTGGATAAAATGAAAGTAGTGGGTTAGTTTCATTTTGTTCACAACTGTTTTCATTACGCAACTCATTACCCTTGCCCAAGCACTTGTTTATCATTTTGTAATAACGGAATTGTTTATGCTGTCCCTGTAAAGCTTCTTGAGACCGACATATCGTTTGGAACGTCTCCTGTGTTTTATACCTATCTAAAGTCCAAAGACAACAATTATCGTACAGTCCACAGTCTTCCGAGCATGAGCATGCGCGACAGCATGAAATGTTGTCTCCCGGGAATGGAAAAGTTTCAGTGGCATTTTTGCTGCAAAACGATGTGTATGGACACAGAGTGTGGATATCTTCGGGCGGTGTCCATATCTCATATTCGACGGAGCTTTGTATTAGTAAAACTAGAGCTAAGTTGTACGAAATGGTGTGTGACATCATCATTTTGTATGTGCCCTCAAAACCATTATGAAAATATAAGCTTTTTCATTAATAGTGAGAGCAGTGCACGTCATCTTTTCAGATAACTCGCTTCCTTTTAAAGTTCATTTTCATATACACAAGCGTTTGGTTTTCCGGTCAAAACTTTAGATTCTCGCGCAATTTCACCGAGCCTGAAATATTTTCATTATTTTGTCGTGATCGGTGGCTTTCGAAGTTCCCATGCAATCTATTTCAAATAGTGGGTTTAACTAATGGCTATCGCATTTTATAGAAAGCAGTGTCTCCTGACAGACGCCTACTTGCGAAAAAATAACTAGACTATCCATCCAAAACGACCATCTACATCAAACTAAATCTTATTTTGGTTCCTATTATTTTGAAATATGTACACAGTCACAAGACATCAGATCATTAAATCATAGAATGTATGTCTCATTGTTGTTATTTATTGTTGTCACGGTAAAGCTGATACGTATTTAACCTTTAGTTTTTATTTATAACCCATTTTAGCTACATGAAAGAACTGACAGAAGTGACAGAACTGTCCAATTAAAGACCGAAATATACTAGTAATTTTGTTATTTTTTTACATTTTGTAATCGAGTACTCGAATACATGTTGAACAACTCGGGTACTCGGACGTTAATCGAGTATCCGAGTACTCGAATACTCGTTACTATCCCTACTTAGTCTTAAAAGGCCACTCAAGGGAAAACCTAGAAGTGGTTTTTGGGGGACAGGTAGTCTTTATTTACAGGTGAATATGTTCATTATATGAGTTGATGGAACAAATAAAATGTGGTCTTTTTCGACAGGTGGTCTTTATGAACAGGTTTGAGTGTATATGACTGTGTCGTGCAAACTCAAGCTGGGCCAAGTACTGACCATGAAAAAAGCCGTACCTCCACTTGATGACGGCAGATCCAATATCTATGAAATTAATGATTTGGAACAAAAACTACGAAGGGTGTTCGAAAAGTAATGCAAATGTAGTTATATTGCAGATGTTCTATATTATTCTTAGATTGCATCAATCGTATCTCTAAATTTTCTAAATATTTCGGCCAGTATTAGTTCACGAAAGTAGCTGCGTCAGCATCTTTCTTGAGTATATAAAGGTCACTGCGAATTTTCCGGGAAAAACAAATCCAAGTTTGCTTCATCATCTTTTTTTTATTTCTGAATCATCATTTTGCAGAAATTGTGATTTCCTGTTAGAAACAAAATAATTTGTATAACTTGATTACAATTTAACTATTAAAATTATCAGTTTCAAAAACTTAAATGACTTTGTGTTATCAAGCCCAAAAGGAAAATACATTTTCGCTTAAGAGCTAAGATAAATTTTATTTATTGGAATCTCACAATGTATACATTGTAACACACACTTGGCATTTTTAACATTTTCCCGTGTCTATATTTACCCACAAGTGCTGTAACGAACCCCAGTCATTTCTCATTATTTAAACTTACACCTCCCCTGTTAAGGACTGTTTTGTCCGAAGCCAGAATAACAGAACCAAACTAGTTTTAAAATCAAATGGACATGTATAAACCTCCTTACTTTATGATGTATTCAAAATGTATAAGCATATTGCTGTTTACTTTTCTTTGTTATTATCTGAACCACGACACTGATATTTGCTTTAGCCGAAAACTGGGCTAGTATACTTAAAAGTTCTATAAAATCATTAATTTTTGACTGAAGCCAATGACATTTTCAGGTTTGTTAGACAAAAGGTTATGCTGACTGCAGACATTCATATAACGTGTTTACATTCATCAATACGAGTCCTGGAATGACTTTTGCATTAATTTTGAACATCCCTTGTATTTAGGTTAGTGTGATTGTGTCCCTCCAAAAAGACAAAATCAATAAATGTAAAACATAGATCATGAACAATCTGATATCCAAGTGATTTTCACTTATTGATCAGAAACTAATTTTCAGTTGAAGGTCACTGAGTCATCTACTAACCATGAAAAATCTACAAACCAAGTTTCGTGACTGTCAGTCAACTGTTCTTCAGTAACCGAAACGTGTTTAACTTAAGGTCACGTGAGATTTAACCTTTGACCCTTAACTAATATGGGTCATCTAATGACCCATCAGTAATCTACATATAAAGTTTTTTTGTATTTAGGAACTATTGAACTGACGGAAGACGTTACCTTGACCTTTGATCCCAATTAAAGGAGTCTAAAACCAGCTTTGAATGACAATTGATTGAGATCAATATCAATCATCTAATGACTATAAGCAAGTTTAATACCAAGTCTGGTGACAAAAACAGGCAAATAAACTTTATTAAAAGTCATTGATCTGACCTTTGACCTTTTGGAGCCATAAACTATAGGGGTCATCTTCTCCCCAAGACCAATCTCCTTACCAAGTTTGCTTGCTGCAGTTTATAAACTTATCGGATACCACAACAGATACGGATACGGATAGATGGTGCAGGATGTTTGTATATGTGTCATCAACACAGTTTGGCATCTTATGCCTTTATTTTATCCTTCACTTATCCTTGCCATTGTGTACTTTCTGATTTGACTCCAGGGGATCTGATCTTGGTAAGGTCATTGAATACCAACCCTTTTGCTTTACAATGCAATTAGCTTTTTTATGTTTTATGTTTGTGTGCCTTTGCATACAACATTGTAGAGTTGCTGGGTGGGTTATAGTTATTTCAACAATAACAACTGGTACTTGTTTGTTCATATGTGAACCTGTTAGGGCAAGTGTAAGGTTGGTGCATCATAGTACTGTGCCCAAGGTTATAAAACTGAGCATGGAAACCAGTCTCAAATCTCAAGCATCTGATTGGCTGAAATGGCGACCAGTCGCCATTTCAGCCAATCAGATGCTTGAGATTTGAGACTGGTTTCCCAACTCAGCTTTATAACCTTGGAACCTGGTTTAAGCCTTCAGTGGCAAATTGTTTGTGCTTGTTTGTATAAGAACTTTACGCGCCATGAGTGAGGTTAATGCACCTTAGAACCGCGTTTAATTTCACATGACAATAATCTATGTAATTGTACGTTGCAATACGGTAATACATCGAGTTCTCTCTTTTTTTTTAATTTGTAATTGAACAACATCTGTTTCTCTCACAACCTTTGAGTTGTGTGGGGAGGTAATTGTTTTCAGAATGGGATTATTTCTTATGTGCCCATTTCACTTTTTAGTTTAAGAACAACTTTAGGCCGATATTCCATACCTCCGTGTACGTGTCCGTTCCGCGTCCTTGTTCGTGTCAGCGACGTGGAACGGACACCGAGGTATGGAAAAAAACCCAATGTTATCTTTGGTGAGTGAAAAATCGCGGACACGGACGTGTACGCGGAAACGGATCACGCAAGACGGAACCATGGAATAGCGGCCTTATTCTCTCATCAGATTCAAAATTGAAGTTTTCAATCATGACATTATTATTGTGTCAAGCATGATAATGTAAAAAACTTCATTACAATTCCAAAAGTTATCCAAACATAATTGGTTACAGAAGCCTTGTTACAAGTTGTATAATAACGATTGTATATGTTTTGTGATGTTGTAAATGTTACAGAATGTCATGACATGGCGAAATTACAGAGATTTGTGAAGTTAGCGGCCTAGCGGCCTAAACTTACTATTTATCTGTAAATTTCGGGGATTCGATTTTTACAGCAGGCAATGTACATTTCAGGGATGATTAAGTAAAATAAATGCTGCAAAAATCGATTTCAAGCCGTTTTTAAGATATACATAAATAATGATAAATATAAAGTTTAGGCCGCTAGGCCGCCAGGCTTCGAAAACTGAAAAAATCAAAGCTAGTTCTTGTTGATATTTTTCTTTTACTGTTATGCTGTTAAAAGAGATTCTAAGTCGTCTTTGAAGATAAGCTAGAACTTTGTCAAAAATTTATTTTAGCCGCTAGGTCGCCAACTTAACAAAAAAAATAAAGCTAGTTCATGTTGATAATTTGCTTATACACCCCTGCAATGTACATTATATGCTGTAAAAATAGATTTCAAGCCGTTTTTAAGATGACCTGAATTGTGATAAAGGCAGCCATCTTCACGCCGCTAGGCCGTTAACTTCACGCAGCCAGGCCGCTAACTTCAGGCCTCCAGACCGCTAACTTCACGCCGCTAGGCCGCCACCAGGCCAGTAGGCCGCTAACTTCACAAATATCCGGCTCTTGTATGAAATATTACATGTATTTGGAACCATAGGCACAAATTTGCAGCATTAGTTCGGGTAAATAAAATTTTAATTTACTAAAATAAATTTGGTTCGCGCGACTAAATACGAAAGTAGGATTTCCGAAACGTCAAAGAAATCGAGATCGCGCACGAAGTGGTCTCTTCGTCAGTGCTAAATGTAGCTCCATTATATTTAGCTTCTTAAATGTTCGTTAACGATAATTTAACAATATCATTGAAAATCCCGGCTATAAGAAAGAATTCGATCAGACCTTTGTTCTGTTAGAGAATTTATATATTAGAGTCTATATGGACAAATATGATTATTTAATAGTATATTCTTACTTAAGTTTAGGACCGGGGCTTTAAATATTGTTTCCCAGCGACCCCCCACCCCTCAGATTTTGCACCTGCATTTTAACAGTTTTGCAATATATTCTACACCAGAATTAAGACCTCCTCACTACATTGTATTAGGACCAATTTTGTCCAGTTACGGTAACTCTTGCAGAGTTTTCACTGTATGTATGGCAAAAAAAGAGAAACGAAAATATTCCGTTTAACATATATTTACAGGATATTCAAGGTCAAATTGTATTCATAAACAAACAATTCTATATTTTCAAAATAAATACTGTATTATGCTTTTAATTTGTTGAGAAGCTACCAGCCAACAGATGTGGCAAAATAATGATTCTACATAATTAATATTGTATTATGCTTTAGCGGATTAAAGAAAAGAGAAATGTATGTTTTTACCGATTCTCTTACTTCTTTTTGCAAATACTTTTAAATTTTTATTTCATTTTTAAAAAATTTATAAGAATGTCAATGATATTGAAGCCCCACCCCCGAAAACAACAACAACAGAAAAACAACAAGCAAGTGCAAAGCACTGCTATTTCTGACTGGTCGCCATTTCAGCCAATCAGATGCTTGAGATTTGAGACTGGTCTCCATTCTCAGTTTTATAACCTTGGACTCAAACTTCCCAACAGCCAATTACGAGACCGTTTTCCATATTCCATAAATGTCCAAAATAATAAAACTGAGCATGGAAAACAGTCTCAAATCTCAAGCATCTGGTTGGTCAGATGCGAGCACGTGATCAATTTCAACCAATCAGATTGT
Organism: Corbicula japonica; assembly: GCA_038501625.1. NCBI lineage: Eukaryota > Metazoa > Mollusca > Bivalvia > Venerida > Cyrenidae > Corbicula > Corbicula japonica. The sequence continues at coordinate 929,903 of JAZAYU010000125.1, forward strand.
TTATATCTAATTTTCATCTCCCGTACCAATTGTGTAACCTTGAAACTGGATTTAGTTTAAATTAATTAATACTGGCACATAAACATGTTGCAATAAATTATATCAGATATTTACAGGAACAAGATATGGAATGTACGTGAACACGTTGAGGTAACACGTGTCATATGAAATCATGCAAACACGTTGAGGTAACACGTGTCATATGTAATAAAGCTGCCTTTCACAGTTCTGGGTGGAATACTTCACTGCCTAAGATGTGGTTCATACTTATCGAACTACTGTTTTATACATATAAATGACTGAACAGAGGCAATTTCGTCGAAATTTTAAACTAATCGGTACAAATCAGGATCTGTTGTGAGTGAATTTTTATGCTTTGGTACCGCTCTATGAAATATATTCATTCGTACGTTGATTGTATTAGAATTTTGCATCACATTTAATTTCTTTACACATTTTCTATAGTTTAAATTATACATTTTGATATTTTAAAAATAGTCCTTCAGAGTGTTATAAGCACGTGACGAGTGAAACAATAATTCTGTAAGATGAAACACATTTTCCCTAATTTTCTAAAGATCTCCAATAATAATCAAATCATTGATAGGACTGAGGGGTCGGCAAACCTAGTCTCGGGACATTTGAAAATTAGAACTACTTTTCGGCGGTTGTTAGGTCTGCAGTTTGATATATTATTAGACCAGTTTAGACTGTCAATAATCAGAAAACTGATAACTCTGGGTCTGCAGAAAATTGTATATGGCTTCGAGTCTACGGTAACACTTTTTCTTCCGACCAAATGTACAATGAGACCATTCCTATAATAACACCACTATTTCAAAGACTTTTTTGACGGTTTTGCACTATTTTTCAGCCTGAAATTTAAACCACTCAACCTTAAAGACCACATTAGTTCAGTCCCAGAGGTGGTCTTAATAGAGAGGTTTCATTGTATTTCCAAGATCTGAAGAAACGACATAACGTCTGACATCTTTTGATTTTGTTATGATTGAAATCATCTAGTCCTATAACATGTAGTCGCAAGTTCTAACACAAATGACACAAAAATACTCTTCAAACTTTTTCACAGCAGCGTTCCAATCAATTTCTTACGAGAATTATAGTTTTGGGTCATACACACGGACTAAGACGTTACGGCCCAGACGTTTGTTTTTAGCCCTATGATTCTCTTGCATCGCACGTTGCGATCCTAGGAACATTCGTCCCAAAACACTTCGGTTCTATGATGACAGATAAACATTTAGGTGTTTAAATTACGGCTTGCATCTTTGTGCTGTCATGTACTGTGTCCTTGTTGCTGTGACGTAGGTGACTCTGAAAAGGAAACGTATAAACCCGTCAACTGACAGCCCGGAAGCATGCGCAGACAAGTTCGAAAGCATTTCCGCTTATTATTTTCGTACTCGACAATCGGTAAAGTAGGTCGTACTTTTCTGCAAGTTTTTCAAAATTTAATAATAATGTTTAATATATCAGTCTTAGAGCTGTATCATAATAAATGTATAGATAACCCCAAAGGCATACACCTACGACGGAAGGGCCTTGCCAACACAGTACATACGTATCCCCAAAATGCATTGTAATATGCCTATGTATAGTCACCCACAATGACTGACATTCCGCATGGTTGTAAAATTAGCATATTACCATCAAGGGAAGTAATCGAAAGTGATAACTACATTGAAGTGACGTAAAACATAATGAATTGCTGAACATTTATGTAAGCAAGGATGCATGCGGTGTTCCAGTTTAACACTGGTTATATGTCCAAGCAGGATAAAGCAGAATATGGGTTCAACAACAGATGATCGCTAGCTAATACAGTTTTGATTGATTGCTAATGAAAATGTCTAGAATTAAAAATTAGCAAAAATACTTTATTATTGCATCTCGCATAATTTGTGGAAATATACAAGTAAATGGTTGATTTAAAAAAAATCTTATGAGTTTATTACCAAAAATATCAATAAACAGATCTAAAAAATACTTATTTACAAAAGGATGCTGTCATAAATTGAGATATTCGAAAAATTTATCGCCCTGTTTTAAAAGACAAATATCACATTAATACGTCATTATACATGTTAAATATAAACACATTTTTAAAATGTGTGAAATAAACCGATTTGGAGAAAGTCCAACCTGTACTAAAGACCACCTTTAAACACACACGAGGACAAAGACCACATTGTATGATTTACAGAACAAATGTACATGTCAACAAAGACCACATGCCTTAAAAGACTAATTTGTTGTGTTTTTTTCATCAGTGGTCTTTGAAGACAGGTTTATTTTTTCGACTATATATTGACTGCAATGTTTCTGTGGTAATTACAACAGGTGGATATGGCCCTATTGTGCAGGTAGAAGCTTAAATGTGGAAAAGCAAAATTGCAAAATATATAGAAAATTAAGCAAATCAAAGAAAATAAGCAATCTATATCAACATGAGCAACGTGCGTTGTGCTTCCAGGGAAAGTTTACCTAGTCTCGAAACATGTTTTCCATTGCCATTGTCCACAAAGTGTTTCCACTTCTTGTCTTTGAAGTGTCTTGTATGTCTGTATGTAAGGCATAAGATAAGTCTCGTAAGTGCATTCTCTACAAAAAATGCAGGAATTCCGAATGAGCCGGGATCCAGGGGAAAACCAGGATTACCGACAATATTTTAAATTTTCAAATTTTAGCGTGCTTTTTTAAATATTTTTTTTAAGAAAAACATGTATTGATTGGTGTTGTTTGATATGAAAAATCACATTTTCATTTAAGTAACATGTAAAAATGAATATTAAAACTAGAGTTATCGGAAGTGGTGTCAAAACATATGAACAAGAATTTCTAACGTCATTTTGTCAGATTTTTACTTGCCTCCAGATTATAGAAATTTTACAAATGTTTGAGGTAAAATTAAATAAAAAAAACTCTTCCAAGGGGTGATATTTACATCGATACCTTCAGCACGTGTAAGATTCTGTATCTTTCAAATGCATATTTAAATCTTGAAATAACGTGCGTTTGTAAGTATAAATGTTAAGATTAAACGCATTTTTAAAAACTTTGCCTATATATGAAATAAGGACGACCGCGGCTATATCCGCAGTATCACAATAAAATAATCTTCCAAAAGGGAATTTTAATTTATAGAAATTAATTTTTTTAATTTAATTTTTTGTGTCTTCCACAATAATTAATATGATAAACAATTCTTTTCTAAGAAATACATAAAGGCAAATTCATTGACGAAATTGCTTGCAACGAATTGTCTAGACGGGGTTGACAGCATGTTTTATTCATTTATAAAATATTTAAAAGTTTTATTACACTGAAAACAGCATAAATTAGAGGTTTTGAATATTTTAAGTTTTACCTCTTTTCACATCGTAACCCAGAGAAACCAGTTCTACAGCGACATCTATTTTTTCGACATTTTCCGCCATTAAAACATGTCACTTGGCAGTTTTTGTTAAGCTTAATTTTGTGACACCAACGTCCTCTAAATCCTTCCGGGCATGCGCACCTGTTGTTTCCTGCGCACACGCCGCCATTTTGACATGGCTTCCGACAAACCACTGAAAAGAAAAAAAAACAGGTTTAATTCTTAGTTGCAAATGGTATAGAGGCTTTCTTGTTTTTTTTATATAAATATGAATTGTTTGTTTATTTATTTGTGCGGGTTCGCTCCCAGCTAGAGGCACTATCATTTAAAACAATAATCTTATGAAGCTTTTAAACGTTTTAATGAAAGTTTAAGGTGGGTGGTTAGAAGTTGTATAAATCTTTAAGAGGTTGTGATTTTTAAGTGTTCACCGTTTGCAAGCATGACACAATCTAGACTGGCAACCTCAGGAATTGAACAGAGTTGATTCAAACAAGTATTTTTTTAGAAAAAGTCTCCTTTTTGTCAACAGGTTGCGCAATTTACTTTAAAAAAACACGAAAAGAACACTAAAAGGAGGTAAAATACGAAATATGCAAACGGTGCTTATGTAAAATTTATATTATGTGAAATTAAAAACTACCACAATCGCCTGTAAGTAATTCAACTTACAATTTTCACAGAAAACACCAGAGAATCCTCGCTGGCATTGGCAGACACCTGGATATAAACATTTTCCATAATTCTGACATGCCGGTAAGCAGACGGGCCGTTGGCACCGGGAACCAGTAAAGCCGCGTGGACATGTGCAAGTATTGGGAGCCACACATCTTCCACCATTATAGCAACCTCGCCGACAAACCGCTGTGTAAAAGAGAGGAAATATATGAAAGAGTTGGTAACTATTTACAATTTAAAATGAACAGTGTTCAAGCTTCTAAACATATTAAATGCATTAAAAAACCAAGGCGATCCGATATTATTGCCTATTTTCAACGTCATTCATAATCATTTAATTAAATTAAAAATAAATGTCAAATAAAATCATTTTTATTTGTTGTTGTTTTTTTATTTTTAAATGTTTAAGGGGTGGAGGTGGGGTAATGCAGCATGGGATACACCACAAACAAACACTTTTTGTGCCATTTCATGTCAAATCACCCATTTCAGCAAAAAATGCACGAAATAAACAGAAAATGTGTTTTTGCCAGGTAATGAGAGAAAAATATTTCACTTTTGAACTCTGTAATGGTGTATTCTCCTCACAAACAAATGTTCCGGGGCTCACTCCATGATATACAATATCGTAACAAAACAAAACGAATATCCTCTGTGCACATTTCTTTGTTTTCTGAAAATTGAAAATCTTCAACTAAAATGTAAATGTTTCTTACGTAATAAACAGTCAGGGCCAACAAAAATATAAATGTTTCTTACGCAATGAACAGTCAGGGCCAACAAAAATGTAAATGTTTCTTACGCAATGAACAGTCAGGGCCAACAAAGCCTTTCTTGCATTTGCATTTGTTGTGTCCAATACATTTTCCTCCGTTCCGACAAGGTAAAATACAGACGGCTGAAAAGAAGACAATAAGACACTTCATTAAGTTCTATTTAAATTAACGAAATTTAAATCCGGAATACAACAATAATTTTCCACTCCGTGACCTAGTGCTTAAGTTCATTGGTTAACAATCACACGCCCCTCACCGCTGTAGGTTCGTGTCCTCCCGGAGTTGAAATCTTTCATGTGAGGAAGCTGTCCAGCTAGCTTACGGAAGGTCAGTGATTCTACTTTTACTTTTGTAGATTCTTAAATTTATGTAAATTTATTTTTATGTGTATATCCGTAAATATATGTAAAAATCTGCATGATTTATTTGAGTTCATATTACACACATATCACATGTAATCAAAATTATCAAATCCTGAACTTACGATCACAGTTTGGTGGCATATACCCGTATGGACAAGTGCAATACCCGGGCTGAAGACAGTAGCCCCCGTTGACACAAGCCGGCTCGCAAATGGCTGAAAGGGAAGAGGAAGACACATTTGTTTGGCCATCTGACCATTGGTGTTTGCATTTATTTTGTCGGCCAATCACAATAAAGGACACCATAATTTCGTGTTACTTCCTATATTTTTATAGTGGTTAGAAGAGTCAGTTTTTTTTATAAATGAAAACCAAAAAAGTAAAACTTCAATCTAGGTGTTTAAAGAAATGGCCTGGGAACTCGCTTTGACTTCATTTTCTGGAGATAACTAAAACTGAACTCCAACATACACAAGAACTTCAAGACACGTTTGTTTGTCTTGACTGAAACATCAAACCATAGGATATTCTGTACGTTTAATAGGGGCAAAACATTACAATGTAAAATTACTGCTATGTGATCATGTAGATTTCTTCAATTTTCATCGAGAGAATACCCATTATTTAACACTTAAAACCATACCATTTTCACAAAATCTCCCAGTATAACCAGCTGCGCATGCGCACGTGTCCCCGGCAACACATCTTCCTCCGTTCATACAGTCTAATGAACAGGTGGCTACAAGAGAAATAATGTCAAATTTTAATTTTAAAGAATTCCAGTGACCCCGTTAATAGAAGAGCTCGTTATACCGTAATTGCATAAGTTTTCGTGGAAATAAAAAATCGCGATTAGTGGTAAACTGACATTTTCTTTAGAACTTAAATTCGTGGTTTTCGATTGTCTAAAATCTCTTTTGTTGGGATTTCAAATTCGTTAGACGACCTATCTACAAAATCCACGAAATTAGTAAGCTAAGAAAATTCCTGAGTTATTACTGTTCTAAAAGGTACAAGGAAATTATATAATAAACTTATAGAAAACACCGCACCTACCCTCCGCACAGGTTGGTCCGTAAAAGCCACGCGGACAGAAACAGGTTCCTGAGCTGAGGCATTTCCCGCCATTTTCACACTGCGGGTCACAGTTATTACCTTAAATAAAACAATATTCACTTTGTTTTATTGAAATATTTTTCAAAAATTCCAGTTCTGATTTTATTACTTTTACTTGAGCAAAACTTAGACATAATTTTATTCTTCCCAAGCAAAAAATAATATTTATTGAATTAAAGGAATCAATAAAAGCTATAAATAAGCTATAAATATTTGTACTTCTGTTAACAAAGTCTGTCCTAAAACTATGGAGATGAATTTCTTCAGAAAAATTAATTACAGTAAAACCGTTATATAGAACACTCCTATTATAAGGCTACTATTTCAATTCTCTATGTACAATTTTGCAATACTTCCGCCCCTAAATATAGACCACCCCACTATAAAGACTACTTTTGTCCAGTCCTAAAGGCGGCCTTAACAGCGAGGTTTCAATATATTGTCTGAATTGAGTCTGAAAACGTGTTTAAGATTATTAACTAATTCTTGTATCTTATATTATTATCATGTTGTTCTTTGTGAACCTGATTGCAAATAAAAGAAAGGTTCTGTTCAACAAAATACCTTCACAATTTCGCATAAAGCACCATCTTGCCTGTTCCGTCTCGATGCCGGCTTGAACACACGCACTGATAACATTGTTACCGCAGTACTGGGTTCGAACCTGTACACCTCGTCCACAGGTCCGACTGCACGGAGACCACTCTGTCCATTCGGCTAATATGTTCAGTTCTCTTCTTGGTGCCAATGTTGTTACTTTAAGTTGAAGTTTAAATATGTTCAGTATTAAGTATATTTTAAATTATTTTTAAATAATAAACTTCCTATATTGTAAGAAAATTTTCGAAATTCCATAAAAGGTACAACTTTTCATAAATCAAACGGCCGACATTGTACGGTATTTTACGGAAATTTATGCTTAGGTAAAATCTCAAGACGAATATGTATCAATTTACATGGTCATAAGTTGTCACAGTAAGTTCATAATTAAAGAATAAAGACATTCCTTGTAAATGTGACACTGTTAACCAACATGGATTGACAGAGACTTATAAATATTATAATTTTAACGGCATATCATTAGAATGTATAGTTTAACTTTGAAAATATTTTTCCGCCAAATTCCAGAGCAAATTTGATATTATGATATATTATGAAAATCTTTTAAGTGCAAAACACTGCTTTTATATTGCATTTCCGACTAGTTTATACAAAAATCAGCCTAAAACATCGCACAGTCTATATCACATAGAATTTGTATAATGACTGTATACCTGTTTGTTGCACAGTCGGTTTTAAAGTTGTCGCAAACCCATCCAGAACATCTCTATCATCTATCTCGTTATTGCCTTCATCTTTATAAGCACGATCCTGTAATATATTCGATTCCATCAAACTTCTATTTAGGAAAAGAAAACAACACTTAGACAACTTTTAAACTTAGTACAAATCGTTTGTTTTATAACATATATAAATACTATGATATTTTCTGAATTCCTATGGGTACTAATTTGCTCGCTGGTATTTAAGCGTCTCAATATATCTAAATAAAATTTCATTTATATTTTATTTGAAATAGGAATTTGATTAAGTGCTTCACTTTAAAATATTAAAATCTATATATACTTGAAGAAACGCAACTTCTTAAATCAAGAAATATATTTCGTGTTTTAAGAAGCTGCTTTTTTATTTTCTTTAAGTAATAGTAATATACTTAAAAAAATTAAAAACGCAACTTCTTTTAGCACGAAATATATTGCGTGTTTAAAGAAGTTGCGTTTATAATTTCTTCAAGTATATAAATAATCTTTGAGAAAGTTCTTACAGTATGGTCGAGTTCTGATGAACAATGCTGATAAGCCGCATCGGAGTCGTCTATAATAACCAGTTGTTCTATTTCACCCTGAAATATGAAAATTAACATATTTGTTGGCTTTTACAGAGCATTTTCTTCGGCGTGTTGTTAAGCGATTAATTCCACATGAGGAGTTTTGTCCAGTACATCGGTATTTCCCGGGTCTTCTGACCGAAAGTTCGGAACTTTGAAATGTGACATATACCACTATTTTACAAGCAGCTGATATTTCTATATCGATTCTGAGGATAAAATGGGATTCCGGAAAATTGAAATATATATCACTGCAAAGATCTTTCACTTTAGTAAAAGAATTTTGAAAATTGGATCAACAATAAATTAAGAACGTCTGTTTGAAATTTCTTATTTAATGCTTATGCTTATAAATACTAAACTAAGAAAACCTTAATAAAATTAACTTCGTTGGAAGTTCATTATAAATCTGACTTTAATTATTTCCATAACGTTCTTTTAAAAAATTAAGTCCGTTAAAAATAATAATGAAAACAGATTTGAACTCATTAACAGAAGACATCACTCGTCACCTAAACATTGCCGCCATCTGACAGTTCTTACTTACCTCGAATGTATCTCCGTATCCAGAAAAATAGGGCCCCAAAGCGATCATCAAGTTGCTGCTCAATGGCGTTGAATCCAGCATAGTTAATTCCTTTGTTAAAACCTTTTCACAATCTAAAATAAGTTTTACTTTTCCTTCACTTATTCCAAAAGCCAGCCTCTTCCAAGAATTATCTCGGGTGAAACGAAACTCAGGCACCGTTGAAGTTCCTATATTGGTGTTATTTTTAGCATCACGGATTTCTATTTTTATCACAGTATCATTGTCTTCTGTTTCAACGTGTAAAGCTATGCGTTGAATTCCGAGTAAATCGCTAAATGAAAAGAAATACCCGGTAAAAGTGGGACTAAATTTTATGGAAAACATGAGTGAAAATTGTTGAGGTAGTGCGTAGGAATATATTTCTGAAAGAGGTGAGTAAAGTTTGGCACTTCTGTAAACCCGGAAGGCCCCGGGCCTGTCGTGGACATGGTGCACGCCCAGAGGTAGTTTGTATACACCTAAATAGGACAGCAGGTCGTGTGCATCTGCAAAAGAAGATTAAAACAGCTGTTTGGTTCAAGTACGTAAAAAACCTGTCACACTAGGGCTGCGTTCTCACGGCGGCGATTCCACTTCGTCTAAAACAAATTCTGTCGAACTAAAAATATATAGTGTGCAACATGCCTGACTGTAAAGAGGCATTCAGTTGTTTAGTGTTTGTATACATTATCTCTCTCAGACCGAAATTATGCAAGGGATGGGCTCGCCTTGCCGTGAACATGTTTGTCTAGCCTGGCAACAGCTAGATGATTTATAAAAAGAAAATCACTGAAATACTTATTATCTCTGTTTTTATTATTTCATTTCATTACCTTTTTTCTGATATGCTAAACCATCTATGTTCTGGGAGATAAGAGAAATAATGCATATCAGTAAGGTACTTGCTTTTTCTTAAAAGTATTGATAATTATTGTATAAATGACATGAGAATGTATAACAGAACATAAGGACGGGAGCCAGTGAAAGATATGTCCATTTCAAGTGCATACAAAAAGGGCCGCAACTCTTGACAGCAAAGTTAATGCGTGATAGCGATGACATACCTTCACACGAAAATATATTACACGATCTTCTATCCATCGTATCTCTGTCGCACTGCGAATCACCATTTGAACAGTTCCGTTTCCGGACCTGGTACCCGTTTCCACATGATTTTGAGCACGAGGACCATTCCAACCAATCAGTTACGCCTGAAAACAAAAGGAAATGTGTGTTATAAATATGAAACCGACTCTTCTAAGATTTTTTAGCATGAATACCTTTCAACCCTGTCTGAAGCGCCTGAACAATATGGAAATAGCATTGAAACTTAGTTTTCATAGACAATTATTCGTCGGCTTGATCGTAGAATCTCGGGGAACCCCGAGAAATCTCGAAGATCGGCTGAGAGCTGCAATATTGTATTCTTACCCAATGAAAAGCAAGAAAAAAATTGGTTAATTAAAAGGTCGGACCAAGTGGGTGTTCAGTAGGGTTGCTCTAACCCTCTTTTTGGGCAGCAATATTAGATTTTTCAATGGCATTTTGCCAGAATGTTGAAAAATAAGGGTATAAATAAATGTACAATCTGAACCTTCTTAAGAACGTGTCATATTTTAAAATTGTCTGTGTAAATTATTAATATTTGAACCTTATATTCAAACTTTGTTTTAAAAAATAAATTATATCGATTTCAATTTCCAGTTGAACTCAAGACACGAGTTTGTCATTTATTTATAAGAAAAAAGTACACTTAGCTAAACTGTTTGATTACGTTATAGACATTCAAATGATCGCGTATTGTGCAAAGTCATTTTGTTCAAAAAGAAATTTATTAGCTGTGATCAATTTACCTGAAAATATGTTTCTAATTCAAGTAGTTGGGGGAGTATGCTTTTTGGTTCAAAAGAGGGTTAATTTACACAACTTACCCAAGCAGCGAAGCTGTTAATTGAAATTAATCATATTTGAAACATCGGAAAAAAGATAAATCATGGTAGGTAACGATTATTCGGTATAGTACTTTTGAAGTTAAAGCTGCCTTTTCACAGTTCTGGGCGGGATTCTTTTATGTCTCAAATGTGGTAAATATTAATTGTACTGCAGTGTAATGCCTATAATTGTACTGCAGTGTAATGCCTATAATTGTACTGCAGTGTAATGCCTATAATTGTACTGCAGTGTAATGCCTATAATTGTACTGCAGTGTAATGCCTATAATTGTACTGCAGTGTAATGCCTATAAATGACTGAACTTGATCGCGTTTTGCCGACATTTTCGACATAACAGTACATTTTGGAACTTTTGGAAATTTATCGGCATGCTTTATATTTATAAGTGAATCATTCTTATAAAATTTACTGCATTATGCTGTATATTTATAAGCGAAATGCACAGTTCTATTTTCTCGAGAAATAATGCTACATCAATTATATAATAATAGTGATCTTTTTATGAAGCCACTATTTTAATAAACTTAAGTATTTATCAACATTTAATAACTCAATGTAAGATTTTGTAATATTGTCATAAGGTAAGGTATTACAAGAATAAATTTTTCTTTGTTTTATTTTGCGCACTTTTCCATGCGACAATTAAACCCGCACAAAAAATGATGATGCCCTAGTAATATGCTTTGATCACAGATTGTAATCTGAATCAAAGACATATAGGGTCTATGTTTGAATGTTCATGTAAGGAACACACTTAAAAAAACATACAAATTTTATCAATTTATTCTGGTAGCAAACTGCGAATGTTAACAAGATATACCAATATTTTGTCTAGGTCAATGAGTCTCTATTGAAATTCAACGAAGTGGAAAAAATATTAATTTAATATAATGTTAAATATGATATGGTAATAAAAAGGATGTTCCGATACACGGCGGGAAGATGTCAACGCCTGATAATAGCTGTCACAAGTTAATCATGAAATTCTTGGTGTAATAAAAAATGATGTTTAATTTGTTATCCGTTGTTTTCATAATGAGAAAAATGTTTTGGGAAATAGCGATTGCTCACTGATTTATAGTAGTTGAAATGAATTTTCATTATGGTTTAGAAGTTGCTGTTTTTTTTCAAATTGCTGTTAAATTAAATTCACCAGTTGTTTTTTTTTCAAATTAATATTAAATTAAATTTTCCCATTTTTAAAAAAAACCTGTTGTTAACTAAAATTTCATATATTAGTACTAACACATTACTGAATAATTAACCCACTAAGTGAATTCATTTATTAAATGTTGTTTCAACCACTAAGTCGGTAAGTGCGTATTAATGAGCATTTACAGATCACTGAAAAACTAACCCGTAAATGAATTAAATTATTCGATATAATTTCAACCACTAAGTCTATTGGTGTTTATTATGGGCATTTACAATTCACTGAATAATTAACCCGTAAGTGAATTGAATTGTTCAATATAATTTCAACCACTAAGTCTGTTAGTGTATATTAATAAGCATTTACAATTTAAACAAGCCGCACTAGACCGACTAAATTTTATAAATTCTCATTAATAAATATTAACCTATACATACAATAAATTATTCCAAATAATATATGAGACTATATAAACTTTCTTAAATTCCGTTAAAATAGGATCTTCTGTTAAATCTTTGATAATTCATTCACATCATTTTGCGGTTGTTTAAGTATATTTGATAATGACATTGGATTAAATATTTATTTTCATGTACAATACCTACGTAATGAAGCGAATAATTAAATGGCGCCGAAGATGTTAGAATTTTCACATCATGAATGATCATAGAAGCTTTGTGGTTTTAGGAATCGTCATTCATGAAAAAAAGTTTATTTCATGCTTTTAGAGGGTTTTATATACTGTAGAATCATTTTTATACGCGCGGGTTTTATTATTACGCTTTACGCGCAAGGACTATTGCGCGAAAGTAAACACAGTTCAGTTCATATCCGTGCAAACGTGTGATTTTTCATTTCGCGAGAAAATGTGTTCCCGCCAAATAAAAGGATACCCTATAAGTATAAGTATGCATCTTGGGAGAAAATAAGATTTTTATATAATAGAAGAGTGAAGAGATAGCACGAAAATAAATACGTCAAAACAAACTTCGAATGTTGAATTTTATATTTTAAAAGATCATTTGAAACATACATGACTAAACATGCCGTTGGGTTTTCTTTCTAGTAGTGCTTTTATTTCAACGAAACGTATTGTCCGAGTTGGAAATTGTCTCATTAATCGTAATTAATCCGACCAGTTCGCTGATTACCTTGTATGTATTTCTCATGCTTTCCTATAAAAGAGCTCCTTTATAAAATATTTCATTTTAAAAATTAAGCGTGGGGTCCTCATATTTAATTTTATTAATTAATATTATTAATTTACCACCTATTTGAGATTTTACTTTATATTACGGATCTGTCCCCATACATGTACCGAGCTCCCAAGGAAATTTAACAATGTATTTAAGCCTTGCGAGTATTCAATTAAGCTTCCACGCGAAAAAATAGTACTGGCGAAATTAAATGACATTACAATAGTTCAAATATTCGAATGTCCCATTTCCGCCACCTACATCGTGTAGTAAAAAGCTGTCTGTTACATTTTGTACGGGCTGAACACTATTCAATGTGTAATAATATGATTCATTCACAGAATAAATTGATGCCCTCTAACAGCACTTCAGTTGCTATTCAACAGTAGATTGATCATTTCTAATCATATTAAATGCTTTGGTTAAGTGTTATTCTTCGGCGCCATTTGATTTTTCGCTTCACCACAAATAGAATTTCCTATTTAGGAAAGTGATCTTTAAACACACACAAGTATTATATCTCAATAGTCTATACAAACATATCAATTCTTTCCTGAATACACTTAACAGAATGGTTATTAAATGAGGAGAGCAAGAAAGAAAGGGTGAGGTTCTCAACGCTTGAAATTGTCGCGGTTAGTGAGGTGGTCGCTTTTACGTGAATGAAAAAAAAAACATATTTAACGCGCTTTACTTCACAGTAGCGCTATTTGCGTAGTTTGGCGGCCGTAGAAAGTTTCCCCGTACATTTAGTCAGTACTGTTATCAGTAATAGTAATCGGTTACCGATGTCATGTTATGATGATTACCATTTTCAGGGTTAACCGTGCAACCATTTGTTGGGGGGGGGGGGGGGGAGTTGACCCGGCAAGTTTAATTGGTAGCGTTATCGGAGTTGCATGGCTAGGCGCTGTCGCTGCACGGTTAGGGTACGCTTCCCAGTAAAGGCAATATCATTTTAAATTAAAGCGCCGTCTTGTTGTTGGTAAATAGCAGATAGAATTAGTGTCTATCTCGTTGTATTTATCGTTGTCTTCGAAAATAATGTTTGATATTATAAGTGTTTCTTTTTCAAAAATGACTCACAATAATCTGTTATTTTATTTCATAACAAAATGATGATTTCAGCACACATTTTGAGTAATTTTTGTTATTTTTACAAAGAAATGCATATTAATTAAACAATGTCGTATGTCGAACTTTATGACGTCATTACAAAGACTGACGTAAACTTTCCGAAGATACCTTTATTACCACCTCGACCTCGTTTTAACTTTCGTCATTTGAAAAAAGGAATTCAAGACTATCATAACAGATTTGTTTTAACACCTGTTGATAAGGCTTCTAATAATGTAATTATAGTGTGACGAATACACTATATTAATATTCAAACTGAAGAACTGAACAGCACTAATGCTTATATACTGACTTCTTCATCTGAGAGTGATATTGTTACTGCACACACTCTACAAATTACAAAATTTAGAATCAGTATTGAGCCGAAACAAGACAAAGTACCTACTATGTATTGGTTGCCTAAAATGCATAAAACACCGTACAAAGCAAGATTTATTGCTAACTCTAGTTCTTGCACTACTACTAAATTATCCGAGCTCTTAACATCTTGTCTTACAGCTATAAAAGAACATGTTATTAGGTATTTTGATAAGGTTTTTGAAACTTCTGGCAAAAAATTATTTTGGTCGATTAAAAATTCAAATGACGTTTTGAAAAAGCTTAAATCAAATAATTTTCGGGCGTTCTGTTTGTCTACTTATGATTTCTCAACATTATACACTTCGCTCCCTCATAATTTAATAAGAGACAAACTAACCAGTCTCATTGAAAAAAACGTTTGCTAGAGAAAACGCGTGTAATGAACATAGGGCATTTTTTACAGATGGTTCTTATGATAATTATACCTTATGGACTTGTCAAGACCTAATAGAGTCGCTAACTTTCTTACTGGATAATATTTATGTTAGATTCGGTACCTCTATTTATAAACAAGTAATAGGCATCCCAATGGGTACTAATTGTGCACCCCTTGTTGCTGATCTGTTTTATACTGTTATGAAAGAGACTTTATGTTATCTCTTTCTACTGAACATCAAGATGATATAATTACAGCTTTTAACAACACCTCGAGGTACCTTGATGATTTATTCAATATAGACAATAACCATTTTCCATTACTGGTTAATAAGATTTATCCTAAAGAACTACAACTTAATAAAGCGAACACTTCAGAAAAGCAAGCAAACTTTCTCGATCTAAATCTGTCCATTGAAAATGGTTATGTCACTACTAAAATTTATGATAAAAGAGATGATTTTAATTTTAATATAGTAAATTTTCCGTTTTTAGACGGCGATGTTCCCCGTGCAACATCTTATGGGGTTTATATCTCACAGCTTGTTCGCTTTTCAAGAGCTTGCAACGATGTTAATGATTTCAATGAACGTAATCTTTGCATTACAGAAAAGCTTTTAAAACAAGGTTATCGGTATCACAAATTAAGGAAAACCTTTTGCAAGTTTTATCGCCGATACCCAGATTTAATTCATAAATACAGATGCAGTTTAAAATCACTTTTGCAACAAGGTATTTCACAGCCAGTTTTTTATGGAGATTTAATTTATAAACTTAAAAAGATAAAAGGCAGTGTTAATTTCTCCCGGTTATTCGTAAAAACCATCTGTAAATTTAAAAAGAAAAGTTACCAACATGATATTTTACAGCGCTCTGCAGGCCTGGTGATTAACCCTTCTACAGTTGATCATTATGCTTACCTCTTTGGTTGCACGACGGTGGCAGGGGTTTAAGAGTTTATGAAGGTTAATGGGGAAATCTTTCCTTAAAAGAACCTAGAAGCTCGATTTGTTTCTTTTATCCCTGTCATCGTGTTCTTGCTGATTTTACTCCAGGAGCTCTGGTCTCGGTAAGATCATTGAGTACCCGCCGCTTCGGCTTTGCAATGCTCTTAGCTTCTTATGTTTTATATGTTTGTGTGCTTTTGCATGCAACATTGTTAAGCCGATAAGTGGGTTGGAGTTTTTTCACCAAGACAACTTGTACTTGTTCTGTGATATGAGAACCTGTTGGGGCAAGTGTGAGGTTGGTGCACCCTAGAACCTGGTTTAAACCCCCAGTGGCAATTTGATTTGCCACTGACCGTTCCAAGGCGGTAACCCCTCGGGTTCTCATTGTTGTTTATTGTTAGTGGTGTCTTTTTTGAAACTGATCATTTTATTAACCATGCTCTCTCCCCCTCTCTTCTTCTTGACTCTGTGGGGAGGCTGTTTTTTTCTGAACGTGGCGATTCCTGATATGCATATTTCACCTTTTTACCCGCTACGCGCCACATTTGTCTTTTTATTTGGATGTTGTCTACCGAAAAAAAGGAATGCCATAAAAATTCTCTATATGTTTTATGTTGCCTTGCACCGGTTTCAGAAAATCAATAAATCAGCAAAAACATCTTTATTTTTATAGTTTGTTGTGGTATTTCAATTGGATTCAAAAGAGATTAATTAAGCATGCAGAGCTATAAATGTTAAATTACGCAATACATAGCACTTCAAAGATTTTCAATAAAAATAACAATTTTGTTGTGGGCGGATAAGTAAATGTCACTATACGAAGTAACTAAATCAAATTAGTCTCAGTTGCACCATTAGAAATTTCAGTTCATTATTGAACCAAAGATGACGAATGAGTTAAGGTTAGACCTTATTTTATTCAACACAAAATTGAATTGCTTTTGGCGTTCACTGTGAAATGCAGGATTTATGTTCTCAGACACCCTTGTCAAAATTCTATTCTATTTAGTTCCGCCCATTGTTTTCTCGTTTAGTTTAAGTCAAACCCATTCTTTTATCTAGGGACCATACGCCGCTGATCAAGGAATAATGTTAGTCTGAAAATACCGCATTGAAGGTTCCATGTTCATCGCCACATGCACACCACCGTTAAGGGTGGATCAAAATTGTACTGTTTACTGGTGTAAATATTGAGTTGCGCTCAACCCGGGGCTAGGCGTCGTAATATGCATTTTCATTACCTCCCATAGGCTCAATCAAACCGAGCCTGCAATAGTTTCATATCTGTCTTGTTCGGTGGTTTTGACTGAAAGTTCCCTTCTTATCTAACTCAGCACAAACTCGCAAACTCATAAGGATAGTACATATGACACAACATAATTGTAATTTCTTTTTGACATAGCTTGTGTTATATTTCTCCGTATAAAATTTAACCATGCGCATGATCACAAAAGTGGATGTTGTCATTGAATTTTGTGTCAAATCAAAGGACTGAGAGTGTTCATGTATCACATGCCATAGCTATGTATTATTTTTGGGATTTTTTTAATGTGGCGTAAGGAATTGTCACTAACAAAACGAAACATTTTTTGCAATCACTCCACACTCAACCATTTTACAAATGTCTTGAAAAAATATATAAAAGAGACATTTTCGCTTGGAATTCCGGTATTTGCTAATTTGAAACTGCCGCGTTAACTTCGTTATGGCTACTAGTGGGATATTAGCTTCCGGTATCTAAACTTCTTAGCTAAGCGCGATAAAAACAAACAAAACCGTGAAAATTTTTAAACAAAGTTCTAAACCACTTTCAAACAAACCCAACAGCATTTGTGTTAATTTTTCTGTCAAAATCGAAGGTATGCAGGATTATCGCTAACAAAAAGAAAATCCCTAATCATTTGCGTAAATGCGTAAATTTGAACCCAGGCGAAATGAAAGTATGTTATGATACGTCTAATAGAAAAATACTATTGCACGAATTTATGCCCTCGCGAATATGTTTTGCGCGAAAATGCGTACCCGCAAAATTAAATGAAACCACATTGTGGGTATATTCGATCAAAATTGGAGCAATTTTTTAACATCGTAAAAGTTTGGTACATGTATTTATTTTGACGAAGAACAGAGATGCTTTATTAAAATGGCTGCATAGATTGATAATATATGATCAGTGTTTTGCAAAGTTTTTCACAGAACAGTGATAAAAATGTGGGCAGACTAGAACATGTAATTAATAACACTGATGGCAATAAAAAAACTTGTCTAAATGTCTTCGGGTATTGGTACATTATCAAGTTTAAGCACATAAATCAGTTTAATAAATATACAAAATATGTGCAGGCATTTGAATAAGTTAACATGCTCTGTTTAAGCGAATTCTTAAGATTTATCCATAAATGTTAAATAGGACATTACCCATTCAATGCATTACACTTGAAAGTGAATAACTAGACATGAGGTGCAATGTTCTCGCAGAAAATCTCAACGATTTGTCAAAGCGGCCCAGCTGGATATCCGGGCCCATGTCAAACTTCAAAAGGTAGTTATAAATGATGTTTTATTAAGTCGATTTGGTAACAGAAAGCTGTATCATTCGGATGATTTGGCAAATGTGATAACCCCTACTGATAGCAATTTCACAATTCTTCAAGATGACTTGAAATGTATAATGTTTGAATTCAGAAAACGTCTAACATAACTAATAGGCCAGTGTATCGTCACTAATTTCAGTACTGCAATATTTAGAAATCATATACGTGATATTGCGAAAAATCGCAAGAATTTTTATTTTGATTCAGAGATTAAACACATCAAACTCAAAAGGGATGTGTCACAGGAAAAAAATACATTCGGATTGCCGAGGTCTTATTTTTGAAATGACGTCATAAAGTTAAGCAGACGATATTGCTTTTAATGGTTCATGCGGTAAAAATAACATTTTAAATGACTGTTTTGAATTCAAATATACACAGGTTTGGCCAATACATTTAGAAAAAAGAAATGTCATAGGATTTTGTTGCATCTCTTAAATCCAGCTATTGCGTGTAGTTTGGTTAACTTACGATATATGCACAAATGGTACGAACTACTGCAAAAATTTGAGACGTTATTACAAACGAGTTATGCGCTGTGACATCTAGAAAACAGACATTCAACTGAATGCTGAAGTACAGATAAATATCTGATTAAAGCTCAATATGGTTTTAATTTTACAATCGACATGTAATACCAGTTGCTTTGGTTGTCATTTAATTCTTTATTTATGAGTTGGGTCAAATTCGAAACTTTTTGTATGCACCGATGCGTAATTTAATCACTGCAATGCATTTTATTCCTTAAAAGGGTCAAAGACAACATTGTACCCAATAGTGGCGTGACAGCTGTTCATTCAATCTAAGAGATTGAAAATGAGCTCTTGTTTGCCCTTCATTCAAATCAAATATGTACAAATTGTTCTCTTATTTCGCGGCATGAATATAAACCTCAATTCCACCTTTGTGTTGTGTTATTTGTTATTTGCATACTTAAGAATTTGTTAATTTCCACCATTATAAAGAGAACATTGTCAAGTTTTTACGAACAGTGTCTTGTTTTAAGTTAAGCATCGTCATTTAAAATTTTCAACACATTTCACTTGAATCTAACAATGCTCTAAAACAAAATGTTTTGAAATAAATACTTTGAAAGGGTAAGCGAGGTATCATACAAGAGACTCTTATCAATGAAAGTCACGTCACTATTTTAAAGTATAAGCATGTAACTGGTGAATTATAAAATAAAAGGTTTACACATTATAATATTAAGTTACAACACTGGAAGCTAGATTTTAATGCGAACCAACCATGCTTTTCTCTAATAAACAAACAGATACAAGTTGCCTTGGTAAATTTATGCATACCTACCCACAATCTTGATAGCATTGAACACAAAAAGCATGTAAAAATACAAAAACAAACAATTGCAAAAAGCAAAGTCGAGCAAATTAAATTGCTTACACAAGAATATATATTATAAATATATCGGCAAAAATTTACATTCAACAATTAATACATGAGATAATTGCTTTGGCCAAGAAAAACAATCGAGTATTATCCGTTTTATTTCGCTTCTTTCATAGTATGTGTTTCGATGCAAAATTGTCGATTATGCCGATGGGTTCAAATTTTCGTTTATTATAATATTTTCATAACACCTCTCAAAAATGGCTCAGTTAACTACATTGTATAAAACTATCATTAAATATGCCATAGTACCTCAATATGAAATAAAATATGCTAAATTTCAAGTTATAAACTTAACATTTGTTAACTGGGTTTGCTATTAGTCAAAATCATTTTCTCCTATCTTTATTACAATTCTTAAACCGTGAAGTTTATCTGAGTTTTATCTGCTGAATGATCATATTCACAAGTATCTAATACATCATCATATTAACATGATTGTTATGAAATTTCTTTTACAACATCATCATATATTAACAAGCATAGACAGCCAAAACAAACTGATAATTTTTTTAAGAAACAACATGATCGTTATTTCTATCGCAAAAGTGCTCCGAAGGCGTTAACCTTTTAAGAGTAATAATTTATTATGGTTAGTCTTAGTGTAGTTATATAATTGTTTTCATCTTATTCGCCAATATCCTACATGAAAGTTTAAAATTGGTGCCCCAAAAGGGGGTTCGAGCAACCCCACAAAATCACTCTGTATCGATCCCTGTCTCGGTAACCGTACTTAATATCATACAAATGTGTCTTTCCTTTTGGACTGAATCAACGATTGCCCACTTAACGTTTGTTAAGCTCCCTATGCATTCATAATTAACAATAATCCAGTCTATTACATATTCAAGCACTTTTAAATGTATTTAATATTTCTATTTAAATTTGCAGAGGTTCATTAAAACGTGTTTGTATTGCAAGTTTAAAGATTATTGAATGTAATTTTAAGCGCATGAAGTATATGCAAACTTTAAGGGTAAATTTTTAATGAATCATCAAAGGAAAAGTGTAATAGCATTAAAAAACTGCATTTTACTGCTAAGACATAACTACATGTTTTGAACATATTTTAAAGTATTTCTTTGTATTTTGTCATCTTACATGAAAATAATACAATATAGTCTAGTTTGTTTCAAAGTTTCAGACGAAAACTCCTCCTTACCAATATAATGTTTAATTACAAATAAGTGTCATTTAAACAAGTATACCCCAAGCATTGCATTCAACAGTTTATTCATATAAATATTTTTAAACGCGCATTTTTTTCAAACTTATTCCCCGTCGCCTTTTTCTTTATGTATTAGTATTAACAATGTATTTATATATTGAAACGAGTTCAGTTTTATGAACGGTTACGGAAAAGAGGCCTGTTATTTCAGGTTTATTAGGTATTTCAGTTAACATGAAGGTGACGAAATTTCAAAATCGCAGAAATCTCCTTTCGTCAAAATACTGTTAGGGTTTTCAAGAAATTAAAGGAAAACTTACTTCCTGGTTCAAACTGAAAGTAGAAATCTATAGAAATCTACTTTCGTTTTGTACCAGGAAGTAAGTTTTCGTTGAATTTCTTGAAAACCCTAACATTATTTTGATGAATTGGCACTAAACATTGTAGACCAGCATATACTTATGTCAGATATGAGTTGCTTTGGTATATTGTCCATGAATTTCAGAGTTCTCATGCAAACGGTTTTTCTTTTGTTTTAGTATGTGCTTGGTAATTAGAACATGAATCAGACTAAATTGAGCTTGCAAACATTTACTACATCCATAGCTAAATACATTTCTTTACTAAAATCTAGGTGGCAATAAGTATTTCCTCCAAAATTCCTTTTTGAAATTTTAGCCAGTTTTCGCCATTTGCAATGTTTGCGACCTCTTAAAATATTTTCATGATAATACAAAAAGATTTTATTTCATTTTATTATATATTCCAAGTTACAATTTCGTTGAATTTTAATAAATAAGTTGAGTTGAAAACTGATGAGCATAAGAATGGTTCAAAGTTTAGTTTGAGCCCAAGATTGTAAAGTCACGTTGATAAATAAATATCACGAACAGTTTTATACGCAAATCAAACAAGTTATATAATCATGTTTTCCGAATTAAAGCACCTTTGCAGCAAAATATAAAACTAATCATATATATCTAGAAATTGAAATTTACGCTTTGATCACACAAATGTTATAAAATGTCATCTTGCACAAAGTAAAATAGTAAGCAACTGTAGTCAATTCAATTTATCACCTCAGCAATTTTACTATAGCCTCGATGATTGTAAGTGAAATGAAAGTAGAAAAAGTAATAATGCATGTAAATATTGAATTTCTTATTTAAGAGCTGGTTATACTTCGAATAATGCTAATGTATTGCCAATATCGTCATTGCACTGACATCGATAAAAAAGAAAAACGTCTACAGCCGAACCGGTCTTTAGCAGCCACCCAAGGGAGTCACAAAAAGTGGCTTCTGAAGACAGGTGGCTGTTACAGACAGTAAAAAAATAGAACAAAATGTCAGTTTAGGTCATATTGAAACTGGCTGTTGAAGACAGGTGGTTGCTATTTGCAGGTGGCTGCTAGGGCAGGTTTCACTGTATATTCATGTATTTAAGAACTTTGTGGCTATATATTTGCGAGATAGTTTATGCCAATAAGTTTTTTGTTCTGTTATTTTATGTTATGTTACAAATTATCCCAGTAGTTGACTTTACTCAGTCTCTTATGTCTTACAAAGAATAAAGGTTTCTGTCATTTCTTAAAAAGATAACGTTTGCGTATTTAAAGACTGCAATCGATTCTTTTGCTATAAACAGTGACACATATTTATGACAGCTTTTTAAATTTCAGATCTTAAAGTGTAAAAGAAAATGTCTACAGTTATTCTGCAGTTTTACAGGGCGTAGTCCTTACATAGCTACAAAAAACACACACAACCTATTGGACTGTGCACAATGCTTTTGTGACGTCGACGACCACGCACGTTCTACCACGATTTGTTGGGAATAAGAGTAGAGTCATCCGCTCTTTCGTCAACAGCAATTCCAAAGGTCATGATTTAAAAATTCTCTTCACTATAGAGGTAAGTATTGAAAATAATTAAGACTATATTTATAAAGAATTGAATCGATATTTTATCGTGTACATCGGATATGAAAAACATTTGGGTTGTTTTTAAGTATTCTTTAAGCCCTTTCGCACTTTTTACAACCCAAATGTTTTCCATGACCATGACGATAAAATATCTATTCAAACCTTAAGAATCGTTGCATTTACATTTATTCAACATTTGTTTGAAGTTAGCGTGAATCCCATCGAGACAACCCAAATGTTTTCAATACCCAGATGAACACGATACAATATCGATTTGACTATTCTAGCTATTTCTTTAACAGTACACTACCGATGTATAGACCAAGAAAGAAAATCTACACAGCTACTTCATAAAATACTATAATAAAATACACCGTGTCTTTCATTTTTATACTGAATCAACGATTGTCCACTTAACGTTTGTTAAGCTCTCTCTGTATTCATCATTGACAATAATTCAGTCAATTGCATCTTAAAGCACTCTTGAGTGTATTTAATGCTTCTATTCAAAGTAATGGAGGTACATTTAAACATGTTTGTACAGCATTTGTTGAGATTATTATATGTTCTAAAAAGCACATCCAAGTGTAAGCAAACTTGAAGCGTACATTTTCAACGGATCTTTAGATTAAAGTTTAAAGATACAAATGCTTTTAACCGTTTAACCGTTGTCATTAAATTTAATATAGTAGCAGTAGAAGTGGTAGTAGTAGTTATGTGGTACTACTTCGAGTAGTAGTAGTAGTGGTAGTAGTAGAACTACTACTACCACCACCACTACTACTACTACTACTACTACTTATAATAATGATAATAAATACACATTTTAAGATTCCTGAATGCGTTAAGTCGGTCAGTTATTTAAAATGCTCAATGTTTAAGGATTTAAATGTTTATTTAGAAGAGCTGCACATGCCAATGCGTCAGTCTATAATTACAGTGATAAGATTATTTCACGGTGGTTTAAATTTTGCATAATTTGCTCTTGGAAAAGCGTGCGAAATCAAAATCCTAGCGACATCAAGCAAATAGAATTCCTAGTATTATAGAAATAATACAAATTCGCGTAATTATGTCTTTTGCGCGAAATCTGATCCACTTCCAACTTTAATGATTCCACAATAGTTATATAATTTTGTTTATCAATTTTTAACAAGGATAAACTGTCTATGGTGTAACGCGGAGATGCATTGCCTTATTTCAAAAATGCTTCTCTGCAAGACGTCCGTACATAGCATAACTTCAAAGAAAACTCACAGACGGTGTTTAATAAAGTCGACTGCCCACAGAACATTATTTATTTCAATCTCGTGAATAGCGCGCGGCCCCCTGTTGCCTCCAATTTTAGTATAAAAATCTTTTTTAAAACGTTTGCTGAGTTATGCAACCCATGAACTCGAATTGATTCAACAGAGTCACCAAGCGACAGCAATATTCATGCAGGTAACCCTTTAAACGCCTTGTATCATTTTACATGTAGCATAAATAACAATTATTATAATAAGAATCAAAGCACTGAGAAACCTTCTGTCGCGCTTGACTACGTAATGACCACTAGGGTGATTTTAGTAAAAGTTTTCGGTAGCTATCAAAAAGTTTTAAGACATTAACATAAAAGAGTATCTAGGACGTAACACCCCAGCAAATATTCCATCGGCCGTATTGCCTCCTCTGCAATTTTGTTTTTGAATTCCTTTCCAAATGTGGCATGTTTAAACCACTTATTTTATTCTTGTGATACACCAATAGGTCTCCGCCTTCGTAATTTTCAAATGCCAGTTTAATTGAAAATTAGTGGCAGTTTAACAACTATTAGTTAAGAACTGCATTACATTTATCAGTAAATTGTTAAATGCATTGTTGCACATTTTCTCCAATATATTCTTCTGTCAAAGAACGACGTAAGCCAATATTTACTTTTGCAAACCATTTATTAAATTCTTAAATGGTTCTTTAAATGGTTAAAGAAGGGGGCGTGTATCTTGGGTTTATTTAGTATATCAATTAACAAAAAGGCAATATAATATCAAAGGAACATTATATTTAAGGGTCTTTATGCAGACCTCTATAAAAGAAGCGAACAAGCAACGAGGAATGTTACATTAAAAAAGAACAATATCTCCACAGAATTACTGTTCTTTAACCATTTCGCTACACTAGAATCAAGAAATAAGGAAAACCTTCATATAAGTTGTTTCTGAGTAAACAACACTGTATTAGAATATAACTTTTATCATTTTGCACAGCTCCACAAAATTGACCGCTCTGTGGCATTTACTGACATTTTGAAACTAAGAACTATTTATTTGGTGTAGTTAGGTTTGAAAGTCTGGCAAATCTGATTGTTCAAAACTGGTAAAACTGGGTCGTGGCCGACCCCGTTAAGCATGTTGAACAAATTAATTGGAAAAATACTTTTAATTTATAGTAATGTTAAGTTTTGTTGTTTAGTCCTTATGCAATGTCACCCCCCATCCCCCTGATTAAACGCCCTTAATAAACTGTGACATAACAATTAAGGTCATAAAATATCAACTGTTTTTTCATACATGTCTGTTGTCTGCTTTACGAAGTCCTTATAATGTTTAACGGCGCGTCAATGTTAATGATGGTTTCTAGAGAAATCTTGCAAACAAACGTAGAAGCTCGAGATTCGTTTCTTTCATGCCTGACATCGTATTGCTGCTGAGTTGACTTTAAGTACACTGGTCTCAGTAAGGTCATCGACAACCCAACTATTTTGGTTAACAATGTCATAAACTTCTCGTGTTTTAAAAGTTTGTGTGTTTTTTTCATGTAACACGTGGAATTGATGGCGGATAAGGGCACAAGATCATAAAACTAAGTTTTGAGATCAGTCTCAAATCTCAAGGATCTGATTGGCTGAAAAGGCGACTGGTCGCCATTTCAGCCAATCAGATGCTTGAGATTTGAGACTGATCTCCAGATTTAGTTTTATGATCTTGGGCACAGAGCTTATTCACCAAGACAAAATTGTACTTTATTGTTAATACCAGAACCTGTTGTGAGTGGAGGAGTATGAGATTGGTGCACCCTTGATCCCTGTTTTAACCGCCTCGGGTGGGTTCGAGTTATTTCACCAAGACAACTTGTACTTGTTTTGGGATACGAGAACCTGTTTGGGCAAGTGTGAGGTTGGTGCACACTAGAACCTGGTTTAAACCCCCAGTGGCAATTTGTTTTGCCACTGACCGTTCCAAAGGTTCTCTTTTTCGTAAATCGTTTGTAGCGTGCTTTTTGAATTGACATACTTATAACAAGCATGCTCCCTCTCTCTTCCTCTCTTCTTTTTCGCTGCGTGGGAGGCTGTGTTTTGTCAGTGTGGGGATGCCTGATATGCATTTATTTCTTTTTTAGCACATTGTTTTTCCACTGACCGTTTTAAGGTGCTAACCCCGCAAGATTTTTTTTGTGTTAATTGTTGTTTGTTGTTTCATTTGAAATTTCATATATCATTCTCTCTTTTCCTCTCTGGTGTTTTAGGCTATTAATTAAAGACTTAAAGAAATTAGAAACGCAAGTTCTTTAAACACGAAATATACTTCGTTTTTAAAGACGTTGCGTTTCTTATTTCTTTAACCCTTTCCTCCATAAAAACACCTTTATTGCGATGGCGGAACAGTTTATATCCAGATCGGCCGGCACATCCGTGCCGTCTGATCAGGATCTAAACTGTTCGGTTTTTGATTTGATAGGTTATTTCCGACTAAAATGCGACCAGTGCAGATCCTGATCAGACGGCTGATTTGGATCAACACTGGTCACACATACGTAAAAATGTGTATATATGGAGGAAAGCGTTAAGTCAAACTGTCATATATTATTGACCTTGTAAAGAATAAGGATGGGATTAAAGCTTCATATACATTTCAAGTTTATCGAAAATGTTCAGATTAATTTACCAGATACCCTGTCATTCAAGACGATCCATCATTCATATTTTATAAACTTAGTAAATAAACAATTTTTCTCGTTCGGTGGTTTGCTTTATAGGAATTCATTCATCTACCCGAAATTGTTTTCATATCTTATTAAAATTCACAGCATGCTCACGCAAATTGATAAACTCGTGTATTTAATCGGTTAAGGGATGAATTCATTTTTTTAACAGAACTTAAAACATATGAATATTATTTTAAGAGAAACTTTGGAGGAAACTTTAATGTCGTTGATTTTATTTTGATTTTTATCGCTACATACTCTTTCAGAATTGGAAATACAATAGTATCCTGGCCAAATCATAAACTAACAAATGATATTACCCATATTGGGAAACAATCCCATTAAGCCATATAAATATGATTACTCTACCGATTGAGCTAACCTCTATACCCCTCCCCCTCCCCCACCCACTCTCACCCTCTATACCCCTCCCCCTCCCCCACCAACTCTCACCCTCTATACCCCTCCCCCTCCCCACCCCCTCCACCTAAAACCAAAAAACATACCTACGAACAAACACATGTAATCATTATTACATAATATTGGTAACCGATTTTTACAGTAGAGACTATATGTACGTGGGGACTTTCTACATACGCCACATTGCATTAATAGCGATTGCGCATTGAAAATCCACAACAATTGTACAACACACACACACATTTTTTGTCCGTGACAATTGGTTTTAGATACACAATAAATTAATGCTGTCAAAATACTAAAAACCATCTTGTGCAATTCGTGGGGCGAAAAGATTCTTACTGCTTCTTTTAATATCACATATAATTTTTCCGCTTTCACAACACGAAATGCAAATAGGTAAAACTTCAGTAACTTTTGAACTTAAAGAACACGTCGATTTAATTTAATAATGGCTTAAAGATATTGTCAGTGAGCAATAAGTAAACTCTACCCGGTCCGGTTTTCTATATCACTAAAATATACATTTTATTTCAAGAAAGACAAATTACGATAGATAAATGTCAATAATTAAAACAAGAAATATCTTTAAACAAGAAATATCTTTAAAAAAGATAAACGGCGTAGGTTGTATATGAAATGATGGAGTTTGTAGCTGGTATTATTCACTTCATCTTGATTTACGTGTAAATTAAATAATTTCATTGTAAATCCTTCACAATGACTTAATAGCGGACTCGCAGTTTTTTCGCGTAACACATTACACGTAGTTGCCAGATTTAAGACAAGTAAGCACATTGTAAAATCCTCAGTCGCGATAAAGAATGAGTTTTGTAAACGTATTGTAAAAGGCATTGGTTGTGTTTATTCTTAAAACATAATGTATCAGATGATATATCAATTGCTGAAAGAATAAAATATATTTAGTGAAGACTTCAAGACTTACATAGCGAACTCATTGTTTATATCGCGTAGCATATTATATACAGCTGCCCGATTTAAGAGACGGGTAAACATTTCAATTACTGAAAGAGCTGGGATAAACTTCCATTAACTAAATACTCACAAATATTACAATAATTCAAGCTCGCATTATTATTACTTAAATTTTCAGCTTTACAGTGAAAGTGTAACATCGTTTTCTTTAAGCCATTTCCACTTACTTTCACTTTGATTTTGTATATGTTGATATAAAAGAGTGCCTGTATTGTTGTTGACAAAAAATCCTAGACAATGACGAGTACTGTAGTGCGCCTCATTTCAACATCTTTCAACACAAGAGAATAGAAAAGATCTAAACGTCACAGCAATAATCGTTTCAAACAGTGTATTAACTAAAAATCCCACTAGATACCTCTTCATCCTGCTAGATGCCTCTCCGGTGGAAATAGCTACCAATCGAAATAGTTTATTTAATTTTCCCGCTACATAATAATATAATACGCGTATTATTTACAACACTTCATTGGTTAATAAATTAGGTCAAAAGTGAGCTTAGACAGCTAACGCCGAAAAAGATAAACGGCGTTGATGGAAAAGATTTATATATACATGTATATAAGAAAGAAAGAAATACAGAGAGGCAATGCAGACACAGTTTAGTTATTTTATTTTATTTGTTATAGCTGTTGACGAACCCTCCCTGCCTTCTTAGTATGACTTAGAGATTAAGCGACCGAATCATGACAACTCATAAATTTATTGAAAGTGTCTTAAAAAAAATGTTGAAGCTGTTGCAACAATTTCATATAGTGATAACAAGTCGATTAAAGAAGCAAAATATTCAGTTTCAATAAAATACCTCGTGTAGAGTGAGAATTCAAAATGAATAAATGCCCTTGAAATTTAATAAATATAAATAATAACAGCCTGTTACAAGAGCGAAATCTACCAACTTTTACGTATATGAAGTTTAAAATAGGTGTCCGTCCTGAGTATTGAACCCGGGGCCTCCGCTTTGAGAGGCGAGAGTGTTAGCCACTACACTACAATGAACTTGTCTTACGAACTTGAAATTAACAATCAGTATCAAAGGAACTAGAAGGAACCAGTAAGAACTAGGAATATCTACACTTCTCTTTCGTTTTACACTGTGTATTGTATGCAAGTGACACCGAAGAATATTCCATATAATATTGTATTTCAGCCATCACTATTGACTTAACTGGTTACTTAAATCGTAAATATGTTTTTCCTCCAATACAACACCCACTAACAACCAATCTAATTAATATATTTGATTTTTCCGCTGCATAATAATAAAATCCCACTAGATACCTCGCCAGCCTGCTAGATGCCTCTCTGGTGAAAATAGCTACCAATCGAAATAGTTTATTTCATTTTCCCTCTGCATAATAAGAGAATACGAGTAATATTTACAACATTTCATTGGTCGAAAAACTAGGTCAAAAGTGAGCTTAGACAGCTAACGCCGAAAAAAACTAAGACAAAAGTAAAGATATATTAGCAATGTGCGGTCGATCAAGATATCCACCGAATTGCGGTCGATCAAGATATCTACCGAATTGCGGTCGATCAGAGACGTGGTTTCAACCGCATTATTTGTTGCATGAATTGACTCAAACCCACCAACCCCTAAATCATACAGCCACTAATTTTGCTGTGCTGAAGGAAATCCATGTATCGGTACATAAATATTTCATATGTATCTCTATGTGTAAATGTTCCTTCGCAGCCTTGAAACTTGAAACTTTTCTTCAGGCTCAGGTTCGAATAAAAACGAACAACAAAAGCAACACATACATATTATCAATATCAAACACAAAATAAAGCCGAAGCTAAGGATCTTTCATTGTGGATGGTATAATTTGGCAAGTCTACCTTTACATCTATTCAAAGTATTTACAGCAGCGTTTTTTTGTGCAGTGTGGTGGTTGTAAAAAGTTTCCCCATACGTTCAATTTATGATGAACGTTTTTAAAGATTTCGTTTGAGAGATTTTTGATATTTTTCATTTTTGTCTATGGCAACGCAATGGCGAAATACGCAATACCTTAAATCTGTGTAAATATTGTGATGTTTGTAACCCGGGGCAAGACGGCGTGGACAGTGATATATATGCATTTCCATTTCTGCCCGTAAAAAAGGCTAAATTGAACCAAACCTGCAATTATTTGATTTATTTGTCGTATTCGATGGCTTTCAGGGTTAAGATTTTCATGTATTTAAAAATTATGTCAATAATACAAGACATTTGAACGTTTCATCTTTCATAGTTTATTTTTCGATACGTTAGGTGTACAATTAACTATTTAAAAGATGTCTTAAATGCACTGTCTGTTTATGGCAAATGGACCGCATTTGATCTGGAATGCGCAAACATTGTCTTTTTCAAATGACAGAGTTCTTTATTCAGCTTATGAAATAAGAGAACACGTGTATAAATCTGAATGAGTGATTGGCAAATAAGACGATACTTAATGTGTTATTAAATGAACAACGCGCATTGTATATTTTAATCATTGCGTTGTCTCCCACCAGTGAAGGGAGCAGTTATTATTTGATTAACCTCAAAAAGCTCCAATGCCCTGGATTTTTGTATGTTATTTTACTATTGTTAATATAGTATGAATAACCGAGATTTCATGTAACATGTTCACTATTGTTGATTTTTTGTATGAAATAAATTACGTTGTGTGTTGAATCGTTCCAGTCCATTTGAAGATGACTTTGCGTGAGACAAATTTACGGCTTTGAAGTTTCTTTTTTCATTTTAATGCGACTCCTTCTCTTTTTAACTCTTCCGTGGTATACCTCTTTCAAATGGCAAACTTCACGAATGTAATGCAGTATATCAGATTCATTAAATGTAAAAGGTAATATTACTTATATTACTTTAATTACTCTAACCTTTATGGCTTGTGCAAACGTGTGTAAATAGAAATCAAATTTCACGCATTTAATTCGTATTAGGAGGAAATAGAAGTACCATCTTCAAGTATTTATTTCAGCTTCACGAATTTAAACATAACCATAACTGATAAAATGGGTAGAATTTCACTTGTAAATCTTAGCCCAAGATCATAAAACGAAAACGAACCATTCTCAAATCTCAAGTAACTGGTCGGCTAAAATTGAACCTTGTCACAATGCCAACCATTTTCTCGGCTGATGTTAATATTTATTTATTTAGGTGTGCCTGGAACTAAAATTGACGAAAACAACAATAGTTTCGTACAATTTTTTTTCGTTTCAATATTAAAATGAAAGTCATCATGTACCAAAGATATTTTAAAAAATCGCCAAACATACAGTGCTCACCTAAATATTTACATCAATTTTTCACATATATATATATATATATTTTCTCTGCCATGTATATATGTTCTTGGTTTTGATCACTCTATATGTATGCATTATTTTGTTCTGTTTCTAGCAATTAATCAATATCACGTGACCATTATAATTTGCGTCCACTTTTTATACTTTTGTGCGGTATTAGTTAGAGTTGGATAAAGTTGTGGTCTGTACTGTACTGTACTGTACTGTACTGACAATAAATATTTGAATCTTGAAAATCTTGAATCTTGACAATTTTATTTTATAACATTCAAGTAGTATGCATATCATAACATTAAACCTGCATATATAAATACTTTTTGATATAGGTCTAGACATTTCTGTCAGTTTGCTTTAAATTTAGCAATAAACCTTAGTATTACAAATAACAAAATCTAATTACTAGTAAGTAACCATGTGCGCTCATGCAGAACGTGTTTGCGTGTAAAGGAGAGTTTGATTAGTATACCGATTGTATTTAAAACCAAATAGGTTGCACATCAGTGTAGGTAAATTAGGTTTCAAATTAATTTCTATGGATGTTTTCTAATAAATCTGCCATTTAAATCGTCTGGATTTGTTCAAATATTTAATTTTAACATCAATGTCAATAACACGGTCAGCGTTTGAAATCAAATTTGAATTTATGTCGTAACATTTCACAGTATTAGAATGATAAGGTTGAAGTTTACCACCTATATTTTGTGACAGACTTCTAAATTTAAAGATGCCTGATAACAGTTCAAGGTGGAAAACAAACTAATAACACTTGCAGTATCACATAAAGACTGAACATTTCATTTTTTTTTAAATTGTGTCACACTCCTGACTAACACATACGTACAGTGTACTGTTTCACTAAGGTCTGATGTCAAAGCCCATCCAATAGTTGTGATACTAATACATTTATAGCACATAAAAAGGTGAAATACGCATATCAGGAATCGCCACATTCAGAAAAAACAGCCTCCCCACACAGTCAAGAAGAAGAGAGGGAGAGAGCATGGTTCAATGTGGTATTTGAGAGTAAATGAGTGAGTGGGGAGGGGGTGTAGAAAGTGAATGTCAAATGCAGTCCCTGAGGAATGAAAAGATAACAGTATTGAATGTAAGTACGGGGAGACGTTTTACGGCAGCATTAATCTAATATAAATACAGTAATTTTCTTTTGTCCCATTAGTTTATAAAGCAGAGATGTAATAATTTGTTCATGTTTTTTTCTGATCTACCACGCTTGACCTAAAGGCGTAAATTTTAATTATTTGAAGTATGTTGTGCTTAATTTTATCATTATGTGATGTCCAATACATGCCCCTTTCACTTAAACAACACTAAAACTTGTATATTTTCCAGCCTTTTGTAAACAGATGGTCTAAACAAATGTGATTTTTTAAATTGTCATACTTCTTGACACTTCCTGACTACATGTATTTGGCTTATTATCTAAGAACATTTTTGCTGATAACGGTATTTTATAAAAAGGCATGTTGAGACATATCTGAACATATACAGATCTTAGAACCATCTTGAGGTTGGGTGTGTCAGCACTGTTGCTATGTAAGTACCTTTTGCGGAACTGACCTTCTTTAACCGGTTCTACTGTTTAATCCTTTAAATTATGATTTATTAACAAGTGATTTAAATGGTTTTAAAACATAAATAAAAATGATAACCAATAAAAACACATGAATAAACATAAAGCCCACTTTACTATGAAATACATCTCTTATTATACTTATAATACTTTTTAACAATGACACATTAATGTATGATTTATGAACTGCGGTACATGATAAAAAGAATATATATTATTGCGAAACTCAAGTTATAAAATAACAATCTTATTAAACATACTTTGAGTATAATGACATGTCATAAGTAAAGGAAACACTATACCTTATCATTTTACAGTCTAAGGCGCATAGTTATACTTAATAAATCATATTAATTTGACGACATTGTGCTTTTGTTGCCCAATTTCGCTTATATTATCATGTACATGCATAAGGTAAACCGGTAAATGATATTTAAGAGTTTTTTTAAAGACCAGAAAACACATTTAAAGAACTAAAATTTGATTCAAATAGATAAAATGAACTATGTATAGTTTATTGATAGTTAGTAGTCATACAGAGAATATTTGTTTCTGCAACTAAAAAAAGACGATATTTCCTGCTGCCCCGAGAGGTAGGCCTAGAGTTACTAAAGAATAATTTTCAACTGATGTGTCAAGTGTTTATAACATTAGCCAACACTGGTTCTGATAAATATTTAAACCTATATTGAAACGTTCCGATAATTGTTTATCCTATTAAACTGTTCCGATGACTATCCTATATTGAACCGTTCACATAAATATTTATACCATATTGAACGGTTCAGATAAATGTTTTTCCTATATTGAACCTTTCCGATAAATATTTATCCTATATTGGATAAATTAGACTAATATTAGAGTGTTTTAACTGGTTGTGTCAGGACAAAGAAACAAAATCACCTTTTTATGTTAAATTTAATACTTTTTCATATCTAAAGCATTCGACAGTCAGTACTTTCAATATACTTTATAGCTATTGAATATTTTAAAAACCTTCTTTTTTATGTTGATACTAGTTAGGTTGACACTAGTTAATTTCAATATACTTGTATTATAACTTGCAGGTTATTAATTTTATAGTCATTTTACCGACATATTCAACATTCAAAGAACATTTTGACAAAAACATAAGATCAAAGGAAACCGTAATAAACGTGTCTCTTTTTATTTTTCTAGATATGAATTAAAATTATTTTATCTTAACATACTGCAGCATTTGTTCATATTTTTGTCTCTTTGGCAATTATTTTAGATAACGCCAGAATTGATAAATCAGGCGATCAGATGTAAACAAAAATAAATTAATGAAAAGCCAAATTTATTTTTTGACATGGTATATAAGGATACGTTGCAGGTCATTGCGTCATATTACCCGCATTGGACAACATATTTCAAGCCACAGTTTCTAACGCAGGATTGAATTGGCTGCTAAAACGTGCTTTCGAAGAAAAAGGCGACACATAGGGGTTGACTATGTCCGTCGGTCGGTCCGTTCCTCACGGAAACTTGACGTTTGCTATAACTTAGCCATTGCTTAATATTTTTACCGAACTGTCAGATTTGTATTCTGCCACAGTACCAGAGGGCGACACAAGTATTCAACTGAATACCTATCTAGATAATAATATACTACCGAAACTAACATATCATACATGATGGTCAGTTATCATTTTAATTACATGTATGTTAGTAGGTAAACAAAAAGATCGTTGCTTTTTCTCATGAAAAAACACGATAGAAGCTAATCGGAGACATTTTTAAATCTGAATTAAAGATTACAGGTGTTCATGGCTCCACTGGGCTTTCTCAGATAATATTATAATAACATATTCTGATCACAATGAGTTAAAACTGAGAAGCTGAAACAATTTTTAAATATTGTCAAAAGCATGACCACAACTTAAACATTATATGGTAATTAATTTTGCGTGTTTTAACTGACATGAAGCGTAAGTGTTTAGCTTAAAATAAATTTAAAGGTTTTCAGCTCAGTTGTTAGTATTTATAGTCATGTTTTTTTCAATGACTTGCCAAAACCTACAAAAATACAATTTATTTCTATCGACTATATGGGAGTTTAATTTCATGAACTGTGTCAGAGTCTAACTCTTTTAGACTGGTTCATATTTGCACAAAATAAGAATTTTAAAGGAAAGAATGCAAGTTATAGTATGCATTCATCCTTGGCTATGTTAGTACGTTCGATTAGCATGTACTTTTTTAAGTGCACCAGGGACAGTATATACCAGAAGTTTCTCCTAACTCAGCTGGACATTGACTTCAAAGAGAATTATTAAATGGTGTTTCAAAAGAAATAACACGAAATTATTCAAACGAGTTGATGTAGTGTAAAACCCTGTTGATCGCAATTTAACGACATTAATGCATTCTAAATATTTTATTTGAATTATGCAACTCACGTAAATGGGATCGAGATAGTTAATATACAAGTATTGGAGCTTTACTAAATATGTAGCTTTCGACATGCTAGTATCCATTTTTCAAGCAATTTAATAAAACTTTATGAATTCACATTGTCAAAATAATATCTTAACTAAAGGGAAAGATTCAGTTTTGTTACGTTTATTTTTTTTATTTGCATAAATATAATAAATATACATGTACTTTCATAAGACCACATATTAGAAGTTATAAAAACGGAAAAAAAAGAATCTGAAATGAGTCTAAGATACAAAATAAAAAATAATATACAAAAAAGATCGTTCGCTTTTTTCTCGTTTGTTATTTGTGGAACTGTCTTTGAATCAAACTGTGTATAACATATTATTATATGCACATATTATCTAAATAATTTTACCAAACAATATTAAAAGCAAATGGTTTGAATATAACAATACAGCTCCGCAAATAGCGATTTTAACAAACGTTATCCTCACTGTGTACACACCGGTCACGTGATAATCACATTGACGTCTATGTTAGCTTGATGACGTGACCGCTATTTATAGAATGACGTTTTCCTTGGACTATATCGAGCAGTTTCTGCTTGGGTCCTAGTACATATTTTAAACATTATTGTTTTGCCAAATACCCATTCCAAAACAGTTCTCGTTTTATGTAAAGAAAATAGTGTATGTAATGCTTATGTTTGAATAAACAGCATAATAAAGCATCAATAATATATTTTAATGGCACATAAGCATTATTATAGTGATTAAAACAATATTTTGGAAAACATATTTTCTATTGTTCAGAAACAAGAATTGCAAAAAGACACCATGCCCGTAAAGAAAACAACAATGAAACATTTCGAGAATATTAAACTTGATTGCTGTGTGTTTTATTTCTTGTCTAAGCCTTTTGCGTCACTCTGTGAACCGCAAGATTCCTTTAAGTCAATACAGACATTTATTACGTCCTTTGAAGTTCATTGAGCACGATACTTATCATCGCCTAAGTGCAATAACATAGAACTCCTTCTTATTTTAATGGTCTTTTATTCTGACCAGCTCCGCCCCTGTTTTCTATCGGGGGGGGGGGGGGGGGGCATGACGCTGTCAATCATAGTATAAATCTGAAAATACCGCACTGAAGGTTGCATGTTCACCGTCATATGCATACCATAGTTATGGAATGGATCAAAATATTTTACTCAAAATTTGATAAGGATCACTTAAAGATCACTTAAAAGATTGTGTTTATTCCTTACATTAGGTTGAAACGATAAAACATTTGCAGAGTTCTAACCTAGACTAGGATGAATGGGTAGCAATATGTGTTTTCATTGCTGTCAATGAACATGCTCAATCAAACAGACCGTACAACATTTTATAACGATCGTGGCATGTTGCTTTAAGAGTTCCTTGTCATGTATATAAAGAATCAAACTATTTTTATTCAAGCATATCATCTACATGAAGGCTAACTGATTACCGCTCTATGCAAACCAGTGAAAAAAAAACGGAATTCGTTATATGGACATGTACTTAAGTAAATATAGGACGCCCTCAAATGAGACTCCACCTTTTTCTTACACGTCGAGGTCAATGGCTTCTTTTATTCTTTTATTCGAATGCTCTATCTTTATCCCTGTTCATCCACATTGTTTTTATTTGACTATATTTACAATACAGTATTCCACACATAAATTACTCACTAAATAAATTCGTATAAAGAGC
This sequence comes from Corbicula japonica, assembly GCA_038501625.1. Lineage (NCBI taxonomy): Eukaryota > Metazoa > Mollusca > Bivalvia > Venerida > Cyrenidae > Corbicula > Corbicula japonica. Next base: position 967,326 of record JAZAYU010000125.1, read on the forward strand.
GACTTTGCATCATGCTAATTAAGTATAAACATTCATGTATTAATTGGGATTTTCTTAGATTTCGATTTAAACATAAAGCATTTCAATAATTCCAGTTGTCACAAATCAAAAAAGACACTTTCATTCTGAAAGATTTATGAATTGTGATTTAAGAGTTACATAATTTACAACAATATATCAATAAATTGTCATTATACAACCTCTTGATTGAAATTGCAATTTTATTGGGGGAAAATTAACACTCACACCCAAATTTAAATTAATTTGCCTACATTTATTGAATTTGGTGTTAATAAATACGGTCTTTTGAATTTCAAACATTTTCAGTATGCGTGTAAAGGTAAGGTTAAATTTGTTTGTAAGATTTTTTCATAAATAGTTTTTATTAAAAGTTTGGTTAGTTTTATGGCCTCTAATATATCATCGCGAAAAGTATAAATAGCAATATCTTCAGCGCACGACGTCATTGGGGCGTTCGTGGCCGAGTGGTTAAGGTTTCCGACTAAGAATCACTTGCCCTTCACCGCTGCGAGTTCGAGACCCACCGGGGTCAAGATCTTTCATGTGAGGAAACTAACCAGCTAGCTTGCGGAACGTCGGTGGTTCTACCCAGGTGCCCGCTCGAGCCTGAAAATTGCCCGGAGGGGCACCAGGGTCTTCCTGGTATGTCCACACCATAATGTCCTCGTAAAGAGGCGGTAGGGACATAAAACTGGGAAGTAACAACAACAACAAGCATGACGTCATTTCAAGGAATACAGGAGTGAAATATGCATATAAGTGATGGCCCCCATCCAGAAGACACTGCCTCTCCGGACAGCAGAACGGTAGAGAGGAAACGAGAGCATAGGTAATAAAGTTATCAATGTCAAAATAGACACAAACAGTTCACAAAAACGAGGACCCAAGATCATAAAACTAAGTTTTGAGATCAGTCTCAAATCTCAAGGATCTGATTGGCTGAAATGGCGACTGGTCGCCATTTCAGCCAATCAGATGCTTGAGATTTGGGACTGATCTCCAGATTTAGTTTTATGATCTTGGGCAGAGGACCCGGGTGGGTTACTGCCTTCAGTTTCTCAAACATCTTTTCCCGTGACGCGCCCGGGAATGGGAATGTATATTACTGTCCACATCTCTTGGTCTAAGTCTAACTCAATATTTACAGAGATCTATGTATCTAGGTCAACAGCTTTCAAATGACGTCACTAATAACAGTACTACTTTAATGTACTGGGAGCCTTGACTGAATGTACGTGGAGACGTGTTAAAGCCCTCTAAATATGGCAATACTTAAATAATTTACATCGGGAGAAATTTTACGGGTGCCAAACTGTATAAATTGTATCATTACTAGGAGCGTAATTCTATTAAAAGTTAAATCGCTGATCATGAAATACTGTCATAAGTTGGACCCTAGTATTTGGTATTTGAGTCTTAAGTTTAAACAAACAGAAATAATTTGACTTCACTATCGTGAAACAACGCAATCATTGAAAATTACAACAAAACATTGTTCATTTAACACATTAAAACGTCCTCATTCATTTTAATATAAAACGTATTCTTCGTTTCATTCAATGAATAAAATACTCTGTTATTTCGTAAGGACAATATTTGCGCATTCCTCAATCGGAATGGTTCATTTGGCATAAACAGAATGTGCATTGATGAACTGCTGTCCAACTTAGTCATATGTTTTAATGATGTCGATTGAAGCTATATTAAATGGGGCGCGCCGCGAGAAAAGGTACCTTCGGACAGTTGACGTCAATCTTTGGTATGACGTCATAAATATGAGCAGACGACATTACTTTATTATGCATTTCGCGGTAAAAAATAACATTTTATTGTCAAAATGTGTAACAAAATACCATTTTAATTATAAGAAATTGATTTGTAGTTTTGTAGGGGTGGGGGGGGGGGGGTGTTCGAGCAATGTTACATTTTCGTGGGAAATTTGATCAGAAAGTTGGAAATTATCATACAACTACCCTTAGGCTGCCCTAAACAAACCCTCGTTCTTGAAATCTTGCATCAAACCCTGCGTATGTTGACTTTGCAAGAAAATTACATCATAATTTGTTGACAGTTCTTCAGATTACATTTTAAATTTTGATATATGAAAACACGTTACATTTTTGTCCTGTTATGTGACCAGGCACCTACAAGTGCTATTTCCTTGATATATGGCATATTATTTGACTCATAAAAGCATTGCCTTCGATGCATTTCATTAATTCTAACTACGTGTAATTTATATCTTTGAACAAGGCACAAAAATGCAGATATATCCTTACTTTTATTTGAACGTTTTCGAATAATCGACATACATCACTCGAAACTGATCCTTCTTTAAACAATATGTTCGTTTAAGTGATATAGATATCCAGTAGTGTTTACTTAAAGCTCGTTGACAAAATGCTTAATCCATTACGATATTAAATCAATATTGTCTTACAGTTCAAAAGTGATTGGAGATTTATTTATTTGCATTTTCTGTCACTTACTATCATAAGATACCAGTGCTAAGACCCTGAAATTCGATATCTATCGGTATTGTGTCGACACTTTTCTAATTAATCATCTAATCTAATTTCAAAAGACGTGAAAATTCTGGTTTTCCAAAAACACTGAAAACTGTCGATAAATATCTACAAGGAATTTTCCTAAATGGATCATATGTCAATTATTTTGATAAGGTGTTAAATATGTTATTTAGGTTGTTTTACATGTATAGTCATTTTTGAACGATTTATATTATTTAGTCAATTTTGGTAAAATACAGAAAATGGAAATAGTGAGGTAAAACCAGGTCGACATAGCTTTCGAGATAGTCCCAATGTAGATTTTGTTTTATTATTATTTGTCCAGCATCGATATTTCCAATAGTTTCTGCTTGACAAATGATATGAATGCAATTTGTACCTTTGTTTTTTTTTGGTACGTGTAAGTTTTAGCACCTGTCAGATCTACTAAATTGTCGTTGGAATTTATGACTAGTACAGCCTCAACATAATTTGTAATAATGTACAGATGTGAACACTTTGTCAGTAGCATTCAAGATGCTAATCTCATGCCAATAGATGGTGACTCTAATGATATTATGCTAACAAATAACATATTTTTCTGCGGAAAAAGCGTTAAAGGTCAACATTTTCCCACTCGCAATATCTTCCAGTACATCCATTTGACAAAACTGTACAGACATAAGATAAATAAGTAGTGGAATAATGGAAAATAACAATATTCAACTTACTAAAATTCTATGAATACAACGAATAACAAACTTCCTAACCTATGTTTGTGTAAATATTGAGAAGCGATCAACAAAGGGCTAGCCTGCGTGGACAGTTATATGCATTCCCCTGAAAAAGCTCAATCAAACCGAGCCTGCAAAATGTTGATAAAAAGTGCCTAAATATCCATCTCAAAAAGGTTAAAAATGTTCCGTATGTAGTGCATATGTTATATAGTTATTTGGTTTCTTGACAGGGAATGTGAGGATATATTGTCTGTATGACGTCACATCTATAGAAATTGAATGGACTATCGGTTTGATATTTATTTACCAAATTTGGAATAATCTGATCGTTTTCAACGTTAAAAACATAACACAAATATTTTCTGTAACAATTTTAATAATCCCTAAGCATACCGCTTTATAATTTACAAGATCGGTTCCAAATTATGCATTTTTACGGGAATTCAAAACAAAATGGCGGACCACAACAAAAGGTGGGAGGCCAGAGAGGGAAATTAAGGCACGTGCGTTCATATCTACGGCCGATCCGTAAATACTGATATACATCAACGGCAAATTATCCAATCAAATTCAAGCAAATTTCTTTGCAGTATAATAATACATTATACTTTGTTATAAATTTTATCAATATTTCATTATTTAATTACTTACTTGAACCAATAAAAAGCTTGTTCCGAACCATTAAAAAATAATTGATTTTTCTTTTATTTAGATCAGAGTTTAATAGTAGATTTATGGAGATGCTTATCCACAAGTTATTTGAAAATTTGTTGCATTTAAAGTGCATCGATCGATATATGTTTTATATAAAAAAAAATTAATGTCCTAAACTAAAACACTTCCTCTTCTGTGATAAATACACAATTATATTATAAAAATACAATTTAGCAAAACGAATTATTCCGTCTTCTGTTATACTAACAGAAATCTTTTAATAATCGAGAAAATGGCAAACGACTTACTAATGCAATTTAATATCAGACTATAAACCAGATGTTTCAAATACTTTTTACAATAGTTTTACTTTAGTTAAACGCTTCCTTAATTTTTATGACATAAACGATCGGTGAAGCTTTATTATTTAATTAATTACATGAACGATTAAGGGTGTTGATAGATTTTATCAGTCTGAAAATGTTGACGTTATCATTTAAAACATTTAGTGCTTCACTGCTTAATAGTTCATAAAACTGCGGTTGAGAGAGAACATATTTTGTTATGCTATCCCATTCAGTGATTAATAGCAGGTTATTCAAAATATTTTAACATCTCGAGCTGATAAAATCATAATTTGAGTTAACTGTTTAATGAGAAATGCGAACGTGATGGTACTTTTTTCAATTAAAATGCATTAAACGTTATCGTCTTGTATAATGTGATTACTTAAAGGATGAAGTTTAAGAACAGAATTTACACAAATGCCTCCTGCAAGTAGTTAAGATGCCACTGATTATGATTTGCTTAATTTTTAAAATGAAAATCTCGTTGTCCCGTATCTCAGTTGGTTGCGTCGCAGGAATTGCAGGGCTAGGCGCTGTCGCCGTGACGGTTCGGGTTCGCTCCCAGCTAGAGGCACTCTCATTCGTATAAATTTATATAAAATTGCGATCATATAGTAATACTGCTAAATAGCATATGTAGCGTAAAGTATCCTTGAAAATGATTTTAAAACTATTTCATTGTCAACTAGTTTCACAAAAAATATGAAACCAATCGGTAGTGAAATTCGTAAGCTGGTCTTTTTTTTGTTTAAATAATTTAAACTGAAACTTTATATTCGATGCAAATAAATATTGCGTTATATTAAATTGGTATAAAATAGAAGTGTCTCATTTCTTTAAACAGTTTTAGGTTTCAACTGATAAAGTTATTAGAAGTATAATTATATTCGTTGATTTCAATACGAACATTTAATACCGATGTAAATTTGAAAATATGTAAATGAAGCCAATTCTTAAGATATTCTCTAACAATATTAAACAACTAAAGCAACACAAATAACTGAAAATGAATTCATTTTTTAATGAAATTCTCTACCGACTAATGTCGGTAAACAACAACAACAACAAAAACTGACTCACCACTTCCGACTTGGTCCAGCACTTCCTGTGCATTTTTCTCAGTAAGTGTTATCGCAGCGCCAAAAATGTCATCATATTTTGCTGACAAACGCTGCTTATAGGTCGTCAAAAACAGTATATAATTTTTCCCGTCTAGGACATCCGCGTAACACATCTTCCGGTCTCCGAAATTGGAAATATTATACACATTTGGCAGTTGTTTATCCCCTGGTATATTTCTTAACAGTTTTCTTCCTTTATACACTTCAAAAAGTTTAATTGTTGCTGTGTATGTGTTGGCTTCTGTCCGAAACTGTTTGTCCTTGTATGCTTTGATCACATGACCGGAAAGAACAATGTCAGCACGTGCTGTTCGATTTCCAATCGACATTGGCATCCATCCGTTGAGTAAATATATGCACGAAAATACTATAGGAATTAACTCGAGAATTATAAATGTCTTTAACAAAATTGACGTCAAATTAATGTCATGACGTTGCATTGTTGTGCAATATGTACCACCTCCTTTTAAAAGAAAACAGCTATCGTAGTTTCTCTTATTATTAGACCAAAGTTGTGTTGCTCCAAGAATCTGCACTTGCTACTCTTGCGATATCAAGCTTTCCTTATCGCATATATTTATTTTTTCCTTTATTTGAATGAAAACTCTTTGTGCTAAACCATCCAAGTTAATAGTGTTTTTATAACACCTTTCCCTGTGGGATCCTGATGTGTTTTTTTCGGCACTATTACCCGTATAAGTTGTTGTACAAACATCTAAATTTCTTTCTCTTAAAAATAAATTGCTCGAGAGTGATACAAAAATACATTAAAATATCATTGTCTTTAATGGGCCATTTAAAACTATTCGGTAACAGAATTAACATCATCGCAAGATATATTTGGGTAAAATAAGTTTCAAGCTGTAATAATACACCCTGTAATGGTGTAAATGCTTCATAAAATATGTTTGATGGTAAATACAAGATGGTTAGTCAGACCTTTTTTGACAGTTATTGCCTCGAATACTAAACGTTAAACCAGCCAAAATATCAAACTCAAATAAAAGACGTAGTAGCACCTATAATTTCAAAGAATACTTAATTTTTGTACGACCTGAACAAGAAAAATATATTGCACCAGCTATGATTTTGATTACTGAGATATCAATCTTGCATTAAAATTCCTTTTCAGTGACATCTCGTATTCTGTATTAAAATGAAATGAGGCGCCTGTGTTATATGTTTCAATTATGCAATACAAACAATCAATAAGATAAAGATCTAGCAAGCAGATGCTATTTAAGATAATAGCCTATTAAATTAATTACGGTTAAAAACGTGTACTTTTATAGTTAGATTATAATCCGTCTATTCCAAAATCATTTAGTAATTTTCAAATGCTTTATTTTAATTAATGGCACATTATCAATAAATTTTATACCATTCGACTTGATAAATGTTAATAAAGTCATGTTTACATATCCTAAGTAGAATCACCATCCATTTCTTTGCATTAAAATCACCACCAATTAAACACCAATTAGATGTAATATCTCCGATTAATCTATGATTAGAATTAATATCTCCGATAAGAAATGCTTAGTGATTGTTATCTCAATGACACAAGTGCCGCTACTTTAAACTCTTGACTGTCAATTTTGGTTAACAAATTCGGCACTTCAGTGATTTAAAATTCGCATTTGAATGATAAACTTCTATCAAAGAGTATTTATTAAGTGGTTCATCGTTACTATTGAGCGTAAACCATCCAATGTGAAGAATGTTTTGATCAGGTATCATTTGCTAGGTTGCGTGTGCCCACACTGTAAAGAGACTGACGTTTAACCTACTGCTACTGTTCTCGTTCGTAGAAGAAAAACGGAAAAGTTGAGAATGATCTTTATAGAAATAAGTCTTTGGGTAAAATATTCATATAAAATAAAAAGTAAAAACTGTCCGGGTCAATAGATGGATAGTTATATATACAGTTGAACCTGCCTTTGTAGCCACCTGCATTCAGCAACCACCTGTCTTAAAACAGCCAGTTTGAAAATGTTCTAAACGAACGTTGTCCCAGAAATTAGCGTTTTACATATTTTTTTATAAAATAGCTTAGGAAACATTGACATATCGTATAACTTCATTCAACTATTCAACTGTGTTTTTTTTAAAAAAAACAACAACAACAAAACAATTCGATGTCTTAATAGAATGTTTTCACATGTTTTCTATTTATGTGAAAACATTCTATGTGAATTTAATGCCACTATAAAATCCATTTATTTATGCGCTATTTTCCTTTTTTGTATCAAAATAGTGAAGAAAACATTCCTCAGTATTTAAACATATAATGCATTAATTAGACTACAATGTGCAAAAATCACGAAATGTCTAATATTCAAATGTATGTCATTTCACCAGAACATATTATTACACCTGTGAATTTTGTAAATATTAGCATTCTTTTACAATGTTATTCAAATAATACTTATATTAATACAAAAATAATCTGATATTTTCATAGTTTTAGAATATATTTAGTTTGGAATCTCTTCCTTGTTTTGTATTCTTTTCAAAATATTTACATTAAATAGAGTGATTTTAAAATCATAATGAAAAAAAGACTTAATAAGACCATATATTCTGTTTGAAAGAAAATTAAATAATCATATTTAAAGAGAGACAGACCGACACACCGACAGACAGACAGATTGTGTGTGTGAGAGAGATAATATATTTAAATTATAAATTATATATTTGTCATATTTATGATATATAATGATTTACGTGTATTTTCACAACTGATATAATATAGAAAAAAACGTTTAACCACTGCGATACAACTACAGCTATTTCTATTTCGTACAGGTAACGTTTGACAATGTCGTACAGATAACGTTTGACAATGTCGTACATATAACGTTGGCCAATGTCGTACAATGAATGTTTTTACAATGTCGCAAGGGTTGTATCGGATTTATGGATGTGTTTTTGCATTCGTTTTGCATTGTTTAGAACAAAAAGTGAAACCGCGTGTAGATTACATTCATTATTGTTTTTGCGGATAGTTTTGACAGAATATGTTGATGACAGTACAGTATAGCTTTTTACTTGAGTGTAAGTTATATAGAATTTATACCTGGAAAGTCTACCTTTATCAATAGTGACATAAAATACATATTTTCACTCGCACAACCCAGTCAGCATTTTCTTTCCATGTGATCGTACTACCACTAGTAATTTGATTGACGGAAACTGAAATTGGAGTCAAGCATCCAGTGGAGATTTTGTCACTTTAATTACAGGTTAGACTTTGATAAAGCCCGATATCAAGTAAAATTAAACTGAGCCCTGAACTTCTATTGTATCTAATTAAAGATTTATATAAACTGTCGGTTGATCAAATTTCCGACTTTTCCAACCACTGATTGCTGGTTGTCGACAGCGATTAAGATGTTATTTCAGAAAGTGACCTAGAGTGGCAGGTTATGCCGTTGGAGAAGACGATTTTATTGAGGTTTAATTGAGACATTTATCGGGGGTCATTATCTGACCCTGGCGGTGTTTTGTAACTTAAAAATCAGTCTAAAATTATTCACTGGGACTTAAGCTGCTGAGGCGGTAGAAAAACCACACGCGAATAAGTATTGTAGGTTTCATTCTTGACTGAAAACTGTCCCGTGTGAAGAACTATTTGAAATGGAATACTCCCTATCATTCCAGCAGTTGCGGCAAAATCTATTCAACTTTTCAGTGCTATTCCTCGCTTGTTTCAAACAGCAAGAAAATCTAGAGATAGGTAAATTTTCAACATAAAAGGATAGAAATCATAGTTAAATATCTAATAATATACAAGCACACGAGAGAATAACAGAAAACAATTAAAATATAACTAGTGTAAATTTGTTTAATTTTCGTGGGCATGAAATTTCCTGGTTTTCCATAAAACCGCATTTCTATGCCATGGGTAATTAAATTCGTGAATGCATTCAATACAAGAACCTCATTGTAAATAGGGCCCAAGATCATTAGTCAGAGTTTGGAGACAGGTCTCAAATCTCAAGAGTCTCCAGTTTTAATTTTATGATCTTGGGCCTAGGTGTTCACAAACAGTCATTCTAGAAAATGTTAACAGAATGAAATTATATATTATCAATAAAATAACATGCGAAAACAAACTAAATTTGAGCAGAAAACACGCATTACACGATAAGTGACTGGTTGTTGCTTGTGCATACCGATCCGAGTTACGGTCCATTTCGAATAAATTTTGTAAAATAGTTGGACGCGCTGGTACCAGCACAACAAATAAAGCAGGGAGCAGTATTTAATAAATCTTAACTTGTACAGGGAGCTGCAGCCTTTTTTCTATTTATTACATAATAATATCTATTTATCAGAAATAATGACCTTTTACTTATCCATTTTCAAGGATGGTCTATATATGGGTCGAATGATATGTTTAAAATAAACAGTACAATAACCATCGTAAATGGTTAAAAGCTGCTCCTTTGTATATTTAAACGCATATGTCAAGATAGGAAATATTATCGTAAACAGGGACGAAATATTTTTTATAAAACTCTGCCAAACTGCGTGGGCAGTAATATTTCCATTACTTTCAATGAACAGGCTCAATCAAACCGAGCCTGCAATATTTTGCTATTTGTCGTATTCGGTGGCTCCCGTCTGACTACATGTAATACACATTGTGACCGCCGTAAAAATTTGCCCCGCGCTGCGGTATAGCAATAGCATTTTCATATTTATACTTTTAAAACACAGCAATGCTTGATTACATTTCGCCAAAGTTTTGAATTTGCGCCAATAATTTTCGAACGCGAATTTAGTGAAAATTTAACCCACGCGAAATAAAATGATTTCACACTAGTCACATAAAACTATATTTAATAGTAGTAGTAATACTTTCTAATGAAACCTTTTCTTTGTGATAATATATTCTTAGATGAAACTCTAGCTCGTCACCGAACGGTGATATTGATTACATAATTATAATGCAAATTGTTATGATAATTTAGTTACATAAATTCTGAGGTAGAAAGTATCAGATTTTTTTCCTTAATTAAGTTAGTATGCAACTGTTTCATTTAATTTATTTGGTATCAAACTAAAACACAACTAAAGAAAACAAGTTACATATTTTTTAAATAGATTTTATAAGGAACGCTGAAAGCCGCCGATCACGACAAATTAAAAATTGTTTCAGGCTCGGTTTGACTGAGCCTGTTCATGGGCACGACCTTCAAAGATTGTGATTGAATAACAGCGCTGATTGAATGTACAAGGAGACCTTTTGCAGCCGACACACGACAGCAATCTACTGTGATATTTAAATAGATGAAAAAAGGAGCCACCGAGCACGAAATATATCACAAAGTTTTGCAGACTCGTTTTGAGACAGATTTACAAATTGAACAAGAACCAATCAGTAAAATCGGTTTAAAATAGTTCTGCCTCCTTTAGGTAGCTTTTAAAACTTTCAGCTTTTTCACTACGGTAACAAAAAAAGCAAGTCTTAAAAGATATATTTTAGTTACTCGCAAACATTTATTATTTGGGGCACGTCACGGGAAAAGGTACTTTCGGTCATTTTTAGTGATATTTTATTTTTTACTAATTTTAGAAAGAACTTACAAATATAAATCAATTTGTTATTACTAAAATGTGACTTTATTACACATTTTGACAATAAAATGGTATTTTTAAAGCGAAATGCATAATAATGTCGTCTGCTCAAATTTATGACGTCATTTCAAAGATTGACGTCAACTGTCCGAAGGTACCTTTTCCCGTGACGCGCCCCATTGTTTTCATTTTGTGGGCTCCTCTGCTGAAACGTTTATTAACAGAACAAAGGAAAAAAATAAACTAACGAAGAAAATACAACTTATTTTCAGCATACCTTCAAATTGCGCATAGTATGCCAATCTATAAATGTAAATTGGTTATGAAGTTGTTAGGTTTTTTTAACGCTTAAATATTTCTCAATATATTAATTTTTCAAAAATATGTAGTCTTTTGCAGAGATACTTTTCGCTCATTAATTGGTAAAATATACGTACTTTCTACATTGCAGTTTTTAAGAGATGTTTTTAAAAAGTAGAGTACTAAGGAAAATGGGACAGTTTTACTGGAATTAAGATTTGTTTATGTAGTATTTCAGCGAAAAAGAAAATAACGTTTAATTTTACCTTCGTTGGTTGTTAAGCTTAAACACATTTTGTTTACTAAGGGTATATTTATATCGTATTAATTGTGTAACTAGGTTGAATGTATTCATTATAAAACTTTGAATGGAGAGGCGGCCCGTATATGTAAGAGGCCAATATACAAGGATAATAAAATCCCCAAACTACTAATTTAAATTATTGTAAACGGTTTATTCAGGGTTATTCATTAATAATTACTAATAATTTAACCACTTATCTCTCGATTTGACTTGAAGCAAAATTAAAACATTTGTATTTATTGCCAGCTTAAGCTTTTGGCGTTTAAACTGATTGGTTACTTTCTCCACACGTGTTGGCGTTCTTAAAAAAGTTGCGCGCGAAGCATGTTACATGTATGAGGTACTATTTAAACATTTGTTCGCCTTTCTTAGTTTGTATTTGTTTGACAATGTCTTGTGTTTTATTATAACTTTTATATTGGGGCACGTCATGGGAAAAGGTACCTTCGGTCATTTTTCGTGATATTTTTGTTTTTACTAAATTAAGAAAGAATTTAAAACTATAAATCAATATCTTATAACTAAAATGTTATTTTGTTACTCATTTTGACAAGAATATGACTTTTTTACCGCGAAATGCATAATAAGTTATGTCGTCTGCTTAACTTTATGACGTCATTTCAATAATTGACGTCAACTGTCCGAAGGTACCTTTTCCCGTGACGCGCCCCATATTATTATGCTTTCGTGCTTTTGCACGCAACATTGCCGAGCTGATGGGTGGGTTAAAGCTAATTAACCAAGACAACTTGTACGTGTTTGTTCCTCTTGAGAACCTGTTAGGACTTTAAGAGTAAGGTTGGTACACCCTAGAACCTAAAAATTGTTTTGCCACCGACAGTTCAAAGGCAGTAACCCCTCAGGTTCCTTTTTTGTGACTTTTTGTGTCTTACTTTAAATTGGTCATTTTCCCCCGTGCTTTTTGGCTGTTAGAGGAGGCTGTGTGTTTTTTTAATGTGGCTAATATTGATATGCAAGTTTCACGTTTTTGCATCATCACTTGATTTTAAACCATTGTGTTTTATCATCTGCACATGACATAAACATTCGTTTGAGACAATTACGGATCTCTCAGCATTTCTTATGAAAGAGAAGATGGCACTGACCTTTGTGAAAAAACATCTTCTCGCTTTTTCCAAATTGTTTTGCCACTGACCGTTCCAATGTGGTAACCTTAAGGGTTCTCTTTTTCGACAACTTTCTGTGGTGTCTTATTTGAAAATGATATTCTTATAAACATGCTCTCTTTTCCTCTCTAATTTTTCGCTGCGTGGGGGGGGGGGGGGCTGTGTTTTTTAGTGTTTCAGTGTGGCGATTCCTGATATGCATATTTCACTTTTATAAGTTGGCCAGATATGTGCAAATATCACAACTTAAATTAAAAATAAAATATAGCATTATTGAATCTGATCATGAATTTTTAATTAAAAATCGGAAGTTCCTTTGTGTTCATTATATAAGAATATGGGTTACAACGCACAGATGTTTTTGATTTGAAATTTAATTGCTTCATTGCTAACAAGCAAAAACCATTTATATTGCAATTAAATGTTATTGATTCATAGCAGCTTTTAAGCTTTAAAATTGTATGTAATGCGAAAAGGATTTTACTCTGAACTAAACTTAACATCGCACATTTCAATAAAATACGAAATACAAATAAAAATACTTTCTAAATTCTTTGAATGATTCGGTAATTCAAAGATTTATTAGTTTGTATTGATAAACTCGTTGTTCTGGTTACCGATTTAATTGGATTCCGACTACTAGTAAACATTGCAATTTAAAAATTGGGGGACATCAAGGGAACTTCTGTTTTTGGTTATATTTTGATTTTTTTCAGGGCTGTTTCCAGAGCGGAAAAAGCACTGAAGCAAAGATTTTCTATGGAGGCTCGTGGCATGATTTCCCCTGGAATTTTTCTACGATGGATGCGAGTTGACGTATATTTGGGGTGATTTTCATCAAATGCATGCTTTACAAACCCCAATATATCAATCAATATATCAATCATTATATATTTATCAATTCAGATTTAAAAGACACATCCGATTTTATTTGGTCATTTCTCAAAGTTTCAGTGCGGCAAGTGCCTCGGTGTGCCTCAGCCTAGCTACGGGAGTGCATTTTAGTTGTTTCTTTTTTCTGATAAAACATTAAAAATGATAGTGCCTCTAGCTGGGAGCGAACCCGCACCGTCACGGCGACAGGATATATAAAGGATATATAAACTCTCAGAAGGATGAACGAACAGTTCACAAGAATGGACTCTACTTCCTACATTTAGGATATAACATTCAAAAGTGTAACATCATGGAAACGTAAGTAAACAAATACAATAAAATTAATGTTAATTTACTGATTGGATTGTTTTTATCAATTTCAAATCATACTTCCAAATTTAGTATAATAAATTATGTCCTAAATGTGTGTGCAAGTTTTCTTAAAGCCAAGTCTGATACCAAATAAATCAAATCAAACTGTTGCACCAATTACACTTATTAATAAAATGAAGAAAAATGATACCTTCTAGATAAGAATTTATATTAAATTACCATAACAATTTGCATCGTATGTAATAAAAATTACGATTCGATGACTATCTACCTATGTTACGATTACAAAGAAGAAATGGTTTCATTGGCAAGTGTAAAGTTACCAGATGCATTTTTATTCGACTATGTATCTTGTTGGTATGTTTTTTGTTACCCAAATGATGCAAGAGGGCTCAGTTAAGGTAATAAAATAAAGTTTTTTTCTCAATAGCTGCGTATATATTTTATAAAGATGACTAATGAAACTAAACGTAATATTGGGTGAATTTGAAAGCTTACGAACTATTGATTTCATTATTTTGCAACTCTCTGTTTTGCATAGCATTAATGTTTTATGTTTTGTTACACATTACTTATTAAATGTATGTATATATTGAGAGGGTCCCAAGAGAGATTCGTCCTTTGGCTAATTGGGTTACTGCAACGATTCATTCATTTATTCATTCATTTATTCGTTCGTTCGTTCGTTCATTCATTCATTCATTCATTCATTCATTTATTCACTCATTCATTTATTCAACAACTGACTTCTTAAAGGTAATTTATTGCTAAAAGTATTTGCTTACTTGTTTGAAGAAGCTTATTGTTTCCATCTGGACAACTTTTTACCTGTCGCCAACAATTTTAGACGACCAGTAACAGACTTGTGGTCCAAAGTCCATGTCTGTCAAAACCATGCAGATGTCGAAATCTTCGCAATTTGTGCGCTTTAACCACTCGTATCAGAACATTCTGCAAAATTCAAGAAGAGCATCAATAGTTTATTAAGAAACCGCTACCCATTTTTCTTTATTCCTTATGACAATGTTGATCTTTATTTTTCGAAAACAAAGTAACAGTGTCAGTCATTGCCTTGTACTTGTTTTGGGAACATATCTTTCAATATCCAGCTTCTCCAGTTATTTCAAAGTTAGCGGTTTGACAGTGGTGATGTACCAGTGGATTATGTAAACAATCATCTCCATATACCATCAACCTTTTCGAAAAGCACTATGCAATGTAGACTTATCCTTCAAGTCCAGCGGGCTACGTGAGGTTATTCATATAGTACCAGATTGCTTTATCCACGTTATTTAACCATATACCAACTTATATTTAAAAATTATATTTTTTATTCATATTTTAAAAATGTTTTAAACTCTGACCAATTAAACAATAGATTGTGCCTTAAAAGAAATCATTGGAACTTTCAACCGTTGTGAGATGTTCTGCTATCCAAGTGACACTCAAACCCGATGCTATCAATAAGTCTTTTATTAAACCAAAATTGAGATTATAGACACAAAGACTCAAATCTTCCAGACTTTGACCCAATTTCTTCCAAATCTTCCAGAGAGAACAGTCACTTCTGTATCAGATGGTCATGCAGGTATTATCACTCTGAAATGAAATGAATAATAATCACTAAATTTAAAAAAGTGAAATATGCATATCAGGAATGGCAACATCCAGCAGACACAACCTACCCACACAGCCAAAAAGTAGAGAGGAAAGAATGAAAATCTCCAACATTCACAATATACAAATAATGGGCATGTGAATTATAAGATGAATTGCTAATTTTGGCTATTTTTGAGGTTGTATGTAATAAACAAGCACAAATACTGTAACAGAAAAACAAGCACAAATACTGTAACAGAAATTTTAAGAGCGCACCGTCAACCAATCGAGGAGATTACTAGACTAGGAGATTACTTCAGTGAAAAGTACTTTATTGGTTACTTATAAACAAATCAGTTCAGTTTTAGAAATTTAGAAAGACCCTCACTACACATGATCCAGTATCGCCGATTCATTGGAAATAAGGAACACATGATTAAGGTGAGCATCTTTAACACTTACCAATATGGCCAAAATATTTAAAATTTTGGAAAGAGTGGTCCCTCAGCAATAAGCATCATTGGGGGATGACACTTCTATTAGATAAATGATTTTTTCAATAATACAGATCATTGGTGTTATTAGCTGTCGTTGGTCGCCCATAGTTATTGGATATTAAAAAAAAACTTTGAACAGATAGTCGACCTCCAATTCAACTTACTGATATAAATAAACTAAATTGCTAGTTCGGTCACGAGAAACCGGTCTTGTTAGTTCCATTTTAATTAAGAAGCTTCTTTGACGACATTTTTTAAAGACTGGCGTTTTTGCAAATAAGCAGCCAATGATTGTCTTCACTGGTAATCATTGGTAAAATTGGTGCACCACTGTTACCAACATCACTGATTGGTCACCAATGTGAAAACTCCGAACGCATCTTATATTAGTCTGTGTACAATAAACAATGCAAATCACGACCCTGTATTTTTACTCAAAGAAATAAAGATTGTTAGTTGTTTGTTTAATATACGAGTATATATAGTCTTTGAATATCTATCTCAAAGTTTCAGTGTCGGGTTTCATTTTTGCCGAGTATAGATCTGAAATAGCTTATTACTAGGATCAAGATTAAGTTTTTTTTCTATTATTTCTCAGACTATTTTTATACAAAATTATGACTTTTTTCGAAAAAGGGAGGCGATAGGAGCCTAACAATAGTGTAGGGAAAAGTATGAAAAAGGGCTGTCTCAAATTCCTGCTTTTTGCCTACACAATTTAGATTAGGACTTTTAAAACATTTCCATTATTTCTTAGAGACGCAGTGAAAAAGATAGCAATATGTTGTCACGATTATTACATGCTTATCTACATGTACTCGTAACTATATTGCGGTTTCATTTACTGGCAAAATGCAAACCATCGGTAAGATGCGCAGGGTACGAACAGTTTCGGGGTCGTGAGATTTATCTTGATCTGAGCATTTTTCCGCATTTTTCCGCATCTTATTTTGATGATAACATCAACTCAAGATTTACGGGTTTCTATATTGCAAATCGTTTTGTATCGCTAAATGCTTAAAAATATGAGCGAAACATTAAGCAGAAAATTTATTTATTAATAAAGAAGATAAAAGTTGCGAGACATTATTTATATTCAAGCGTAAGATGCAATAAGATAATTTTGGATTTACGGTGTTAAATAACATGAATCACATTCCATTGAGAATACAAAGGTATTTGGGGCGCGTCACGGGAAAAGGTACTTTCGGACAGTTGACGTCAATCTCTGAAATGACGTCATACATTTGAGCAGACGACATTATTTACTATGCATTTCGCGGTAAAAATACCATTTTATTTTCAAAATGTGTAATAAAATCACATTTTAGGTATAAGAAATTGATTTACAGTTGTAATTTCTTTCTCAATTTAGTAAAAACTAAAATATCACTAAAAATGACCGAAGGTACATTTTTCCGCGACGTGCCCCATTTAAAAGGACCAAGTTTGGTGAATGACACCATTCATACATCCTTGTTTGTCATTCCCAAAAATAGAACATGCATGCAAGAATTAAATATTTATGCTTACTTGGAAAAAAAAACAAACAAAAAAAACCACACCAAGTGATTTTCGTGTGCCGATAGACGCTATAAAATGTATTTCAATTCATTATAGATACTCTCCTAAATAGTGTCAATTCTTATCAACATATTGAAGACAATGTGATATCACGGCCATTCGTATGGCTTTTGGAACAACCACACTGATTACGAATGAAGCGAACGACGGCACGTTTTTCACAAGAACGTGCGTAATCGACAACGTGACAAGACAAAACATCGTGCACAGTCCGAGACTTTGTGAGGCGGCTTTTGTTGTAGTCACGCCACAGACCAAATGTGCTTTATCCTTTTATATTTACACTTCAACTTCATCCTCTACGATGAAGTCTTATTCATTTAACGAATCATAATTTCTGATGGTAAACAGTGTGACGTATTACTTTAAAAGGCGTGGCTACAGTAGAGCCATTCACAATTTATTGGACGTTGCACGATGTTTTGACGTGTGACGTCGCCGTGCACGCACGTTTTGCCACGAGTTGCTGCGAAAAAGCGTGCCGTCATTCACTTTGTCGACTACGTAGCCGTTCCAACAGCCATTCGAAAAGGCCGTAATATCACGAATTCTTCTAGTTATATCTGTATTGATGAGATTATTTTTGAGTGTAAATGTAAGGATTGAATCAATATTTGATAGTTTCCATTTGGGTATGAAAAACAGTTGGATTGTTTAAAGTACGCGTGAAGACCTTCGGGCTTCACACACTTTAAACAACCCAACTGTTTTACATACCCAAATGAAAACCATCAACTATCGATTCAATCCTTAAGTCTAACAATTGTTTACGATATGAGATAATTTGTAAAATTATGTTTGACCTCTTAACATGCTTAATTTACTGGTCGTGTAAATTTGTGTCAAAGGAATAAAAAGGTTTATTTCTCTCTTCATAATTCAGGGATTTCAATAGCTTTTGAAAACCAGGGGTCGTTTGACTCCTGTTGAGATTTTTAAGGGGTCATAATCAAATAATTGTAATTCATATCTTGTGTTCATTGAACTTAAATACTTATAAAAAGCGCTTTAACTTCATTTAATATATGTTTAGGGGTCAAATAAGTATTAACTTCATAACTTAAATGCAATAGACACAATAATTATCTTTATTCTTGCAAAATTTGACCATGTTTCCTAAATCCTCATGTATCAAAATGACCCCCAACCTCAGAATCAAGTGGGGTCAAATGTGGAAAAAAAACTAATTTGCTTTAATCAAAATGCAAGAATCTGCATCAAACGAAAACCCTTATAATTGAAAGTTCTTCGACAGAATTACATGTTGTTGTCATCATTGTCATTTAAAATGAAGTTCTGTTTTTAAGCTTTTGTGCGTGGATGTTAATAGAATTTTGGAAATTTTAGGGTTTAGCTATTTTTCATTTCTTACACGTACTTGTGCTGTTTTATTGAACTGCACTTCGTTGTTATATTGAACTGCACTTTGCAGTTTTTCTTGAAAATTGTCTTTTATGAATGACAGTGCAATGACGATTTTAGACGGCCCTTAATCATCACATTAACTACATGTATTAGCATCCATTTGACTTAACCCTATAATCAATTGGATATGACCCATATACCAAGTCAACCAGTGTAGATCTAGATCAGCCAACACATACAAGCTCTCTGATCTGGATCTACACTGGTACTTCTGGGTCAGAAATAATATAAAAGTATCAGTGAACAGTGTAAATCCTGATCAAATTGCTTAGATTTGCAAGCTGATCTAAATTTTATGTGATAAAACACATATCCAGTGAGAAAAAGGTCAATGTAACTTTGGCTGGTCCCTTTGCATTGCAATAGCAGCCATCTACTCAGGTATCCAAATTTATAAAACTGGAGACCATAAGCACCTGATTCGCTAAAATGAAGACTGTGATTAGAGACACGTCTCAAATCTCAAGCACCAGATTGACTGGAATTTATACAAGTTCTCAAATATCAAGCATCTCATTCACTGAAAATTCTGTTTCAGTCAATCAGGTGCTTGAGGTTTGAGACGGTCTCCAATCTTAGTTTTATAATTTTCAGCCCTTGATGACTCAAACGTCAGAAAAACAAGTTTCAAGGTTATAAAACTGAAACTGGAGACCAGTGTAAGATTTCTAACATATGACTGGTTAAACCTTAGCACACACTCAGAATTGACAAATGGGAAACTTAAAATCTGAGACTGAATTCCATGCACAGTTTTATAACCTTGCAGTCAAGTTAAGTTTCAAAATTGAAAAGAACAACAATTGTATTCAGTTTTCAATGCTTTATGTTTACAAATGCTTAAATTATTTTTACTACATCATAATCAATTAGAATACAACAAAATTTACACAAAATGACATTTAAAAACAAAAAGAAACAAAAAACACAATGAAGTCTTTTGCATCATACAACTGTGTGCATGCCTTCAATTGAATAGACAAGAACTATGAACAAAACCTTTACATTCAAAGGGAAATATCAACATGGTAGTACATCTTGTGTTAAAAATTTTATTTGCAATATTGGTAAGACATTTAAAATTAAGAATGTCAAACATACAACAAATTACTAACATTCAACATACAACATTTACACAGTTTTGCGATGGGTAAAGTGCACCATGTTTTTGAAGGTAGTGTACACTATGTTTGTTTAGGTATAGTGCACCATGTTTGTTTTTTTTTCGGGTAAAGTGCACTATATTTTTAAGGTATATTGTACAGTGTTTTAAAGTATATTTTACATAGGAAGGCACATGAAATTACTGGTAAACTTTTGAAGCCCAGTATTTCACACCTCTCACTAAGTGTCTCTTTTGTACAAGTTACTACACACTAAATAGCAACAGAAATCAAAATGGCCACTGAAACAAATTTACCCCTCCATTTTTTCTAAAACAACACAGTACTGCCACTTAAAATAAAGCAGGAGTTCAAAACAGAAAAATGAATTTGAGACCAGTCTCAAAACACTAGCTTGTAATTAGACAAATGAGAGACTGAAATCTTTTTGAACCAATCAACTCTTAAACAACCAAACTGGTTTCCAATCTGGTTTCTGATTGAATGAAAAAAATAAGTCGATTCCATTTATTTTTAGGGTTACAGGTAAACATACTCTACAATACCTTTTACTATTAACTCTATCCTCTAAGGAGAAACCCTTAATGGCATTGGCGAACAGTGTAGATCGAGATCAGCTTGCACATCTGTGCCATCTGTTTCAAGATCTACACTGTTTGCTTTTAGATCATTTAGTTATTTCTATTCTAGAAGCAAACACTCAAGATTCAGATTAGATGGCACAGATGTTCTGGCTGACCTGAATCTACGCAGGATATTTGCCCTATCCTATGGAATAACCTGGATCTACACAGGATATTTGCCCTATCCTATGGAATAACCTGGATCTACACAGGATATCTGCCCTATCCTATGGAATAAAGGATTAACCAGAAAACAACCAATGACAACTTCAAAAAATCCGAGACAATCTTATTCTTACGAACACACACAAGCAGTGATATTGCTTTCTTTCCTATATGCTACATGTTATCACAGGATAAACTTCAAATAAACAAAATCATGACATGTTTAACCCTTTCCTCTATAGATACACCTTTATTGCATGGGCGAACAGTTTAGATCCAGATCAGCCAGCACATCCTTGCCGTCTGATCAGGATCTAAACTGTTCGCTTTTTGATTTGTTAGGTTATTTCTGACCAAAATATGACCAGTGCAGATCCTGATCAGACGGCACAGATGTGTCGTCTGATCTGGACCTACACTGGCCCCACATGCGTAAAAATGCGTATATGTGGAGGAAAGAGTAAAGATAAATATATAATTTCATTTAACTCCCATCACATCACATTTAGTTATGACGAAACAACAATATTTTTAACCCTTTACTCCATGGGATAAAGCTGTTATCCCATGGGCGAACAGTGTACGTCCAAAACAGCTGACACACCAGTGCAATCCGATAAGGATCTACAGTGTTTGCTTTAGATCCATTAGGCAATTTCTGACCAAGAAGTGACAAGTGTAGATCCAGATCAGATGGCACATGGGATAAAAGAAGTATCCATCAAATAAAGGGTTAAATTCCTGTTTATAGTTACCCTGACTTATTTCTATTTATGAACATAAATATGTAGTTGAATAATTAGTAATAAAAAACTGTTAAAAATGTTCAAAGGTGGATATGTTTTGTTTTTATTCATAAGTGCTTAAGTAAAACATTTTAGTGTTGATAAATTTTAATTTTAGTGTTGATTTTAGTGCATAATCAAAAGTTAATTTTAACAATAAATGCAATGTTTTTCAAACAACAAGGACAACAAAATCCCAACAAAATAATATGTTGAACTTGGAAACTGGATGTAGAGAAAATGTATATAAATGTGGACATTCTAACTTTGAATAAAAATTTTCCTGTTCATTTTTATTTAATCTCAACAGTGCTAACTTCCTTCACTATTTTAGTTGAGTTGCTTGAACTCCCTTTTGGACGATCAATATTTTATTTTCATGGAGATTTTGCCAAGTAAGTTTTAAAGTATTATGTTACTACCCTCAGAATGCAAAGCTCCCTTCTGGACCCTGGTGAGATGAGCTTTGTAGTGCAAGGTATTTTAAGGGGAAGTAACTGCTGGGAATAGTTTACAGACAGATCAGATCTAGCAAAATCTCACGACAGAATTTTACAGGCAAAAAACAGTTTACCCACTGTAACAACGGCGAACATAAACAAAACAAATAAATTAAGAATTAACTGAATAAAACATGGAAAAACGTGTACAGAATTAATGAAAGCTACTGAATAAATAAGATACAGATAACTGTGTTATGATGAATTCAGTTAACCCTGATAACAGTGATTTGCCCAATTAAGAATTTTATCACGTTCATCAGGAAATGAAAAACATTAGGTTTTTTTTTAAGTGTGTGAAGCCCAAAAGGCCTCAGGCTCAATTTTAATATCCCACATGTTTTTCATATCTATATATTACTACTATGTATTTAAGATAATTAGAAAAAGTTATGTACTTAAATGAATGACCCCAAACTGCAAACTGTGGTTCAAAATGCATTTTACATAAGAATAGAAATAAAAATCTCCAGTAATTTTATGCTAGAAAGTTAAGATTTTTTCTCAATATCACATCACAATAATATTATCATGATATAATGAATAATTTTCAAGCATACATTCTGTGCATGAATTGATAAAAATGTGTATGTCAATAGTGAACACAATTCAGATATGTGTGTCTGCGAACATGAATTTAAAATGATCTTGAAATAAGAAGAAATAAGTAAAGAAATAAGTAAAAAAAAAAACAATCATGTGAAGCAGTGTTTCATTACCATTGAAAGCAATAAACATCATACAAAATCTAATGTTTTGTAAGAAAATTTCTTTCTATAAAGTTCGAGACTTATTCCAACATGACTACGGCAATTTTTAATTCGCTTTTGGCACATTGTTGTTATTTCTTGTAGGTCAGTTTTTGCTAAACTTCTTTTACCAAGTACAGTGTATACATGATTGGCTTGTTTTCATAAAAATTTTATCTCAATTCTGATTGGCAGGTAGTCGGATCACATGACAAAAAATCTTATTTCTGATTGGCTGGTAACCAGGTCACATGACAGCCAATCAATAATTTACCGTATTATAATGGTTGATAACAAAATAATCAACCAATACTTTTCCAGCAGACAAAAAAGGGTGGGATTAGGCATATTACTTTAAGAATTTTAAAGACTGAATTTCCATCAAAACCAAAAAATACATAAAATGACATGTACTCATAGAAAAAAAAACTACTTCCATTTTCCTATAAAAACTTGAACCTACAGTACATTTCATATCACAGTGTCTTTGTTAATTTGCAAAGTACCGGTAATTTTATTTGAAGGTGGGTGACACATATTTTATTTATACCAAGGGCCAATATTGGAGACCACTAAACACTGTAGATTTAGGCTGGTCCATTTAGAATCCAGACTTAAATGAGTCAGTTAATTTCGTGGGATGAGAGCAAAAGGTTTTAAGTGACATTAAATAAAGAAGCAGGTACCACCTTTTTGCTTGTACTCCACAAATTACTACAGAAGACGCAAAAGTGACTAGTTATGA
Organism: Corbicula japonica; assembly: GCA_038501625.1. NCBI lineage: Eukaryota > Metazoa > Mollusca > Bivalvia > Venerida > Cyrenidae > Corbicula > Corbicula japonica. The sequence continues at coordinate 991,035 of JAZAYU010000125.1, forward strand.
AATCAAGGTCTACAGTGGTCGAAATGTGACTCTAGTTAAGAATTCATCAGAAGATTTACAGAAACTTCAACTAAACTTAACCGAGAAACACATTTCTAAATCCATTTTTAGAAATTTCCTAGTACAACCATATCTAACTTAATGTCTGCATATTTCACTTCAATAAAAAAACTGCGAAGTGGGAAAAGCAAGTTTTGCATTTAGCATGAACATCTAGTACAATATAACAAAAATACTGGCATACCATTATATCAACCCTTTACTTCATATAAATAACTTATCGTATAGGTGAACAGTGTTCATCCAGATCAGCAGGCACATCCATGCCTGAATCAAAGAAGGTGGCAAGAATGTGTCCGATGATCTGGATCTACACTGGTCAAACGTGATAAAACCCTTATATATGAAGTATACGGTCAAACAATGAAACAACGGCTTTTCAAGAAATAGATCAGGTAGCAAAAAATTCTGCTGATGCAAAAAAGGATTTTACCGAAGAAGTTGAATGAAAAAGTAACAATGACGAAATATATTCCATTCAATGAGGTCACATGATTGGTTAAAAGAACACTTAACTGTAAATTAAGAACTAGTTAACAACGAGTCTATTTTCTGAATATTCTTCAATACTGAATATAAAATTCTTACATTCTTCATCATGGAATCAAAATGAGCACAGACTATAGATGGAATGATAATTTCTAGTTTATAGTTCTCTGTAAGCCCTTTACTCCATGGGATATGACTGTTAACGCATGTGCCAACACAATCTGATTAAAATCATTTCCTGAAAAACGCTACGCTATCAGGATCTGACGACGAGTAACTAAAACGTGTTTTTACCACTAACCCTTTGAACCAATCAGATTGTCGCCTACAAAATCGCAAAAGTGAAAGAAGAAATAATATTTTGAACCATGGGAAGTGTCGACAGCTTTCGTAAGACATAATTTACTGGAGATATATGTGTTTAAGTCGTATTGCATTCATTTCTAATGAAATGACATCTTCAGATCATTTTGCGAGCGTAATAAATCATGATTCCTTTGTTGACAGTTTCTAAAAATAGTAATTGGGAAAACCGCTATTACTTATGTACGGTGTCTGCGGGCCGTCATCAGATCTAACATTTTGTTAGATCTGACTTTAGTGAGATTGGTGCCAACAGAGTAGATCAGCCAGGTCATATGTGCTATCCGATCAAGATCTACACTGTTCACTTTTTAATGCTAAAAGTTATTTCTTACCAAAAAAGTGAACTGTTTAGATTGTGATCGGACAGCATGTACAGGGCTGAAGGTTATAAAACTGATCATGGAAACCAGTCGCAAATCTCAAGCGTCTGATTTGCTGAAATGGCGACTGGTCGCCATTTCAGCCAATCAGATGCTTGAGATTTGAGACTGGTTTCCATGATCAGTTTTATAACCTTGGGCACTGAGCCTGCTGATATAATTCTACACTTTTTGCACTTGCGATAAAAACCATATATATGGAGTAAAAGATAAACGTTAATTTCTAGCTACACAGCATCTGTTAAGTTCAATTAATGAGACATCTAGTTTATTTTACTGAAGCAAGTCTCCTTTTAAGTTGAAAGGCATTCAAATATGCTTGTATCACACTTGCATTGTAAATCAAGCTTTTTACAGCATTATCACCAGTTTCCAGTTTTAAACCTTTAAGGTGATTTTAGCCAATTATAAGTATTTTTATGTTGTCATGTTTTGCATTTGCTTGAAGACTATACATGCACCCTTTGGCTGAACTTTGATTGAATAAAATAGTCTCTGCAACCATATTTAAGCACAAAATGTTTTTGTATCCCAACCAATCAGATTAAATGTCTTCTGTCAATCTCATTTCTGATTGGCAGGTAGTCAGGTCACATGACAGCCAATCTCATTTCTGATTGGTAGGTAACCAGGTCACATGACAGCCAATCAGTAATTTGCTTGATTCTCATTGGTTGATAATTCTAGTGACCATCATAATGTTATGGTACATTTGTTCCTATTGGCTGACTACCTGTCACATGGTAGTTTAACCTATGCTATGATTGGTTATTTATCATGAAGTGTCAGAACTTTGTGGTGACAAGACTTTTCCACTCTCTTTCTGTGCCTGGGCTCTCTTGATGTACAAGTTCAACAGTTTGATCTGAAATAAGATCACAAAGAATATTAAGGAAACAGCCAAGTAGCTCTCAATAATAACAGTTTCTCTGAGCCAGATTTTTTTAACCAAACATGTCTGATGTTATTTGCACTGTTAATTAACAGAAAGAAATAACCTAAATGAGGAAAATACAAAATATGATTTTTGTCCATTTTCACAGCAGATTTTGGAGGTTTCAGTGTAAACCAACTTCTGACCATGAATAAAATTGTCTATCAGTTTGGTTGAGGCATGCCTCATATGAAAAACCACCAGAATGAGTTCATATCTATAAAAGATCTCATTAGGATCTACACTGTTTGCTGTCTGGTCAGAAATAACTCAATGAATGAAAAAGTGTACAATGTAGATCCTGGTCAGAGTGTATGGATGTGCCAATTGATTTTCCTTTTATCCAATGTGCAACCAGTGTAGATCCAGATCAGCCTATATATCTGTGAAGTCAGATAAGGATCTATGACTTTTCTTTTTGATAATTTAAGTTATTTCTGACTGGCTGACATGGATCGACAACTGTCCCACATGGGATAAAAGCTGTAGAAAAAAGCTGTAGAATAAATTTAAAAAAAAATTGTTATTGTGTAAATAATAACCAAAATGCAATTTTCTCAAATTTTCTTTTCCCCTTTTAAAAAACTACTCGTACAAAAAGTGAATACTTTTTAGTTTTTGCTAAGTATATCATGTCATTAAATTTTTATGTCTGCAGACAGCAATAACCCAATGTACATTAAACAATTTAATGAAAATTTTACCTTCTAACAACATCAATCAAATATTTAAAAAGAAATCATACCGGCTAAACAGCCGACAGTTTCATATCAATAAGCCCTTATTTTGTAAGTTCTCAGCGTTAAATATTTCACAATCAAAGGGAAGGAATTACGATTTATTGAATCTGAACCACGTTACAAGTATTAAGCTCTCATAAAAACGTTTGCAGCTCCATTTAATCGCTCAACTTGAAAGACTAATATCGTTTCTTTTCAAAATGTTTATTGTACACCATACTGTGAAATGTGGGTTTAAAGAAGCATGGTCATGTATCAGGGCAAAAATAGAATGTGTGAAATTTGGGTTTAAAGGTGCTGGTCATGTATTAGAGTGAAAAATATGAAGTGTTCTCAAATATCAGAATTTATTATAATAATGGTTGAAGGACTGTTAACAAAGTAAATTTAATTTAGTATTCTTACACAGTCAACATACAAGTGAGTATATTTGAAGCAAAAGTTATTTACAGGGTTGCTACTTCTGTATAATTTATTCACAACAGATAGTGAAATGTACTGGTTTGTCAAAAATGTCAGCAAAATTTGCTCCTATTCATTCATTATTAGGTATTACTTAGTAGTACAATGAATATTAAACACATATGAGACATTGAATTGTGAATAGGCAGCTTTAAATGAACATTTCTTGATCAATGAGATTTCGAGAAGAATGTGGCAGACAAACTAAAATGGCTAGACACTATGTATTTGTTCTATAGAAATAAAATCTAAGATACAGCTTGTTTTAAAAGAAATGAAACAAATTATCAGTACTTTTTGTTCTGTTTTCTAAATTTATAGTATTTTTTGTACTGTATTCTAAATTAATATAACAGAAATCCTTTATTTACAGTATCCTCAATGCAAAAAATCAGAGCTTTGGATCTCAATTAAATAAATTTGCTTATCAACTTATTTAATCTTTATGCCATGAATACATCTTTTCACATGGGTGATCAGTGTAAATCCAGCTTAGCCTGCACATTTGTGCAATATGATCTGGGTCTACAGTGGTCACTTTTTGGTTAGAATAAATCTGATGGATCCAAAAGCAAGCACTCTATATCTAGATCAGCCTGCATATTCTGTGCTGTCTGATTTCAATATACAATGGTTGCTTCTTGCTCTGAAAATAATTTTTTGTGTCTAAAATCTTGATTAATTCAACTTTTTCTATGACAATCACGGTAACTAAACCTTCCTCTATAGATACACAATTATTGCGTGGGTGAACAGTGTAGATCCAGATCAGCAGACACATCAGATTCTGTCATCTGCACTGTTTGCTTTTTTGGTCAGAATCAACCAAATAAATCAAAAAGCATACTGTACAGATTCTGATCAGATGGCACAGATTTGCCAGCTGATTGAGATCTACACTGTTTGCCATGCCATATAGTCTATATGAAAGAAAGGGTTAAAACTTGACTGACCTTGCTTCCATTCAGATCTGATAAATACTGCCTCAGTGATTCCCCGACGTTCATGTACATGGCAACGAGACAGAATACGCTGGCTTTCCTCACACTACTCTCATTGTCATCATAACCCTGGAAACAACAACAACAACGGTTATACATAATATTTAGACTGCGAATTCTTTCTTCAGAACGTTTCAATTGTACAAAACAACAAAATCTGTGAACAAATTTTTGAACTATGCACTATGTTTTATCTTTTAATGTCAAAGAGCTCTCATATTTTATAAGTTGCCGCTCGCAAATTCTCTCCAATATTTTGAATATTTAGAATATTTTAAGACTCTAAATATTAGAATTAAATCCATATTTTATCATGTTCATCAGCATATGAAAAACATTTTGGCTGCTCAAAGTATGTGTGAACCCAAATGTTTTCCATACCCTGATGTATGTGACAAAATATCACTAATCCTTCACTCCATGGATATACCTTTTATAATACAGGCATCCATGGTAGATTCAGATCAAATGGCATATCCATGCTGTCTGATCATGATCTACACTGTTCACATCTTAGTCAAAAATTACTTAATGATTATAAAAGCAAACAGTTTTCTTGAGACACCATAGATGTGTCAGATGATCTGGTTCTACACTGTGCACATGGGATATCAGCCACATCCCAGAAAGTGTTAAAACTCTACCTTGAGCAGTCCTGGGATAGCCTCTGGCAAGACTGGTAACAGTTCCTCAGCAGACATCTGCTCTACAACCTTGGTTTGCATCTTAATGGCCGCCAGGTTGATGGGCATCTGAGCCGTCTGGATGATTGGGATCAGGATCCGTATACTCTGGATCGGGGGAATGTAACTGGCGAGTGTGGCGGCACATTCTTCCGCTGCTCGCACAACCTACAATACAAAATACATAGATTGTAATTTAAGATAAGGGTCTTTTGCTGCTAGTGTCTTGGCCCTTAACCCTTTCCTCCATATATACCGCATGTGCGACCAGTGTAGATCTAGATCAGCTGGCACATTCACACCATCTGATCAGGATCTGCACTTGTCCAATTTGGTCAGAAATAACCTAATGAATAATTAGTTTAGATCCTAAATAGACGGGATATTCGCCCACACAATAAAGGTGTTTCTTGGGAGGAAAGGGTTAACCTAAATCAGTCCTGGTGTAATAAAACTATTATTAACCAGTCATGTATCTCTTTCTTGCCATTGGTCAGTCTGAAAACTGTGATCAGTTTCAACCAATCAAATCACTTGAGTGTTTCTCTTGCTATTGGTCTGCGCATTGATGGGGCTTACATTAAGATTACAGCTTGATTACATAACTGATTATCATAATTCATCCAGAACTGTAGAAAATTTGCAAAGCAACAAATCAGAAGCTTTCCTGATGGCAATGTGCCGACCACACTGTCCTAGTTACAAGCAACATTCAGTTTAAGGTAAATGACAAATTGCCAACAACAGTTTTCTTGACACATTCATTGACAACAAAATAAGAAACCTTCTTCTTTGAATTTGAAAGTTTTTTAGAAGGATTGGCAAATAATCAACAAAATATAAAAAAAACTACTTGAACAAAAAAACAATGTCAACCCAGTTAGTTTCAAAACAAATCTGATTAAAATGTGAGGTGAGAAAACAATTTTATTTCGTCAAAATATGAAAAGTTTTTAATTATTATTGTGAGACATGCCAGTAACGCCATCAACAGAACAAATACTGTCAAACCATTTATTGTGGGGAAACTATTTTATTGATGCTTAAAAACCCTCAGAAAAATGAGCCAAATTTTTGTCTTTTTATATTGGCTGATATGCCAATTACTACACAAAATCGGTTTACGAAATGCTGGAGAATGTTGTATTAATGAGCACATCAAGGAAAAGGAGTCTTTCTAATGACTGATGCCAATCCTAGACATAACGTCATAAAGTTAAGCAGACGACATTGCTGATTATGTACTACAGGGTAACATTAACATTATATACCGTCATTGTTCGAATATAAGCCGCACTCACGTATAAGCCGCACTGCCCCAAAAACGTGATAGAAGGATGAAAATGGCTTAATGAAAAGTATAAGCAGCCAAACCTGTGTATTAGCGGCACCCCGAACTTTTTACTTCCAAATTCTGGGGAAAAAGTGCGGCTTATATTCAAACAACTCTTTCCTCTATATGTACACCTTTATGGTGTGGGTGAACAGTGTAGATCCAGATCAGCGGGCACATTCATGTCGTCTGATCAGGATCTTCACTGTTTGCTTTTAGATTCAATAGGGTATTTCTGACCAAGACAAGACCAGTGCAGATACATATTAGACAGCATACATGTGCTGCAGACATCCCGAAAGTTGCCAGACCGAAAGACCCGTCTGGTAAAATTTGAGCCGGTCAGACTACATTTCTTATGTTATCAGACCGAATGTCAGACAAAAATTTGAACTCCTTATAGTTGCAAATAGCCTTATAACATGTTTCGGTCTGACAGAATTTGTTTCAGTCAGACAGATTTTCACATCTCATCTGACCAAATGTCTGACACATATTTTCAACTTTCGGGATGTCTGGTGCTGGCTGATCTGGATCTACACTGGTTGCACATGCATAAAAATGTGTATTTGTGAAGTAAAGGGATAGTCAACATGAGTAACAAAGTAACAATAAAATAATAGATAACGGTAAGTTGTTTCCAAATGTAGTGGCATCAAAGATGTCACCAAAGACAACTTTTCCAATGATGTGCCCCTTATGAGTACTTATGATTTCACAGTATATAAAGAAAATACCAGACAATAGCTCAATATTTCTTGTCCGTCCGGTTCCCAGCCTCCCTAGTTCAATTGAAATATATATATATACTTGTCATGTCATATGGGGCACGTCACGGGAAAAGGTACCTTTGGTCATTTTTAGTGATATTTTAGTTTTTACTAAATTTAGAAAGAACTTACAACTACAAATCAATTTGTTATAACTAAAATGTGATTTTGTTACACATTTTGACAATTAAATGGTATTTTACCGCGAAATGCATAATAAATAATGTCGTCCGCTCAAATTTATGACGTCATTTCAAAGATTGACGTCAACTGTCCGAATGCACCTTTTCCTGTGACGCGCCCCATATGAAAACAAGAAGGCAATGTGACAAAACAAGAATGTGTTCTCAGACACTGATGCCCCTAATACTGCAACAACATTTGTTAAAATGGCCGCAGGAAAAAAATCTTTCTTTATAATCATCTACACATCCTGCTTGATCATCTGTGCAAGTTTGAAAGAAATCTGCCTGATAGTTTAGGAGGTGTTGATGCCACAAGATTCGGAGGACGTACATACTGACGGACAGACAAGTGCAACTCTATATGCTTCCCATGTGGGGGCATAAAAATTATGATGGGGCATAACTATGTCAAAGTACAGTTAAGAGTTATAAAACTTGTCTTGATAACTATGTTAAGTTTCAAAGCTCTAGTTTGAATATGGGGCACATCACGGGAAAAGGTACCTTCGGTCATTTTTAGTGATATTTTAGTTTTTACTAAATTTAGAAAGAACTTACAAATATAAACCAATTTCTTATTACTAAAATGTTATTTTATTACACATTATGACAATAAAATGGTATTTTTACCGCAAAAAAGCATAATAAATTTTGTCGTCTGCTGAAATTTATGACGTCATTTCAAAGATTGACGTCAACTGTCCGAAGGTACCTTTTCCTGTGACGCGCCCCATATGATCCTGGGCCGTGAGAATTATATTTTAAACATATTTCATTATTTGTCTTACATGTTCTTTCAGTGTGAAAAAGCAATGACTGTTAGTAAAATAAATTTAAGATCAAATTTGAGTAAAATTTAATAATTCTTATTGTGTGAATTTATCATTAGTGATGTGATGTTAGTGAACAAAATGCTAAATTATGCATTATTGTTCTATACCTTAAATATATTATACAGCTTGCATTTTTTGAGATTTACAGTACACCTTAGACTAAACTTCTCACAAAGTGCCCATGTTGTGCACTACGTTTTGATTTTAAGTGCACCCTAAGTGCACTGGATTCAAAACAACAAGTTCACTTGAAGTGAATTTCACTGGACTCTAAACAACAAGTTCAAACATATATAATTATGGTATATATGAAAATATATTTACAATAATATTCCCTAATCTTTACAAGATATATTTCATAAAGTATTTAAAATGGTTGGTTGTTCAAGTTATTTGCTCTTTATTATGTTAATAAACAGTCAAGAGACAATAACAAAACTAACCCTAACAGAACTGACCAGTTCTTATTTCCATGAATGATAAACCTCAGGACTTTTTTCACTGAGAATGACAAAACTGTACTTATTTTGTGTGTGTGTGTGTGTGGGGGGGGGGAGGCACTGAGGAGAAGGCACCCACAAACAGCCCCTACTGAAGAAGAAAACAAACCTACACAAATGTTAGCTTTTCATTTTGTTTTACTCACTTCCTTTGCCGGGTCTCTGTGAGCTTCAAGAATCCTCAACATGGTGAGCTCTGCATATTCCTTGAACCTCTGCGACTGGTTCCTCAGGATCTCCCGCAAGACTCTCAGTGCCAATGACCGCACATGTAACTGAAAGCACAAATTAAACTCATATATGATTTGTATTACTGTAAAAACAAATAAAACCATAATCAAACAAAAATATTCTCTACCTACCTACAAACCCCAAATTAGGGTTAGGCAAATGCAAAACAAAATCCTTTTAATGCTGGTCCTGGTTACAATTTTTTTTTAACTAGATGAAAAGGGAAATAAGGTTGGTTTTGGATAGAAAAACAAAAAATCTTCGATGCCAGTCCTTGTTAGGCCAGAGAAAATAAATTATTAGATTCTCCTCCGGATTTTGGGAAAAAAAGGGGGCAGGTGGACACTTTTTAATTTTTATTTTTTATCAACGAAATACCTGAGAACAGAAGTAAAAACTAACTTAAAATTGTGAGACAATGGCATTTATAATTACCAGAACCTTTGGTGCAGAATATTAGTCCATCTTTAAATTTCTTCCAAAAAATCAGGATAACAACTTACCAAAGTAGCAGGTTGGTGCCTATTCTTGCTTGAAAAGCCATACCAGTCTTTAATAGTGACACTATCACCTTCGGTAAGCTTTGAAATTATGAATATTTTATATATCCGGGATGGTCTAAAACCTGTTCTGTCCGGAACAGAATATGTTCCGATTTTTTCGCCAATAAATTTTCTTGGGGTGGATGGTTTTGGACAGGGGCGGGCGGGGATGAGAATCTAAAATATTTTTTTCTATTGCCTTATGAAAACAAACAAACAAACAAACACATCCCAAAATTTTGGGTAGAGCAACTGCTCAACAGGTTGGTCCTGCTTACAAAAACAATTTTTAAGGTTGGTTCTGAAAACTCTTTTCAGCATGTCATTCTTTACACATAAGAATTCCAAAAATTGCTTTTTGTGTAGACATAAATTTCTGTTCAAAACAAAGTTAACTGATTAGTAATCGTAACATCTGCAGCCAGTCTTGCTGTTTACATGTCCTTGAATTTCAATGAATTATATGAAGAAGTAATTGAATAATATGCAAATTCAGTACAACCCTGGTTAAAATCTAAACACAACTTCTTTGTTGCATATTTTTCTCTTTTCTCTTTTTTCAAAATAATATAATCCAAACTTTTATAGATATGTATCTATTCACATGAAGAAACTATGGTATTGCTAACAAGGGACTAAAATCTTCTAAGCCTATACTGATTGTCTCCCTTACACCAAAGAAGAAAAGTGTTATATTGATTGTCTCCCTTACACAATAAAAGAAAAGTATTATATTGATTGTCTCCCTTCCACAACAGAAGAAAAACATTACACTGTTGTCTCCCTTACACAATAGTGAGAAAAGTATTATATTGATTGTCTCCCTTACACAAAAGAAGAAAAGTATTAAACTGATTGTCTCCCTTACACAATAGAAGAAAAAACATTATACTGAGTGTCTCCCTTACACAACAGGAGAAAAGTATTATACTGATTGACTCCCTTACACAATAGAAAACAATCAATTGTTATTAAACCTGTTTAATATATGGTTTAAAGGGTTAACAGTTAAAGGTACTGTAACCATAACAAGGGACTTACATCATCATCACCAAGTGTTTCCAGCAAGATGAGAAGTATACTTTTGAAGTGCTCATCCCAGAGTTCAAACATGCCTTCTCTTGTCAACTTGATCAATGATAGCATTGTGTTCTTCCGCTCTTCGTGCCTGAAAATACAAATCATGCATATTTATTAATTCGTTCTCATATAGAATGTGTTTTGTTGTGTTCTTGTTTTCTGAAAACAAATTTAAACGAGCGATGTTTCTTGGACAATTTTATTATTCAGCCTTGAAAAACTATACTATACAAACAACGCCAAATCATTTTTAGCTGAAGAAGTTCTACAGTTTTAACCGAGTGTGCAAATATGCTCCCTTTGCAAAGGTTTAAACATATAGAATCCTTTTTATCCTTCAGAACAGCATGTTTCTAGTACGTATCTATGATAAAACCACAAATAATCGAGTGTCATCTAATCTGGGACTCTATGGGATATGGCTGGTATGGGCAAACAGTGTAGATCCTATACAGTTCGCACATCCTGTCATCTAATCAAGAACACTCTTTGGCTTAACCCTTTCCTCCACAGATAAACCTTTATTGTGTGGTCGAACAGTGTAGATCCAGATCAGCTGTCATCTGTGCCATCTGATTAGGATCTGCAATTTTCCCTTTTTGATATGTTATGGGATGTGCCGGCTGATCTGGATCTACACTGGTTGCACATGCTTAAAAATGCGTATATATGGAGGAAAGGGTTAAGATTCTTATTTTTTACCGAGAAGTAATCATTGTATATTTAAACGTAAACTTCAAACGTCGCGTGCCGCTCTTATAAATCGATCAAAGAATTTTTCGGTCTACAGCTCGAAAACCATTAATCTTTTGAGAGGTTGTAGGATATCGCCGACGAGAAAATATGCCGGAAAAGAGAAATGGAGTGGGGGTCAAGAGAGTGAAATACACTGAACCGGGGACTGGAAGTCGCAGTTCGTGCGAACCAGAAGTCGGCAAAATGTCAATTTTGGCGCCAATGTCCAATTGGGATTTTGAAATTTTAGAATCCCTGATATTTAGATAGTTATCTGATTAGGATCTACATTAGTCACTCACTAAAACACCTGTATAGTTATATGGAGAAAAAGGTTGAATAGTTTTTGTTATAAGCAAATAATCTCCCTTCAAAGATATTTTGAAGTCAGTTTGGTTAAATAAGCCTGATTACTGAATTGTTTTAAAAAGATAAGACAATAACCTTACAAGTTAGAAACAAACGACAATAGTGAAAAACAATTTAAAATGGAATTCTCTGAAGACCAAAGAATTTTGTCTGTAAATCAGGGCTTTTATTACTGCCAGGGGGGTGGGGGAGCTGATGGCTAAGTACTTTGGAGAAAATAGCATGATTTCTTCTCAAAAGGGGAATGAAAAAAAACCTGGTGTTAAGTTGTTTTTTGCACGATTTTAAAGAAATTTTCTGAGGGGAATGCACATGTAAATGGCCCCTACTAAAGAAGGAAATTAAAAGCCCTGTAAACAGTATTGCAAATCATAGACAAGATGAGGAAAGTTGAAATAAAAAACAGTAGGGAGTCTTAGTCATGTGTTGTGAAACTTCTTAAATATCAAAGATCAAACTTGCTTAGCAACAAAAAAAAACATTTTGTCACGTTCAAAAGAGAAGTGCTTTCATTGCGTCATGGCCTTTATTTGCACGTTTTTAAAAGTTCATAAAGACTTTGCTAAGTGAAGAATGCAGTTCTGACCGGGACAAAAAAATTAACTACACTTGAAGTGATAAAAAATGAGGTATTTTATTGCAACAGTGCTCTATCTAGACCTATATCCTATATGAGAATCTACAGTTTTGCGCAATGCGACTAACTGTCATATTTCTAACACAAAAATAACATGTTTGACGCAAGGTCCTGAAACTTTCTAACTAAATTTCACACCTAACATTTTTGAAGTCCATTTATATTAACAGCTCTGTTCATTTGCCAAAATTTGTAAAGGCATGTAAGTTCACTTCACAATAGTTATTTTTTAATAATACATATTTATTAATTCGTTCTCATATAGAATGTGTTGTGTTGTGTTGTGTTCTTGTTTTCTGAAAATAAATTTAAACGAGCGATGTTTCTTTGATGAATTTATTATTCAGCTTTGAAAAACTATTACTAATTACTAAACAAACACTACCAAATCATTTTTAGGTGAAGAAGTTCTACAGTTTTAACTGTGTGTGCAAAGTGACCTTTGCAAAGGTTGCACTTGTTTAAACATATAGAATCCTTTTCATCCTTCAGATTAGCATGTTTCTAGTTTGTTTCTATGATAAAACAACAAATAATTGAGTGTTATCTTATCCGGGACTCTATGGGATATGGCTGGTATGGGCAAACAGTGTAGATCCTATACAGTTCGCACATCCTGTCATCTAATCAAGAACACTCTTTGGCTTAACCCTTTCCCCGCAGATAAACCTTTATTGTGTGGTCGAACAGTGTAGATCCAGATCAGCTGTCATCTGTGCCATCTGATTAGGATCTGCAATTTTCCCTTTTTGATATGTTATGGGATGTGCCGGCTGATCTGAATCTACACTGGTTGCACATGCTTAAAAATGTGTATATATGGAGGAAAGGGTTAAGATTCTTATTTTTTACCGACTCCGAGAAGTAATCATTGTATATTTAGATAATTATCTGATTAGGATCTACATTAGTCACTCACTAAAAAACCTGTATAGTTATATAGAGTAAACGGTTGAATAGTTTTTGTTATAAACAAATAATCTTCCTTCAAAGATATTTTGAAGTGAGTTTGGTTAAATAAGCCTGATTATTATACTACAAAGAAATTTCCGTTAATTTGATTGGATAATTTGCCGTTGATGTATGTCCGTATTTACGGATCAGCCGTAGATATTAACTGCACGTGCCTATATTTCCCCCTCTGGCCTCCCACCCTTTGTTGTCGTCCGCCATTTAGTTTTGAACGTCAGTAAAAATGCATAATTTGAAGCCGATATTGTAAATTATAAAGCGGTATGTTTAGGGATCACTAAAATTGTTACAGAAAATATTTGTGTTATGTTTTTAACGTTGAAAACGCTCAGATTATTCTCAAATTTTGTAAATAAATATCAAATCGATAATCCATTCAATTTCTAAAGAAGTGACGTCATGCAGGTAAATGAATGACGTCAGACATGTAATTATTGAGGTTCTCAGAGGGGAATTAAGCGTTTGGCATTAAATAAGCGAAATAAATGAAAAATCGATGTTTTCTTATTATTTTTGTCTGAAAAAGTCTTTGCAGTATAATAAAACAATTATTTGGTCCCTTGAAAGGGTATGTGAGGATATATTGCCGGTCTGAGTTCATATTATCCCTAGCCTGCGGCTCGGGTAATATGACACCCAGACCGGCAATATATCCTCACATTCCCTGTCAAGAAACCAAATAACTATATATTACTGAATTGTTTTAAAAAGATAAGACAATAACCTTACAAGTTAGAAACAAATGACAATAGTGAAAAACAATTTAAAATGAAATTCTCTGAAGACCAAAGAATTTTGTCTGTAAATCAGGGCTTTTATTACCTGCAGGGGGGTGGGGGGAGCTGATGGCTAAGTACTTTGGAGAAAATAGCATGATTTCTTCTCAAAAGGGGAATGAAAAAAAACCTGGTGTTAAGTTGTTTTCTTGCAAGATTTTAAAGAAATTTTCTGAGGGGAATGCACATGTAAATGGCCCCTACTAAAGAAGGAAATTAAAAGCCCTGTAAATAGTATTGCAAATCAGAGACAAGATGAGGAAAGATGAAATAAAAAACAGTAGGGAGTCTTAGTCATGTGTTGTGAAACTTCTTAAATATCAAAGATCAAACTTGCTTAGCAACCAAAAAACATTTTGTCACATTCCAAAGAGAAGTGCTTTCCTTGCGTCATGGCCTTTATTTGCACGTTTTTAAAAGTTCATAAAGACTTTGCTAAGTGAAGAATGCAGTTCTGATCGGGACAAAAAAATTAACTACACTTGAAGTGATAAAAAATGAGGTATTTTATTGCAACAGTGCTCTATCTAGACCTATATCCTATATGAGAATCTACAGTTTTGCGCAATGCGACTAACTGTCATATTTCTAACACAAAAATAACATGTTTGACGCAAGGTCCTGAAACTTTCTAATTAAATTTCACACCTAACATTTTTGAAGTCCATTTATATTAACAGCTCTGTTCATTTGCCATGTAAGTTCACTTCACAATAGTTGTTTTTTTATCAATTTTCCAACAAAATATGACAATATCAAGTGAGGCATGTGATCTGTATCTACACTGTTTGCTCCTTGATCAGTTTTAATTTACCGTATATTCCCTATTAAACACCCCTCCTCTAATAAACGCCCCCCCCCCCCCCCCAGTCTTTTTTCAAAAGTAAACGAGTGACTTACAATGACATGACAATCTTTAATCTCTCAGCATTAATCCAAATGAATACATTTCATCATTTCGGTGTGAAAAATTTCATTTCAGGTTAAGTTTTTTAAAAATAAGTTATAGGAAAATGACAAAATTTTTTCCTACGGTTATTTATTAAAAAATAACACAATTATTGAAAACTACATTTTGTCAATAGTTGGTCTCTATTAAACGCCCCCCCTTTGCAAAATGTAACGCCCCTGGGGGCGTTTAATAGGGAATATACGGTATTTCCATTAATTTAACCAGTTGGCAGTTAACCCTTTACTTCATATAGATGTCTTTTATCACATGGATGACCAGTGTAGATCCAGATCAAATGGAACATCCTATGCAATCTGATCTGGATCTACACTGGTCACTTTCGGTCAGCCTATTGAATCAAAGGTGAGCAGTACAGATCCTGATCAGAGGATGCAGATCCAGATCAGATGGTGCAGATGTGCTTGCTGATCTGGATCTACACTGTTCACCCATAATCATTTGAGTAAAGTGTTAATCCAGTATACCTCTCGTTGTGGTTGGACAGTTCCCGTAAGATCTCTGTTATCATATCTTCCTGATCCAGCGACCCTAGAAATACAAAAATAAAACAATTAAAACCAAAATGGATAATATAACCTAACAATGAAAAATTGGTATTAACTAACTTAATCCTTTCCTCCATAGATACACCTTTGTTGTGTGGGCAAACAGTGTAGATCTAGATCAGCCGGCACATCTGATCAGGATCTGCACTATTTACTTTTTTGTTCATCAGGTTATTTCTGACCAAAATGTGACCAGTACAGAACCTGATCAGACGGCTGATCTGGGTCTACACTGGTCGCACATAACGCACGTACAAATGCATATATATGGAGGAAAGGGTTAAGTTCAGGCTGTCCTTTTTCTTCAATTTAGATATTACGCTTACTTAGGTAAATTTTATCATAAACATTTTGTCATACACCACAACTAAGATTAGAGTATTTGAGAGGCATAGGCAGTCCTATCAGGTAAAAAAAAGAGTCTCTTCTAATCCCTTTTCCATTAAAAAGGGTCGTGTCTAATCCATTTTCAGCCAATAAATTCCTGTAAAAGCAACATCCTAAAATTTAAATGGAACAACATTGAAAAAAAAAATTTGCATTTTTTACATTTAAGATTCTCAAGGGGTTAAGGGTTTGTAAATTGCATGCATTCTTGTGAAGACTCCCTAGGGGTTTGTCTGGGCCCCAAAAGGGAGTAAATGTAGGAGTATAACATAACAGGTGAAGTGCAAACATTGTAACATCATCATGCAATGTCTGTAACAACCACTTGATCCTTTACTCCACATATACGACTTTTATCGAGTAGGTTAACAGTGTGGATCCAGATCAGCAGCTATGTTTGTGCCACCTGATCTGGATCTACACTGTTTGCTACATGGTCATACAACCTAATAAATCTTTAATCAAACAGTGTAGATCCTGATCAGATGGCACTGACATGCTGGCTGATCTGGATCTATGCTGGCTGATCTGGATTTACTCTGTGCTAATTGGTCAGATATAACCTAATAAATCGTTAATCAAACAGTGTAGATCCTGATCAGATGGCATGGACATGCTGGCTGATCTAGATCTACACTGTTTGCCATGTGATAAAGGCATATATATATTGAGTGAAGGGTAAACCTCTGAAAGATTGTTTCACCTTTAGAGTTAGATCCAGATCAGCATGCACAGCCCTGCAGTCTGAATCAGGATGAATACTATGTCTATTGATGTGTCATTGTTGATTCAATGGATATTTGAAACTGTACAAGTGTTACGCTTTCACTACCCATATCTCTGCCCTCCATGGATATGACTATTATTGCATGAGTGACCAGTTTAGATCCAGATCAGACAGAAGTGGATCTATACTGGTACATGGGATAAAAGTCACGTCCAGTGCCCAAGGTTATAAAACTGAGCATGGAAACCAGTCTCAAATCTCAAGCATCTGATTGGCTGAAATGGCGACCAGACCAGTCGCCATTTCAGCCAATCAGATGCTTGAGATTTGAGACTGATTTCCAATCTCAGCTTTATAACCTTCAGCCCAGGAAGTAAAGGTTTAACCAGTCCACCACGGCACAACTTTGATGAATTGTGTAATAAACATGCAGAACTGCACTGGTGCTAGGCCAGCATCACACATCTTTTTTCCAAAAATACAAAACTTCGATATCCGAGTGCAGAAGAAAATAAGAGACCAACAACTGGACACAGATTTCATGGTTAAATGTCTTGCAATGCCTCTAAAGAGAATATTTGGATGAATCCCTTTACTCAGTTGTAAAAAATACAAGCATAAATAAAGAGACGTTATTCTGTCAAATTTGAACTTGACCTAAATATTTTGGCTACATAATGACCCTGATTTAATAAGAAGCATGGGATCAAGAACAAATAGTGTAGATCAAGATCAGATGGCAAATCCCTGCTAACAGGATCTGCACTGTTAGCTTTCTGATTCATGAGTTTATTTCTGATCAAGAAGTATTAGATCCTGATCTTAGCGCAAAGATGTGACAACTGATCTGTATCTACACTGTCTGCTCATGTTGTGTGATAAAAGGTGTATATCTCGAGAAAAGGGTTAAACCTTTCCTACATAGATACGCATTTTTATGCATGTGCAACCAGTCTTGTCTGATCAGGATCTGCACTGGTTGCATATTGGTCAGAAATAACCTAATGAATCAAAAAAGTGAAGTTTGTTTGTTTGTTTGTTTGTTTAGGGTTAAACGCCTGGTTTCAACACCTTTCTGGTTATATCCCGGCGGTCAGTCCACCTAACCGGTGTTCCTGGGTCTCTAACCAGTACTAACCAATTTCTCCGCAAGCGACTGACTGCTTCCTCACTTGAATCAGAGGTGAGGGACAAATGACTCTCAGACGCAATGTCCGAGTTCAATTGTCACGGAGAAATTTTTCCCGCCTCGGCTGGGGATCGAACTCACGACCCCTGGATTGACAGTCCGATGCTCTATCCACTGAGCTAGCCGGGCGGGCCAAAAAAGTGAAGAGTGCAGATCCTGATCATATGGTACAGATGTGTCATCTGATCTGGATCTACACTGTTCACCCACACAATAAATGTGTATCTATGGAGGAAAGGGTTAGATAGTAAAGGGAAAGAAAATGGCTTAGTAATTGCAAATGTTTTCATGATAGACTGACAAAGGGATCCATTTCCTTTAAAAGGGCAACACAGGTGTGAACAAACATCGACCTAGGTTTGGTTTAATGCCTCTACTAGGAGTAGCTTTATTAACCTGAAGTCTCAAAAAATGTCACCCACCTTGGAAAGTACAAAACTGGGCAAGGATAAATGCAAAGATTTCAAGGTTTAATGTCCTACCCCACCTTTGAGGATACTCTACCTGGTGTATGAACAAACATTGACCCAAGTTTTTCTATGACAACATGCTTTTATAATAATTGAACTGCATCCATTCCTTGATTTAGAACAAAATCCATGCTTTGCGAAAACAGTGTCAGTATTTATGTGATATGCCAAGCATTTCCTTTTCAAAAACATTAAATTCATTCGTAGTGTCATTAGTTTTTCTGTAGGTGTATCTTGGCATTTCACTTTTTCTCTACATCATGAAGCCTTTGCTGTAACAATTACAGAATTACAGTCAAACATGCCCTTTAAAACCACTCATGGCAAACTCAAAAGTAGTTATAAAAGGCAGGTAGTCTTTCTTCAAAGAACATATTCACCTGTGAACAAAGACCACCAGGTCCTGTCTTGGAAGAGCACTTTAATATTTAAAGACAGGTTTGACTGTAATCATTGATTTTCCTGCACCAATATTTACGAACATTTGAGTACCTTATATCAAATGATGTATATATGCCAGTGAGAGTTCTGTAGGATAACTTTAAAGTATGACAGTTCTCAAAATCACAAATTTATTTCCAACGTTTCAGAGGGGGGGGGGTGGTGGTGGTAAAACACGATTCTTCAATTATTCTCAGATTATTGGAAAGCTCTTTGAAGAAGGGGTGTTTATTTTTGATTTTGAGAATTGTCATAGAATCGTCTTAGAATTGTGGTTCTTTATTACTTTTTAACTTTAAAGTAGAAAGTGTGTTAATGTGTTTCTATGTTTTTTTAATTAACAATAAAGTATTTTGTACATTATAAATAAATCCAAAGATTTTATATTAGCTGTAATTATTTTGAAAAACAAGACAACAAAGGCTTCATTCAGTAGCTGAACAATGCAAGGGGAATTACTCATACCCACCATTAGTTAACTTCAACCCTAGCAATGCACGGCAGGGACCTGTGTAATATATTCATGCTTTTACTGATAATTTTCGTTAATATATATAGGTACAGAAAAATCACAAAAAATTCTGTGCTTCTAAGTTTTGTAGATTTTGTGGACAGAGCCCTCCAAAATTTCGACGGATAGACCAACAAATTTAAAAATCATGAGGAATAAAGAATTAAACATAAATCTCATTTAGATAATCGAGTTCCACGAATTTATGAATGTGTGAAAACAAAAAACCAATCAATGCTCACAAATATAAAATCATCCACAGTCTTCAACTTTTCTTGGGGAATTTAGTATCAAGAAATCAACTCAATAACAACAATTCTATTTCGAGGTTATCCCTGAAGAAAAACATTTGATTAAATTGATCATAAAATCACCTACATAATGTTAATTTTCTAGCAAAAACATTTTGCAAATTACTGCAAAAAATGCAAAATCCTCCCGTCTTTTGTCAACATATCTGCTACAACAGTTCTAACAAGCCATCATATCACAAATCACTTTTTTACGTTTTTGCATTAATTTTGTCAAGTCGGTAAATTTAAGAAACGAATCAACAATTTTTGCATTTATTGGTATTTGAAAAACATTGGGGTTGACTGAAGTCAGCATAAAGCCATAAGTGATTACATGATTTTAAATCCTAGCAAGTATCCAGAAACTTTTTTTTTCAACTGTTTTAACAAATTTGAAAACATGGAAAATATTGCAGTTATTTTGCAATATTTGCCAATGATTTCATAACAGATGGGGCAAAAACAAATATTTGCTTTACTCAGTGTAAAACATTTCTTAAAACAAGGGCAAACCCATATGCGCCCCCCCCCCCCCCCCCCCCCCCCTCTTTCAGGGTGGGGTCATAAACACTGAGACCTGAAATGTGGTCAACTGTCCCATTTACCATGCACCCATCTAAGTCAAGCCATTATCAACAATCAGCCCTACAGCTTTGTTAGTAAACATGTAGCACCTTTCCTATGCCACACTCTTTATGTAAACAATTCCATTCTATTCTGTTCCCAATGTTATAAAGCTGAGATTGGAAACCAGTCTCAAATCTCAAGCATCTGATTGGCTGAAATGGCGACTGGTCGCCATTTCAGCCAATCAGAAGCTTGAGATTTGAGACTGGTTTCCATGCTCAGTTTTATAACCTTGGGC
Source organism: Corbicula japonica (assembly GCA_038501625.1). NCBI lineage: Eukaryota > Metazoa > Mollusca > Bivalvia > Venerida > Cyrenidae > Corbicula > Corbicula japonica. Next base: position 1,011,514 of record JAZAYU010000125.1, read on the forward strand.
ACTGACGTGACAAATTAACTGCTAGATTTAAGGCTCCTTGCAGGGTTGGATACAAGAATTCTAAAAAAAGGGGTTCATTTGGGGCAGACTAAGGGTAGTTTTATGATAATTTTCAACTTTCTGGCAAAATTAATATTGCTCCCTGATTTCAAACTTCCTGGGTAAATCACCATGAAAAATTGCTGACCAAAAGAAGGATTTGAGAAACCCCACTAAAGCCCTTCAGGATCCTCCCCTGCCTTGGACTAAAGCTTCACACAAAAACATCAATAACCCCTTACTCCATGGGATACAACATTAAATTTTCTCCCGCGGTTGACCATTGTAGATCCCGATCAGCTAGCAAAACTGTGCAGTCTGATCAGGATCAACATTGTGTGCTTCATGGTTTGAAAAAATCCAATGCAGTTCTTAACCCTTTCCTCCACATATACACATATTTACGCACAACCAGTGTAGATCCAGATCAGCGAGCACATCGATGCTGTCTGATCAGGGTCTGCACTGGACGCATTTTGGTCAGAAATAAAGTAAGAAATCAAAAATGGAACAGTGCAGATCCTGATCAGATGGCACGGATGTGCTGGCTGATCTAGATCTACACTGTTCGCCAATGCAATAAAGGTGTATATATGGAGGAAAGGGTTAAAGTGACTAGTGTAGTTTCAAATCGTGCAGTCTTTACAGAATCTACACTGGTCACACACTGAATAAAAGTTGTATCCATTAAGTTAACCCTTTCCTCCATAGATATACCTTTATTGCTTGTGTGACCAGTGTAGATCCAGATCAGCCGGCGCTTCAGTGCTGTCTGAACAGGATCTGCACTGTTTGCATTTTGATTCGTTAGGTTATTTCTGACCAAAATGCAACCAGTGCAGATCCTGATCAGACCGCACTGATGTGCTGGCTGATCTGGATCTACTCTGGTCCCACATGCATTCAAAGGTGTATATATATAGAAAAGGGTAAATGTTACCCTTAGTGCATAATAAGCAATGACGTCTGTCCAATTTAATGGTTTAAGGGTTAAATGGTAATTCTTGTTACTTTGGAGAAAACAAGGATAAAAATCTAGCAATTAATTCGAAGCAGTCTAACCTTTTTTCTTCTTTTTCTTTCCTAGAAGAATTATTGAGCAAATTAATTTTCTTTTAAAATAATTTTTAAAGAAATACATGTATAAGCAAAATAGTTAGATATACATTAAAGAAGAAAAATGAATAGTTCATATTTTTAAGACATTTACAATTTTTTACTATAGGCAATATACCTCGGTAAACCTAAACATTTATTAGGTCGCAAACTTATTAACCCTCCCCTGTACAGATACACCTTTATTGCTAGGGCGAACAGTTTAGATCCAGATCAGCCGGCACATCCGTGCCGTCTGATCAGGATCTAAACTGTTCGCTTTTTGATTCATTAGGTTATTTCTGACCGGATGTGCCGGCTGATCTGGATCTGCACTGGTCGCACATGCGTAAAAATGCGTATATATCCAGGAAAGTGTTAACCCTATCTTTACTCCATAAATATAGGTTTCAGCACATGTGCAACCTGTGTAGATCAAGATCAGCTGTCACATCAAGATGTGCCAACTGATCTGGATCTACACTGTTTGCCCATGGAGTAACAGCCATATCCAATGGAGTCAAGAGTTCAATGTTACACACGCACACACAAATTACACACCAACTTCTGCTTTAGAGAAACAACTCTTCAAGTACCGATGTACTAACTCTTAACCCTTTCCTCCATATATACGCATTTTTATGCCTGTGCGACCAGTGCAGATCCAGATCAGCCAGCACGTGCCATCTGATTAGGATCTGCACTGGTCGCATTTTGGTCAGAAATAACCAAATGAATCAGAAAGTGAACAGTTTAGATCCTGATCAGATGGCACGGATGAGCCAGCTGATCTGGATCTACACTGTTCGCCTACGCAATAAGGGTGTGTCAATGGAGGAAAGGGCTAAAGTACCGATGTACTAACTCTTAAGTACAGATTTACTGACTTGTTGATTGTTGCTTTCAGGTTATCAACATAACATAAAAAGTCGTTAAAAAATCTCTGTCCTCTAGACACTTACCTTCATTGAATACGACATCACTGTCAGCATAGAACACAGCTTCTGCTTGGTTTGACCTATTGTATCCATTCAACGTACCCTGAAATATACCAAAGAACAAAATTACCTGATGTATCTTTTTAACTTACCCTTAAAAAAAATACCAAAGAACGAAATTATCAGTAACGAGGGGGTGGGGGTGAATGGGGGGGGGAGAGGGGGTCACTTATTAAATGATATACTCCATAAATACAGGTTTTATCAAACGAGCCACCAGAGCAGATCTAGATCGGATGATATAAATGATCATCATCTACACTGTTCCCTTCTCTGGTCAGATAAAACCTAATGAATAAAAAAGTGAACGGTGTAGAACCAGATCAGATGGCTGATCTGATGAGTGTGTTGGATGATCTGGATCTAAACTGCTTGCCCATGACGCTGGCATATCCGTGATGTCTGATCAGGATCATTTTGCCTTTTTTTATTATGTTATCTCTGTCCAAAAAGCAAACAGTGCAGATCCTGATCAGATATGATTACCGTCATTGTTCGAATATAAACCGCACTCATATATAAGCCGCACCCCCATAAACCTGATGGAACATATGAAAATGGCTTAACACAATGTATAAGCAGCCAAACCTGTGTATTAGCCGCACCCCCAACGTTTAACTGCCAAATTCTGGAAAAAAAGTGCGGCTTATATTCAGACAATGACGGTATGTCGGATCCGGATCTACACTTTTTGCAAAAAAATCCCTGCATACATGAAGTAAAGGGTTAAGGAATCAAGTAAGCTGTGTCTCTTTAGAATTTTAAAATGATCACTGAGCCGAGATTAAAATCTACCTTGAAATTTTAAGTGATCATTACAGCCTGTTTTTTTTCTATCACTTTTTTAAAGCGACTTTATTCTTGTCCTTTGTGTCTTTTTTGTTATTTACCTCGTCGGAATATTGTGAAGGATTGTACTGCTGTTTTCTGGAATCTCCGGCATCAGGACTGTCATTCCGCAAATCCTGAATACCACTATCTTGCGATGTAAAGTCTTTTCGCTTTTTAACATCGTCAAATTGATCAAGTTTACTTTTAAAACTAAGATTTTGAATGTCAGCTGACGTCTGTTTTATTGAGTTATAAATATCTTCAGGGTTCATGTTTTCCGTGTCTCCTTCGTCCCTGCCATATGAGCCCCTGAAAAAGACGAACAATAACATGTTTTAATTTGGCACTTTACTCCATGGGATATGGCTGTTTTACCATGGGTACCATGGGCGAATAGTGCAGATCTTGATCAGCCAGCATATAATTATGTGCTGTTTGATTATGACCTACACAGCAAATATATCCCAGTACATAAAACGTTCATCAGCTTACAGTACTGTGAACGTTTAATGTTACAAAATTTGCGTCTATCTTGCGTCCATCTATCGTGTATCGTGCGTCCGTCTAACGTGTATCGTGTGTCCATCTAACGTGCATCGTGCGTCCGTATATCGTGTATCGTGCATCAAATTTTTAATTTTATCATGCAACGTGAATAAGTTACTTGCTTATGCAAATTTATGTGATTAAATTTCAACCATTCATCTTATATTTTGATAGCATTTTCAAATTTGTACAAATCTCGTCCAAAAATTATATGAATTGGCAATATCATGTATCGTTCGTTTACCGTTTATGGTGCGTCCGTCTATCGCGTATCGTGCGTCCGTCTATTGCGTATCGTTCGTCTGTATATCGTATCGTGCGTTTCGTTTGTAACCTTAAACGTTTACAGTACTGTAACATGTACAAAATACATACCAATAGTACCATTTACAGTTGCCTGTGGGGCAGTTTTTGCTGTGTACACTGTTTGCTTCTTTGACCACTCAGGAAAATCCAATCAAGTTGTGTAAGGGCAGATGGTCTTAATTCACAGGCAAATTTGTTCTTTATATCAGTCAGTAGGACAAAATAAAATAAGGTCTTTATCTACAAGATGTCTTTGTTAACAAGTGGTCTTTAGCTCAGGTTACTGTACTTAAAAGTACAACTGTTTATCAATAAGAGTTGTTAACAAGCTACATGAATGTATTAGGTGCAGAAAACACAAAGCTTGGGTGAATGAAAATAGATATTTCACAATTAGTGAAATTTTCAGTATTAACAAGGCTACTTCTTAACAAGAAGTGAACAGTGTAGATCCTGATCAGACAGCACGAACATAATCTCTGATATGGATCTACATTGGTGGCCTAAGGAGTTTCCATAAGTAATGAGATAAGGCCCATGTGATACAAAAGGAGTTTACACGAAGAAAAGGGATAAGTAAAAAAAAAATAACTATAAAATAATATTGAAGACAAACTCTTTGAATAACATTTCCAAGTCAACAAGAACATTCATCTAATCTTAGATTCTATACCAATCCCCACATTGGCAAAATATTGTACGCTGGCCATTAGTTCCCTTTATATACACAACAAGCCAATCTTAGCTTTCATGTGGCATTGGGGAAGCTAGGCTTGCTGTGTATGTAATGGAAAAATACCACAAAACAACTTCGGGCATATGACATGAAAAGGTGACTTCAAAAAAGATACGTCAATATTCATGTAACATCATAAAGCAGACAAGAATTTTATCATCCCTTTCCTGCATGAATATGACTTAATGGCACCATAAATGCTGATCAGCAGGCACATCCATGTTGTCTGATAGAATCTACACTGTTTTTAGATTTGTTAGGTTATTTCTGACAAAGAAGCAAACAGTGTAGATCAAGTTAAAGAATATGGGACACATTCAAAATAGAGACTAGATTTCAGCCAATCAAATGTGAGATTTTAGTCTGGTCAGTTTAGGTTTCATGGTCTGGGGAACTTATTGGTTGAAATCTAGCTCAGCCATTGAACTGACCACATGATCTCTGGCACTGATTGTTTGCAATCTATAACTTACCAATCAGAAGATAGACTAGTCCCTGACCTCATTTTTTTTCATTCTAAGCCTTAATCAGATTTTTTATGAAAACTGGCAGGTGCAGATATAAATGGGATTCAATGGGTTTTCTCAAACCACCAATATGGGGGAGCAATGTTTAATTTTTATGGGGATTTGGCCAGAGAGATGGATATTATCATGTAACTACCATAAGATTGCCCTAAACGAACCCCCTTTCTGGAATTCCTGCATCCGACCCCATGTGCCTTACCTTGACGGAGGTCTACTATGATTCTGGGTGGTCTGCGGGCTAGATGTGTTCCTAGGGGTGAGCACGTCGTGAGCTGCTTTAAGATGGTACTGGACGATCTTTGTAGCTCCATCCTGAAATCCAAAATTCAACATGAAGTCTGTATTTTCAATATCCTTCTATGCATTACTGTTTGCAACAGTATTAATCTGGCACTTATTAATGTTTCATAAAGTCATCAGTTTGTTTTAGTCAGAATTTCAGTCAGAAAATATATTTCTCTGACAAAATTACTGAAATCTGGGCTGAAGGTTATAAAGCTGAGATTGGAAACCAGTCTCAAATCTCAAGCATCTGATTGGCTGAAATGGCGACTGGTCGCCATTTCAGCCAATCAGATGCTTGAGATTTGAGACTGGTTTCCATGCTCAGTTTTATAACCTTGGGCACTGTTGTAAGAAATGCTGTCATTGCAGTATAAGTGCAAGATTAGTGTAAATACTGCTTGGTGAAGCATATGGATTCTTTCCTTATGCAAATAAATCCAAACATGTGAGAGTTGGGGCAGAACTTAACCTTTTCCTCCATATATACACCTTTATGGTGCGGGTGAACATTGTAGATCCAAATCAGCCATCACATCTATGCTGTCCTATAAAGCTCCGCACTGTTTGTTTTATATTCACTAGGTTATTTCTGACTAAGATTTGACCAGTGCACATCCTGATCTGATGGCATGGATGTGCCAGCTGATCTGGATCTAAGCTGTTTGCCCTTGCAATAAAGGTGTATCTATGGAGGAAAGGGTTAAAGCAGTCAATTCATGCCAAATAATTCAGTTAAATATTTTGTATTTCAGAAAAGAAGCATGATGAAATTACATACCTGGAATGCTTTAGGTAAACCAGACAGCATCATCGTAAATTCTGGCGGATTCAAGTTGAACAAGGCAACTAGTACGGACTGTGCTGCCTGAAATTTAAATTAAAATTTGCAAATAATTGGTGTGAAAAACACATATATTGCTAAATAATCCAGGTCATTAACAAACAGGAAAAAAAAGTTTTCTGAAATCAGGTCAATGAACAATCCAGAATGTGTCACGGTTTTTAATTTGAAAAACACTCAGTAGATAAAAATCAACACTAGATGGGTTTTTAGATGAACCCTTGTGTCTCCCTCTGGTTCTTTGTAAAAATAAAATATAAAAAGGGTCATAACTCCATCAAATGTGACCTTGACATTAAAAGTTTAGCAGGCATCATCATGACCAAGTTTTCATTAGCAATATGAAGTTTGATTAAGAAATATTACTACAAATGTTGATTTCAGTTAGATGCACAGTGACTGTTATGTTCTTTGAGAAGTAATGCGGGTATGAATCATTGACAGAATGTTTTTCATTGTTAATCCTGCCTCCAGGTTGCTTTACTTTAAGCCACACCTTTTCTTATTGTTTCAACATCCCCAAGGGGAATGAACAAAAATTTGATTGACAGCAAAACCTTATTTGGAAGTAAAATACAGCGTCATTTGATTGGAGTGCCAGTTCTAACAGTCGTTACATTACAAAAAACGTGGACGGTGTCTTATGAAGTGCTGCAGTGCAACAGGTGTTTACGGAGGTTGCTCGCTGGGTCAAAATCTATTTTAAATTGAAATTTGTAGTAAGAAATGGCAAGGTTAGAGCCAACATTAAGTTTTCATGAAAGACTGACAAAGCGATCTCTATGTATCACCTTTTCTTTGAAAGGGCACAGTTTGGCAAAAACAATGACAATAAAAATCGTATTCCACAGTTTAGTTTGGCAAAAACAATGACAATACCGGTATCAATCGTATTCCACAGTTTCAAAACTGTGAACATAACAACTTTATTTCACTGAGAAAACTCATAATAATTCACCGTGAAACATAAAATAAATAGATGTCTATCTCAGATTATAGGTTTGTAGCGATGCATGTGATAACTTACATTTCGCACTTCAGTGTTCTTTGGTTCATTTGTCAAAAACTGAGAAAATACCATGTTTATTTCAGTACGAAAACTATAATTCGCTAGGAAACAAAATCAGATGGGTTTGTCTTGACGCATGTGATAACTTACTTTTCGCACTTCAGTATTCTTTGGTTCATTTGTCCACGTCGTAATTCTCGAGACCACAAGGCGGCTATCACTTGAGTTTGAGAAATCACTTGCGTCCATCAACGGAATTAATGTAATTAAGTAGTTTAACATGGCTAACTTTACCTGTAAGTAAACAAAAAAATTGACGCTGTACTCATCGCTGCAATATATCATTCAAGACAACTCGAGAACAGTCCGAAATACCAGTCTCAAAACTAAAGCTTTTGATTGGTCAATTACATGTATTTGAATAAACTCTAACCAATCAGATGCTTGAGATTTGAAATTGGTCTCCAGTTTTAAGATTTTTTATTTTGAGAACATCTGTAAAATGCCAACACTAATATTTTGCTAGCACAGGAATTTATCCCAAACATTGAAATCATCAAGATGACCAACTCTCAACAGTAAAACAAAAGCAAACATCCTTCAGAAGAAATCTCAGACATTCTGGCCAAGCAGACAAATTCTTTCAATTTTATCAAAGAATATTTAATAATGAATTTTCTCATTCTATATCTCAACTTTACTATTTGAAGTTTTGGCTTTAATGTTTTAGGGTTCGTAGAGTATAGAGAAATGAAAGAATTAGGAGCCAATGCTGTGAGATTGTCCTCTTACATTCTATGAACAGTTGGACGTTACTTAAATGTTATAACTACCTCTTTCCCAAATGATTTCAACATTAGTCTTTTTCATATTGAGAATAATCATTGATTTTAAAATAAAATAGATCTTTTTCATCACTCTAATGTGGCTTTAAAGAATACCAAAAAAAAATCATTTGTACAAAATAAGAACTTCAATATACAAAAAAAAATTAAACAAGTAGTAACAAAAAGCTATGTTGACAAAAAAATACAACAACACAAAAGGGCCGAATGGCACTTTATAGCTCATCTGAATTTTCAATAATTAAACGCTTTACACAGTGGGACACATGTGCACCATTAAAGATAGCAACCAGACTTTGCAACAGAACAGCGAAGTCTGATTAGGAGCGACACTGTTTGATTCTAGGTCAGAATTAACCTAATGAAGCTAAAAATGAACACAGTAGATCCTAATCAGACTTAACTAATTCGCAGGCTGATCTGGATCTACACTGGTTGCATAAAGGATATAAGCATTATACACATGGAGTAGAGGAGCAAAACATACACACAGTTCTGCAACACTTTAAAATAAAATAAGGTAGGAAGGTTAACCCTTTCCTGAATAGATACACCTTTATTGCTAGGGTGAGCAGTTTAGATCCAGATCAGCCGGCACATTTGTGCAGTCTGATCAGGATCTAAACTGTTTGTTTTTTTATTCATTTGGTTATTTCTGACCAAAATGTGACCAGTGCAGTTCCAGATGAGACGGCATGGATATTCTTGCTGATCTGGATCTACTCTAGTCGCACACACGTAAAAATTTGTATATATCAAGAGAGGGTTTAAGAGCACTAAATGAAAAATTGTGATGACTGTACAATAAATAACTAGGTGCAAAAGGGCTGATGGACTAAAAGGGACTTAAACTCTACTTCACTATGTTCCAAAGAGAACTCTTGAAATTACAAGCCTTTAACCAGAAAAAAAATATTTTTAAATTAAGTTCTTCTCATTTTAAAATTAGGTTCTTCTCATTTTAATATTAAGTTTTACGGTTATTAATATTAAAACAGAATGATGCAAAACCAAAAAAATCATATTTATTTGACATAAAAGGCATAAATAAAAAAAATTTAAAAACTTTAACCACACCCCTTTGTTAATCAAATGTTAAAACCATTTCCAATAGGCTGTTATAATTCTATATTTCGGAGGACTGAAATATCTAAAAATAAAATGGGCCAAATAAAAAAATTCCCAACAAGCACTTAAACTTAGGGCCCAGTCTGGTCAGAAACTATTTACACTTCCCACACATTTATCATTTTCTCTTTGTCCGAACTTCTTGAACGTTTTAAATTGTTCAAAGGGCATTTTGGTCTAAAAGCAGAAATATTCAACAAGTATGTAAATTAGAATACATGTAAAATGTCTAAACAAAGGAACTCTGTGAGGGATGTAAAACGTTTGAAAACATTCCATGATGATCAAAGGTAAGGCAGAGGTTTATAAAGTAAGGAGTTACTGACATGTCTCCCAGCATACTCAATTCCTTCCCTATTCCTTTGTTAGCAGTGTGACCCAGAAAAATTAGTGATAACAAATGTCACATTTTTTAACAGTCTAAACCCAAAAGGTTAATTGTGACACATGTCACATTTGTTTACTGTGTAGACCCATAAGGTTAATTGTTAACTGTGTAGACCCAATAATGAATAATTGTGACTTATTAATACATGCTTTCTGATCAGGATCTACACTTGTACACTATTGACCCAAAATGCTACCAGTGTAGATCCAGATCAGAAAGCACACAAAGTCATGTGCTGCCTGATCTGGATCTAAACTGGTTGCACATGCATTATAACTCGCATGTATAGAATATTGGTTTAACCAATAGGACTTCAAAATGTAATATAAAGGGAGATAATTAGCAACTTTTAAGTGAAAATAGTTCAGTTAAATCAGTTTATGATACTTTAATGATGCCATGCTTTTTTCCTCCACCCTGACACCTTCCCCATGCTTTCCTTTAATCATTTTATATCATTTAATTTACATGCATATTGCATACAAAACTTGGCTTAATTCATAATTAGTAATCACCCTGGTTTTGTTTGGATTTAATTCCACAAAGTAGATACTATTGAAAACTAAATAATTTTAAAAGTACTTCAAGTCCCACTAGTGAGAGAGCTAGTCCAGCTTTATATAAAAGCAAAATTTTAATTTTTAGTAATTTAATTTATTCACCAACTAAAATTGGGACACAGCTTATCTTGCAATAGGGATTTTTTGTAAACAAAATCTATGTGAAAAGGGGCATAAATTTATCCCTTTATTTAATACATATGACTATTCTTGCATGGGCAAACAGTGTAGACCTAGATCAGCTGGCAAATCCATGCCATCTGATCAGGATCTACACGGTTCCCTTTCATTCAGATTTTATATGACTGTGTGACATGTACCGTAAAACTCCTTTTAAACGCCCCTGGGGGCGTTACATTTTCTGAAAGGGGGACATATATTTTTTATTTTTATTTTAATATTAGATTCTGAAGGATATTGGATAAAAAATATAGATTAACTCATTTTTTCCCTAAAATAACATGGGGGGGGCGTTTATTTGAGGAGGGGCGTTTAATAGGAATTTTACGGTATGTTGAGGCAAGATCTCCTTATTCTTAAAAAAGACAAACTTACTTTTTTTTAAATATTAGTATTGTTTTCATAAATTCCTGATTACATCTTAATTCATGTACAATTATTATATTTTACAGGATTTTACAGGATTCTTACTGGGCCTAAATCAAGTCCATGTGCCTGTATTTTAAAAAGAACACAGTCAAATTGCTTTCAAAAATGATTTTTAAGGAACATTAATTTTTTAACACAAGTTTGTCAACCTTCATAGTTTTCCCTCTGATAAAAATCACTTTAAACGAAAAAAATGTCTGTAATAAGAAACAAAATATAAAATTGATAATCACATTTAAAAGAAGAAATGTTTGTAATAAGAAACAAAATGTAAAATTGATATTCACAATATAATTACAATACAGTGCAACCCCACTATTAAGACCATCTTAGGGACAGGAAAAAACATGGTCTTTCTAGCCAGATATTTTCTTGTTGCATACGTGATAAAACCTGTGATATATAAACTTTAAGGTTTAACATAAATAAAAGGATTTCACAACAATGCTTGTCAAATCAAGTATGGGCAAACGATATATTTAAGGAATTTAGGGAAAATTAAACAAAAACATCAGTTTTTACTTAATGGATATTTGGGGGCGAAAATATGGAAATTTAAAAACACATTCACACAGACAAAATTATTATACATAAAATAGAGATGCACTATTTTCCTCAGTAACTTCCTTACACAGTAACAATAATCCATTGAATTACCTCAAACTACTCAACTTACCTGTATACTATCCCCAGCTAGTTATCCCCAAAAGTTATCTCCAAACCCTATTACCGACCATGTAATTTTTGGTTACTTTCTGACAATCTCTCAAAAAAACTATTTAACAATACCCATATACCCATTCCATATCTTCTGCTGCTGTTAACAAAAGAAAACAAATACCCCATCCACAACTGCAACCCTTTCCTGTACAGATACGCATTTTTAGGCATGTGCGACCAGTGTAGATCCAGATCAGCCGGCACATCCGTGCCGTCTGATCAGGATCTGCACTGGTCGCATTTTGGTCAGAAATAACCTAATGAATCAAGAAGCGAACAGTTTAGATCCTGATCAGACGGCACGGATGTGCCGGCTGATCTGGATCTAAACTGTTCGCCCTAGCAATAAAGGTGTGTCTATACAGGAATGGGTTAAAACTGCCAGATATTCAGCTATTCAGCTACCGCATTCAAGTGCTCTTGATTAAGTTTCCGTAAAATTCTTTTTTTGTTTAAAATTTTGAAGTATCAATGTATTTCCAGAAACCTTTTTTTCCTTCATTAAAATTATTCACTTATACTTTGACACTGTAGGAATATTACATCACATATATTTTGTTTTAGGGTCTTCTACAGTTTAAGCTATAAATTTTGATATTTGAAACCACTTAATATTTTCATCCACAAATGCAACCAGGAACCTTCAAGGCTAAAAGTTCAGGTTTCTTTAGATAGCTTACAATCATGTAACTGCATAAGCTTGTGTTATAAAAATTGCAGCTGCTTTAACTCTTTCCTCCATATATATGCATTTTTATGCATGTGCAACCTGTGTAGATCCAGATCAGCCGGCACATCTGTGCCATCTGATCAGGATCTGCACTGGTCCCTTTTTGGTCAGAAATAACCTAACAAATCAAAAAGCGGACAGTTTAGATCCTGATCAGATGGCACGGATGTTCCGGTTGATCTGGATCTAAACTGTTTGCCTATGCAATAAAGGTGTGTCTACGGGTGAAAGGATTAAGACTCTGGTACATTTTTCAGCATCATTTAACTTTTGCTAATACAATTTTTTTTATGACAGCATTTATTTTGGCAGTTGTTTTGTTAAAACTTTTACGATAACAATAAAACTTCATTGGGTTTTGATTTTACACGTTTTTTTTTCTGCTGGATTTATTTAAGTTATTTCTGACAAAGTGACCAGTGTAAATCCAGATCAGACTACACTGGTCGCCCATAGTGTATCAGCCATATCCAATCTAGTAATGGGTTATCACATTTCGCTGAAATTTCTTCACAGAAGAGGAAAGGTTAACAACAAGTACAATGACTCTTCCATCTAATCCAAATGAAAACTGACAACACAATACCAAAACTTTAACCCTTTCCTCCATAGAAACACCTTTATTGTGTGGACGAACAGTTAAGATCCAGATCAGCAAGTACATCCGTGTCATCTGATCTGGATCTAAACTGTTCGCTATTTCATTCATTTCAAGTTATTTCTGACCAATGTCAGACGGATGTGCTGGCTGATCTGGATCTACACTGGTCGAAGAGCGTAAAAATGCGTATATATGGAGGAAAGGGTTAACCCTAAACTCCAAAGATACGAATTATAACCCATGTGCATCAAGAGAAGATTTAGATCTGGATCTCCGTTAATTGCTTTTTGGTCAGAAATAACCTAATAAATCTAAAAGAGAACAGGATAGATTCTGATCATGTAACAGCTGATCTGGATCTACACTGTTTGCCCATGGGATAAAAGCCGTATCCCACAGAGTAATGGGTTATGCAAATCCAGCAATTTGCCACACTAATCCTACATGCTTATCTTTTTTGCAAGGTAAAGCAAAAGGGTCAAGAGCACGTGCAAGCAATTGGGGGCCATATCCGAGGGAATAAATAAGAGTAATTTACCTTTGGCTACAGTGGCATGCAGAAAAAAGAGCAAAACAGGAAGCAAATTAATTTTATGAAGCATTTATTGTCCCTCAAATATTGCTATGGGGAGGTATTCATGAAGAATCATAGGTCAATAAATTAAACAATCTGACCTGAACCACAACAGAACTGTATTTGTTTTATAACCCTTTCCTCCAAATTTATGCAGATATGGTGGGGCGAACAGTATTGATTAAAATCAACCAGCACATCTATGCCATCTGATCAGGATCTACATTGTTTGCTTTTAGATTTTTTAGATTATTTATGACCAAAAAGCAAACAATGCAGATCCTAAACAGACGGCATTTGCCAGCCGATCTGGATCTACACTGTTTGCACATGTGACAAAATGCATGGAGTAAGGGGTTAATTCAGGAACTTCTGATAATAAAACCAAAGATTATATATGAATACCAGCCCTAATGTGCATTGAAAATTTTGCCCACACCAGCTCCCTCATACAGAGGTGGGAGGGGCGTAAAATGGGGAATTAACAACCACTGTGCACTGAATATTTCCTGGGCCCAGGAAGCTTAATCAAAGAGTAAATATATCCTTTCACTCCTTATGATACGGCTCAAATACCATGAGAGAGCAGATAGATCCAGATCAGACTGCACATCTCCACTGTTTGCTTCTAAGAAATAATAAACCCTTTCCAGGATATATAAGCATTTTTATGCGTGTGCGACCAGTGTAGATCCAGATCAGCCGGCACATCTGTACGGTCTGATCTGGATCTGCACTGGTCGCATTTTGGTCAGAAATAACTTAATGAATCAAAAAGCGAACAGTTTAGATCCTGATCAGACAGCATGGATGTGCCAGCTGATCTGGATCTAAAGTGTTCGCCCTAGCAATAAAGGCGTATCTATACAGGAAAGGGTTAAATCTTGAAGTGATGTATATGCAAGCTGATCCAGATCTATACAGGTCAAACAAGGGATATAAGCCTTAGCCATTTAGTAAAAACACAGATGATTTCACTTTTCCCCTTATTGATATTGTAGAAAGATAAATATCAAATGACCATGAATATTACTCGATTTTCAACGCACAGCATTTGATGAAAAATAAATTAGCATAAAATAGCATTTTGTCTGTAAAATCACAAAATTTAACAGTCACTTATATTCAAGCTTACAATGTATATTTCAGAAATGCGATCAAAAGGCTCAAGATGCACCCTGTCACGCCACATTACATGTGACTGTATGAAGTGTTTATTTTTTATGCACTTTCATGCTTATTTGCTAATACTGATAATTATGATAATTTTATATTAATATATATTATCATATTATAGCATATGACATTTAAACATTATCAACTGTCGTCAAACCATTTAACACTTTTGGTAATTTTTTTGGTCCTCTCTCTGGAATATCACTTGTCTGAACCGTTAACAACATTTTTTTTTGCATTTGTGACCAGTAAAGATCAAGATCAGCATGCATATCCGTGCCATCTGATCTGGATCTACACTGGTTGCTTCTTTGTCTGAAATGACCTTATGAATCTAAAAAAGTACATTGTAGATCCTGATCAGATGGCAAGAATGTGCCTCGTGATCTGAATTATACATTCTTGCATACCAGATCAGGTCATCCGGTGTTTTCACCCGTGTAGGAAATTTCGATCCTACACCCCCCCGTGTAGAATGAGTCACGTGAGTGACGTCACGTCTTCAAGTATCTGACGTAATATATTCAAGTTAGTGACGTCATTATAAAAAAAGGTTTACGTAAATGTCAATATTTGAACATAAGGAAAATAAATTAGTTTGTCTACATACACAGAAATGTTATAAATAAAAAAAAGGTATGCAAGAAAAAGTATCTTGCACGAGACATTCGGTAAAGATAGAAAAATCTGTCACCTCGGGTGAACTGTTTTGGCGGGAACTCGGCAGAGCCTCGTTCCCGCAAAACAGTTAACCCTCGGTGACAGATTTTTCCATCTTCACCTCACACTCATGCATGATACTTATATTTTCAATGGAGTAAAAGGTTGAAGAATCTGAGACTTAAGACAAGTTTCTTATCTAAAGCTTGCTATTGGTCAGTCCTAAGGTTGCGCTTGATTTTAGTTTAAACTTATTTATTTTAAATCGATTGTGAAACAAGTTATTCCAACTTATATTAATCACGTTCGATGACTGCTTCCTGGGTTACCAACCAGTACTCGCGCCGAATGTTGATTGAGGAAACTGCAGACGAACCTCATCCCTGGTGGGACTCGAACCCGCAGTCTCCGGATCAGGAGTCCGCAATCTACCCCTAGACCGAAGCAAGTGTTCTTGATTTTAATCAATCAGATTGCTAAAATCTGAGACTGGTTCAAATATTTGTAATTCTTTATGACAATTTACTAATCATTTTATATCATATTATGACTACTTTATACAACATGCTCGACATTCAGGGCTTTTTCTACATTTCAAG
The DNA here is from genome assembly GCA_038501625.1 of Corbicula japonica. NCBI lineage: Eukaryota > Metazoa > Mollusca > Bivalvia > Venerida > Cyrenidae > Corbicula > Corbicula japonica. Next base: position 1,027,317 of record JAZAYU010000125.1, read on the forward strand.
GCCAAAGTCTAAATAGATATTTTAAAATGGTAAAACCTTGAAATTGAGAAAAACTCAATATTAAGTGCTATTAACCCTTTCCCGTACAGATACACCTTTATTGCTAGGGCGAACAGTTTAGATCCAGATCAGCCGGCACATCCGTGCCGTCTGATCAGGATCTACACTGGTCGCACATGCGTTAAAATGCGTATCTGTACAGGAAAGGGTTAGGCATAGTATTTGTGACTGGGTGTACATACAGATCAGTCTGCAACTCTGCACATTCTGATCAGGATCTACACTTTGGGTCTACAAATTTTGGTGAGAGAAAATTAGTTAACCCTTACACTTCATATATTATCATTTTATTGGATGTGAGATGAGTGTAGATCCAGATCTGTTGGCACATCTGCGTATTCAGATCAGGGTCTACACTGTTAGCTATTCAGTTTGTAACTTTAGATTAATAAATCTCTTTAAAAGACAATTAATTTAATGGCCTAAATGGAGGGAATGTCCATTCTGTCAGTTCATCTTTAAACAGTCAAAGAGCAAATAATTTGGTTTTGTGGGACACTTAGAAAAAGCCCTGACTTCTTACTTACCGAGTCACTCTGATTGGTAAAGGCAATAAGCTTGATATTGTTTATTTGTTTTCATTTTTTAAACCATTTTCTCCATGGGTTATGGCTTTTGTATTCCATGGATGACCGGATTGTTGCAGAAGGAATAAAAGCCATATTCATAGAGAAACAGGTCAAAGCACAAAAACTAACAGAATAACTGGCAGAAGATGAAAATCTAGCTTAGTGTTAAGCATTCAGAATTTTTCATACTATGTTTCTGGGTTAGGGGGCTCGAACTTTATTTAAAATTAAGTGGTTAATAAAGCCTTAAAAAACCAGAAGTATCTTTAACTTGGAATCATGTTTATTTTTATTACAGTATCATTGCAAAAAAATACTGGCCAACACAGAGCATGTGACTGTCTTAAGACGTTTCTTTCCCAGTTTTGGCTCATTCTAGTCTTGAATCCATGAATATAGAAAATGACACTGCATATTTCTGAACAGACCTTTGGGATTTGCACTGGATGTTTCTCGCACTCAGACATTCCTGTTCACACACCCCTAATGTAGTATTTTGCCCTTTCTAGATAAGTTGCCGAACAAAGAAGGATATTTTTGTGTGTATAAGTCACCCACACAAATCTAAAATAGATTGTATCCATAGGCGACTGAAAGGACTGATACCCCCACTTCTGCATATTTGTAACATGAATTTTTGTTTAGAATATGATTTATATAACAAATGGCCATACCTTTTGAAAAAAAAAATTAAGTTTGTGCCTTGGTCGATCAACGAAGATATATTGACAGAATTTAAGTTTGCATCCTGGTCAGTTCAATCAGCTACGATTTTAACTTAAAGCTCTAGTCATTAAGGTTACGATCTATCAAAAGAATTCAAGTTTGAGCTAAAAATCTTACTGGAAAATTAAAGTTTTAGCTCGACCCAAATGTCTTATCAAAAGAATTTGAATTTGAGCCAAGGATCAATTGAATGAAGTAAAGTTTGCGCCCTGGTCAATCAACTAACCTGTCATTAAGCAAAAGATCTAGCGTAAGAATTTAAAGTTCAAAATCTTGTAAATCGGTTGAAAAAGGATGATTCTTTGAAATGAAACAATCCAGTCTAGTCAAATTCTGGTTAATCACCTCAATGAAAAGCTTCCCAAACACTAAATATTTCCCACAAAGGAAGGGGAGCTGTTTCCATGGTAACAAACAAAAACAGGTTTTCAGGTTTTACAACCTGTGCCCAAGATCATAAAACTAAATCTTGAGATCAGTCTCAAATCTCAAGGATCTGATTGGCTGAAATGGCGACCAGTCGCCATTTCAGCCAATCAGATCCTTGAGATTTGAGACTGATCTCAAAACTTAGTTTTATGATCTTGGGCCCTACCTTCATGCTCGGAGACTGAGTCTGATCAATTATGAACCGGGTCAAGATGTTGAACTGTAGATCACTAGGAAAATTATCTCTGAAACAGCAAAATAATTAAATATAAGATATACTGTTGTATCATTGTTTTTTTATTGGTTTGAATTTTTGCCATTTTCATGTTACAACTACAGGAATGTAAACCGCAGTGAAATTTAAGTTTGAAACAGTGTGTCTAAATTTATTAATATAAGGAGTTATCATTCTTGTCGTCACAGATGGCATTGTTCATGCAGATGATATATTCCAAGTACTAAGTTAATAGGACAAGTACTTTTAAAGTTATAGGCAACATTAAGTTTCAGATTAAAGTTGGGGGACTACCGGACGACGGCGGATAGGTGTATCTATGGCGGAAAGGGTTAATAAGCAAAAAAGTTTTCAAACAATTCATATTTTGCTTAACTATCTCAATAAAAATTGATCATTGGAAAAATCCATATCATTTTAACTCTGCCACTATGTAAGTAAACCAGCATTGTTTTTCTTTCCTTCTTCTGCAGGGGCCATTTATAAACATATGAAAATTACTTTAAAATCATGCAGTTTTCCCAAAATCTTACTTTTTTCATTGCCTTTGCAGCAAAATAACACTTTTTTTTTCCTCCAAATCATAGGGCACTGGGCTCCTTCCCCTGGCAAAATATTCTGAACATAAAACACCCAGATATATTTTTATATTTTATCTATGTTCAGTAGAAGTGACAGAAGAACATTCAACAAATCAGTCATTTTTATGGCAGTGAGTAAGATTAATCAACATACCTTGTAGCATCCAAAGTTCTTTGCACCTTTGCTTGTAACGAGCCTAAGATATCGGCACCCATTTTCGTCAGCAGACGTGACAGAAGTACATATAACCAATCAGTCATATCCCGACCGTGTATCTGGATAAGATCTATCAACATGTCCAGGAATAAACTGAAAACCTGAAATAGACAATTATTATTATTATAATCCACATTTATATAGCACCCTTTTCATACATATACATACGCTCAAAGGTGCTTTACAAACAGAAACATACATTTTAAGAATACGATAAACAGAATCACAGGTTCCTATTAAAAAAAAAAAAAAAAAATCATTTAATCTTTATTTCACAGATACACCTTTATTTCATTGGCAATCAGTTTAGATCTAGATAAGCCCGCATATCTGTGCCGCCATCTTATCAGGATGTGCACTGTTTGATGAATTAGGATTTTTCTTACCAGTAACCAGTGAAGATCCAGATCAGGCAGCAGGAATCTGCCAGCTGATCTGGATCTACAGTGATAGCACATGGGTAAAAATGTAAGTAAAATGGAGTCAAGGGTTAAACTCATCTTGTAGTTTGCAGCAAAGAAGTATTTTCATTTTCCATAATTTGTTTTATCTATTTTGGAATGTGTGGCTAAATAAAAGCCACTTATAAACTATCTGTCTGTGCATAAGTCTTGACTTGTTACGTCAAAACGTTTTGTCGCAAGTTAGTGCGAAAAAGTGTGCTTTGTCATCAACATTGCTTTTGCAGCAGCCATTCCAAGAAGATGTTACAATTATCACTCATGTAATTGCTGCAGATGTGCCGGCTGATCTGGATCTACACAGTTAGCCCCCACAATAAAAGTGTGTCTATGGAGGAAAGGGTTAATTTTTTGCAAATTATTCATGGTTTACTTTGGACTTTGTACTAAAAAATACTTCAAAACTACAAATCTAGGTAGAGAAGTTATAAATTAGTGATGGACACGTACACAGCCATAACTGTTCACCACTCCTGGCGAGCACTAAATACTTAGACTTTTGCATTTTATTTTATGTTTAACCCTTTCCCGTACAGATACACTTTTATTGCTATGGCGAACAGTTTAGATCCAGATCAGCCGGCACATCCGTGCCGTCTGATCAGGATCTAAACTGTTCGCTTTTTGATTCATTAGGTTATTTCTGACCAAAATGCAACCAGTGCAGATCTTGTGACTGTCCATTTTGATTCTGCACTAAGAAACATTTCGAGACAACAAATCTGGGTAGAGTTGTTATAAATTTGTGGCGGACATGTAAACTGCCAAAATGGTTTACCACTCTGGGCAGGTACTAATTATTTAGACCTTTGCATTTTATTTTGGGTTTATGGGACTGTCCATTTTGGCAAAGCACTAAAAAGACCTTAACAAATTTGGGTAGTTATATATAGGTAGCCTTTATGTACACAGTCACAACCTGTCTAACACTTCTGGCTAGTGCTAATTACTAATATCATGACCATGGTCACCTGTTTAGACATGAGCCGTTATGCTTATGCTTAAAAACTTTTATTTAAATAGTTCCTTTTGGCTAATAACTATACTTGATGAAATATAGCAAATGCCCCTTTAACCTGTTATTCTGTGACTAGCCTTAAAATCACATGGGACAATAATTGTAGATCCAGATCAATCGAGTATGTGCAGTCTGATCAGATGCTACCCTTTTATTCACATGACTTGTCAAGTGTAGATCAAGATCTTGTAGATACAGATGAAATCTGTCCAGTCTGATCAGGGGCTACCCTTTTAATCACATGACGTGACTAGTGTAGATCCAGATCAAATCTGTCCAGTCCAATCAGGAGATCTACACTGTTCACTTCTTGTTCAGTACTGCGTACTTACTTTACTATGGGGATCGTGGAACATTCGTGTAAATATTTCTGTAGCTTTCTTCAATTCTATACGCCTGAAAACACAAACAAGATTATTATGTATGTCAAGGGTTCATTCACAATGTAGAAGTAATACAAATTAATGAATGTCTAAAATTGCTTATAGGTCTTCATTTTCCAGTAATCAGCTTATGATTTCAGAAAAATGTCGCTAAAAGTAGTAAATCCAGTGTGACTAGTGTAGATTCTTTTTTATTTTATGCTTTCCAGTGAATCAATAGGGTTTTCTCGATGAAATAAAAGTGGCATTCCATTGTTTTGAAACAGTGGAATATATTATTTCAAACTAAACAGCAAACACTGCTTATGCATGTATAAAAGCCATATTCCGTGGTGAATAAATTTATATTTTCCAGAAATTCGAAACTATACTGTATTCTCATTAAATCATATATCTAATCAAATGGAAACTTACGTTAAAAATCGATTCTGACGAAGTAATTTTTGTAAACTAATGACACCCTCCTTTCTATCTTGGTACGACCCGCTTTGTAACAAATTGAGTATTTCTCCCATATCCTGGAAAGACAAAGATAAGAGCATTTTGAAACACAGAAGAAATAAGATCCTGTTATATATTTCTTGCCAGAGGGGCTGTCTTTTCTCATCCATTTTTGTACCATTAAATTATGCCAAAACTGAAATTAATTTTATTTTGCTTGCTTTGAAGAAAACGTATGCTTTATTCAACTATATCTGTGTTAATGTAGGACTCATTTTCGTGGATTTAACCCTTTCCTGGATACATATGCATTTTTACGCATGTGCGACCAGTGTAGATCCAGATCAGCCGGCACGGATCTGCAGGATCTGCACTGGTCGCATTTTGGTCAAAAATAACCAAATGAATCAAAAAGCGAACAGTTTAGATCCTGATCAGATGGCACGGATGTGCCGGCTGATCTGGATCTAAACTGTTCGCCCTAGCAATAAAGGTGTGTCTGTACAGGAAAGGGTTAATGTGTAGACCAATCCTCAAACCTTTACCCTTTACTCCATATATATGGGTTTTATTGCATGTGCCAACAGTGTACATCAAGATCAGGGCCCAAGATCGTAAAACTAAATCAGGAGATCAGCCTCAAATCTCAATCAGGAGACCAGTCTCAAATCTCAATCAGGAAACCAGTCTCAAATCTCCAGGATCTGATTGGCTGAAATGGTGAATTGTTGCCATTTCAGCCAATAAGATGCTTGAGTTTTGAGACTGGTCTCCAATTTCAGTTTTATGACCTTTGGCCCAGCTGACACATTTATTACATCTGTGCCCAAGGTTATAAAACTGAGCATGGAAACCAGTCTCAAATCTCAAGCATCTGATTGGCTGAAATGGCAACAATTCACCATTTCAGCCAATCAGATCCTTGAGATTTGAGACTGGTTTCCAATCTCAGTTTTATAACCTTCAACCCTGTTCACTTATTGGCTTGGAAGTGCTGGGTGAGGCCGAATCTTCAAGGTTTGCCCATAGATAAACCCTTTCCTCCATAAATACACATTTTTACGCATGTGCAACCAGTGTAGATCACATCCGTCTGATCAGGATCTGCACCGGTCGCATTTTGGTCAGAAATAACCTAACGAATCATAAAGTGCAGATCCTGATCAGATTTAACTAGTGCCGGCTGATCTGGATCTACACTGGTCGCCCACGCAACAAAGGTGTGTCTATGGAGGAAAGGGTTAAAGCAAATTGTCCCATGGAGTCTGATCTCGATCTACACTGTTTGCCCATGGGATATCAGTCATATCCATGGAGTTAAGGGTAATTTCAATACAAACTGCAGAAAAAACGACAACAACATCTAAATCATGGCAACCACAGAAAACATTGCAAGAAATGTGTAGTGCCAAGTATGAAAAAACGATTCAACTTTTATGATATGAAAAAAAAAAGATGATAAAATTACAACAAATGACTTTTGCCATTACCTGAATTCCACACTGATTTTTAAACACAGTAAAAGATAGAAAAAATCAAGAAGAAAAAGTTCAAACGTGCTTCAAATAATTTCAGTCATATAGCATATGATTAACATTTTTTTGTAAATTTGTTCTGATAAGCCTTGTTTTAATCATCTGCTTGGGTTGTTTTTTCCAAGATTAAATGCATTATTCTCAAACAAAGGAATAGGTTGAATATACCGTATATTTCTATCAATCTCCTTCTCAGAGTTGTCGTTCCTTACACTCTCTGCGAAAAGCCCAATGTCAAGATTTTTTACCAAACTCGACAGCCTTATTTTATACAGTCATAATTATGAATTTGAAAGCTTGTGGTAAAACAAATGACAGAAATCTTCACTATCTTTCATTCAAACCGAAGAAACCCTAGCAATTTTAAATGTAATTGGTGAACTATTTTTTTTAGTTAAAGTAAAAGTAGTTGAAAGTAGTCCCAGCCTACAACAGAGGTGAATGTAATGAGCCGAAAGGGGAAGAGAATGTATTTCCATGTCAAAGAAATTCATTAAAAAGTAAGTAATAACCTCATTCATCTAAAAGCAAACAGTGTAGATCCTGGTCAGACAGCACAAATGTGGGGGCTGATCTGGATCTATAGTGTTTGCCCATGTGAAAAAGACATATGATGGAGTAACAGGTTCACAAGTTTGTTTTTTAATCCAATCTAATTATCTGAAGCAACATTGTTTGTGCTCCCTTCCCCATGTTGTCAATGCATACCTCACTTATTATATTCTGAAACCAAAAAATGTAATAGCTTCTGTAATTTTTTGTAATAAATGTTAACAGCTTCAGTCTGCATCCTGTATTTTTTGTCAGAAATAATGACAGCTTCTGTAATTTTGGTAATAAATCTAATAACTTCTGTAATTTCCGTCCTAAATCTAAAAGCTTCTGTAATTTCTGTAATTTTATATTTTCTTCTGTATTTTTTAAAATAAATGTGTCAGCAATTTACGTTAAGCAATGAATATAAAACATTAATACTGCAAGTGTTTTCTTCAATAATGCCATGACCTAATTTGTTATTTTCTGTAATGTATATCAGCTAGAATTTTTTAGGGCTGTGTGCAAAACTACTCTATCTGCTTTATAATTATATATGGTAAAGAATAGTTTTGCCAACCCTCCAACTACAGTGTTGGTTTGTTTTCCAAATAAATCTAGCAGCTTTCTTGGACAGCACAACATAAGGGGGATCTGGGAATATACATATACATGAAATATTTGTCAGGTATCTTCCTATGGTTTGTGCACATTTCCACAGAATAAGATGTGTGTGGAGAATAATACAAAAGGGAGGGATTTCTCAGTATCTGTTGATATAAAAAATGGTTAAGGACCTTCCCAGCATTCTTCAACAACCAAACCTCTGTCAAAAACTGCCGACTATGGTGTCAAACCACCTTCATTAAAAAGATGATTCTCAAGACCTAGCAAGAAGGTCAAACCCAGCATAACATGATGACCCATGCACAAACACCAAACCCAGCATAACATTATGACCAATGCACAAAGGTCGAACCCAGCATAACATGATGACCTATGCACAAAGGTCAAACCCAGAAGGCCATGACGACATATGCCCAAAGTTCAAACCCAGCAGGACATGATGACCGAAGCACAAATGTCAAACCCACCATAACATGATGACCTACGTGCAAATGTCAAATATAGCAGGACATATTGACCTGTGCAAAGGTCAAATAGAGCATGGCCTATGTGCAAAGGTTAAACCCAGCAGAACATGATTACCTTTGTACAACTGTTAAGAGTCAAGCCTGATGACCTATGTACAAAAGTCAAAAACCAGCACGGCATGATTAACCTAAGCTCAATGGCCAAGAGTCAATCCGAGTAGGACATGATGACCTTTGAGCAAAGGTCAAGGGTTAATTCTTTTAGGACTTAATAATTTACTTAATGGTCAAACCTGACCTGACTTAGAATCATTTTTTCACAAATGTGACCCCAATGACTCATTGCTCTTGCTCCAAAATAGCCTTATAACCCAACCCAGAAATCAAAGGTTAAAAACAAAGCCCTACCTTTCGTCTCCTAAGCTTAAGACCATAAAAAAGCAAATTATGCCAACATAATAAGCAAAATTTAAAAACAAAATCAACAAAAAACATATCAAATATGCGATAAACCAAAATTAGCTGGTCAAGGACTTAAATTCCACTTTACAGCAAAAATGCAAAAATAAGCAAACATCTGGTGACCAATCTCAAGCATATGTTTGGCCGACATGATGACTAGTTGCCATTTCAGCCAATCAGATGATTGAGGTTTGAGACTGGTCACCAATTTCAGTTTTATGGTCTTCGGCCCTTAAGTACACAGTTAGTGTTGACAATGACGTACATAATTCCTGCCCTAGAAATAGACTTTAAATTATAAAAATTACACAAATCTATAATTTACTACGAATAATACACGACAATATATATATAGATTTGATTAGCGTTACGACACTGCATACCTTAGAAGGCGTAGAAACACGACGGGGCCACCTTTCACGGTCTGACGCCTTTTTGAAGCATTAATAAAACAAGCATTTTGCCAATTTACGAAGCATCAAAATAAGAGCACATTTAATACGGATACATTTTTTTTAATCATGCAGACAGCTAGCACAAACCCAATTTTCCAAAAATAAAATACAATAAATTGTTACAACTTTTAAAATAGATACATATAACTGTTTATGATAATATGGCATAAGTCACTGGAAATGGAATATATTTCTTAACCCTTTCCTCCATAGGTACACCTTTATTGCAAGGGCGAACAGTTTAGATCCAGATGGTGACGTGCTGGCTGATCTGGATCTAAACCATTTGCTTTTTAATTCTTTAGGACTTTTCTGAAAAAATGAGACCAGTGCAGATCCTGATCAGATGGCATGTTTGTGCCGGCTGATCTGGATCTACACTGTTTGCCCACACAATAAAGGTGTTTTTGGAGGAAAGGGTTAACCCATTAATAGATGGATACAGAGTATATCCCATGTGGCCCAGTCAGTGATCCTGATCAATCTGAACATCCAACCAATCTGATCTGGATCTAAACTGTTAAAATCTTGGTCAGAAAGAACTTATTGAACTAAAAAGGGAATAGAGTAGATCCTGATCAGACTTCACAGATTTGCAGACTGATCTTATCTAATATGGGATATAAGCCAAGCCATGGATTAAACAGTTAAAAAAAAAACAATTTTCTAATATCAGTGTTAGAAGTCTACATCTGCAGAATTTATCAATAAATATAACATTCTACCGTACACAGAAATCATTCCAAACACATGTATACAAAATTTAATAAAGCTTTATTTAACCATTTCCTCCATTGTTACACCTTAACTGTGTGGGCGAACAGTTTAGATCCTTATCAGCCGGCAAATCCATACCGTCTGATCAGGATCTAAACTGTTTGCTTTTTGATATGTTTGGGGGGGTAGGGCGGGGGGATAGAATTTTATATATTTTTATCATTCAAAGAAAGTGCTAGGTAAGGAAAAAATTTAGATGTTCAACATGTTTTTAACATTTAAACACCGTTCTAGATAAGGAAACAAACCATTTTGCTTAGCTTCTCTCCATAATTATCACTAATCAAACTTTCACATTGGAGTCAGCAGTATTAACATGTGCGTGCAATTTATTTCTTGTTAATATTCAAGTGATACATGTTTCATAACACCTTTTTTCCATAAACACCATTAATAGATGAGTCCACGATTAACAACTTATTATAGTTGTAATTCTAAGAAGACGCATACACATCTTATGACATTTTGGAAGAACAGAATAAAATGACCAATCGAAATTTTACAAAATATCATATGCTCTGTATGGAATATCTATTTGTTACCAAAACAAAGAATATCCTAGTTAAGTGCTTCTAAACAGACAAAAAATATATTTGCGCAAATTTATCGTACACATACAAAGTTTTAGAACCATGTCTTTTAAGAAGTACGGTGAAGTTATTTCTTGACTTTCTGTTTTAAATAACATGCTATGTTACAGTCCTATGTTAACAACTATCAGACTTTCACTGTTTGCTGATTTATCAACTTTAACTGTTAACTGATTTAAGTCATAATGTAGACCCATTTGAGCATTGTAATCATGGTCTACACTTTTTGCCTTTAAGTCTATAACCCTAAGACTACTGAATAGACCATCCTATAGCCAAAAAGAAGGCAGTGCCATTCTCAATAGCAGCACTTAACCCTAACACTTTACTCCATACAAGGATTTTATCAAGTAGGCAACCTGTGTAGATCCAGATCAGCAAGCATTTAGATGCCATTTGATCAGGATCTACACAGGTCACCATCAGAAATAACAGTATGCATCTAATAGCGAACGGTGAAGCAAACATTAAGTTTCTGTGACGGACTGACAGACAGATGTTTTGACAAATCAACAAAACAAACCCTTTGCCTTTTCTTCAACAGGGTGACACAAAAAACCGACATCAGATTCTGGAATTTGATGTTAGATGAAAATGAAAATCACTGTCAGATAGTTTTGTGTACACAGTCATGCTGAGGTGGTAATTCCTTTTCTTCAAAACACGTACCTCTGAGGTTTTCCCATACGAACTAAATGATCGTTCTGAACACACGCTTGAAGTTTCACTGGCATTGTCATCCGAATCATAACTCTCGTAACGTTTTCGTAATGGTTGACGCTGAAAAGAGACAGAAAAATAATATTGGTAAATCATATTTAATGTTGTGATGATAAATCTATCGTGATGAAGCCACAAAACAAATTTACATGGTGTAATTTTGCTGCAATTAAAAAAAAATTGTGCATAATTACACCCATGCAGGAAATAACATGAAATTTACATCCTCTCAAAACATGATACCACAATATTCAGAAGTCTTTATCAAAGGTGTGCACAATTTTTTTTCCTGTTTAACCCATTCCTCCATATATACATCTTTATTGTGTGGGTGAACAGTGTAGATCCAGATCAGCCAGCATAAACACGCAGTATGGTCAGGATCTGCACTGTTCACTTTTTTTATTTATTGGGTTACTTCTGACCAAAAAGCAAACAGTGCAGATGCTGATCATAAGGCACGGATGTGCCGGCTGATCTGGATCTACAATGGTTGCAAAGCCTAAAAATGCCTATATATGGAGAAAAGGCTTAAAGTGCAGTTACTCAGCTGCAAAATTTTGGAATGTTCATAGCTGGTGAAATATGCAGCATATAAAAGGACATACTGGCTGATCTGGATCTACACTGTTTGCCCATGGAATATAGGTGTATATATGGAGTAAAAGGTCAAAATATCCAGTGAGCTTCAATGCAGGTTGTTACTGACTTTGAATGTAAATGACAGGAGGAAACTAGACCATCCCAACATTGGGAAACATGCTTCCCTGGGGTCTGACCAACTGAAAGAAATGTGACGTCTTGACTTGTTGTGACTCAACTTTGCGTTAATACCTCCTGGTAAGAATTTTCATAAATAGCAATCCAGAAATTTCTGATATTTACACTCTGTATCAATGTTTTGTAGATTTTTACAGTTTGTTACAATGTTTATCGTTTATTACAGTTTGTAACGTCTTTGGCCATAAACAACTCCGCAAGTCACAGCATTAAATAAATCAAAGTTCAAGGAAATTCTATCACTTTATAAATAATAATAGTAACAATATAAATTACCAGGAAAAGGTATTTGTGATCAAAATGAGCTGTTTTTCATACCAGTCTTTTTAAGTCATCTAAATAGTACAGTGTTTTCTAGCAGAGTATAAATTTTAATGGATTTCCAAGGATGGCTCGATCCACAAATTCAAAGCCAACATGAAATAAATTTTAATGGATTTCCAAGGATGGCTCGATCCACAAATTCAAAGCCAACATGAAATATTGAATTGCATTCGAAAGTCTAAAAGAAAATTGATAAATAACAATGAAAATATTAACCAAAATAGGGTTTTAACCCTTAACCTATATATATATATATAGACAGTGCCAGCAGTGGAGATCCGGATCACCTGGTACATCTGTGCCATCAGATCTGGATCTATCTAAACTGTTGGCTTCTTTGTCAGAAATAACCTAATGAATTTACCCTTTCCAACGTAAATATGCATTTTTTTACATGTGCGACAAGTGTAGATCTAGATCATCCAGCACATCCGTGCTGTCAGATCAGGATTTGCACTGATCACATTTTGGTTAGAGATAAACTATCGAATCAAAAAGCGAGCAGTGCAGATCCTGATCAGACGGCACAGATGTGCTGGCTGATCTGGATCTACACTATTCGCCCATGCAATAAAGGTGTGTCTATGGAGGAAAGGGTTAAAAAGTGACCAGTGTAAATCTTGATCAGATGAAACTTTCATATAGGCTGATCTGGATCTACACGTCGCACTTGTGATAAAAAAACTCAAAACCATTAAATATACAGAGTAAAGGGTAAATATTAACTTACCAAGGCATCAGCTAGCAGTTCTTCCACATCCTGGCCTGGTTTCAATGTTTTAACCGTGGTGAGACCACTGTTTGTTTTACTGCCACTTTTCCGGCGCTCTCTGCCTGGTAAACCTGAAATAAAATGCAGTTACAGTGAAATCTCTATTGAAAAACACTGTGAAATTAAGACCTCCTTGATAATAAGACAACTACTGGAATGTCCCATTTTACAGTTTTGTAATATTTTCTGACCTCAAAATAAAGACCACCCAAGTGTTTTTTTTCACTTTTGGGGGGGAAGGGGGTCGCAGCCCTTTGGAGGGGGAAAATTGCGACATGAACAAAGGAAAGGGGGACTATTTGGAAGATACTTGCAGCTGTCAAACACAACAAAACAAAGTATTCACTGATCTTTTGCATTTTGCTTTGCTAACACTGTAGTTCAACCAAATAAATCTTGCCTCATACTTCCCAGAGTTGAATTTTCTTGCATCAGAAAAAAATTAAGATTTATCATCTTCACATAGCGGGACAAATCGAAACGTCCGTTACAGACTCCAGCAAAGGGGGAATTTTTTATTGAATGTGGGGGAAAAATATATACTTTTTTGAGGGGAGAATGGGGCCCTATTTCTACAAATATTTGGCATAAAAAAAACACTGCACCCCTATTTTCAAAGTCCCAAAGATGGTTCTAATAGTGAGGTTTGTAATTAGCAAATCTGCAAACAGTGTAGATCTCGATCATCCAGCATATTTGTTTCATCTGATCAGGATCTCTACTGTTCCCTTAGATTCGTTAGATTATTTCTGTCCAAGAACCGGACAGTGTAGATCCAGATCAAAAGGCATGTTTGTACAAGCAGATCTGGACCCATGCCTTCTAGTACACTTGAACAAAAATAAAGGTTTCATTAAGGCTCAAATCTATAGAAATAAAGGGCTTTTAGTGTAAGTTATAAAAAAAAAAGAGTAAATAAAGGTTATTCTTTTCGGAATTCTCGTTGAAAAGAAAACACATAATATACAGTAAAACTTCGAAAACTCGAATACTCAAGGGGAATATGAAAATGTTCGAGTTTTCCATGGCGCTCGAGTTTTCGAAGCTTCACTTTATGAGGTCCGATTTTTAAGTCAAGTCGTATAAACACATGTATATTACCTTGTTGTTTAGTATGTCATCTGAATATCAGTTAAGTTAATAAAAGATTCATTTCACACTGTATTTTCTTTAAACCGTTATACCTGTTTGAAAAGATTTTTGAGGTATTTTTTTCAAGAACATTTTTGAACATTTCGTTGAAATTGTCCGAGAACTAGTATACTTTACAAACGGTGTGTCGTTATTTTTATACGCATGTATAATTTACAAGGTCCCGTCAACATAAAAACAACAATAACCTCGTTTCATATTCTTTTATTTGAGCTAAAGCTTTGATCAGATCAATTAAAACACAATAGACACTGGCGATTGACAATTAACTGCCAATTATAACCCGTCAAAACGTGTGAAAAACTATGCGTCACCGTTTGCCAATTACTCCCGCGAGGTGCGAACCATTTATCTGTAGTCTATTACTCGAGTTTTCCAATACAAACAAAGAAGAAATATGCTTCAAGGGACCGACACCTGTCCTCGAGAATTCGAGTTTTCGAAGTTCGAGTTTTCCATGGTATTTTTATATAAAATATATAAGAAAATTGCCGGGACCAGCAAAACTACTTCGAGTTTTCCCGAGTGCTCGAGTTTTCGATGTTCGAGTTATCAAAGTTTTACTGTATATGTATTTACTAAAACAAGTTAGTTTGTATATGGAAACCCACACTTAAACCAGAGGTACAAGATTTATAAATAGTTAAGTTTGATATTATCTCTTACTTACACATTATAATTGATTTACAAGAGTATCCTAATAACAACATTTAAAAGGGGAAAGGAAAAAAGTAGTGTCATCTTTACTTGCTGAAAACTGCCGGGCACTGCAAGCAATGTAAACAAAAATAAAGGTTTTTAGTGAAAATTACAGGCTATTAGGCCATTTAAAAGGGTTTTTCAGAAGATTTAAAAGTTTTAAAGGTTTGCTCTGAAATTAAAGGTTTTTAAAGGTTTTAAAGGTTTCACTAGGAGGACTATCTGGATCTATATTGGTCGCACAAATGATAAGATGCGTATCCATGGAAAAACATGTTAGCCAATATGAATACTTACCATAACCGGAGGATTTCACCGTTGATGTTGTCCGTGAAGGGCTTGTTTCTCGGCTGGTGCCTGTACTTCTGGCAGCGGATGAAGACTTACGGGGACGACTAGGGGTCAAGGGAGCTGCCTGACCTGTTGTGTGGGTCAGGTAGCTGGCCCGTGGGGTTGGTGAACTTGAGCGGCTACTGGCTGTTAAAAAATATTTTATGTCAATATTTTTGTTGATGTCCTTAAAGCATTAATGGTTTAAAAGAGGTCATATAAATATAATTTAGGCCTTGAAAAAAATTCAAGTCAGTATTTTAAAATGAAATCTTAAGAATAATATAAAGACTGAACCCTTTCCTCCATAGACACACCTTTATTGTGAGGGCAAACAGTTTAGATCCAGATCAGCCGGCACATCAGTGCTGTCTGATCAGGATCTGCACTGTTTGCTTTATAATTCACTAGGTAATTTCTGACCAAAATGCAACCAGTGCAGATCCTGATCAGATGGCACTAATGTGCCACCTGATCTGGATCTACCAAAATAATGCATATACATGTATATGGAGGAAAGGGTTAATCTTTTTCCATACATTTGTTAAATGCTAAGTTGAGTCATAAAGGCTGAAAATGGAAAATTTGGTATTCTTTCCAATTTTAGCAAAACTAAAATATCCTTCAACAACATTTTTTGTCTCTCTAATAGTCTTATGATGAATTTTAGCTTGCAAATTACCTCCACTAAAAGTGTAATGGTATAATAAGGTTACTGGAAAAATCTAAAATCAGCATTTCCAATGATGGAATATTCTCATAGGGTTTAAATAAAAGTTTATATAAAAAAGAATGTTAGTGAAGTACTTGTGATGAAGATATGACACGAAGTCACAGAAAATTAACGAATTCTAAGTAGAGCAATTTGATAAAAAAAAGCATTACATTGTAACCTTTGTGCAAAAACACAGTGTTAAGTACCATTGAAAAGACAGAGTTATACTGTTATTGCACCAAGGGGACAACTTGCTGTTTCCACATTTTGCTGCTCGAGTTATTTAACTAGAATGTGTCCTTGGACACTGATGCCCGCACTGCTGCAACAACATTTGTAACAAAGGGCCATAACTCTGGTCAAATGGTCCCAGGAAAAAAATCCTTTCTTTACATCATCAACACATCCTGCTTGATCATCTGTGCAAGTTTGAAAGAAATCCGCCTGTTATTTAGTAAGAGTTGATGCCAAAAGATTTGGGGAGCGTACAGACATATGGACAAGTGCAACTCTTTATGCCTCCCACGTTGTGGAGGCATAAAAAGTTGTAATTCAGCAAAAATTCAGTACAAGAAAATTCAAATACACAAATGCAGTTGAACAGTGGAATGTACTTAAAGGTCTGAAGGACTGCATTTGAAATTTTTTTCTGTAAAATTTCAAAGCAGATCAGTCAATTACATTTAAATAAACCAAAAAGATAAATTATACTTCTGTCCGGAAAAAATAAGTATTAAGCAAATGAATAAATAAAAAATTCATTTTGCTCTACTTTGAACTCCAGCTATTAGAATTTTAGTATCAGTGAATTACGTAACCAGTTTACACAGATTCCCAGAACCATTTTGTTAGAGAATATGTACTGACTAAATCACCTAAAATTAAAAGTTGTCAAGGCATGTATAAACTATTAACATCAACTTAGATTCTTCAAGTGCTAAACAAACTGTCTGCCATAAGTGTAGACCCATACCAGCCAGCGGGTCTTTGAATCTCGATCAGGCTCTACACTGTTCACATTTCAGCTAATACCCTTTAAATATGGATGGACAACATCAGACTTAAACAACACTAAAAAAATACTATTCCATTCTAAATTAAGTGTTTAAATGGTTAAATGTTCAACTATTAAAGTAATCAGATTTCACTTTAAATATGGATGGACGACCTCAGACTCAAAAAACAGTAAAAATACTATTCCATTCTAAATAGTGTTTAAATGGTTAAATGTACAACAATTACAGTAATTGGGTTTCACAACAAAATCAAGCAAAGTAATGACCAAATCAATTCTTGTTTCACATAAGCATAAGCAGCAAGAAATCTATGACAGAAAATCTAACAAAGCAATGTTTTACAAGTAGCTTGTATCTTATATTTGAATTTTAAGACGGAAATAATATAAATTCCAATGTTTTTTTTTCTTTCCAAAAAATTCAATTATTTTGTTAAGATTCTATTTTCAAAAGTTCACATCACTTTGTCCTGATGAATATTCATAGATTATAGACAATCTTTCTGTATAGAGCAGCCAATCAGCTTTTTGATTCATTAGGTTATTTCTGACCAAAATGCGACCAGTGCAGATCCTGATCAGACGGCATGGATGTGCTGGCTGATCTGGATCTACACTGGTTGCACACGCGTAAAAATGCGTATATATACAGGAATGGGCTAATATACACAACATCTATAACAAAAAAAATACATGTCTATTTTGCCAGGGTTGATGAATGGAGTACAGTGTTATGCTCCAACCGTGGTTGCTTGATGCTAAGAAATGTAAAGACCAAGTGTCCACACAGCATTTATCTCCCTTTACCAGTGGGAAATATGCCTGAAAAGGCCTTAAAAATAGTGCATTTTACCCAATCCATGCAATTAGGTCATCACAACAATCATATCTCTTTGCCAGTTGCCATCAGTGAAGAAAAATGGACATTCATTAAATCCCAACCTTACGCTACGCCTCAAGTTCATGCACCTGTGTTTTACAACATCAATTATCTCCCTTTTTCCAGGTTGGGAAGTACAGTCAGGGGCAAGGGAGGATACTCACGTTGAGACTGAGAAGTTCCTAAACGTGTACGATTTCTACCGGGTACATCTTGCGGTGAATAACGACTGGATGAATATGATGCTACATGAGATTTCCGAGCTGCAAAAATAATATCAAGCTGCCGTGCAAACTGTTTCTGGGTATGTCGCATAAAACAAGTCCACAAACATCGCAATCGTTCTTTCATCACACATTGAAATTAACTCTTTACTCCATATATACTTGTTCTACCATGTCTGAAATCTGTGTAGATCCAAGTCAGATGGCACATCATTGCCTTCTGATATGGATCTGACTATAGATCAAGATCAGATGGCAAGGATATGCACACAAGTCATTTCTATCGATCTGGATCAACAACAACGGTTTGGTCATGCTATAAAAGTTGTATTATAAGTATCATTCACATGTATTGGGTAAAGATCGCGTGATCCAGCCCGAGTGAAATATGCACAAGGGCGGTAACGAGGCTCTGCCCAGTTACCGCCTAAGTGCATATTTCACGAGGGCTGGATCACGAGATCTTTACCCAACGTAAGTGATTGATACTTTTTCTTGCATACCGTATTTATTTTGCGCATTTTGGGGTATTTTCCTGTACATTTTTCTTCGCACTACTTTTTTATAGTAGCGGAGTGATATATGAGACATTCCATCGTTCATTCATAAATGCGTCAGACGTCGTGACGTCATATAAGGCGCGTGACTCATTCTACATGGGGGGTGTAGAATCAAAATTTCCTACACGGGTGAAAACACCAGATGACCTGA
The DNA here is from genome assembly GCA_038501625.1 of Corbicula japonica. NCBI lineage: Eukaryota > Metazoa > Mollusca > Bivalvia > Venerida > Cyrenidae > Corbicula > Corbicula japonica. The sequence goes on from JAZAYU010000125.1 coordinate 1,046,206, forward strand.
TCTGGTATGCAAGAATTATGGAGTAAAGAGATAAACTAAAGGAAATACAGTTCAGATGAAATGAATCTAAAAACATCAAATAAGTATCTGCATTTGTTTTCTGCTTGGAAATAAGAAACTAGCAAGATTGATTAAGAGATGCAAGCAAATTACAGTAATAAATTAATTTATGTAGCTGCAAAAAACTCATACTGCAGGTGGAGCAGCTAACAATTTGATGATAAAACTAAGTTTTGAGATCAGTCTCAAATCTCAAGGATCTGATTGGCTGAAATGGCGACTGGTCGCCATTTCAGCAATCAGATGCTTGAGATTTGAGACTGATCTCCAGATTTAGTTTTATGATCTTGGGCACAGGTAACAATTTGATAATAAACCAAAACAATACTGAACCCTTTTACTCCATATATATGGGTTTTATCACATGTGCTGACAGTGTAGATCCAGATCAGCCAGCACATCCATGACATCTGACATGGATCTATACTGTTCGATTCTTGGTCAGAAATAACATAATGAACCAAACAGTTTCATTGCATTAGACGTTCCGATTGGTCAATTTTCAGAAGCTCCAAGCTGATTGGCTTGTGAATCTACGGGGTTCACATATTTTTGTGCAGGGTGCTCTATCTGCAGAACGCTTGTTAAAGTCCTGATCAGACAGCACTGATGTGCCAGCAGGGCCCAAGATCACAAAACTAAGTTTTGAGATCAGTCTCAAATCTCAAGGATCTGATTGGCTGAAATGGCGACTTGTCGCCATTTCAGCCAATCAGATGCTTGAGATTTGAGACTGATCTCCAGATTTAGTTTTATGATCTTGGGCACTGATCTGGATCTACAGTGTTCACACATGGATAACAGCCATATCCCATGGAGTAATTGGGTGAATAATTAACACTCAACACAAACATGCAATTTACAACACTAAATAAAGAATCTATAAAGTCTGGCAATAAGGCATATTTTCTCCATTTCAAAACAATACAGCAATGTAGACTGTTCAACCATTTAAAAATTATCTTCTTTAAAAAATTCTGGTATTACCAAGTACCAAGTTTTAAAACTGCAGCACTTACTATTTTGTAACATAGTAAAATTGCTGCAAAGACAGCTCTAGGGATTCGTGAACAGATAATGTCAACTCTAAATACAGCAGTTAAAGAAATTAAAATACAAAATTAAAAACAAAAGATTAAAATAAGCCAGACACCTTAAGCAACATCCATTATATGAATGATATGATTTGTTAGGAAAAATACATGGGAATCTGGTTTAAAGCTATGATTTCCATATTGAATTTCATGCAGACAGGTTCATCAGCATTGTTATATTGATATTTTCAATTACTTACACATCATGTGACAGTTTTTAACCAATTAGAATCAATAGTTTTTATAACAGTGTAAATATTTACATTCATACTGTCTTTTTAGAACAATTAATTCCTACATTAAATACTGCTGAAAATTTTCCAAAATTTAGGTTTCGCAGCAAAGAGCAACTTCATTTCATAAAACAATACCTCATTGTTTCAACTGATCAGAGACCATCTTACTAAATAACTTCTTGTACCTATTTAGTATCCTATACTGGAGCCATGGTCAGTCTGTTGGCATCATGGTTAACCTAAGGTTTGTGTCTTTCATGCATGGAAAGAACTAATTATAGTGTTGTATCTAGGAATTTTAAAAGGCAGGGTGCTGCCAAATTTAGGGCAGTGGACTACCAAAAAAGGAGAGATTAACAAAGTATGGTGTTTATTAATACAAATGTCTATATATAAAAACCTATTAAACTGTTGTCATGAAAATTATATGCACTTTCAACTTAACTTAGAGTTTCTGAAACTTTAAGAAAATAAAACAAAAACAATTTGCTTTGTGAAATGGATGATTAATAAAAAAGCGAACAGGGCAGATCCTGTTCAGACAGCATGGATGTGCCGGCTGATCTGGATCTACACTGGTTGCCCTTGCAATAAAGGACGAAATGGATAAACTATCACTCCTGCTCCCTCAGTGTGGATATCAACAGTCACTCACAATATTCAGTCAAAATTTAGTCAACCCAACATTAACTCAGAATTTTGAAGAAAAAAGAGTAAAAACAGCTGCAAGTAACAGTTACAAGTGGTTGCAATCAAATTTAAAATTCAGTTAGCAAATTTCTTCAATAAGTGTACTCTAATATGTTCAAAAAAAAGTATCCAATAAATCATAACCTATTTCTACAAGTTGTTTGATTAAGATGCTCAGTAACTGGACCATTAAATATTTCATATAGTAACTACACATATTATCACCTGCTTTGATCTTGCTAAAACATTATGTCATTATGGTTTGTTAACGATGAAATTTCATACTTCACGGTATCAGGTTTCACTATTTTCCTTCTTTACCAAGTGTGACGTAGGCCATTAATTTTTATGTATAAATGTTTTCATAAATCTGGATGAATGAATTTCAAAAGTAGCCCATTGTTAAATTATGCTGACTGTACCTTAAACTAAAATATACAAGGTTTTCAGAGTTCACATGTTTCAACGAATTCTTTTATTTACATAAGTAATACATGAAAGTTTTTTTTAACCCTTCGGTGAGCTCAGTCACATTTTTACCAGCACAAACCTGGATCAGACAGCATTTCACTCACAAATTGTATTATAAACTGCAAAATGCAAGTTCAGTGGGGTTACTAAGGTAGAACCCACTTTTAGGGCAGAAATATTTAACTTTCATGGGGAATAGGGCGAGAAAGATGGAAATCATCATGTAACTACCTTAAGACTGTCTCAAACAAACCCTCTTCCTGGAAATCTTGCATCCAACACAGAACTGGTCAATATTCAAAGAAATGCAACTCTGCAGTAAACAAATTCTAGGGGTATCAGAAAAAAGAATGATATTTACCATCACAATCCAAACTGACTTCTTCTAAATCATTATTTGTTTCTTTATCACTATGATCACTTTCAAATTCAAGTTCCAAATCTCTTATTCTTGGTACTTCAACCACATACGGAAAAATGGCAAAAGTTACAGATTTTCCCCTCGAATTGGGCGAGATCACTGTGTTGTCATTTTCATCTGGGACACTTGATCTATTCACACTTAAAAGCAACTTAGATGGTCTTTTATTGATAGTTTTTGATTTAATATCAGGATCAGATTGTTGTGTATCACTATTATTATTTATGGAACAACTGCACTGAGAAAACAACTCCTTGCTGGACCCCTTTTGACATGAATTCTGTTTATTGTTGTTGGATTCATCATTTGTTCCACTAGATGACAGCATTGCACTGCCACAATTGCAAAAGCCACCTGGCTTAAGGCCCATAGGGCTTCTAGAGGTAGTAAAAACATCTTTTGAGTCGATACTGGAGTTAAAACCCAGTTTTGTGATATCATTTTTAGTTGTAAAGGTTTCTTTATTCGCATTAAAATTAGAATTCAAATTCTCATTTAAAGTAGCCTGATACAGTTCTTCAAAATCATCAAAAACATCATCCAAATCTCCAAGCCCTTCATCATAATCATCATCTATTTCACTTCCAGTACTGCCTTTCACAATCACTTCATTTCTAACAAGTAGTTTCCTAAGTTCTTTTGCCTCATCCAGTGCCTTGTTGATATTTTTACATACACTAGCATCATTTTGTTGATATGCATAGCTTATTTTGCCAGTAATCTCTTTTGGATCATCTGACTTAATTTCTTTTTTACTCTTTCTCAATATTCCAATCAGCTGTTTCTCATCACTTTGTTCAACATTACCATTATCTACATCAATATCAGCTACTTCGCCAAACTCATTTATTTCCAAATTTGCATTTTTGTCATCACTCTTCTCTTGGATAAAACAGGCTGACAAGTCTGACAATGTTTTCCATGAATTTACCGTTGACATTTTAATTATCATCATGATATTCTTCTAGTTTGTCTTCATTGTGCTCTACTTCAAACATAGTTAAATTTTGTTATTCTTATTCAGTCTGAGAAACTTCAATGTTCAAAACAAGCTTATTAGTGTGGTAGAAATGCAATTTCTGATAAAAAAACTTTTTGTTATCAGTTCTTGCTATATGAAATACTTTTGTTAAAATCACCCACAATTGTTGAACTATTTTGGTAAAATTATGTTTGGGTATATTATATGTTCAACCAAACAGTTCAATGACAGTAGACAAAATAATGAAGTTGTTGAAACATTTGCAGACAAATCTGAATGGATACAAGCAAAAGCAACGTCTTTAGTACATTTCCATCAAAATCCACTGAAATCTAAATAGTTACAAAATTGCAAGAGAATTTACATCACTTAAATATCCAAAAGAATTATGGAGCTTACTCTATTCAATTTCATTCACCAAGCAAGTTTTAAAAACTATTCAAAGATCAATTTTCATCCTCAAATCTTAAATTGCAAGTGTACGATAGCCATCAGAAGAAAGCAATTATGTCACCCCCAATACTTTTAATCAGTTAATGAGAAGTTCATTTCCATTTCTAATCTGCACAGAATAGCCTTACTAAATTTGTATTAGATTTTTATCTTCAATATTTACCTTACATCAAATTGAGAATACAAACCATCTAATCAAAAGGGTACGCCCTGCTTGATAATGTAATACAATATCAAATACACAAGTACTAAACTTGTATACAGTATCAAAAAGCATTTTTTTATGAATTTAATCAAAGCTAAACTTTGAAAAAATGTTAATCAGCCTGGCTATTTATGAAAAGTCCAATGACCGCTACCTTTTGAACTGAGATGTGGTCCATGCTGACTTCATGTTTGTATAAATCTTTTCTTTTATCTATTTAACGTGTCCAAACTTTCTATGATTTATTTCTTTTTTACCACAAAAATAATGAGAGATAAGCTTGAAACAGATTAAATTTTATAATCAACCCATATTTTTTATGTTTGCATTAATCTTTTCTTTTATTCAATGTGTCCGAACTTTCTATGATTTATTTCATTTTTACTACAAAAATAATGAGAGGTAAGCTTCAAACAGATTAAATTTAGGCAACCCACAATTTTTTACAAATTTGTGGTTTATATGATACAAATTAATTGTTAAAAACATAATTTCAATAAGTCTTAGTATTAATTTTGATAAATAAAGCATAAGAATTGTTTTTTAATTACAAAAACAATCACTGTAACAGATTTATTAGCCCCAACTGTTCCCTCTGATCTATTTAAACTTATGAATTAAAACAAATACTGTAAGATACTCTGGAAGTTAATAACACATTTCCACTGCAATTATTTCCATTTAAACAATGTAATCAACTGAATTCCAAATTGATCCCGTACATCCAGGCAACAGACTTTAGTCACAAACCAGAATGTTTCAACTCTTAATCCCACAAATGCAATTTTTTTTTCTTACAGAGACATCTATGAGCCAAGTTACTGTGCTTGACCAGTGTGACATTATTAACATTTTACAACATAAACATATTCATTATCAATGCATAATTATACAAAACAGTCACAAAATGACAGTCTAACATCTGTTTACCTAATAAATTACAGTCACAGTGTTATCATTCATTCTATGCTTGTTGTGAATTGAATTCTTTCTCTACTCATTTAAATTTTTATTTGATTTATTCAGTTAAAATATTAAACCCAAATCCAGATATTATTGTTACAAAGAACAATTCAATGTTAATTTAAAGACACAAAACTTGCATCACTAAAATCCCTAAACTCTGAAACTGATTTTTTTTTCAAAACCGACAAGAGATATTTTCATTGCATAATTATGTAGAGGATTGCTAAACTTTCAAAATCCCCACCATAAAAGCCGATCAATCCTACAGGGGTTTGATAAAACACAAACCATATGTACCTAAGGGAGGTAAGTCTGTAAGCAAATGATGATAAAACACAATCCTTATGTACCTAAGGGAGGTAACTTAGTAAGTAAATGATGAAAGTGGACTAGAGAATTAATTACACTAATGGACAGCTTGTCTATGTTTAAGTGAAACATACTCTTAATGCACCTAACAGCCATCAGCTTCCAGACATGGTAGGCTAATTAAACTGTGTAAACTGTGTATCAGTCACACTGTTTAGAAACCTCAAGCTGTAGAAATGCCAAAACAGGAATTTTACGTCCCAAAATCTAAATTTTACCCCTTGAACTGGAAATTTCATGGACACTAATATTAAGATATTAAAACAAAATAAAATTTAAAATTCCTTTATTTTTTTCCTATTCTAAGAATAGCAGTAAAACACTTTTAGTAAAATCTCTCAAAAAGACTTTCCCTAAATTAAGACCACTTCAACAATAAAATCACTATTTCAATGTCCCTTTTTTACAGATTTGCTCTCGTTGAGTACCTCATAATAAATTAATAATATTGTAAATGCAACAATTCCCAAATGTCGAACAGTCGTCTAACATTGTAAATTATTCTTTAGAAGATGACAGATCTTCAATTTTTTTAAATATTTTATTTTAAAAATTTCCATTTGAAAAAAATACTTTACATTCAATTTCAGGTTATCCAATGCAAAACTGACACACTACATAAAAATTGCAGATTTTCAGATTTGTTGCATTCTGGTAGATTTTTTATCTTTTATCAGTAAATCCTTTCATAAAAAAAAATCATTCATGTCTCTTATAAAAAGAGTTCACTCTTCATAAATTCACAATATTTTGCACTTTACAGGAAAATTGCTATTTCTTCAACAGTGATATTTATAATTACAGGGTAATAGTAATTAACCCTTTACAATTTTAGAGAAAATTTCCGTGACACAGAGTAACTCCATTTCAATTAGCAATATAGTAAATAATCCAATTTCATTAAAACATATATTTACTGAGATCTTTAGATTTTTCAATTACTGAACCATTAAAGCAAACACTAATTAGCCGTTTCTGTCATTAACTGAGAGCCACACACAAACTTAAATGATAACAAATAACCGCGATTCGAATTCATTCTTTTATTATGCGGAAAAGAAATATGTCAAAGATATACTACTTTGATCTGCGGTATATTTCGTATCATATACAATTCATGGTACGAATCGCTCTGTCACTCTAGATAAAATCTTTTCGGGTTAACTTCCAAACAAAGGCACCTGTCAATATTTCCCCCCATACTATCTCATTTAGACGTAACAAACTGCCCAACTAAGGATAAACTCAATTGAATGAATGAAAATACTTAAACAGAGGTAAAAATTGCCAAAAATGTTCTGTAAAAATACTTCAAAATGTATTTTTGTTAACTGGTGCAATGATATGCAGAGTGGTTTATACTACTAGATGCTACATCAATTATTAAATCTTGATATTCTTTTTTAAACCTTTCCTGTACAGATACACCTTTATTGCTAGGGCTATCAGCTTAGATCCAGATCAGCCGGCACTTCTGTGCCGTCTGATCAGGATCTAAGCTGTTCGCTTTTTGATTCATTAGGATATTTCTGACCAAAATGCGACCAGTGCAGATCCTGATCAGACGGCACGGATGTGCCGGCTGATCTGGATCTACAATGGTCGCACATGCGTAAAAATGCGTATCTATACAGGAAAGGGTTAAACCTTTACTCAATATCCACAGCTTTTATCACATGTGCTAACATTGTAGATCCAGCACATTGTAGATCCGTGTCATCTGATTGGTATCTACACTATTTGCATCTTGGTCAGAAATAACCTGATAACTCAAAAAGTGTACAGTGTAGATCCAGATCAGATGGCATGGACATACCAGATGATCTGGATCTACACTGTTCACCCATGAGAAAACAGTCATATACCATGGAGTAATGGGTTATAATAGATGCTTAATGAATTATTTAGCAATTTAGATCTTTATACTCTTTTTGTTACTGCTACTGCATAAAAAATGTAGACACTCTTCTTGATCTGGACTGATAGCAGAAGTTAACCGTTCCCGTTCCGCAGTATAATTCTAACAGTTTACCTGTGACAAATATCATATTTGATAAAACAAAGCCACAATCTCATGCCCTTAAACCAGATGGAATTTGGAGATTTGTTTTCACTGATAAAATGCTGCTTGAAGGATTAACCTGAATTCGTTCTTGTTTGAAGGTCTCTTCTCCTCAATTGACCTACTATATTTCATTTACCCTTTCCTTGACATATACGCATATTTAAGCATGTGCGACCAGTGTAGATCCAGATCTACCGGCACATCCGTGCCGTCTGATCAGGATCTGCACTGGTCGCATTTTGGTCAAAAATAACCTAATGAATCAAAAAGCGAACAGTTTAGATCCTGATCAGACGGCACGAGTTATGTATGTGGGTTTATGTTGTGTGCAACTAGTGTAGATCAAGATCAGCTGGCACATCTATGCCATCTGATCTGAATCTACAATGGTCACTTCTCGGTCAGAAATAACCTAATGAATCAAAAAGCAAATATTGTTGATCCTGATCAAATGCTATGAATGTGCAGGATGATCTGGATCTACACTGGTTGCCATGGACAACATCCATATCCGATGGATTAAAAGGTTAATGTGCCTCCAAGAGCTACTTTTCTTGATTTTATTGGGAACATATTACACAACACAGGTATAGGACCTAGTCTTGTGAAAAAAGGGTTTGCTTCTAGATTCCAAAAGTAATTAATAGAAAAATACTTTTAAGGTCCCATATAGGTTCAAATTCTGCACTACATCTCCTATACAACAAAGAGACTGTATCCCCGCATTTTCAACAGTAAAATTATCTCCCCTATCATTTCCCGCATTAATTCATTCTTTCAGTGCACACTTTAGGAACTTTACATAAACAAATGTTAAATTAAATTACAGTATGTAAATGTAGAGGTACATTGCTCTGTATTTCCATTATGTTATTAGTTACACCCACCTTATCTTAAAGAGGGGAACAACCTTTCCTCCTTAGGTTCTTTTCAGTATTTGTTAATTTTTTTATATAGTAACGGTACAGTTTGAATACCAGGGATATATTTCCAACCCGTTTTTATCTAAATATAGTAATATTCGGACAACAATATGCAAATTTTACTATAGTTTATAACTACCGAAGACTACAATTATGAAAACATTGCCATATGCTCATCAAAATGTCTGTCCGAAGCATAGTACCATTAGGGATTAATGGCATAAGTTCTATCATGTTAGGGACACACTCCATATTGGGACCTGGCAAAATACTATAAATAGTTTGAAATAAATATTTTACTATCTATGAAAACTTTTTCTGATATTTCATAAAAAATAAATGACCGCAGACAAAGGAATATAAACATTGTATTTAGAAAGCAAAAAGGGTGTTAAAGGCTATGCTGGAAGGGAAATTGCTCACAAAGAAAACAAGAGATCCGAAACCTGCAGAATTTACATTTTTCAAAATTATTTCAACATAAAGACCTAATGAATGCATGCTATAGGTTTTTTTGCACACCCAGGATAATCTGTGGCAAAATAACCCTTTTCTCCATATATACACATTTTTACGCATGTGCGACCAGTGTAGATTAAGATCAGCTGGCACATCCGTGCCGTCTGATCAGGATCTTCACTGGTCGCATTCTGGTCAGAAATAACCTAACAAATTATAAAGCGAACAGTGAAGATCTGACGGCACGGATGTGCAAGCTGATCTGGATCTATCCTGCTGGTTCACACAATAAAAGTGTGTCTATGGAGGAAAGGGATAATACACCATTATCTTACGTAGAGAATTTGTTGATCCGTTTGTCAATCTTGCGGCTAGCAGCGTGGAAGATGAACGCCTACGAGGCAGTGTCGACGTAGACGGCACACCGTTAGTACGGTTTGCAATGTCTACTGCACTGCTCGAGCGTGTCATGGCAGACGTACCATTTGGGCGATGTTTGAGGGAGGGCTCATTAAATGTTTCTAAATCTGCAACGATGGAATTTGTATTAAAATATGGTTAATGGTTTTATAGTAACTGTTAGATTAGTCAAACCACCTAGACTGAATAATAGTATAATATAGATATATACACATCCTCGCTCAATGTCCAGTTAGTTTCAACTAAAACTATGAACAGTAACTAATAACTACCAATATAAACAAGGGAAGGTGCATATAATGGGTGATGTTATTTGGGTTAAGTATGTAATAAGTCTTCAGGATTTTGTGGCACTGGAGAAAAAAGAAAACAATCGCAACTTCAAACAGGATCACAAGATGCAAAATATCATGCTGGCATTTCCATTAATTTGGTTACTTTTGTTATAGAAATGTCAATATGATAGCTTGTTCTGATTGTCACAGTGCTAGCTAGCATCATCTGATCTAAATATAGCATCTTCGTTGTCAAATTCAAAATATTTGGATTCTAAACCCTCTAACCTTTATTGTCATATATGGATGTTATTTCTGACCAAAAAGGGAATGGTGCCGATCCTCACTAGACAGCATAAATGTGCTGGCTGATATGGATCTACACTGACCCCACATTTGATAAAATGTTTATTTACGGAGTACAGTGAAATTATTGTGAAAAAATGAATGGACAGTCTAAAATTGATTCAGCAAGTAAATAAATATTTATTGAAAGTATCACTATTTGTTACATATGTAATTCAAGGTATATATATATATATATATATATATATATATATATATATATATATATATATATATATATATATATATATATATATATATATATATATATATATATATATATATATATATATATAAACATATTTGTTTTGTTTTTTTCTTTTCAAAGATGCTCATATTTAAATTCAAATGCAACTTTTTACAGCAAAAACCAAAAATGACTTGTCAAGACAATGCCAAAAAAATAAATAAAGCATAATTGCCAAAACTCCACTGCAGCACAAAATCAGCCAATCAAAAACAGTGTTACAAAATCAGGTGATCACAAGACCATGATGGTGATCACATAATGTGATCATGTGACCCAAAGATGGCTGCTTACCTCCTTCTGCTGGGGCATCTAAATCATCATTGTCTAGATCTAGGTAAAAGAATACGAGACAAAACATTCTGTTAATTTCAAATCACAAGATGCACATGTTCTTTGCACAAGTCATGCTTAAACCTAGGCTTGCGATCATCACAATTATAGCTTTTTTCAACCCTAAATGCTCAGATTGCAGAAATACAACCCCCGCCCACCTACCACGTGAAATTAAATTTAAATTGTTTAGTAATAAATAATTAAGAATTTCTTATACAATCAATAATAAGCTGGCCCAGTTCCACTAGCTGCTGAAACTCAATGGTCATTATGACAATTTTAGTAGCTTTATATGCCAAATTACCCTGACTTATGCTTAATTTTAAAAGGTTCAAAACGAGGCTTTTTTGAAATTTTGAAATTTTAAGAGTCAGAGGGTCATCTCCCAGTTCAAATGGAACCCCTGACATGCATAAGATTACTAGATTTGAATAATTTTTTGATCTGAGCATTCAGTACAAAAGATTGATGATCCAGCTCTTGGATTTTGACCATGCTTTTTATTCTGTATGAATTACAGCACATCTTTTTAAGCAAATACAAACCCTTTTGCATGATAAATTAACCCCTTTACCCATGGGGTATGGTTATCCAATGGCGAACAGTGTAGACCAATATCAGCTGGCACACCAGTGCCATTTGGTCAGGATCTACTCCTCGCTTTAAGATGCATTAGAAGTTACTTCTGTCAATGAGGTTAACAGCATAGATCCTGCTCAGAATGCACATATGTGCAAGATGATCTGGATCTGCACTGGTGGCACATAGGATACAACATCACCTTAATGCAATAATGGTATATCTCCTTCATACTTCAATGACACTTATACCATTTTTTGCACTGAGGCGACGATAAGTTTAATGAATGTAGTAAAGAGTTATCTGATCTTTAAAACTTGTAAAACACTTTCTCACATTAGCATTTATCAACCATGTGAAAACCATACAAGACAGGCTTTGAGAAATAGCACCATGTGGACTGAAAAAAATATGAAATGTTAACTTCAACAAACAGATGCCAACAAGTAACGAAACCAGGTTTGCTTCTAAAGTTTAAAGTGTAAAGGGTATAAATATGATCCTGATTTTCAAATCCTTGTGCATCAAGCCCCACTTTGTAACTGCGTTCAAATATATCAGTAAAATATTTCCACAAGTGTTGAAACTTCCATTAAGTAGAGAACACTTGCTTACCAGGTCTATGGGATGAAGGATCAAGTCTGCTGGGCATTCTATTTAGAGATGCACTCGCTAACTAGAGACAACCCCACTGATCTACAGAAATCGGGCATTCAGCACCTATCTTGTTCAATTCTGCTAGTGTTTAGCAAATCCATTTATAGATGCTAAAATCACGAACATATTATACAGAATATCGTGCTGAGCATTATGTTCCTACCGATCATTTTAGTGCAACACTTGTTAATTTGTTCAATACCTGTTGATGAGCTGAGGAATGACATATGTAGAGCATTCCTTGCGCATCAATTTCAACTCTGATGGCTAAAAATGTAACAACTATTCAGGGGAGCTAATGCTTGCTAAAAATGCAACAACTATTCAAGGGAACTAATGCTGGCTATTTATCATTGTTAATTTTTATCATTGTTAATTTAAGTGTGATTATGGTGGTTTGGGATTTCAGCTTGCTTAATCCTATGAGACATCCTTATGGTACCATTCACCAGCCATGTCTGACATGCTTTCCACATGAACCACATACTCCATAGATATGACTTTTAACACATAGGCGAAAAGTGTAGATCCAGATCAGTTGGCAAATCTGTGCCATCTGATTAGGATCTACACTGTTATTTTCTTACATTCATTAGGTAATTTCCGACCAAGAACTGACCATTGTAGATCCAGATTAGACTAATCTGATATTCAAGCTGATCTGGATCTACACTAATCATACATGTGATAAAACCTGTATATATGGAGTATTGGGTAAAATCAACAAACACATTCTTACGCTACGAGCCATAGCTTGCATAATTTACTAGCTTTTAAAGGCAGGTAATCAGACATGTTCCTCGTCAGCCCCAAGTACAGAATTGTCAAATGTGCACCAGTTTAGAACTTGCTGGTACATTCATCTATTATGATTAGCGACAACACTGTGGCTATTAATTTATTTTCCATTAACATTTTCCAAAACAACACGAAGGCAAAATGGAAAAATGACCCTGTGACAAATCTGGATTATAAACCAAATTATCCTTTTATCTACCTTTTAAAACCAATATTGTAAATATTATTTACACAAAAATTCGAAGAAAATGCAACTGTGTAAGACTGAAATGCTTTTCTGAGCAACAAACTCGTGATCATAAGCTCTGAATAAAATTTGCCGAAATTCATTCCCACAGTATTATAGCTGATGGAAACCATGTTAATCCCTGCATAAATTAACCCTTTGCACCATAGACACACCTTTATCGTGTGAGGGAACAATATTGATCCAGATCAGCTAGCACATCTGTGCTGTCTGATCAGGATCTAAACTGTTTGCTTCTAGGTTGACCATGAGGTGACCAGTGTAGGTCCAGATCAGATAACACAGTTGTTCTGAATGATCTGGGTCTAAACTGGTCGTACATGTGACAACCTGGTTGCAAACATGACAAAACCTGTATATATGACCATGAGGTGACCAGTGTAGATCCAGATCAGATAACACCGATGTTCTGAATAATCTGGGCCTACTCTGGTCGTACATGTGACAACCTGGTTGCAAACATGACAAAACCTGTATATATGGTGTAAAGAGTTAAGTTTCCAAAATGCACAGGTCATAACCAAGCAAAGCAAATGCCAATTCTTTATGCATGCATCAAATTTTTGTGCAGTGACAATTTCTTCATCTTTTTTAGCAAAATAGCAAAAATAAGAGCTGTCAAGAAAAGCATTTCAATCGTGCAAAAATCATTTCATGAATGAAAGTTTAACCACAAACTGTATCAGTATTTCGTGTTAATTCAGGTATTCATTCATAATTTAGGCATAGCACTCACTCTAAATGCATTAACAATAAAACCAAAACATTCTAATTGCTTATGCATGCCTAGTCAAGGTTCGATTTACATAAAGTGATATCATTACATTTCATGCAGGTTTAACCCTTTCCTCCATATATACGCATTTTTATGCATGTGCAACCAGTGTAGATCCAGATCAGCCGGCACCTTCGTGCGGTCTGATCAGGATCTGCACTGGTCGAATTTTGGTCAGAAATAACTTAACAATCATAAAGTGAACAGTGCAGATCCTGATCAGATGGCACCATGTGCAAGCTGATCGGGATCTACACTGTTCGTCCACGCATTAAAGGTGTGTCTATGGTGGAACGGGTTAAACAATTTTTGCTGAAATATATAACTCTTTACTCCTTTGATACTCCTTTTATCCCATGGGTGACCAGTGTATATCCAGATCAGCCGGCAGAAATAACCTAAAGAATCTTAATGGGAACAGTGCAGATTCTGATGAGACATCAGGGATATGCAAGCTGACCTGTGCCCAAGATCATAAAACTAAATCTGGAGATAAGTCTCAAATCTCAAGCATCTGATTGGCTGAAATGGCGACCAGTCGCCATTTCAGCCAATCAGATCCTTGAGATTTGAGACTGATCTCAAAACTTAGTTTTATGATCTTGGGCCCTGGATCTACACTGGTTGCACTTGTATTCAAACATGTATCTATGGAGTAAAGGGTTAATGTGTTTGGAACAGAATTATTATACAATATTTATTTACCGTCATTGTCTGAATATAAGCCGCACTTTTTTCCCAGAATTTGGCGGTAAAAAGTTGGGGGTGCGGCTAATACACAGGTTAGGCTGGTTATAAATACATTATAAGCTATTTTGATCTGTTCCATCAGGTTTGGGGGCGGTGCGGCTTATACATAAGTGCGGCTTATATTCGAACAATGACGGTACATCAATTACTGTAATTTTCACAAAAATAAGTCAAATTCAGTTCTATCAATATAGTAAACTGAACATGTATATCCCCAAATCATCGAAATACGAACTGATCAACTACAAAATGACCACCACCTTGATTTTTCTTGCTGAAACTATGTTTTGTGAAATAAGGGTTAAAAATATGACACTACCAAAAGTGCCTGAAATCATATGACTAAAAATTAAAAACAGGCACATAACTAACTTTTGAGGATAATTATTGTACAGAAATTTCAGAACATAATGTTGCCTTTGTTTAAAATACTGTTCTGATAAAATTTACATTAACTTGGCAAAAATTATGTCCATGTTTAAAAGGTTTTAATTTACACCACTATGTTGTTATGAGAAAACTAACGGCATAGCCCACGTGTGACTTACCTCCACCGGTGTCACTTCTGGCTGATCGGAATCGCTGGTGGCATTTTTTACTGATTCTTCTGTTAATAGAAACAACAAAGGAAATTAGCACGGTTTAAATTAGAAGCACTGTATGCTTGCACACTGTCACTTTGCTTAAAAGTCACGCTTTGAAGACCTGGCCCTTCAATGCATAACAGCAATTGTATACCACTTAAGAAGTTTGAAGTACAACTGGTAAATGATATAAATAAAAAAGTGAAATATGCATATCAGGGATGGCCACATCCAACAGACACAGCCTCCCCACACAGCCAAACAGTAGAGAGGAAAAGAGAGCATGGTATTGTAAGAATCAATTTCAATAATGACGCCACAAACAATTAACGAAAGTGAGAACCCGAAGGTTATGAAATTTTTTTAATAAATCCTTTCCTCCATAAATATGCCTTTTATTGAATGAGAAAACAGTGAAGATTCAAATAAGCCAGCACATCAGTGCCATCTGCTAAGGATCTGTACTGTTTGCCAAATAGGTGTTTATATTGAGGAAAGGGTTAAAGAAAATAAAAAATTAAAAAATAAAAAATAATAATAATTGATGTTAATATGTTAAGTATTTCCTGTCTGTGCTGTGAAACAATGACAAAAATGTAGAAATTTTCTATAAATGATCTTGAAAAAGGCTTTATGCCGAAACGTAGATGAAAGAGTGTAAAAACAATGTTAAAAAATAAAAAATAGTTGTTTTTGTATATGGGGGAAAGGGTTAAAGAAAAACCCCTGGCACCATTCCTTTATTTTTATTACAAATATACCACTTTCATGTATGTTGGTCTCTTTATACAAGTTTTCAGGTTTCAAGAACATCAGTGACAAACTCACCCTAACGTGCTTGTCTCGTAACCTCTATCTTGACTAGCTGATCGTGCACGCACCCTTCCGGCAGACATTTTCTCCACACTATTTAACGAGTTACTGCTCGAAGAGTTGCTCAATTCTCCTTGCAGGGCTTTCTGTTTCGCTGCGTCTAGGTGATTTAACATGGCATCTGCTTGATCTTTGAAATGATCGGAAAATCCCCAAAATGATCTGCAAACAAAATGACATTCATTTAACCCTTAACTTCATGGGATATGGCTCATATACCATGACCGCGTAGATCCAGATTAGGTGGCTGGCACATCAGTGCAGTCAGATCAGGATCTACATCATCTGCCTTTTTGTCAGAAATAACCTAATATTCATCCAATTTGCACAACTCAAAAACTACAATATATTTCTATTGTGCACTTACTGACTTCTTGCTCTAAGCAGACCTACTGCTTTTACATTTTGCTGCTGATATTTGTTATCTGGTACACGATTTTGATTCTGCTTTGTGCATGCCATTATATGCAACTTATCATGTTTTACACAATTGTACATATCAAGTGGGACCAAAAGAAGATTGATCCGATGGCTAATTGGGCTACTGTCTGAATAGCCCAACTAATAATGTGCAACAAAGGATTTTCTATATATGATGGTCGCCCACTTATCATTCAAAACAATCCAGATAATTTTTCTTCTATGTCTATAAGCCAGCAACAAGAATCTGCGCTTTTATGCAAAACACTTATAAACCTTCACATGACGATTTTTGCTTACACTGCTAAAAGCCTACATGACAGTAGTGTATCACTTGATAAAAAGGAACATTTTCATCGGTTATCATGCTTGTATGCTACTTACTTTCTAGCAAATGATCTGGCCTCAGAGTCAGCATCACTGATACCCTTTTTGATGGCCTCTTGCAGCAAGGCTATGTGTTTCTCCAATATGTGAGTGGGCCACGTGTGCAGAATCTGGTTCAAAAACTCGCAGCAAA
This sequence comes from Corbicula japonica, assembly GCA_038501625.1. NCBI lineage: Eukaryota > Metazoa > Mollusca > Bivalvia > Venerida > Cyrenidae > Corbicula > Corbicula japonica. The sequence continues at coordinate 1,063,426 of JAZAYU010000125.1, forward strand.
ATCTGACAAAGAAACAAATCATGATAAAAATGTTAAAGGCTGTCCCATCATGCTAGAAAAAAACCTTTTCTGATACTGCATTTTTTTTAAAGACTTCACATTTGCCTTTCAATTTCAAATGTATATTTCCCTGTATTAACTTTATTTTGGTTACATCAGAAAAAACGTGATCCACTCTGGTACGCTTTACTTGGTAGTTTCATTATCATTTTATTCCATGGGGTTTTTATTTTTGTGTAATTAATGCTACGGAAAGTGCACAAAATAAAGCCCAGTCAAATTTAACAATGTAATAATTCATTTATGAGAAAAATGTAATGGCCCGAATTAATGCCCATGCAAAAGTCATTTGCACGAAAATACTTCCGCTAGCCAGGAAACTGAATGATCCGCAGTCATCTCAGCTTTAAGACGTCAACTTACCCTTCTAATAATACTGGCCTTTATAACTGCGCAAATTTTTCCTCCAAGTGAAATATTTGCAGCATTTGCGTTAAAATTCCTCATGACGAAAGAAAATGATTCTACAGCCATCTCAGCTAAAATGCAATCTGAGTTTTATAACCTTCAGCCCTAAACTTACCTTCTAATGATACTGGCCTTAGATGACATATTGCTGGTGATGACTGGAATGAGGCGAGATGCAAATGTGTACTGAAATAAAAAATAATTTGGGTTTTATTTAAGGATTGAATGTTTTCATGTTTATCTGGGAATGGAAACATTCCGGTTGAAATACAAAACAAATTATGTAATGACAAACACAACAACCATATTTAACATGGATGTAACTTAACCCTTTCATCCATAAATACGCGTTTTTATGCATGTGCGACCAGTGTAGATCCGGATCAGCCGGCACATCTGTGCCATCAATCAGGATCTAAACTAGTCGCATTTTAGTCAGAAATAACTTAACGAATCAAAAAGCGAACAGTATAGATCCTGATCAGATGGCATGTTTGTGCTGGCTGATCTGGATTTAAACTGTTAACCCATGCTATAAAGGTGTATCTATGGAGGAAAGGGTTAAGTCATAAAAAAATTCTGTATTTTTCTCGATAAAGGACAGTGCACCCAAGCTGTGCTGGCGGTTTTGGATAAACACTGATTACTCATGTGATAAAACTTATATGGCATAAAAGGTTTATAAATTTAGGGAACTATGAATTCCTTTTTTTCATCAGCATGAAATTATGTAGTTCATAATAATATTCATATTTATGCGCAATCGTATACTTGGTAAAGTTTCAAATTTTTGGGTTTATCAAATATTTAATGATTTACCCACTAGGCTATAAATTGTTTCAACACCCAACTAAAACTAGATGGGTGTTCAGTTGAACACTTGTGTCGCCCTCTGGTGCTATGTCGGAATAAAAATGCAAATACAAAAAGGGGCTTAACTCCATCGAATATAACGTTGACCTAAAGAATATGGCATCATCACGAGCGTGTTGTCATAAGCAATATAATTTGAAAGTTTCATGAAGAAATATTTAGAAAAAACAAAGTTATAGCCAATGTTAAGTTTTCGTATCAAAATCCAAGTACAAAAAGGGGCATAACTCCATCAAATGTGACCTTGACATAAAGAATTTGGCATCATCATGAGCGTGTTGTCATAAGCAATACAATTTGAAAGTTGGATGAAGAAATTATTAAGAAATGACAAAGTTATAGCCAACTTTAAGTTTTCTTCTCTAAATCCAAGTAGAAAAAGGGGCATAACTCCCTCAAATATGACCTTGACCTTAAGAATTTGGCATCATCTCTAGTGTGTTGTCATAATCAATATAATTTGAAAGTTTGATGAAGAAATATTAAGAAATGGCAAAGTTATAGCCAACTTTAAGTTTTCGTGTCTAAATCTAAGTACAAAAAGGGGCATAACTGCATCAAATGTGACCTTGGCCTTAAGAATTTGGCATCATTTTGAGCGTGTTGTCATAAGCAATATAATTTGAAAGTTTGATGAAGAAATATTAAGAAATGGCAAAGTTATAGCCAACGTTAAGTTTTCATGACAGACCGACGGACGGACGGACAAAGTGGTCCATATGTATCGCCATTTCTTTGAAAGGGCGACACAAAAACAAGCAAATGAAATAAACAGTTTTACTCCCACCGTCCCCCAAATAATATTTAAAAGAACTCTCAAATCCAAAGCAATTACCTACCTGCAGTATGAATCTAATACATGTTATGCCCGAAGTGGACATAATTTTGGCACTATTTGGAATGAGATTGACTAAAGTTGGGAGTAACGTCTCGGCACTGTGGTCAAACTTGGAACCTAGGCGCTGAGAATAATATCTGAAATAAAGGAAAAATTCTATAAGAGCAACATGTATTTCATGTTTCACAACTGCAATTTCAACAATTTTTTTATTACGAGGTATTTCTGACAAATGAATGAAAAATTAAAACTTAGCAATAGATCAAAGTTGTGTTTATGGAAGAAAGTGTTTAAATGGTATTGTGGTATTCAAAAGGTAATGATTAATTTTTAAGCTGATTTTTCAGGAATCTTTCAACAACATACAGACAAATTATTACATATCATGGTTCTAGGGTATAACACTAAGCCCTTTGCAAGAAATATATATCCACATCTACAGGATTTATCACATATCCACATCCATGCTATCTGCCGACAGAACAGGGCTGAAGGTTATAAAGCTGAGATTGGAAACCAGTCTCAAATCTCAAGCATCTGATTGGCTGAAATGGCAACTGGCGAATGCTTGAGATTTGAGACTGGTTTCCAATCTCAGCTTTATAACCTTCAGCCCGAATGATCTAGCTCTTCACTGGTTACAATGTGATAAAACTCATATATACAGAGTAAACAGTAAATTGTTTTTTTACAACATTTTTCATCAATTCTTGCAAAACTTACGCTATGGAAATACAGGCTTCCCTGACAACCTGAGACCGCAAGTCCTTCACGGAGTTCATAAAACATGGCTCTAGGACCCGCAGGAAGGGATAAAAGTCTTCATGGTCAGATGCACCAGCAATCATCAACCCTCGAAGCGTTTTTAACTGAGAAAAAAGAACAACACTGAATTTATCACTGATAAATGGTTTTTACAAATCTATTTTTAGAAATTTACAAAAGTCTGATAACTTAAAGGGGCAGTCATAAATAAACAGTTTTCAGTCTGTTAACTCAAAGGGGTAGTCTTAAATATAGGAATCCATTTTCAGTCTGTTAACTTAAAGGGGTAGTCCAGAATACATGTATAGCAATCAGTTTTCATTGTAAAAACATTTTGAAAATGGTCTCTGAAATAAAAAAAAAAAATTTAAAACCGCTCCACTGGTCATTCTGAAGTTATCATGGCATCATCATTTTGTTAAAAGAATTAATTTCTAAAAGAAACATATAAATTCACATAATCATCTTGGAATTATATTTCATGAAAAACTTAATTTTTTTTAGATTTTCTAGTATGTGCACAAGAACTGATGATCTCACCGACCAGATTACAAAATGGCTGCCTCCACAAGCATTAAGTTAACAACTTCCAACAGCAGCTGTTGATAGGAATTTATGGTCTGTTTTTCGAAATTCTTTCACTGGTGCAGAGGAAAATTGTATTGCTTTGCAAATAAACAGATGCCAGCTTAAAGTATATCATAGTACCGTCATTGTTCGAATATAAGCCGCACTCATGTATAAGCCGCACCGCCCCCAAACGTGATAGAACACATGAAAATGGCTTAACATAATGTATCAGCAGCCAAACCTGTGTATTAGCGGCACCCCCAACTTTTTACTTCCGAATTCTTGGGAAAAAGTGCGGCTTATATTCAAACAATGACGGTAGTTGGATTTTTAGGTTTTACTTACAGCCTCTACCCGTTTTTCCCATGCTATGTTAGTATCTGCCAATGTGTCTTTGCACTTTGTGAGCTGCTCTGTAACATCCCGAGCAGAAAATACCTGGAAGAAACAAGTTTCAAATTTTAACATACAATCTGTGCAATCACAAAAGGCTTTTGTATAAATTGGGTGTGTCATGGCCAAAGGTATCTTCTGTGACATTTTTTGCAATTTTATAAGGAATTACCATTACCCTTTACTCCATAGACATACCTTAATTGGTTAGGGTTAAGGTTAGAGTTAGATGTCAATATAAAAAGACATGGGGGGGGGGGGGGGACGGGGTGTTTAATAGGAATTTTACAATATATGAAGAAAAGGGTTGATGTTTATCTTATATTCTCATGACTAGTGAATGACTTTTAACCCTTTCCTGTATAAATACACCTTTATTGCTAGGGCAAACAGTTTAGATCCAGATCAGCCGGCACATCCATGCCGTCTGATTAGGATCTAAACTGTTCGCTTTTTGATTCATTAGGTTATTTCTGACCAAAATGCGACAAGTGCAGATCCTGATCAGACGGCACGGATGTGCCGGCTGATCTGGATCTACACTGGTCGCACACGCGTAAAAATGCGTATATATCCAGGAAAGGGTTAAATGTTATTTTTACAGCAATATTCATAACAAGTAGTCTTCTACTCATATCTATGACATCTAAGTTTTAAATGTTAACAGTAAAACATTTGTGCTTGCTGATCTGGATCCACATTAACCCTTTCACTGCCATAAGGACGGCATATGCCGTCCCTGTTATTTTCGGCGTATTTGCCATATGGACGGCTTTTGCCGTTTCAATATATATACCAGCATGCAAAGCGGGGGTTTCTATGCTAACATAGGCAGATCATTCAAATTGACCAACAATGTTATTGCTTTCGTTTTTCGCATGTAAACATAGTAATTATTTGATATATCTATAAATAACCAGCCTCATTCTGACCTTGGTATTGGTATTTGTTTATGTGGTAATAAAATCTCGGTGCTGACGACGTCAATTTGGATTTTCGACGTTGGCAGCGAAAGGGTTAATTGCTTTTTTATGTATTAGGTTGTTACTGACCAAGAAGCTTAGAGAGTAAATCCTGATCATACAGCACAGAACTGATGTTCTGGCGGATCAGGATTTTAACTGATCACACATGTGATAAAAGATGTATCAATGGAAGAAAGGGCTGACCCTTTCCTGGATATCTACGCATTTTACGCATGTGCGACCAGTGTAGATCCAGATCAGCCAGCACATCCATGCTGTCTGATCTGGATCTGCATGTGCGAGCAGTGTAGATCCCAATCATCCGAGCCATCAATCACTACACTAGTCACATTTTGGTCAGAAATAACCTAATGAATCAAAAAGCGAAGAGTTAAGATCATGGATGTAAACTGTTCACCCTAGCAATAAAGGTGTATCGAAACAGGAAAGGGTTAACCATGAGGCCTGCCTAGCCCTGGTGTCTGATATTTACCTGTACTTTCTGTACATCTTCAAAAGAACGAATAAACATGTCCTCATCTACAGCACCTGCCCCAGACCCTGCAAATATTCAACATGACACGGTTATAAATGAGTTAAATAGTAAAACTGCTGATTCTTTTATTCCAAAATACTGAAGACTTCAGCAAACTGTTAAACAAAAAATCTGAATAAAAGAATAATTTTATACCTATAAAGGGTTTTATTATTTTACAACCTTCCTCAAAAACACAAATCTCACATAACTTCTTAAAATTTTGCTATTCAGAATTAAACTCTTATAAAAACTAATATTAGGTCTTTTAACCTCTGCAGTTATTTTCAAAGTCATAACCTAAAGCACAGGGCTACTGTAAGTGACATACTAACACTTGATCACTTCTTAATCACCATTATTACCCTCTATCTTTCATGCCATCCTCACTCCAATGTCACCAACATAGTTAGTTTCACACAGGCACCCATTAACATAAAATCTGTGACTGGAGACCAGTCTACATTCTCACACAGCTAATTGGTCATAATGGAAACCAGTCACAAAACCAACCAATCACAACTTAGATTTTTGGGACTGGTTTCCAATCACATGATTATCCTGAGCATGTTTCTTACAACCAAATACACTATGTAAGACAACATTCGCTTTTAAGTCCATTTTTTCATATCCAGGAGGTGGTCTTCATAAAGAGATTTCACTGTAAGTGATTCTGAATGGCCTAGAGAAAAAAAATCAAAATGTTGAATATAATGTAACCTCTTCATTGGTGTACATAGGTGGCACTATGACTAGGTATCACATTGTAACATATTCAACAGTCACAGCTATTAACAAGTTAAACAACTCTATAAATACTAAGTGACCTACAGCAGATTAAACATAAAGTAACAAATATATCATTGTGAAAACACTATTTCTCAAATCTGAACGAAAAAAAAAAGGTTTAAATGACCAAGGGTAAAATGTAAGCATCAGATGTTGACTACTACAAGTGCTGTAACAAAGGTGCTAACATATATTAAGGAAAGGGTAACTTTTATGGCAGGTTTATGCTGCTGTTTCAACATTTTTCAAATTTACAGAGTTTGCTTCAAATTGAAAAAACAACATTTTTGTATTTAGATATTATTTATTATGTTATTTAGTTCTTTCTTTCACCATTTGCATCCATGCTGTTTACTACCTCAACAAATTTTGATTGCTTTACCTTCTCTGCATTCTCTACCAACACCCCAAACTTCACATCCATAATGTTAGTTTCTTATTATGTTAAGTCGGTATTTTCTTGTTAACTATCTGTTTCTTTTTTTGGAATCTCAGTTAATATTATCCTTTAAAGCTGAATTTCTCTGATAATAAACACATATCTTGGAAAGTTGGTTTTCTTTTTTTTTTAAGCTTAATTTTTCTGAAAATAAACACATCTCTTGGAAAATCGATTTCAATTGTTTTCAGCTCAATGTCTCTGATTGCGAACACATTTCTTGGAAAGTCTAATTTCCTTTAAAACTGATTTCTTGCTAAACACTAAATCCATTAAATTTTAAAAGCTGTACTTTCTATCTAAATTAAAGCTGTATGAGCCAAATGGAGAGATTCATTAAACAAAATCTTTCTCTTATTGGTATAACATTAAATACTTAACCCTTTCCTGTATAGATACAGCTTTATTGCTAGGGCGAACAGTTTAGATCCAGATCAGCCGGCACAACTGTTCGCTTTTTGATTCATTAGGTTATTGCTGACCAAAATGCTACCAGTGCAGATCCTGATCAGACGGCATGGATATGCCGCTGATCTGGATCTACACTGGTTGCACATGCGTAATAATGTGTATATATCAAGGAAAGGGTTAAACATTACTAACTGACACTTCTCTAGATTTACTCTTGCATTCATGTCTTGTCATTACCACATTCCTACCTTATTGCAAAAGCTAAAAGCGGTGCTTTATATTTTTGTTTTACTTTTTTTTGTATTTTGGTGGGGGTGGGATTGAGTAATGATGGCTTTTGTTAATAACCCTGAATCTGCATACTCTCTTAAACCATGTGGAAAACAAAATCATTAATCTTAACAATTAGGGGCATAATTTTGTGTTATCTTATATCCAAGTTAGGCATGCATTTTCAATGACCCCCAAAGTGTATGCAGTATACTAAACCAAGGGGCCAAATAAGTAAGTCTGGTTCCTGTAACAATAACTTCTAACCCCAACCCTTTCCCCTCTAAAACTCAAGTTGTCACCTTAGTGAAAACTTGGTATAAGTACCATTAAATTAAGAAGGAGTTATAACCTTTTTTCAATAAGGTGACAATGTTTGGGGAAATCAAACATAAAGACCTTCTAACAAGAACTTTAAGCTGGCAGAAAAGATTTGTAAATATTTTGCTTACTGTTTAAAATTTCTTTACAGCATTTATGTAAGGAAAGGTATAAATTAATATACTGTACATGCCAGGGATTCCTAACTTCAAAATGCCAATAGAATATTTCCACTAAATTTGTTCGAATTTAAAAATATTTGCAAAAAAAAGGAAAAATATATTAAAATAGGTGTTAAATTTTCATTTAGAATTTTAAAGTGTGACACAAACAGGCATGTGTCCAGCATGCCAAACAATTTAGAATCCCTTGTACAGGACATTTAAAACTTAAGAACCCTGGCACAAGCGTAATTATTTTAAACTTGAGATTTTTTGTACAAGCATATTTAAAACTTAGAAAATTCTGTCAATGTTACAGGAACCAAAGGCCTATTTAAATCTATTGAAATTTTGATGGTTTAGCAGAAAACTATTGTATCTTGCTTCTATTTTCTATGAGAGATACAACAGTTTATTGTACTAAACACAAAAATTGTGTCGGTGTAGGACTACGGCGGCGGATTGCACTATACTGATACCTGGATCTGAGGATTTTCTTCGGAATGATAATCTCGCAGCTGTTAGAAAATTTACAAAAATATATCATTTGAAATCTAAGACTGTTAATTTATTATTAATAGTTTCTACATGGAATATGGCTGTTATCCCATGAAAATAATGTAGACATATCAACATGCCTATCACTGCAGTATGCTATCTTCGATGTTTGCTTTTAAATACCTTAGGATATCTCTGACCAAAATGCAAACAGTGTAGATCCAGATCAGATTGCATGGATTGTACAGGCTGATCTGAATCTACAATGGTCACACATCTGGTAATATATTCATGAAGTAAAGTTTTAAGGTTCACCAACACTATACCTCTGCAATGAAGAATAAATAAAGAAGAATCTTCAACAGTGACCTTTACCTTGACAAAAAATACAATACCATACACGGTCACACTCAATAAAGGTTACCAAAATGCCAAAGTTGGTGGTATAGCTCAACCACTATCAAGTAATTGCCTAGACAATGAATTTCTATTTTTAGTAACAGCGACCCTGACAATGACCCACTGACGTCTAAAAAATCCTATTCAAGGTCTAAACATAGGCTACCTCTCACCAAGTTTGGTTTAGACAGCTCAAACCATTCTTATGGTATTGCCTAGACAGGAAAAAAGAGGACCAATTATTGCATTAATCTATTACCTATTTATAAGAGTGTTGGATGGGGGCCTTTAACACAATCTTGACAACATAAGTAAAGGTTAAACCAAGAACTGCACAGGAAAATTAAAAACATCCCATCCCTCTGGTAAACAAAAAAAAAAACAATGATGAGTTACTAAAAACTTAAGCTTTCAACCGTTCCCCTACCTACAAAATACAATCAAACACAGAATACTTGCTTCTTTGATATGGAACTATCAAACATGATTTGGAAAAATGAAATAATATTTTTTTCATCATCATATTGACGGAACACATGGACATACTACTGTTATCGACATAAAATGTTCAGGGGAAAAATATAGCAGACAAAAGAGAATGGTGATGGACAGAAAAAGTGTCAATAGCACAATTCATTCAAAAGAATTTGGTGTTCCACGGAACTCATGTGTCACCTAAAGATGCATATTTTGAATTTGAAAAATTCAAAATATTGACTCAAAAAATAGTTCATCAGGAGTTGGTGTTCTTGTTTTTGCCGATGGCTTTCTTCATGCAAATGAAATAATTATTCCAAGTATTAAGTGAATATGACAAGTACTTATAAAGTTACAGGAAAACATTAAGTTTCATGTTTGGGGGACTAACAGAATGATGCTGCCAATGCCGGATAATAGGATCCCAAATTGAATGTGTTTACCTGCTAAGCATGTGACAAAAAAAGCTAAGCTCCATCTTCTAAAGTTCTTTCTTTGAGTATCCACCATTCCAAACTCAAGCAGTCAAATAGACATCAAAATATGTACAAATAATCTGACAAGTATTACCTGTGCCTGAGGAAGCTTTCGACAAGCTGAGAGCGCTTTTCTTCCCTGATGCCGAGCCTGTGGACACAGTAGAACTAGCCGAGCTTGGAGCCCGCTTAGCGTGAGGCACTTTGGTGGAGAGGGGACGGGCAAAATCGGGCTCATCATACTCTTCTTTATCACCTCGTCCTGGACCTGGAATAGAAAATCATTAACCGATTAGAATATAAAACGAGAAAGCAAGAACAGGTACCAAGATCATGAAAATGATATAGGAGACCAGTCTCCAATCAGCTGGCACATCTGTGCTTTCTGATCAGGATCAACACTGTTTGCTTTAAAATTCATTACAGTAATATCGTGGTGTGCATAACGGTATATCTTATATATATTTCAATTGTACTTACACCATTTTTGCACTAAGGTGACAATACATGACCATGAAGATGGCAGTTTGGATTCAGATCAGACAGCATGGATGTGCCAGCTGATCTGGATCAACTAGCTGCACACATAATAAAAAACACATATATTTGAAGTTAAGGCTAAAAGGATAAGTAATTTCATTATACTGAAAATCGAAATTTCTCTCAAATCTGCTACAACGCAAGATGTCAGCCTATGATATAATGATGAAACTTTCTGAGATAGGAAAATCAGGTTCACCCTGTAGACACATGACACTTAAACATTTATGTCAGAAGTACTTAACCGTAAATGATTTTCTCCAGAGTAAGGCTCTTATCACATGTACAACCAGAGCAAATCCAGGCATATCTGTGCAGTCTGATCAGGATCTACACTAATCATCTTAACCCATTCCTGGATAAATACGCATTTTTACGCATGTGCGACCAGTGTAGATCCAGATCAGCCGGCACATCTGTGCCGTCTGATCAGGATCTGCACTGGTCGCATTTTGGTCAGAAATATCCTAATGAATCAAAAAGCGAACAGTTTAGATCCTGATCAGACAGCACGGATGTGCCGGCTGATCTGGATCTAAACTGTTCGCCCTAGCAATAAAGGTGTTTCTGTACGGGAATGGGTTAAAGTCAAATAACACATTTTTGATCATGCAAACAGAGTAGATCCTTATCAGACTGTGCAGATTCTGATCAGACTGCATAAGCTGATCTAGATCTAACAGTGATTGTAAACATGACAATAGCTCTGCAAAGCACTTGACTCTTTACTCCATTTGGTATTTATACAGGTTTTTTGCATGTGTAACAAGTGTATTCCAGATCAGCAGGCACATCTGTGCTGTCTGATCAGTGCCCAAGGTTATAAAACTGAGCATGGAAACCAGTCTCAAATCTCAAGCATCTGATTGGCTGAAATGGCGACTGGTCGCCATTTCAGCCAATCAGATGCTTGAGATTTGAGACTGGTTTCCAATCTCAGTTTTATAACCTTCAGCCCAGGATCTACACTTCTTGGTCAGAAATTATTAAAACCTTATCAATCAAAAGCAAACAGTGCAGATCCTAATCAGACCTCACAAATAACAGCCATATCCCATGAAGACATAGCAGACTTTTGAGAAAAGAATTTTCAATTTTGTGCCAGAAGTTTATAATCACATATTTAAATCTTATTTTTCTTTCCTACATACCTTGACTTAAAAACCCATTGACCACTTTCATCATTTTCATTTATTTTTCAATCAAAATTCCATTCACAGCACAGAGTGTAATTTACAGCAATCTTTAGTTTTATGTAGCTCTTGACTTCTTGAATTAGTCAATCAGAGCTTGAAAAAACAATAATCCAGATCAAATCTTTAAACGTCTGTGTTTTCCTAGTTAATCCCAGAAAGAATTTTCTTTATCTTTCTGTAAAAAATCTTTGTGATCAGTTTCTCGGTACAAAAATCTAATTTGAATCCATGATGGAATGCTGATTTATAGATCACATCAGTTTTTTCAGCAACAACATTCCAAACAAAAATTATTTTAACATCAATTTTCACAGTATGAAGAAATTAATGAAAACAAGAAATTGGAGACTAAATTCACTGGTGCATGTCAAAATTGTCAACATATTTGGTAACAAGTGACCTCTAACCCCCTCTGGCTATTCATTTGTTTACAAATAACTATGTCAGATCCATCAAAGGCAATTTAGGTTTATTTTGAATAAATTATGCAGCTTTATTGCATGGTTCATACAGAGGTTGCAAAAAAAAATTCAAGGACTTTTTAAGGACTTTTCAAGGACTTACCAGGTATTTTCAAGGACTTTTCTTGGCGGCAGGAACTTCACTTTGTAGATGTTTTATATTGTAAAATTCGCTTATAATTTTATTTTATTTACAGTCAGCAGCTAATAAGTGGTCAATAGATTGCCTTTCAAATAACTTTGCACAACTATTACCCAAGACACATTGTGTGTGAGATTTACATTTACTCAACATCGACTTTTAATTCTCGGGTATTGTCATTCAAAGTCAGAAATTTATTTCGAGCTGTTCTCAGCTATCAAATGTACAAAATAGCTACACATCAATGTAACAGATTTTCATCAAGTTTTGGGTTACACACTTAGTCCTGTTCATATACAAAACAGTTGTAATAAACTTAAGAAAACACTATATCTCAATGTTACCAAGTGTCATACAATTTATAAACAAGACACTTAAAAATAAACTAGCAACAATCTTTCAGGTTAGCATATTGTAAACATTTACATTATGACCCCATGACTGTACATTATTCTCATAACCGAGGGTTGGGTGGGGGGTGCTGGTATGCAAAGTTCATTATTATTTGCATCTTGTTTTGGGGTTGATAGAGCCTGAGGTGAACCGCATGGCTTCTGGACGAAAAACGATTTAATGCACTCATTGTCATTTCTCACGTCTGCTCTGTTCTTGTGCCTTTCGCTTTTCATGTGCGATTTTAGGGCACTCTCACCCATAGTGCCAATGTCAATAAGTTTGTCACATAGGGAACAAAGGCATTTCTGTTTATCGCCCTTAAATTCTTTGAGCCAAGGCTTGTATGACTCCTGAGAGAGCCATTTGGCAGAAAAAATACACTTATTTTTGCTCATTTAAAAAAAAAATCCGTTGTTTTCCGGCGCATAAAAAAAGTTGATCGTGAAAGTTGCAAACGCTACTATCTCCCGTACTATTGCGTACAGGTACTGTACCATACGAAAGTGACTGTCGACTCGTCTGCTGCACCGATAAACATTCCAAAACCCCCAAAATATATATTTTTCTAGTTTTAAATGATATGATCTTCGATATTTCAGTCATTTACCAAGGATTACATAAAAAAAGGTGCTGAAATTGAAAAATTCAAGGACTTTTTAAGGACTTTTTTTTACTGTCAGAATTAAGGACTTTTCAAGGACTGGGCACTAAATTCAAGGACTTTTCATCCCCTGTGCGAACCCTGTATTGACTTTGAAAAGACATTTTCATGGCATGTTTTTATCTCCCTTTTATTGTCAACTAATGTAGGTAGATAAATACGAAGTAATACAAAAAATGAATAGATCTGGCACTGGTGTGAATATCAAGGTATACAGAGGCTTGGATTAAAATAATAAGGATCAAGATTACTGCATGTCATCTTTAAGTGGATTATCTGATTTGTTAAAGTGATAAAAGTTACTTAGATACTGACACTAAATCTGTGTCACAAATCTGAGATTTTCTAGCATTGTGCAAAAGGACCCGAGATTGGCTCTATAATTCTTGGCCTCAAAGAATTTTATCGATCATAAAATTCCAAAATCAAATAACCCATATAATATTCCTCCCTTAGAACTACGTACAAACTTAATTACTGGATAAAAGTTAAACTTTAACCAAAACCAATCATAATTATGTGTGAACAGTGTAGATCCAGGTTAACCAGCACATCTGGTATGTCTTATTAGAGTCTGCACTGTTTGCTTATTGATCAGAAATAACCTAATCACTCAAAAAGCAAACAGAGTAAATCCATATCAAATGGCACAGATGTTCCAGCTGATCTGGATCTAGACTGATCACCCATGGTTAACAACCATAATCCATGGAGTAATATTTTTAGCCAAACTGAATACAACACCTGTTTACAATCACATGAAATTCAATGAAAATTTAATATTGCACCAAATATTGTTTAAGGGAACTGCAAGCTAATGTAATAAAATAAATAGACTACCCTCATTTGACAAACTTAAGGTAGAGTATGCCTAAAAAATTCCCGCGTTTTTTGGCCGATTTCGGATTATTACGTCACACAACTTTCGGTTTATAAATTTTATTATTTTTTTACTCTGTTTAGTTTAACTATTTGAAAAGGCATTCTACGTAATGGAAATTCAATAATATAAAGAAATTTTCACCTCTTTTTAAAAAATAGAACGTTTATACAAGAAATGTGATTATTGACGGATGGTACCGAATAGTTTACGTCATTACGGAAATTGTACGGAAATTGCCGAAATCGGCCAAAAAACGCGGGAATTTTTTAGGCATACTCTACCTTAATGATAATTACACATAATGATCTGCCTGTCTGATGCACATCCCCTCAGGCTAACAGAGAAGATTTTCATTGAAACAGGTACTGATTTCTGACGAAATAAGACCAATGTAGGTGCTGGGCTGAAGATTATAAAGAGAACGGAAACCAGTCTGAAATCTCAAGCATCTGATTGACTGAACTAGAGGCTTGATTTCAGATGAAACAAGACTAATACAGGTGCTGGGCTAAAGATTATAAAACAGAGAATTGAAACCAGTCTCAAATCTCACCGTTTACCATTTCAGCCAATCAGATGCTTGTGATTTCAGACTGGTTTTCATTCTCAGTTTTGTAATTTAGAGACTTGATTTCAGAAGAAACAAGACCAATACAGGTGCTGGGCTGGTCGCCATTTCAGCCAATCAGATGCTTGAGATTTCAAACTGGTTTCCATTCTCAGTTTTATAATCTTGAGGCCTAATTTCAGATAAAACAAGACCAATACCTTTGATCAAAGATGACTAATCTTCCATCTTAATCAGTACAAGCAGTGGAAACAAAGAATTACAGCAATTCACAAGAAATTTACAAAATATACAAAGTTATTAAGATAAGCATTTGGAAAGAAATCAATCTTTTGGGAGATGGAAATAATAGATCCATTGGTGCATTTTACCACCCACTCTCATTTCCCAACTTGAGCAGTTATAACATTTCAATAAATTTCAATAAACTGGTGGTCAGCAGATGGTTATCCTATTTTGATAAAGTCATATGTAAGATAAGAAAATATTGTGATTATTTAAATAAATAACTGAAATTCATGTCAACAGTAATTTACTATACATTCTGCAGCAGGGCTTTGTTCACTGCTGGGGAAGGGGGCCCTGTAATTTGGGGGAAAATAGTGACTTTTTCTCTGATATTATGGCTGTCAACCCATGGGTGAACAGTGTAGATCAAGATCAGTTGGCACGTCCATGTTATCTGATCAGGATCTACACTGTTCACTTTTCCATAAATTAGGTTATTTCTGACAAAGTAGATCCTGATCAGATTGCATGAATGTGCCAGATCTTGATCTATGTTGGTAGCACATGTGATAAAATTTGTATATATGAGTTAAGGGTTTTTTCAGTATCATACTGTACCTCAAGGTTGTAAAAAAGAACAGTTCCTCACCCCCACCCCCACCCCCACCTCCAACCCCTACCCCCATGCCAGAATTACAGATGGGGGAAACTGGTTCCTGTCATCTAATGGACAGGTAATAAATAAGGTTACGATCACATCTTTTATCATTTACAGTAGTTTACATGCACCTGTGCCCCAGACCATAAAACTTAATCAAAAGACCAGTCTCAAATCTCAAGCACCTGATTGGCTGAAATGGCAACTCGCTGCCATTTCAGCCAATCAGATGCTTGAGATTTGAGACTGGTTTCCATTCTCAGTTTTATAATCTTGAGGCATGTACTTAACATGCACCTGAAGCTCTGAAGCAATGAATTAAACCATTATCAGCCAGCCTTATCAATATCATCATCTCAGAGCCTGCTTATCACCACTGTCCATCTCCAGGGAGAGGACTCACCTCACTGACAGTAAAAGCTAAGGTTATCAATCTGTTAGAAGCAAATCAGCTACATTCAACATACAATCCTGGCATAAATATTGTACTAAAGAATATTGCTAATGCATGTTAAAGTTTGAGATACAGTCACACCCCAACTGAGCTCAACCAAAATGAAACCCAAATCATAAAACTTAGATGCTGGTGATGATTTTTTTAAGCCTTTAAACTATGAATATGTGTCACATGATCTGTATCTATGCTGTTTTTGGTCAGAAATGTCCTAATTAATCCATAGCAAACAGTGTAGATCCTGATCAGATGGCACTGCGATGTGCTATCTGATATGAATCTACACTATTCGTCAATCCCCTTAACCCTTTAATCCATAGATACACCTTGCGAGGGTGAACAGTTATATCCAGTTCAGCCGGCACATCTAAACAGGATCTAAACTGTTCGTTTTTTTATTCATAAGTTATTTCAGTCCATAATGTGACCAGCGCGGATCCTGATCAGACGGCAAGGATGTGCTGGCTGATCTGGATCTACACTGGTCGCACATGCGTAAAAATGTGTATATATGGAGGAAAGGGTTAAAGTCATATCTGTGGAGTAAAGGGTCAATCAGGCCATTGGTCCAATCAAATAAGAGCGCCAGACACACATTCACATTGTAGTTGACAAGGGGTCTTACCAGCTTTCTTGATTCCAGTAGAAGATACAATTTTCCTACATTGTTTTATTATTTTGTCCTTGATTGATGCCATAGCGATATAAATATGTCTCTAGTCATTCCATGATTCCATGATTTAGATTCCAATACCAAAAGTGCTGTATCATTGTGTAAACAACAAAATCAACAACAAGTTTATCACTTTTCATGTCTCTGATGTAAACTGTAATTCAACTCCTACGACCATGAAAACTGCCTTTACTGCATTTGCTATATCTTTGTGTAAATAACAACAGCACGAAAATTTAACACTTTTCATGTCACTGGAACAAACTGTATTTACTCTACGACAATGAACTCTTGTCAAAGAGTCTGTATATAACAACAACATCAACAAATTTATCACTTTTCATGTCGATGGTACAAACTGTAATTTACTTCAAAACCAAGAAAAACTTGTCAATGACAACTTCCACATAATGAATTCTTCCAACATGTAACTACGCCACAAAGAAATCACACTCAAGACAAAAGTTTACAACTCCCATATTTTATTTTCCTAGGTTACTGAACCCCATGAGAAACAAAACAATAATCCACTCCAGAAAATTCATTAAAATCAAAACTAAAATCCAAGAACCACAAAGAAAAATATTTGTTCCAAAGTTAAATATCTGCAGAGAAGATATAGAATTCCAGGTTTTTCCAGGTTAAGTGTGCAGCAGACGGCTGATTAGTTGGAGCTTAATTAACTCCAGAGCTGGAGAGCTCCTACTGCATATCCTGTCACTATGACAGGTTGAGGCACCAAACCACAAACACTGCTGTAAATCTGTGAAAGCTTTTCAGCTCCATTTTTTTATTCAGGTGTACGAGGGCTATATAAATTGTATTATGTATTGCTCCCTAAGGAAGGCTTTATAAATTTTATTATAAGTATTGCTCCCTTTTTGATTCAGGTTAATGGGGGCTGTATAAATCGTATTATGTATTGCTGCCTTTTTTACTCAGGTGTATGAGGGCTGTATAAAATGTATTATGTATTGCTCTACTTTTTTTACTCAGGGGTATAAGGGCTGTATAACCTTTTCTGAGCTTAAGATTATAAAGCTGAGACCAGTCTCAAATCTCAAGCATCTGATTGTGTCCATTGCAGTCAAAGAGATGCTTGAGATTTCAGAGCAGTCTTCATTCCCACATTAATTCTTTCACCCAGTTCCTTTTTTCACCTGGGTGCACGAGGGCTGCAAAAATTATGTAGTTTTTTTCTAGAAATGAAAGTTGTTATCACTATCAGTCTTCTTAAAACATCTATAAAGCATGTAATTTAATATTAAGTCATATGAGTATAATAAATAATTAAAGTGTGAATTCATGCACATGCAAAATATTGTTGTCACTGGTGTCTTTTTCGAAAATTTGATCTCCCGAAATAAAATTATTGTTTCTACAGCACCGATTTATCCCCAAATTAAGACCAAAATTTATATTTTATTAGAAATAGAACTAGTATCAAGGCTAACTCAGCCGGCACCTTCCCTTCATGCATGAAAACAACAAACACCGCCGGACCTCGCCATTTGACAGCACATATTTTTCATGAATGAGTTGAGTGAATGGATGGATACTGATTTAAAACAGCTGGCATTCAAGTACTATACCAGGTCTCAGTATTTTCATAGATCATGTGCTACCACTAAAACCAGGCTTATGTTTACTGTTTTGTACATGTGAGAACCCTTTAACAACTTTTTTTTCAATTTAACGCTTTACTCCATAGATACAACTTTATTGCATGGGCCAACAGTGTAGATCCAGATCAGATGCCACATCCATGCCCTCTGATCTGGATCTACAATGTTCCCTTCTAGATTCATAAAGTTGTTTTTTTACCAAGATGTGACCAGTGCAGATCAAGATGTGCAAGCTGATCTGGATCTACACTGGTTGCACATGTGTTAAAACAATGGTTTTTTTTAACTTTAATTTTTTTTTAAATTTTGGTAAGAAATTGTATGGAAAATTTTATGAAAGAGCAATAAAGTTATATTAACCTTGTACACTCAACAAAATCAGGATACACAGTGGTCGCTATTAATTGGAAAAAAAACTAATGAATCTAAAAGTGAACAGTGTAGATCCTGATCAGATGGCACAGATGTAGTGGCTAATCTGAATCTACACTGTTCGCCTATGCATTAAAAGTTGTATATAATGAGTAATGGATTAATGCCTGCTATCAATATTCATACATTTCCTCCCTGCACTGGGCTGCCATGATTCCCCTGCATCACAGACTGTGTAGAGCAATGTTCTGCAATTTATGCACACTATGTAAACAGAGCAGCATAGAGGATGAATATCACTATTACAATCTGTGAGAACAGCTGACTCAGTGCCTTCAGCAACAGATGTTAACCACAAACCACAAGTTCTTTAACCATTTAACTACTATTGCTCACCTGGATTTTTTAGGCCAGACTTATTCCAATTGTTAGGTTCTAATCTGACAATATTCTTTCAAATAAAATGAAAAAAAAAAACAACAGATGTTAACTACAAGGCCTTTAACCCTTTCCTGAATAATATACCTTTATTGCTAGGGCGAACAGTTTACATCTAGATCAGCTGGCACATCTGTGCCGTCTGATCAGGATCTAAACTGTTTGTTTTTTGATTCATTATCTTATTTCTGACCACAATGCGACCAGTGCAGATCCTGATCAGACGGCACGGATTTGCCGGCTTATCTGGATCTACACTGGTTGCACACGCTTAAAAATGCGTATATATCAAGGAAAGGGTTAACTATTTAACTACCATTGTTCACCTCCATTTTTTAGTGATATTGCCCACAATTGGAATGGAACCCATATCGTACAGCGCCTAGATTATAGTAATGATTGAGCTAGCCTGGACAACCCCGACAAAAAGTTTGCACAGATAACCCTGATAAATGTTACAAATCATCATTACTTGACTTTTGTAACCGATTATTTACTGACAAAACTATTCTTAAGATTTCTAGCAGAATCAGACAGCAAAATATTGAGTCAAGAGCATTTTAAGTTTTTATTAAGCTCAGGTATGAGGTAGATGCATGTTTGCAAAGATGTGTTGTTCCAATTCATTACAGCAGAAAACCATCACACATACTGCATATTTTTCCCTAACATTAACCCTTTACACCATATATGGCTTTAAGCGCATGTAAAATTAGAATATCTGTTCAATCTGTGCCCAGGGTTATAAAACTGAGCATGGAAACCAGTCTCAAATCTCAAGCATCTGATTGGCTGAAATGGCGACTGGTCGTCATTTCAGCCAATCAGATGCTCGAGATTTGAGACTGGTTTCCAAACTCAGTTTTATAACCTTGGGACCAGATTATTTCTGACCAAAAATTGACAAGTGTTGATTTAGATCAGATGGCATGGATATACCAGCTGATCTGGATCTACAATGATCACACACACTTGATGATAAAACCCATAATATTTATATAATTATGGAGAACAACGGCTTGTTAGTACAAGCTCAGGACAAGAAATACAAAAGAATGACTTAATTTTGAAATTTTACAAAATTTATCAAAAAAGAAATCAGATTTCGGACAGACTATTTTAGTGGATTTTCCAAAAACTGAGTCACTGTACTCCAAACTTGATAAACTAAGTTAGTATAAACTGTAAGTTAACAAAGAATAAACTTCCTTACCGGAGTCTGCCCTCCTCCATTTCATTGTTTTCATGGTTTAAATATCACAAATGAGTAATGATATATTAAAAACATTTTTCTTTTGTAAAACTATCTATAAACGATTGCTAATTCGAAAACTATTCAGCCATAATCAGCAATATTTGACATGTATTAATCGAATTTGGCACAAGTTCAAAGCCCTAAAAAAAAGCGGAAATTTAAACAGGGTGTTATTGTACTGCTGCGAAAATCTGACATTATATCGTAATGTACGGAAAGGGCATTAATTGCATATCTACACACCCAATTGAACTTAATCTGCAAGCGTAAATAATGAAATCTTTTAATCAACGAACAAACAGGTAAATCTAACAATCAGTGCGAGAAGTTAAATCAAATCAGAAAAACCATGCCGTAATTTTTTGTCTTCTTATGTCAAGGACCCCTGTCTATCAATACTAAATGTTTTTGTTCTTAGGTTTCAACAAAATGGACAATAGAACAATAATTAATATCTTAATATTTCATGGTCTAAATTGCCTGCATAGATTTTTGACATTTAAAATTCTATTATAATTCTCATTTAGCATGCTTCCACAATTCTATAACTGTTATTGATGAACATATGGATACAATTTAGGATCTGATGAAAATATCTAAGTATACAGTATTATATTTATGCTTTGTATCAGTAAATGTGATCAAATGCTTTACTAAAATCTACAAACAAATCAAAACCCTTTAGTTTTTTATTTTTAAACTTTAATTTATCACAATGACATAGAACAGAGCAAACTTGCTAAAGCTGAAATTAGAAACCAGTCTCAAATCTCAAGCATCTGATTGGCTGAAATGGCAACCAGTCGCCATTTCAGCCAATCAGATCCTTGAGATTTGAGACTGGTTTCCATACTCAGTTTTATAACCTTCAGCCCTGATCTAGATGATCCAATTTGATGTACAGTACTATAATTATATATTGATGAACTAAAATTCCAAAATGTATTAAGTTGCACCCCATCCCCCTTCTCCCAAAACCACTGTATTTAGCTGAAACATGCTCACATACATCAGAAGAATCACTTCACGCTTTCCTCTATAGATACACATTTATTGTGTGGGGGAACAGTGTAGAATCTGATTCAGATCAGCCAGCACATCCCTGCCATCTGATCAGGATCAGCACTGTTCGCTTTTTGATTTGTTATGTTATTTCTGATGAAAATGCAACCAGTGCAGATCCTGATCAGATGGCATGGATGTGCAGGCTGATCTGGATCTACACTGGTGGCACAAGCCTAAAAATGCATATATATGGAGGAAAGGGTTATATTTTCATCTTATTTGGATAATATTAACCTACCAGTTAATTAACTGATACCTGAAAAGAATATCCATTCAGTGTGTTCTGGATCTACACTTTTTGCTTCAATAGATTTGTTAGATAACCAAGACCAAGAATGCAATGTGATAGATCTTCATCAGACTACATGGATGTGAAGGGTGATCTGGATTTACACTGTGCCACTTGGGAAAAAAGCTATATCTATGGATTGAATGGTAACTACATTTTACTAATCCTTAATCCTTTCCTCCATATACACACCTATATGGCATGGGCGAACAGTGTAGATCCAGATCAGCCAGCACATCCGTAAAGGCGTAAAAATGCGTATATATTGAGGAAAGGGTTAACAAAGAACCACTCACAATCATATTATTGCAATTTCTTTCATTATAAGACTTAAAAAGCCAATTCAGATTTTCGACAATCTACAATATGAAATTGCAAAAATATGAATTAAACCTGCAGGATTTCAATCAATCAACAACAAAAACTACGGTATCTCTTAATTAATGCACTTAGTGGCATCCTGTCGACACCAAAATTGTAAAAGTAAAGTAGATGTCATAATAAAAGTCAAGTTTTCCCACATTTTCTTTAAAAATCAGATAAGAATTTTCAATAATGTAAGCATTTTCTAATCCCATTAGGTTAATTTGACAGTTTGATGTGTAATATGAAATCTCAACCAGTCAAAAAGTCATCAATATTTAAGCAACAATTACCTCCCTTGCATGACTTCTGAAAATCCATTGGCACTTGACAAAAACTTGCTTTTATCGCAGTTGTTATCTCCCTTGCCTGACATCTTGTCAAACAAATTTTTGGGTGACTACCAGGTTAATTTAATTATCAGATTTGAATCACCTTAGCTGGCATATTTCCCAAAATAAATGCATTTACTTAAATCTAAATCACTAACTGATGATTTCTATCGTGGTGTCAATCAATCAATGATCATTCTGTTACTTGACCCATGGTCTCATTCTCTGCTTCCAATCAGCTGTTACTATGCCAGGAACCAGTCTACAATCCTAAGCAGCTGAAACTGAGCTCTGACTTCAAATTGACCAATCAAAAGCTAGAATTTGCAGTCTTGTAATCTGTTTTATCTCCTCAACAAGTCTCTTGTTAACTAACCCTTTACTTAATATCATGCAGGTTTTATTTCAGCTACTACTAGCTAGACTGTGTTAACCCTTTCCTCTATATATATATATATGCATTTTTACGCATGTGCGACCAGTGTAGATCTAGATCAGCCGGCACATCTGTGCCATCTGATCGGGATATGCACTGGCCGCTTTTTGGTCAGAAATAACCTAATAAATTAAATAGCAAACAGTGCAGATCCTGATCAGAAGGCACGGATGTGCCGGCTGATCTGGATCTACACTGTTTGCCCATGCCATAAAGGTATGAATATGGAGGAAAGGGTTAAACTCATTTCATTTACTATTGCCCAAGGTTATAAAACTGAGCATGGAAACCAGTCTCAAATCTCAAGCATCTGATTGGCTGAAATGGCGACTGGTCGCCATTTCAGCCAATCAGATGCTTGAGATTTGAGACTGGTTTCCAATCTCAGCTTTATAACCTTCAACTCATAATAATTTTCAGGGACTTTTAGGGGGAGAGAGTTTTTGTCATAAACTGATTACACTTATCTTGACTAATTCCAATTAACTCACAAAAATGTAACACTTGAAACAAAATGTGGAAATGCACTTGAAGTGTTACAATTCCATATAGATACTTTGTACACATTACTTCAACCCTTTACTCTATATATATGTTTTATAGCATATGCAAACAGTGTAGATCTAGATCAGCCGGCATGGATGATCCTTATTAGACAGCTCTGGATCTACACTGTTTGCCCATGGTTACAGCCATATCCCAAGGAGTACAGGGGTTAATAGTTCAGTTAATTAATACAACTGCATTTTACCACTTTCTTTTACAACTTTTTATAATTGTTAAGAATGACATGTTTGCTATCAGATGTTGTTTTTTTCTTTCAAAAGAAGGCCCAGACAGTCTGGTTACACTTTTAAATCAACCTTCTTGACTCTTCATGCAACAAATTACCAATTCAAGTAGGCAAAATACTAATGAAAATTCATTAAAAGGCACACCCTAATGTATATGATTTAAGCCTCTTCCTGAGCTAGAAATTCAAGCTTATTAGTAAAGCATTGATGAGACTGCAACATGCAAACATGGTGACACTGACATTTCATGACAGGTAAACAATTCTTCCTTCATTGTCCTAAGTCTTTCCTCCATAAATAGGTGTTTTTATGTATGAGTTACCAGTGTAGATCCAGACCATCCGGCACATCCCTGCTACAGATCTGGTTCAGGGATGTGCCAACTGATCTGGATGACACTGAATGCAGGGAGTTCTAAATAGCAGGTTTTTTTTAACTGGGATTTAGCGGGATTTTTAATAGGTAGTTTAAGGTATGCCTTCATTTCTTCATTTATAACTTCATTTTCTCATAAAATAGTCACTGTGGACATGTGATGACATAATCAACCAATCCGAAACCATCAATTAAGACAGATGGCCCTGCTTTCATTTCATTGTAAACCTACCCTCAATTACATCAGGGTAGTGTGATTCAAACTGAGATAAATGTCGAAACTTGGTACAAATTGATAACCTTGTTATAACAGATTTTGTGTAACACAATATACCAATATCCCAAAGGGTTTTCAACATGACTGGATAACAGTTTCTTATATTTCTTTAACAGTATGTTTACTCAACAAGTAGGCTGCACTTGAAAATGATTCTCTTTAAATTACGAATATATACCGTATATATTTTATATACCAATATGTGAAACATGAGTTCGCAAGTTCATGTCATCTTTGTTTGCTTTCTTAACTTCAAATGAAATGTAGGCCGTCAAGCATTATAGAGGTGCTTTAAATTTTACTGTTAACATTTCAAACTGAGAGTTTTTGAAAAGTAAAAGAAAAATCTATCTTTAGATGCTTTCCGTTAAAACTGATCAAATTTTTAAAGATTTTGACGAGAAATTTAAAGGGAATAACAACAACAGCTACTGGGTTCCATTTGATCTGGAGATGACCCTTTGGCTCTTAAAATCTCTAAAACAGCCAAATTTTGACTTTTTTTTATTTTAGCTGAAGGATCTTTTTTTCCTTAAATTAGTGGGTTGTTTTGGTTAATAATTGGCAGAATCCCTTAAAAAATATCAAAATGACCCTTAAGATTCAACAGCTTGTGGAACCCCTGTACAAAACACCAACTTGTGGATAACAGCAAATTCAAGCAGAACACATGACAACTTCACATTTATCAATTTTTTACCTTTTCCTTACCGTCAAATGTCACTGGATGTAATCTTTCAAATAAAATTTGACATGAAATTAAGATATGTATTCTTTTTGACAACAAAAGATGGTAGTCTCAGGAATGTATATGTCCGACATTAGATACTTTACCCATTCCTTGGTATATACACCTTTATGGCAAGGGCGAAAAGTGTAGATCCAAATCAAGCGGTGCATGTGTGCTATCTGATCAGGATCTGCAGTTTGCTTTTTGATTTATTCGGTTATTCCTGATCAAAAAATGAACAGCCCAGATCCACATTAGACAACACAGATCTGGCGTCTTATCTGTACTCACAGGTCGCACATGCGAAAAAATGCACATATATGGAGTAAAGGGTTTAGCCCCGTCGTGCAAAAATGTGCATTCAAGGTCAGATTGACATCATTTCATAGAATGATCATAAATTTCAGCAAACCAGATTACTTGTTATCAATTATGTGCAGTGTTTTCATAAACTGTAGTCAACAATGGTAACAAAAACATCTGCTATCTTAAAGACAAGATACTGATAATAGTTAACAGTTATTTGTTGCTAAAAATAGCAACAGCTAAAACATCTAAAACTAGAATGTGTCCTCGGACACTGATGCCCCAACTGCTGCAACATAATTTTTAATAACAAAGGGCCATAACTCTAGTAAAAATGGTCACAGGAAAAAATCCTTTCTTTACGGTCATCTACACATCCTAATCAAATGTCTCATGCAAGATACTTTTTATTGCTGTTCATAACAGTTGCATATATGACTGTACAAATCTTAATTTTGTTTCCTTACACTGAAATTTAACAAACCTAATTCGTAATGATGTAACTTAATTGCTTACTTCAAATACATGATGACATGTCATTATTTATTTAAGCAAGGGACAGTATCTCTTTCCTAGATAAAGATAGAATTTCAATCCTCCCTCCCTCATACAGACACCCACCCCCCTAACACACAGGCAAACTATACCAGTATGCAAGAAAAGACAACTGCTGTAATATGGCAATCAATTAGTTGCTTTAAAATTCAAATTACCGAAAACACAGTATTTTAATTACCGACAAGACAAAGATAATCATGTGAAAAGTTAATAATACTTGGGGTCACTTCGTAACTTTCTAAAGCAATAATTCAGACGCAATTTTATGACACTTTAATATCATTTATATGACTTTTATGACAGTAATATTCATTTCTAATTTCATCTGACTTAAATTTAAAACAATATAAATTGCACTACAGAACTTCCGAAGTTTTGACAATGATTCAAATGAGAAATGAAATTTTATTGTCATTTAGTTAGTCCTTCAATCCATGGGATCATGACTAATATCCGACGGCCAAAAAGTGTCTATCCAGATCAGCCAGCATATTTTTGCAGTCAGAATCTACAATGTCCACTTTTAGATGTTTTTATGTAATTTCTATCCAAAAAGAGAACAGAGTAGATCCAGATCAGACTGTACAGTTATGCAAGCTGATGAGTAGATCTTAGCACGCAGATCCCAAGGAGAAAAACATTACTGATTTTTTCCACTTAATTTAATGGTTTCGCTTTTTAATGTTAGCAGCAGAAAAAACTGACTAGAATGTCTCTTATCACAAAAGTTTGTACCAGTGCCATACGGAATGGTTTAACCCTTTCTCTATAGACGCACCTTTCTTGCGAGGCCAAACAGTTTAGATCCAGATTAGTCGGCACATCAGTGCCATCTGATCGGGATTTAAACTGTTCGCTTTATGATTTGTGTGCTGTCAATGCCGTCTGATCTGGATCTACACTGCTACACATGCATAAAAATGCATATATAAGGAGGAAAGTGTTAAGTTTCATGAACATAAAAGCTATGATAAAAGTAGTAACTAAAATTCTATCGACAGTCAGTATTTATACAAGAATTACCTTGAGTTCCGTTGCAGTATCCCTCCATTTATCGAAATTTGGTTTTAAAAGAAAACTAACACATTGAATCCTAACAAAACCCCAAATAAGAGTACAGATTCACCAAAAACATATCTTCTATTGAGGAAAACCACATGTTGATGATTTTTTACATGGTTTTATCTTAAATTTCATTTAAATAATAGTGATAACATATCAGTCTCTGGATTACATATTTTACACAATTTTCTAAATAAAGCTGTCTGAATTCTGTCCGGAAATAGTTTCAAATAGGTACAGCATTTTAATCACCTTTATCTACAGAATTAGTTTATTTCTTTTAACTATTCATTCCATAGATAATTATAGATTTGACCTCATCTGTTTAAAGTGTAGATCCAGATCAGACTGCACAGAATGAAGTGCTGGATCTATACTGGTTGCCAATAAGCCATATCAGATTGTGGTTTTATCTGAGATAGTCTACAGAATATTCATAGTGTTTATTTTTCAGAAACTTATTGACTGTCTAAGCAAACCGTCAACACAGACCTGACTGCCGTAATGCCCAAGCTGCTATGGGTCTAAACTGGCTTACTTCCTTTAGTACTTAAGTGTAGATATTTCTGCTGCATTAACCATGACAGAATTGATTTTTTTAATTTTATTTATCTTACAACAATTTATAATCTAGTTTAGCTGATAGCACTTTTTTTACTTTTATCTACAACTGGCCAAATTGTTGCTGGAGGAAGTCCTTTAACCTTTTCCTTCATAAATACGCATTTTTACGCATGTGCCACCAGTGTAGCTCCAGATCAACCGGCACATCTGTGCCATCTGATCAGGATCTGCACTGGTCGCATTTTGGTCAGAAATATCATAACGAATAAAAAAGCGAACAGTTGAGATCCTGATCAGACGGCACAGATGTGCCGACTGATCTGGATCTAAATTGTTCGCCCATGCAATAAAGGTGTATCTATGGAGAAAAGGGTTAAAATGATCATCTTAACATCCTGCTTGATCAATAGTGCAAGTTTGAAAGAAACACGCCAAGAAGTGAATAAAGTATGACACAAAAGATTCTAGACATAGAATTCTTTATGCCTTCATCCCACATAGTATCAATGAGATCCGGTGGGAGGGGGGGGGTTAGGGGAATGAAATTGTATTGTTGACCAAAATTAGGAGACATACCTTGTCCATGGGGAAGAGGCAGTTTGCTCCAGCTGACTCGAGGTTTGGACGGTTTCGAAGATTTTTCTATCTCCTCATATAAATCTTTATAATCATCAAACGGTGATGAATAATTCATCAGCGGAGATGACCATAGGTCTTTGTCCAATTCTGCTTGAATTTCATTGGACAGGAAAACTTCATCATCTTCATCCTGGTAATCCATTTTTTATCTACTCACGCACCTTGCCGAACAGGTCAAGGAAAGTCAATAAAGACGACAAACAACTTTTGAAAGACAAATAATATCACAGAACTTCTTACGATCACAGACAAGAACTAATTCCACTGCCCCGGATCATCAACACGTCTAATTCAGATCATGTTTACTCTTCCGTCCTCAACTACACTTGTTTAAAACAACACAAACAGAATAATTTATTTACATCCTCTTTGATCCTTCAAAGTGCACTTGTAAAAAAGTTGCTTCTTTGAGGACAAATTATTGTCATTTTGTCTTCTTGAAAATTGTATCATTTTTCATATACATATCCTTGACTTTTTTTCCAGATTGTGTACCATCACATGTTTTACAATGATGCAGCTATATTTATCCTAAATTCGGTGACATACAAGTAAATTTTTATTTTCGGCATCAAAAAATAGGTTTGTTTGCAAATTTAATCATAAATAAATATTTTTATCACAATGCTGACTATCAGCTGACCTTACAATCCAAACAGTACGTATATCATACAGTAATAAATTATGCAATGAAATCTAACTGAAAATTTTATGGTTCACATTTTAGCATATATTGCCAAAAACCGAGTATAACTGACAAAAACTGAACATCCACTATATTGAAATGCCTTTTGGGTTGTGGATAATTTAAGCAACAATTTTCATAATTTTGCATGCTCCAGTATATTTTGTAATCTAAAAAACAAACTAGTTAATTTTAAGTGAACTGATAAATACACCAATTTACTGTAAAACTTCCTTTGAGAAAATGTTAATATTCTTTCCCACATTTAACTTAAAATGAAGAAACTGTTGTGTTTTTATCAACACAATTTAAACTGTTACATTTTTTATACTTTTAACTATTATTTAATCCAACATTGCCTCCACTTTCACTTTCATTCTTTCTCACATTTAACTTATCATGAAATAACTGATGTGTTTTTTATCCACTCAATTTAAACTGTTTTATTTTTATACTTCTTTTAACTTTTACATAATCCAACATTGCCACCAGTATCATGCCCTTTACTTTCCCACATGATTTTCACAGCTTCCAAATAACCAATAAACCATAAATCAATAAATCCATAAGATATTCCAATAATATCCTAGATTTTCCACAGATTTGTCTTTTTTTCTTCAATTATCCGAAAATATGTACCCAGTCGAAAATTAGCAGCTTTCATGCAAAATGACACTTGCTCCAGATTGACTAACTAAAGCCATAAGTCAAACTAATCTACCATCTATGGATCAGCCATTTATTTAAGTACAATGTTTGACCACCATTGTTAATTACATTTCAAAGTGACAGCAGATTTTAAAATCATACAAACTTTTTTGACAAGCACGGGATTAAAATGCAGCAAAATCCTATTAAAGTGTTATTGAACCTAAACAAGGGTGTTAGTATAAGTATATTATACGGTATGATCCACAAAAGGTACTTAATCATCTACTTTGCACAAGAATACCTCTTTAAAATCATTCAGGAAATCTACTTCCAAAATTTTCCTAATCAAATATGCGTAATATTAGAGCGAGTAATCGATAAATAAATAAATATTCCCAACATCTATTTTTGTACGAAATTTCATTCACTTATTCAAAAATCCATTCTCCGCAGACCTATTCACACCCTTTTGCTCATTAAATAAAAACGCATTAATACAAATATTGCCCAACTTTGACCTGTATGGTAACAGAACACTGTACAATTTTGTGTGCCTATAAAACCTATATAATAAACATAGTACTCCTGTCATTTAACTTCTATACGGCGATTAGATATTATTAAACCACATCCAATGAGGCATACGTCAACAAATCTGACCGAATGATCCCGTTCTGACCTTCTCTTGAACACCGTTGAAGAACATCCAATAAAACGGATCAAAGTTTTTGATACTCCAGTACCATTATCTTATACAGGGCTTTGTTTTTGTTTGATTTGAACTGATACATTATTATTGACAAGATTTACAAGAAGTCAAAATAGTAAATACTGTGATATAGTAATCCACTTTGAAGACTTTAAGATTTTAAAACTGACTTCTTGCCGTATGAAAGTTTTAATTACATTTTTTTCATTTCTTAAATTTTCACACTGTTAGAGAAAATGTCTGTAATTGGAAATTTTAACTAGTTTAAGTAGTTAACAATTTTCCATTTAACAAAATGCTGGATTTGATATTTTTTTATATTTCTTTTTATTAAAAGTTTTACTTAACTTCATTTCACTTTTTTTTTCACTATTTTTTTTTTAAATAAATTTAAATTGAGTATACAATTTTATTTTACATTCATATTAAATCAAACTTTCTCTCATGTTTCCTTTCCAATGTTATCATCTTTCCTTTATTAAATTTTTACATAATAATATCTTTGGGTTCATTAAAACACATTAAATCACTACATTATCTCCTTTTCCACCTCCTTAAATATTCAGTTTTGCTGTAATTCACCATAATCTCCTTACATCTTTCTGAAATTGTCACAAGTGTACATCAAAGGCACATTAAGCAAAATTTATTTACAGTCATTCAAGCAACACAGGTTTCGTATTGTCAAACTTGCGTAATCTCACCAGTCTACATCTAAAACATTAAATTAGGGGAACGCATTTTACATTTAAAATATGTCGCAAAGTCAACAAGTCTAATCATACATATAGATTGACCCGAATCGTAAATGGTTTTATCCTAATTAAAAACACATCAAAACGACTTTGCAAAGTAATGCCTCATTTAAATCGCAATGGGGTCTAAGGTCAACGTTAACCGTTATGTCAATAATGAAATTGAACCAAAATAATATTGTAAACGAACCTACTGACGTTTTTTTCAGGATAAAACACATAGCAAAAATAAATTTTGAAATCGAAAACTAAGTCCATAAAGCTTTTATTTGCTAAAGATATCAATACCTGATTATCATGAAACAGCTTCGAGCCTATACCATGACAATCAGAACTTGGCAGCATAGTATAAAGTATGGAGTGGAGTCACGGAGTGGAGTATTGGGGGTCTGTTTGTTGGAGTGGAGTTTGGAGTCTGAGCTTAAATTTGGAGTTTAGATTCTAGAGTCAGAATTTGGAGTCTACTTTTGGTGTGGTTTTCTATTCTCTTTTAAAATATTTTTGTTTGGCATCTGGTAATGTTTATAAAAGTGCCACATGGTTACCAAATATCTCAGCAACTCAAGGTGGCGTAAACTTCAATATTCAAACAAAATAGAGCTCTCAAAAACATGGCATTATTGTTGTTAATTGTAATGTTTATTTGTCTGATTTCTTCATAACACACCCGAAAAAATACAAAAAACTCATTTCAAGGCCACATCAAAATCTTGCTAATAAATTTCAGCTCCAAAATTTAGCTCTGAGGTTTATTGGGCTGATTTCTACATAACACACCAAAAAAATTAAACAAGAGGGCCATGATGGCCCTTCATCGCTCACCTGAGTATGAAACTCAAGTTGTTAACCAGAAACTGATTTTTTATTTTTAGCAACAGTAACCTTGACCTTGATCACAGACATGAGGGTAGCGATCCCAATATGCCTCTTGATATAAGCTACCAATATACCAAGTTTGGAGTCAATATGCCAAAGCAAACTCAAGTTATTGAGTGGAAACTGAATTTCTATTTTTAGCAACAGTGACCTTGACCTTGATCACAGACTTCTAGGTAGCTATCCCAAGCTGCCTCTTGATATAAGCTACTAATACACCAAGTTTGGAGTCAATAAGCCAAAGCAAACTCAAGTTATATAGTAGAAACTCAAGTTCTATTTTTAGCAACAGTGACCTTGACCTTGATCACAGACACCTGGGTAGCAATCCCAAGCTGCCTCTTGATATAAGCTATCTATATACCAAGTTTGGAGTCAATATGCCAAAGCAAACTAAAGTAATTAAGTGGAAACTGCATTTATATTTTTAGCAACAGTGACCTTGATCTTGATCACAGACACCTGGGTATCAATCCCAAGCTGCATCTTGATATAAGCTACCCATACACCAAGTTTGGAGTCAATAGACCAAAGTGAACTCAAGTTATTAAGTGGAAACTGAATTTCTATTTTTAGCAACAGTGACATTGACCTTGATCAAAGACACCTGGGTAGCAACCCCAAGCTGCCTTTTGATATTAGCTACCCATGCACCAAGTTTGGAGTCAATAGGCCAATGCAAACTCAAGAAATTGAGCAGAGACTAATTCTCTATTTTTAGCAGCAGTGACCTTGACCTTGACCCTGTGGTCATGATTTGAACAACTTTTGTAGACATCAGTGCCAGGATGCTTTCAAAGACCAGTCTCAATAGCTCACCATGAGCCTAAGGCTCAGGTGAGCTAAAAAAAACTATTTTCAAGGCCACTCCAAAATCTTGCTCCAAAATTTCAGCTCCAAGGTTTGACTCCAAACTCCACTCCAACAATCTAATCCACTCCACTTTACACTTTATACTACGCCAAACTTTGGCCAAGTCAGAGGATGTGTTTGCCCTCAGTTTATATTCTTATGCCTAATTTCCCTTACAAAATAATGACATTTGATATCATGACAGTCATCAAAGGCCATCGAATATTCTTCAAATTTTCTTTGTCCTGGATAATAGTAAGGTATTGTTTCATTTTTGTGGACATTTACCTTCATAGTGTAGCAATTTAATGTCAGGCAATTTCGTGTGGTTATAAACTGATGCATTTCTTTACACCAAAGCAACATTTAAACCTTTCCTCCATATATTATATGCCTAACATGTGTGCGACCAGTGTAGATACAGATCATCTAGCACATCTGTGCAATCAGATCTGGATCTATAATGTTCTCCTCCTGGTCAGAAATAACCTAATAAATCTAAAAGCTAACAGTTTCAATCCTGATCAGATGGCATATTTGTGCCTTCTGATCAGGATGAACTAAAGTGATCACTTTTAGATTAGTTTTTACCAATAAGTAACCAGTGTAGATCCTGATCAGAAGGTATCTGACCTGGATATACACTGGTGGCATCTTGGTCAGAAATAATCTATAAAGCAAACTGTGTACATCCTGACTAGGCAGCATGGACGTGCCATCTGATCGAGATCTACGCTGTAGCCATGGAAGAACAGCCAAATCCCATGGAGTTAAGCTGTCTAAACCTCACTGTTTACTTGATCTGTTAGTCGAAATATCAACGCGATCAGAGCTACGCCCTGCGCTTTGAACACAATAAAGACCAATTTAGTGGTGGACGTTCCGACTCAAAATTGAGTCGGAAGAAAAATTCTTAAAAAAACCAATAAAACAACAAAATTGGAATGAAAGAATTAGTTACCTTTGAAGATATATTCCTTAAGAAGTAATTTCTACACACTTTATTATATGACATAGGTTCATAAGACAATAATCCTATTTAAACTACACCCTGTAACACATCGATACAATTTCCCTATTCGCCATTGAATGCGTGACGTCATAGCAGTAAAGTGCACAATGCGGAATCATGTACGCGGGTTTTTACGACGATAATTTTATAGTGATTTTTAACTGCTATATATCTTATGCCCTTAATTGACATAGTTATCAAAATTACGATAAATATTCAATATTATTACCAAGGAATTTGTATATTTGTGTAAAAGCGTTTTCCACCCTATAATAGACCTTTAATGTTTTTAACCTTTGGGATTTTGACCATCAAAAATTATCTAAAAATCCCGTAGGTTAAAATATTTTGACTACTTGATCTGTGTGCTTTAATAAAAAACCTTCTACCATCTATAATGCTCGTTTCGGACACTATCTGGTCCAAGGTAAGTGACCCAAAACTAATTAAATTCAATCGGTTTTCTTTTTTAAGAATAAACGTGCTTAATCATTTCGGTTTTATCAATGAAATCAAGGTTCAAGTAAATATAAAATCTTCTTTACTATCTATGTATGACATACTGTGTTACATGCTAATGCATAATTCATGCATTATTTAATAATTTATATAGGATCTCATGATCAAATACTTTGATAACTGTATCAAATTAGTGCATGATTGCAAGTAAGAAACTTGAAAAAAACTGATATGATCTGAAGATCCAGGGGATGTTCCAGCTGTTAACCCTTTCCTCCATATATATACAATTTTTACGCATCTGCGACCAGTGCAGATCCAGATCAGCCAGCACGTCCGTGCACATCAATTGCTTTTTTATTCATTAGGTTGTTACTGACCAAGAAGCTTAGAGAGTAAATCCTGATCATACAGCACAGAACTGATGTTCTGGCGGATCTGGATTTTAACTGATCACACATGTGATAAAAGATGTATCAATGGAAGGGTTAACCCTTTCCTGGATATCTACGCATTTTTACGCATGTACGACCAGTGTAGATCCAGATCAGCCAGCACATCCATGCCGTCTGATCTGGATCTGCATGTGCGAGCAGTGTAGATCCCAATCATCCAAGCCATCAATCACTACACTAGTCACATTTTGATCAGAAATAAACTAACGAATCAAATGCAAACAGTTTAGATCCTGATCAGACAGCACATCCATGCCGTCTGATCTGGATCTGCATGTGCGAGCAGTGAACATCCCAATCATCCAAGCCATCAATCAGGATCTGCACTGGTTGCATTTTGGTCAGAAATAAACTAACGAATCAAATGCAAACAGTTTAGATCCTGATCAGACAGCACAAATATGCCGGCTGATCCGGATCTTAACTGTTTGCCCATGTAATAAAGCTGTATCTATGGAAGAAAGGGTTAACTGGATCACCCTTTATCTGAATTGGATCTACATTGGTCACAGATGGGATGAGTTGAGGGTCCAGGGGATGTGCCAGCTGTTCTGGATCCATGCTTTAGAACATATCTGATCTGGATCTACACTTGTCACGTGTGGGATAAAAAAACTTATCTTTGCAGTAATGGGTTAAATAATGTTTCATTTCAGTTTGCTTTCTAACTTACATGACCAAGATCCTATTACGAATTTATGAAACTTTATGATCAGGGACGTAAGTAAAAACACGTAAGTTGATCTCAACAGTTATTCAATGAAATTTGATTAAACAACTTAATGACTTTTTTCATTCATGGACCCATTCATATTTTGTAAAACAGGTAATATGATGCTTCCACATTTATATCCATCAATAACTGATGCCAAAATTCTGTAGCAAGCAACTTTATTAAGGAAAGAGTTTATGAAATTTTATGACAAAATAATTCTTAAATAGCCAGTATTTTAAATTATTGTCAAAATTAATACTAAAAGTAAGGTGGTAAAATCCGCAAGCCAGAAAGATATCTTGAGCCTAAAAAATCAAATAACCCTTAAACCCTTTCCTCTATAGATAGACCTTTATTGCGAGGGCAAACAGTTTCGATACAGATCAGCCGGCACATCCGTGCCATCTGATCAGGATCTGCACTGTTTGCTTTTTGATTCATAAGGTTATTTCTGACCAAAATCTGACCAGTGCAGATCCTGATCAGATGGCACGCAAATGCATAAAAATGTGTATATATGGAGGAAATGGAACCATATTCACAGGTTTTATCCCATGTGCCAACAGTGTAGATACCTGGCCCCAAGATCATAAAACTTAATCTGGAGATCAGTCTAAAATCTCAAGGATCTGATTGGCTGAAATGGCGACCAGTCGCCATTTCAGCCAATCAGATCCTTGAGATTTGAGACTGATCTCAAAACTTAGTTTTATGATCTTGGGCCCAGCACTCTGATCAGGATCTATGTTGTTAACTTAAAGATTTACTAAGTTAAATCTTACTAAGAAGCAAATAGTGTAGATCTAAATCAGTTGTCACAGATGTGCCAGCTGATCTGGATCTACACTGTTTGCATATGCATAAGTAAAGGTTTAAGCACTTAAAGGGTATAAAATAAGGATTAAAATAAAATAAACATGCTAATGTAATTCTAGTTAACTAATTTCAAGGCTTTAACAAGTCGTAAAAAGGTTAAACCCTTTTGAAAGTTTAAATGACAATTTACATAAAAACTGTGTTACAATTCTGATAGTATGCTTACAAGCAATAACAATTTAAAACCCTTTTATAGTAAGTGTAGGCAATTTATCGTTGTTTGAATAAGATTGTGAAAAACCTGCAATCGCGTGATTGACGAATTGTGTCAATAGAAGTAAGGCAATGGTGCCATACAGTGCAGATTGCTGGATTTAGTCCAGGTTGGTGAGATACAAACAACCTAATAAGCTCCAGATCATATTTTGTGAAGATATCTTACATTTTTTAAACCTGATGAAAAACCTTTATTCCGTATATAATTTTATGGATTTAATTGCCATGTGCAAATAGTGTAGATTCAGATCAGCCAGCACATACTTGTTGTCTGATCTGGATTAACACTGTTCAGTTTTTGATTCATGAGGTTATTTCTGACTAAAACGCAAAAAGCATAGATCCAAACCAGATGTCACAGATATTAAAATGCAAATATATGGAGTAATTTAGGCTTAACCCTTTCCTGGATATATACGCATTTTTACGCGTATATGACCAGTGTAGATCCAGATCAGCCAGCACATCCGTGCCATCTGATCAGGATCTGCACTGGTCGCATTTTGGTCAGAAATAAGATCATGAATCAAAAAGCGAACAGTTTAGATCCTGATCAGACGGCACAGATGTGCCGGCTGATCTGGATCTAAACTGTTCGCCCTAGAAATAAAGGTGTGTCTGTACAGGAAAGGGTTAAACTGTCTGATCTAAATCTGGTGGGCTTTTGGTCAGAAATAACCTTATAAATTAAAAAGCATATAGTGCAGATCCTGATCAGAGGGCACTGTTCACCCATGGATAAGATATCCCATGTTTTTGGAGCAATTTCATGTGATTTTTCTGTCAAAATCACACAAATTATGCTATAAAAGCAAAAAACAACAACAGAAAATAAACAAGAAAAAGTCGTCGCCCCGCGCCGAAAACCAGGTTTTCATTTAATACTTATACTTTTGTAAAGAAAATATCTGATATGAAAAAAGTTAACTTCTATTTTTAGCAACAGTGACATTGATCTTGATCACAGACTTCTGAGTAGAAATCCAAGTTGCGTCTTGGTATCAGCTACCCAAAGAAAGTTTGGTGTCAATAGATCACAGCTAACCCAAGTAATAAGGAGAAACCTAAATTTCTATTTTAAGCAAAAATGACATAGACCTTTATCACAGACACATGGGTATCAATCCTAAGTAGTGTCTTGATATAAGCAACCCACAAACCAAGTTTGGTGTCAATAGGCCAAAGAAAACTCAAGCTATTGAGCAGAAACAGAATTTCTATTTTAAGCTACAGTGACCTTGAGCTTTATCACTGGCGCCTGGGTAGCAATCTCAAGCTGCATCTTGATATTAGATACCAACACGGCGTAAATATACCAAAGCAAACTCAAGTTACTGAGGGAAAACTGAATTTCTATTTTTAGCAACAGTGACCTTGACCTTGATCACAGATACCTGTGGCAATCCCAAGCTGTCTTTTGATATCAGCTACTCATATACTAAGTTTGGCATCCAGAGGTAAAAGCAAACTCTAGTTATTGAGGGAAAGCTGAATTTCTATATTTAGCAAGTGACCTTGACCTTTATCACAGACACCTGGGTAGCAATCTCAAGCTGCCTGTTTATATAAGCTACCCACAAACCAAGCAAAGCGTCAACAGGCAACTTGGCATCAACAGATAACATTCACAAAATACTTAACAAAAATCTAAGTCAAAAAGGGGCATAACTTTTGGAAAACACAGTCAGGTGTTATGAAACTTGACCTGGTAATTGGTACTGTGATGTGAAACAATTATGTAAAGTTTCAAAGCTATACCTTGAATGGTAACTGAGAAAAACACAACTTTCACCAAAAAAATTAACACAATTTCTAAGTGAAAAAGGGGCATAACTTTGTCAAAATACAGTCAGGGATCATGAAACTTGTCCTGATAATTGGTATAGATATGTCAGACAACTATTTAAGTTTCAAAGTTGTATCTTGAACGGTTACTGAGAAAAACAAAACTTTCACAAAAAACTTCACAAAATTTCTAAGTGAAAAAGGGGCATAACTTTGTCAAAATACAGTCAGGGATTATGAAACTTGTCCTGATAATTGGTATTGATATGTCAGACAACTATATTAAGTTTCAAAGTTGTACCTTGAACGGTTACTGAGAAAAACACAACTTTCACAAAAAACTTCACAAAATTTCTAAGTGAAAAAGGGGCATAACTTTGTCAAAATACAGTCAGAGATTATGAAACTTGTCCTGTGATTGGTATTGATATGCCAGAAAACTATGTTAAGTTTCAAAGTTGTACCTTGAACGGTTACTGAGAAAAACACAACTTTCACAAAAAACTTCACAAAATTTCTAAGTGAAGAAGGGGCATAACTTTGTCAAAATACAGTCAGGGATTATGAAACTTGTCCTGATAATTGGTATTGATATGTCAGACAACTATGTTAAGTTTCAAAGTTGTACCTTGAACGGTTACTGAGAAAAACACAACTTTCACAAAAAACTTGACAAAATGTTGACGCCCGCCCGCCCGCCCAACGACATACCCCAATCTAATAACCAGGATTTTTCTAAAGAAAACCTGGTTAACAAAATATTAAATAAATATATTTCACTCATGAACACTGGAGTTATGTGATTATGGTATGCCCCTAGTGAAAATACAAATTCAGGAGTTCACTTGATAAAATATATTTCTATCTTTTAACTCTGGTTAAAACAAATACACTCAATGTTTTGATCAGTTAAAGCCCCACAGACTTCTGGTATTATGCATACAAAGGAATGTCACAGGCATCCTCTGGTCAAAACTAATCCTTTTTGAAACTTGTGTTTATATATTCCTTGTATGTAAACGATATTATCCCCACTATACAAATAAAATGTACCATACCATATTTATACTTACAAAAGCTAGGGCATTTATCAGAAACACTGGGCATTTATTTGAGGCACAATATAAGATTCCTAATTACATTTATTTATTTCCTTTGTTTTTAAGACATCAACATTATTTAAATTTCACATAATTGCCCTTTGAATTTTAGAAGTCCACTGCCAAATTTCATGTTGTTTTTTCTGAAATGTGATTGCTAACTTTACAGTGGAAAAGATATAACTTCATGTAAATTTGCTCTCTGAAATGGTGTAAACAAATATGAATTGGCTTTACAAAAATTAAGCCAATGGTCCTTTTTTTCCAGAATAAATGGATGGGCATTTTATAAGAGGCATAATATTTATAAAACTTTAGAGTTAAACATGATATTTTACACCAGAAGGTACTGTGGGCATTTATTAGAAAAATTATGGTATATCATTCATATATGCTGACCTTAAGTGTCAAGCACTTCTTTAAAACCTTTAACAAAAGCCTAGTTATTTATACCCTCACTTATTAAAATATTTTAAAATATTTTTAAATGTGAATGACTTTTAAAGGTTTTCAATCGGTCGCAGTGTATTTTATATAGATCTGTATCAAACAATTGTGAGTCACTGAGGGTTGACTGTGGTCCACTCCTGAGCTGATGATTATAAAACTGAGATTGGAAACCAGTCTGAAATCTCAAGCATCTGATTGGCTGAAAGGGCAAAGTGGCCATTTCAGCCAAACAGATTCTTGAGATTTGAGACTGGTTTCCATTCTCAGTTTTATAATCTTTCGAACTGATTCCTAAAATTAAGTTTTCCAATAGCAAATTAAAAAATTATCTGAAAAAAGAAATGTAGGATATATTTGTGGTGATCTGGATCTACAATGCTTCAAGATTCATATGGTTTTTATTAAACGAAGATTTCTGACCAAGAAGTGACCAGCTGATCTGGATCAACATTGGTTACATGTAAAAAAACCTGTATACATAGATTAAAGGATTAATGCATCAAATGATATTTTAGAATTCACTTTATAAATAACATTATAATATGGTTCTAGTTTGGAACCAAATTAACTGTTCAAGAGAAGGGTGATGTTTGAGTGAACGGTGTTCGAGCAATAGAAGTTAGACTTTACAAAAATGCTGTCATTTCCATCAAAACTGACAAACGCAAATCACATGCATGTATTCACAGCATCTTTCATTCTCACATCAGGATGACATTTTAAAATCATGGAAATATTATTAAAAAAAATTATAAAAAACAATCTTTTTCTTAAGTTTACATAATTTCTACTGACTTGGCAAATGGCATGTATGTGACAATTCAAATGGAGAAATGTCAAAAAAAATGGTGTCACGACATGGGAAAAAATGTGTCTTAGGTGAAAATTGTAAAATTTCCATGCAGAAATGTTCCCATCTTTTGACTTTAGTTTATTAACTAGGCATTCATGCACTTTTATCAGGATTTGCGCTGTTCACTTTTTAATCAATAGAAGCAAAAGTGCCGATCCTTATTAGACTGTATAAATCAGCAAGTCAGTATTTCAGTTATCAGTGTTGAGTGATGTTCATTTAATTCAGCTTTATTTTTGCAACCTTTAACAGTATTGTTGGTAACATGCTTTAACCTCTTTATGCTTGCTCAGCACTGTCACACTGTGGAATATTGGTTTAAGCCTCAATAACAGCCTGTATAAACTAAATCTGGTGTTCAACGAAGCACATTACATTTGTAAGGGGAATAACTTCTTTTTAAAGTTTAGGCGACATTAAGGTTCATGTTAAAGTTGCATTTGAAAGCAGCATAACTCTAAAAATAGTGAAACAGGAGTTACCATTTTTGTTGTCATCATGCAGATGATATATATGAATAGGACAAGTACTTTCTGAGTTATAGGAAACATTAAATATCATATTTAAGTTGCAATTATATGGGGCATAACTCAAAAACTAGTAAAACAGGAGTTATCATTCTTGATGCCATCTGTGTAAATGCAATGATATATCCAAGCATTAAGTGAATAGGACAAGAATTTTCCAAGATTGAGACAACATTAATTATTATTTTAAAGATGCATTTATAATGGGCATAGCTCAAAAAACAGTGGAACAGGAATTATTATTCTTGTTGCCACTGACTGCTGTGTTAATACAGATGATATATTCCAAGTAATAAGTGAATACGACAAGTACTTACCAAGTTTTAGACAACATTAAGTTTCATGTTAAA
This sequence comes from Corbicula japonica, assembly GCA_038501625.1. Lineage (NCBI taxonomy): Eukaryota > Metazoa > Mollusca > Bivalvia > Venerida > Cyrenidae > Corbicula > Corbicula japonica. The sequence continues at coordinate 1,104,740 of JAZAYU010000125.1, forward strand.
ATGGGGGGCCTACTGGATGATGCCCTGGTCCGGCTCCGCCATGGACACCACCACCAGACAATAGGATCCCTACTTGTCTACCTGCAATCGCAGCAACACAAAAAACACTTGAGCCTCAGCCAGTGACAGCCTGTACAATTACCAAAGACTCACCTAGATCAGCCGTGGCCAGCATGTTTCCAGACATCTTCACCTCGTCAAACTTGGCAAACACCTGGTTCAGTCTAAAAATATACAATCAGTTTACTGGTTTATATTTACATTCCTATTGATTTCTTCGTTTAAAAAAATTCGGTTCATTTTGCATGAACCGCATGACCCGTAATGACGTCAGTAACGTCATGGCTGTTACTATTGAAAACTCCCACGTATTACTCCCCCTTTTCACTTAATACTAATTTTTGAAAGAGTTCGACTTAAGTTTATTTAAAGAAAAAAATGAATAAAATGTAAATATAAGTAATGATTCTTATTTTGGTGCGGTTCATGCAGATTGGACGTGCACGCGAGAGCTGGCAAATTTACCATAAAGCGCTAGCGCGCTTTATGGATTTGCAAGCTCTCGCGTGCACGTCCAATCTGCATGAACCGCACCAAAATAAGAATCATTCCTTAAATTACTGCTGTGACATTTAATTTCGATGGGACAAATTTTTGTGCAAAATCCAAAAATGTTCTATTCGGTCAGCTATAAATTTGCCGGCTGTATGTTTTCTATTAAGACAAATTAATACATGGTGTTATTTTCTTGGGGTAAAATTTGTGCGATAATGCAAGCACAAAATGCAGGGGTACCACTTGCTGCTGAACCTCAGGGGTCATTTTGATCATTTTTAGGGAACTCTGCTAATCAAAACCAAAATACTCCTAATTTAAGGTAAAAATGCCCCTTTAGCTTAAATCAAACCGGTCAAAGTAAGTGATTTTGGAAATTTCAAGAGTCAAAGGGTCATCTCCCAGGTCGAATGGAAACCCTGAAATATATGTAAAAGTTAAACCAGCACAAAATAATGATACCACACTAATTCAGAAGCTAGCCAAATAAAGCCCTAATACAGATTTTATCACATGTGTGACCACTGTAGATCCAGATCAGCCTCAACAACCATTACAGTGGCATCAACACGAGGCTGGGTGGTATAGGTCCCCCCATCCCAATATTATTCATATGACAAGACTATTTTTAGCAGTTTAGCATTTTATCATTTTAGGTAAGAAACCCCCTTCTATTTTCAAAGATAACAAGACCACTGCTTCATTCGTTGTTCTGAAGCAATAGGAAAGGAGGCCTAACCCAGAGAGGTGTTTTTTACAGCTCCGTCTGTGATATCTGTTGTTTGCATTTTGTACTATTGGGCAATTATCGACTCGTGATGTTGTTATGTTCCCATTTTACAACAAAGTGTACATTTATGTTTGTGTATTATTTTATGTAAACTTAAAACAAGAGCCAGTCGGAAACGACTGCAAGCTCGACTATTCGAAAAGTCAGAATTATTAAGCACATTGTAACTGGGCTTCATTTAAACTGGGGAGTGATTCAGGAGTTTATGACACCTCCAACAAACACACATGAACAAAAGTTTCTTAATCCAAGTTAGGAAATAAATAAATTACACTTAATTTATTATTGTAGATTTTTTTAGGGTTAACACAACCCAGCCCATAAACCCCTGATCCGACACCCATCAACCTACTATCCCTGCCCACCTAAAGTGGTGTGGCGTGGTGAAGTACAGTATGGTATGCTGGTTGCTGGTGTTGTCATTGTTGGTGTTGTTACTGGCGGTGGTAGTGTTGTTGCTGGTGGTGGGGGTGTTGGTGTTGTTGTTGTTGTTGTTGGTGGTGGTGTTGATGTTGGTGGTGGTGTTAATGTTGTTGGTGGTGGTATTGGTGTTGCTGGTGTTGTAATAGTATAGTAATAGTAATAGCATAGTAATAGTATAGTAATAGTAATAGTATAGTTATAGTAATAGTAATAGAATAGTAATAGTATAGTATAGTAATAGTATAGTATAGTAATAGTATAGTATAGTAATAGTATAGTATAGTAATAGTATAGTAATAGAATAGTAATAGTAATAGTAATAGTCTCGGTCTCGACAAGGTCTGGGTCTCGGTCTGGGTCTCGGTCTGAGTCTCGGTCTGGGTCTTGGTCTCGGTCTGAGTCTCGGTCAGGGTCTCGGTTGAGGTATCGGTCTCGGTTTGGGTCTCGGACTCGGTTTGGGTCTCGGACTCGGTTTGGGTCTCGGTCTCAATCTCGGTTTGGGTCTCGGTCTCGGTTTGTGTCTCGGTCTCGGTTTGTGTCTCGGTCTCGGTTTGTGTCTCGATCTCGGTTTGTGTCTCGGTCTCGGTTTGGGTCTCGATTTGGGTCTCGGTCTCGATTTGGGTCTCGGTCTCGATTTGGGTCTCGGTCTCGATTTGGGTCTCGGTCACGGTTTGGGTCTCGGTCTCGGTTTGGGTCTCGGTCTGGGTTTGGGTCTCGGTCTCGGTTTGGGTCTCGATTTGGGTCTCGGTCTCGGTTTGGGTCTCGGTCTCGATTTGGGTCTCGGTCTCGATTTGGGTCTCGGTCTCGATTTGGGTCTCGGTCACGGTTTGGGTCTCGGTCTCGGTTTGGGTCTCGGTCTGGGTTTGGGTCTCGGTCTGGGTTTGGGTCTCGGTTTGGGTCTCAGTCTCGGTCTCGGTTTTGGTCTCGGTCTCGGTTTTGGTCTCGGTTTTGGTCTCGGTCTCGGTTTGGGTCTCGGTCTCGGTTTGAGTCTCGGTCTCGGTTTGGGTCTCGGTCTCGGTTTGGGTCTCGGTCTCGGTTTGGGTCTCGGTCTCAGTCTCGGTTTTGGTCTCGATCTCGGTTTTGGTCTCGGTTTGTGTCTCGGTCTCGGTTTGTGTCTCGGTCTCGGTTTGGGTCTCGGTCTCGGTTTGGGTCTCGGTCTCGGTTTGGGTCTCGGTCTGGTCTGGTCTGGTATAGTATAGTATAGTATAGTATAGTATAGTATAGTATAGTATAGTATAGTATAGTATAGTATAGTATAGTATAGTATAGTATATGCCCCCACCCACCCCACAATTTCTCAACACTTTCAACCAAAGTATGTAAAGTACATGTGTTTTAAACATTTTCTAAAGCATTACATATGAAAAACACTAACATTGAACCTTTAACAATTATTTATAAGTCTTAATTCTAATTTCAAGTGAAAAGGGGCAAAAACCAAAAATTCTAAGTCGAAAAAGGGCAATAATTTGAACAAAATTGAAGTTAGAGTTATGGTTCTTGGCATACAAACTTCAAATATGATGATGAACAAGTGTTGAAAGTTTTAAAGCTGTAGTATAAGTAGTATGGAAGTTATGGGTTTGTACAGTAGCTTGCATGCAAACTTTAACCTGAAATTCTAAGTCAAAAAGGGGCATAATTTGAACAAAATAGAAGTTAGAGTTATGGTTCTTAGCATACACACTTGGGATATGATGATGATCAAGTGTTGAAAGTTTCAAAGCTGTAGTGTAAGTAGTATTGAAGTTATTAGTTTGTATAGTAGCTTGCACGCAAACTTTAACCTGTAATTCTAAGTCGAAAAAAGGGCCATAATTTGAACAAAAGTAAAGTCAGAGTTATGGTTCTTGGTATACACACTCGGGACATGATGATGAACAAGTGTGCCAAGTTTTAAAGCTGTACTATTAGTAGTATTGAAGTTATGAGTTTGTACAGTAGCTTGCACGCAAACTTTAACCTGAAATTATAAGTCAAAAAAGGGCCATAAGTTGATCAAAATGAAAGTTAGAGTTATGGTTCTTGGCATACACACTCCAGACATGATGACGAAGAAGTGTGCCAAGTTTAAAAGATGTAGCTATAGTAGTTTTTAAGATATAGGTAGGTTGCACGTAAACTTTAACCAAAGCGGGACGCCGACGCCGACGGCGACGCCGACGCCGACGCCCAAGTGAGTACAATAGCTCGACATATTCTTCGAATAGTCGAGCTAAAAATGTGCTGTTGTTTGTCGCTTGATAATTTTGTTGTTGTTTTTTTTTCAATGTATTCTTTGCACCCATTTTGAAAATGTATATTTGTTCACTATTTGCAATTGATTATGTGCTTGTGTTTGATAAGATGTAGTTTTGCAATAAGAGTTAACCCACCAAAAATTCCTTTTCTTTTTTTCTTTTTTTTATTTGTGCCACATTATGCATATTGTCCTTTTTGCACGTTGACATAACATGATGATAAAACATTTCTGTTCACTCCTGGACAAGAATGAGCTGGGTTAAATTGACAGAATAATTAAATCTTTGATTTATTTAAGGATGTTAACCCTTTACTCCATCGTCAATAGAATAAGGCTGTTACCCAATTGGCTATTCAGAACACCCAAGAAATCTGATAATGTTCTTTACTATTTACTTTTAGATTCATTATATTGTTTCTGACTACCAAGAGGCCAGCGTAAATCCAGATTGGTTGGCATAGATATGCAAGCTGCTCTGGATCTAAGTTTCTACCTCAACTTACAGGTGATACAAAAATGTAACTGTGACCCCCCCCCCCCCCCCCCCCCCCCCCCCCCGCCTTTATTTAGAGTACTTTTGAGACTGGTCAAAAATTGTCACCTTAGTGCAATAACAGTATAAGTACCATATAAAAAAGAACTCGTAACATTTTTGCACCTGAGAGACGATAAAGCCTAAATAGTGGCACAGTCTTTATTTGGAAGTGTAAACTTGTGCTCAACTGTAAGAAGAGTACAATGAATTAGAGGTTTTGATATTGGATTGGCCTCATTTTTGGGTTGGCCTAAATTTGGTGTTTTACTGTATTCTGATTTAAATTTTATCTATAGAAAACAAGGCAAAAGGATAACAAAGAACGACTACGGCACAAATTTGATTTTACTCTATAACCCTTTCCTGGATATATACGCATTTGAACGCATGTGCGACCAGTGTAGATCCAGATCAGCCAGCACATCTGTGCCGTCTGATCAGGATCTGCACTGGTCGCATTTTGGTTAAAAATAACCTAATGAATCAAAATGCGAACAGTTTAGATCCTGACCAGATGGCACGGATGTGCCGGCTGATCTGGATCTAAACTGTTCGCCCTAGAAATAAAGGTGTATCTGTACAGGAAAGGGTTAAACTTGAATGACTTTCCATTCGTGGGGCAATACCTTTCTAGAAAAGGGTTTTTCAAACTAGAGAAAGCAAGAATAAATAAAGGCCACTACACAATCAACTACAAACTTGAATGACATTGATGTTTAAGAACAACGCCTCTCAAGGAGAGGCCATTATACATAATCTACAAAACACACTAAAACAGGAACAGGAATGTCTATTGTTGAATATTAATGATTATTACATGAACTATAAATAGACGCAACGCGATTGGTCACATCCCCAAAATAACCGAGTCCATAAATCTAGATATTGACCAGCTTTCGCTGATATTGACCTGTCTATAAATAGAATGCGAAAGTTTCCATCTTTTATATTATTTATAGTTCATATAACTATTTATAGTTCATGTAATAAAACAGTTATTTACTTATTAGCTGGGAAATATGCTGTTGATATTGACCGCAAAAATCGTTATTGACCTCGGCTATCGCCTCGGTCAATAACGATTTTTTAGGTCAATATCACAGCATATTTCCCAGCTAATGAGTAAATAATTGTATAATATCATATACTCTATGAATTTAAAGCATTCTGATTGGTCGAGAGCTCCGTACTCGCGAGTCCGAAAAAAGTGATAACTACCCCGGGAATTAATAACTACCATTGCTATCATCATCATCATCATCATCATAATCATCATCATCATCATCAGAATGCTTTAAATTCATAGGGTATATGATATAACAAGTAAATACTAATATTGAGGTCGATATGTAGTTTTGCGGACCTAGGCAGTGTGATATCGACCTCGGACTTCGTCCTCGGTCGATATCACACTACCCAGGTCCGCCAAACTACATATCGACCTCAACATTAGTATTTATTTGTATAATATTAGTTGTTGAAATATTGAGGAACATCAATTGTTTACATTTTTCTTTGACAGTTTTTCACTGTGGGACAGTCCTACGTTCCTAAAGAAGGTAACATCTAGCTTCCCCTACATGTGTGGAACTGTACAAGACCATAGGAAGAATGACACAGCAGATATTTGTTTTTCTCACATTCCTTCCGGTGTGGGAGTGTAATAACAAGCCTTATACATGTACATTTTTTGATATATAACTAGTTATATATCAAAGCTGAATCACTATTCATCCACGTTTTCAGCAATCAGAACAAATTTATAACTAGAATGTATCCTCGGACACTAATGTCTCCACTGCTGCAACAAAGAAAGACAGAAAGAGCCATAACTGTTGTTAAAATGGTCGCAGGAAAAAATCCTTTCTTTATGATCATCTACACATCCTGCTTGATCATCTGTGCCAGTTTGAAAGATTGTTTCGAAGGGGTTGATGCCACAATATCGAGCTAGAGTAAGTACGCAAAATTAAACCCTAGCAAAATCAAACCATTTGGATATCTAGTCTTATTAGAATAATACAATTGCATGAATTTAAGCCCTCATGAAAATGTCACTTATGTCATTTTGCGCGAATTTTGAACCCCGCAAAATTAAATGATACAACAGTAGCTTTCTGACATCTTGATTATTCCGTAAAATAGCAATAGGCCGGCAGTCTATGATGAAATCTTTGATCAAACCTTTATATGGAGAAAAGGGATAATCCAACAAGGGGTTAATGAAAATGATTGGGCTGCGAAAAAATTTTCTTTGTCAATTTTAACATCTACCTTTGAGGAGCAATGCCTTTCTTGGAAAGATCGTTTCTCACTTTCTCCCCAACATGCCGGTAGATTTCTGCCAGTGTATTTACAGCAGCTTCCCTAACCTGAAATAGGACAATATAATGCAATGCATGACAACATAAAAGCAACAAGAGGGCCATGACGGCCCTATATCGCTCACCTGAGTACAAAAGTACTCTCAGCTTGTGGTTTCAGACAAGAAGATTTTTAAAGTTTTTCCTATACAAGTCTATATAAAATGAAGTGACCCCTGGGGCGGGGCCAATTTTGACCCCAGGGAAATAATTTGAACAATCTTTGTAGAGTTCTACTAGAGGATGCTAAATGCCTAATATCTAAGCTCTAGGCCTTGTGGTTTCAGACAAGAAGATTTTTAAAGTTTTTGCTATATAAGTCTATGTAAAATGAAGTGACCCCTGGGGCGGGGCCAATTTTGACCCCAGGGAAATAATTTGAACAATCTTTGTAGAGTTCCACTAGAGGGTGCTAAATGCCAAATATCTAAGCTCTAGGCCTTGTGGTTTCAGACAAGAAGATTTTTAAAGTTTTTCCTATATAAGTCTATGCAAAATGAAGCGACCCCTAGAGCGGGGCCAATTTTGACCCCAGGGAAATAATTTGAACAAACTTTGTAGAGTTCCACTAGAGGATGCTAAATGCCAAATATCTAAGCTCTAGGCCTTGTGGTTTCAGACAAGAAGATTTTTAAAGTTTTTCCTATATAAGTCTATGTCAAATGAAGTGACCCCTGGGGCGGGGCCAATTTTGACCCCAGGGAAATAATTTGAACAATCTTTGTAGAGTTCCACTAGAGGGTGCTAAATGCCAAATATCTAAGCTCTAGGCCTTGTGGTTTCAGACAAGAAGATTTTTTAAGTTTTTCCTATATAAGTCTATGCAAAATGAAGTGACCCCTAGAGCGGGGCCAATTTTGACCCCAGGGAAATAATTTGAACAAACTTTGTAGAGTTCCACTAGAGGATGCTAAATGCCAAATATCTAAGCTCTAGGCCTTGGGATTTCAGACAAGAAGATTTTTTAAGTTTTTCCTATATAAGTCTATGTCAAATGAAGTGACCCCTGGGGTGGGGCCAATTTTGACCCCAGGGAAATAATTTGAACAATCTTTGTAGAGTTCCACTAGAGGGTGCTAAATGCCAAATATCTAAGCTCTAGGCCTTGTGGTTTCAGACAAGAAGATTTTTTAAGTTTTTCCTATATAAGTCTATGCAAAATGAAGTGACCCCTGGGGCGGGGCCAATTTTGACCCCAGGGAAATAATTTGAACAAACTCTGTAGAGTTCTACTAGAGGATGCTAAATGCCAAATATCTAAGCTCTAGGCCTTGTGGTTTCAGACAAGAAGATTTTTAAAGTTTTTCCTATATAAGTCTATGCAAAATGAAGTGACCCCTGAGGCGGGGCCAATTGTGACCCCAGGGAAATAATTTGAACAAACTTTGTAGAGTTCCACTAGAGGATGCTAAATGCCAAATATCTAAGCTTTAGGCCTTGTGGTTTCAGACAAGAAGATTTTTATAGTTTTTCCTATATAAGTCTATGTAAAATCAAGTGACCCCTGGGGCGGGGCCAATTTTGACCCCAGGGCTATAATTTGAACAATCTTGGTAGAGGACCACTAGGTGATGCTACACAGCAAATATCAAAGTTCTAGGCCTTACGGTTTCAGAGAAGAAGATTTTTTAAAATTTCATGTTCAAAATCTATTTTTAACCTCTGTGACCTAGATAGGCAATGGACTGGAACCATTTGAACAATTTTGGTAAAGCTTCATGCAGGTAACATTCCTGCCAAGTTTCAGCAAGATTGGCCCAGGAGTTCAGGAGAAGAAGTCGTTTGAAGAAAAAGTTGACGACGCACGCACGCACGGACGGACGGACGACGGACGACGGACATCAGGCGATCACAAAAGCTCACCATGAGCACTTCGTGCTCAGGTGAGCTAATAACACAACTCTATATGCAAGATATTGTGCTGTTATCTATGAACTAGAATTTGGGTGTTCCGTGGAACTCATAATCCCATTTCTGTACAGAGGTGAAATGTGAGCATAGTCAGATGTAAGTGTTTCAGAAAGGAGGCTAATTTGGGGCAGTTTTAGGCTAGTAATATACTGATAACCAACTTTCTTTCCAAAATCCCCATGAACATTAAATAATGCTGCTTAAAAAGGGAATTCAAGCACAACTCTACTTAACTATCTCTGGATCCTTTGTGAGACCAATATAGATCCAGATCAGATTACACATACATGCAGTCTGATCTGGATCTGTCAGACGTCCCGAAAGTTGCCAGTCTGAAGGACTTGTCTGGTAAAATTTTAGCCACTCTGACATGACTTTTTATGTTATCAGACCAAACAAAAATTTGAACTTCTTATACTTGCTTATTCCTGTTTAACATGTTTTGGTCCGACAGAATTTATTTCGTTCAGACAGATTTTCACATCTTATCTGACCAAATGTCTGACAATTTTTTTCAACTTTTGGGAAGTCTGTTTGTCAGACCAATATAGATCCAGATCAGACTGCACATAAATGCAGTCTGATCTGGATCTAAAAATTCACAAGATTCTGAAAAAGCTGTGAACTCAGTAGATCTGCAGAGAAGTGTTGTCTGCTCTCGATATACACTGGTGGTAAAGGGGATATGAAGAACCTAGAATGTTTTGTAAATTGGTTCACTGGTTGCTGAGATTTAGTTGGGTCAATATTGACCCCAATGTTCAGGTATCCTCTTTAATGACCTTGAGAACAAGGTCAGGGAGGTCACAATAATGCCAGATTGATTAGAATAGCATCTGGTACCAAATTTACCTGTGGGGTTTGGTCTTCCAACAGTTTACATATAGAAGGGACAATCTTTGAAAGTGTTAAACACCTCGCTCCATGCCTGAAAATACACAACACAACTCAAACTGTGAATAAAGACTCCATGCCAGAAAATAAACAAGACAATTTAAACCGTGAATAAAGATCACTGCAGTTAACCTTTTACTCCGTATAGATGGGTTTTTCTGTATGTGCAAACAGAGTTAAATCAAGATCTTTAGGACAGCGATGCACTCTGATAAGGATTTGTGCTGTTCACTTTTTTAACCCTTTTCTCCATATATGCCTTTAATGCATTGGGCAAACAGAGTAGACCTTGATAAGCCTACATATCAGTGCTATCTGATCAGGATCTGAACTGATTGCTCTTTGATTTATTAGTCTACTTCTTACCAAAAAGCAAACAATTCAGATCCAGGGCTTTTCATCAGAAAATTGGGAAGAGACCCTGGCCTTTCAAATTGGGAAATTAATGCGAGATAATTGTTTATTTTGGGAAAACAAAATAATTTAAAGATGGGTACTCATTAATAAATTTGAATAGTAATAAGTTTTTCAGCTAAAATTTAATTTTTTAAAGCACTTTCTTTTTTCATACGTCAATTTTCAAACTCCTCTCAGAGAATTTTCATCCATTTTAGCACATCTTACCTAGCATTTTGGGAAGATTCTCTGCCACAGTTGGGAAAAATTACTATGTTTTTGGATTGGGAAGTAGCCTTATACAGGCCTCTGTTGTATAAGAATGAAAAGCCCTGAGATCCTCATCAGATGGCAAAGCGAGCTGTGCTGGCTGATCAGGATTCTACACTGTTTGCACATGTGATAAAATGCGCGTAGTAAGGGTTAATCCATCAAAGAGCAAAATGAGTAGATCCTTATAAGACTGAATGACTCAGCACATAAAATATTGGAAGACAGAAAAGAGTTAACTCAATAATCCTACAGCGGTCTCAGTAAGAGGCAGAAGGCATCGATTATCCTGATGGCAAAACTGACCATATGCCCAAGCTTTTCCATTGGAACTACTGCCATTTTGACTTCTTTTAGATTCATGGTTATTTCTGTCCAAGAAGCGAACAGTGTAGATCCAGTTAAGTCAGCACAGATCTGCTGTCAGATCTGGATCTACATTGGTCACCTATGGGATAAAAATGTCTATCCATAGGATCAATGATTATAAATGAATACTGATACTGAACTGGAAGCTTTTTTAGATATATTGCTAGTACACAATTCAGTGACTGACCTATATTTAAAAATGTCTATTACCTATAAAATGCCCTCTTTATGTGTTAATTACCAAACACCACTTTCCCAATAATGCATGGACTGCAAATATTCAAAGTTCTCACTTTATGATACATTGCTAATAAACGATTCAGTTACTGACCAATATTGCTATTACACGATTCAGTGACTGACCTATATTTAAGGATGTCTGTTACCTACAAAATGCCCTCTTTATGTGTTAATTAGCAAACACCACTTTCCCAATAATGCATGGACTGCATATATTCAAAGCTCTCACTTAAAGGCCCAATAAACTTTTTTTTTTCATTGTGAAAATTAATTAACCACGTTGACCCTTTTCAAAAGAAAGTATAAATGACCATATATTTATGTTCTCAAACAATCCCCAATCATTGAGACCCGGTCCAAACTGTATTTTTGTAGCCCATAAAATTACTAACCAATGTTTACAATCACTCGGCAAAAAGTTATCGGTTTTTTCCGTACGTGGGCCATAAGAACGCAGAACGCGGTGACGTCATCCCGGTAACGGCTTTTAGTGGGGAATACGTCTTAAATTTATGCACTGTTGCATAATTAGTGACCGTCGCCTGCCGAGAGTTGCCGAAAATCAGCTCGGAAAGATTCGCTGTTTGTTTTGTAATAAAGATAAACGATCCGCAAAACATGCTGCAAATCAATAAGATAATACCCTTTTCTTATTGTAAGGTTTATTTTTTGTGTTATTATGCATACAGGTGAAATCTAAAATGTTTAGGTTAATAAAAAATATGCTGTTTGACAAGTTTATTGGGCCTTTAATGATACATTGCTAATACACAATTCAGTTACTGACCTATATTGCTATTACACGATTCAGTGACTGACCTAATTTAAGAATGTCTGTTACCTACAAAATGCCCTTTTTATGTGTTAATTACCAAACACCGCTTTCCCAATGATGCATGGGCTGCATATATTCAATGACGTCATGGAACTATAGTTAATTATCATCCAAAAGTTCATAAATGAAAGGTGATCTTAATGAATTTTTCTACTGTTGATTGTGGAGAGCAGGAAAATGTGTCTAACCATTTATTCTAAATATATGCCTTTTATTACATGGTGACCAGTTTCGATCCAAATCAGCCAGTACATCTGTGCCATCTGATCTGGATCTACCGTGTTCGCCTCCTGGTCAGATATAACCTAATGAATCTAAAAGTGAACAGTTTAAGAGCAGATTGCACAGATGTTCTGGCTGATTTGGATCTAAACTGCATCTATGGAGTAACTAGCCTCCAGTTATCTAAGTTTCTTCACATGCTTGTTCTTTTAATAATTGCCATTTCGATTTTATAAATAAATGTTTATCTTAATAAGAAGTTAGCAAGTTCCATTTTCAACAAAAATAATTTAATAGTTACTGCTATGGGGATGTAAAACAATGCATTTTCAAGTGGCCTTAGGGTCATTTTTTCAGAGACTGACCTATTTATCAACTGCAAGCGCTGAATTTAGTAACGATTTACAATAAACAGGTATCAGATGTTCAACAAACTATCTGACAAACACCTTTTTAATTAAATTTTCTCAGAAGCCAAAGTGTGATAGATTTACAAACGTCATTGGGCCATAAGGGTCCTATTGATAATGAAGAACCAATTAACAAAAAGAAAAAAAGGAAAAAGGGTTCAAAATTAGAGCTCTAGGTTTTTTTCAATCTCACTAAAGTCAGATCTAACAAAATGTTAGATCTGATGACGGCCCGCAGACACAGTACATAAGCGATAACGGTTTTCCCCGATTACTGTTTTTAGAAATTGTCAGCACAGGAATCATGATTTATAACGCTCGCAAAATTATCTGAAGATGTCATTACATTAGAAATGAATGCAATACTCTATAACACACATAAATCTTCAATAAAATATGTCTTACGCAGGCCGTCAACACTTTTCCTGGTTTAAAATACTATGTTTACTTTCACTTTTGCGAGTGTGTAGGCGACAATCTGTTTGGTTCAAAGGGTTAGTGATAAAAGCACGTTTTAGTTACTCGTCGTCAGATCCTGATAGCGTAGCGGTTTTCAGTAGATGATTTTAATCAGATTGGTTTTCTTTGTTCCACAGTGCAAAAAAGGGTTTCAATTAAATTTTCTCACAACCAAGTTGCAATGCAATAAAAATTCTGTTGTTATTATTGTTAAAACCTTTTACTCAATATATACGGCTTTAATCAAAAGGTGATCAGTTTAGATCTTGATCCAGCTGCCACACCTAAATCACTGATCTGGATCAACAATGTTTGCCTATTGGTCAGAAATAACCTTATGAATCTAAAAGCAATAAGTTTAGATCCTGATCAGATGGCATAGAAGTGGTGGCTGATCAGGATCAACACTGTTCGACTGTGCCATAAAAGGGTATATATTAACCCTTTCCTCCATATATACGCCTTTTTATGCATGTGAGAGCAGTTTAGATCCTGATGAGCTGGCACATCTGTGCCATCTGAATTAGGATCTGCACTGGTCGTTATTTGGTCAGAAATGGCCTAGTAAATCAAATAGCAAACAGTGCAGATCCTGATCAGATGGCATAGATGTGGTGGCTACACTGTTCGAATGTACAATAAAATGGTATATATAATAAGGAATAAGTTTAGCTATCCTGGTTCCCAATGATAATAAAAAACAAACAGGCAAAAATGGACAAACTGAAGTTCTGGATGTTTTGAAGTGGGTGCCTCGACTTTCTGCAGAACTGGCATAAAACAAAGCTAAGAATCTTATAAGCTAATCTTAACCCATTACTCCATATAAATGCCTTTTAACATGTGTTACCAGTGTAGATTTAGAACAGCTAAAACATCTGTGCCATCTGATCAGGATCTGCTCTGTTAACATTTTCTTAGCATGTGAAAACCCCCGACACAAATGTTATTTACAGAGCTGAATAGTTAGATTGATTAGTTAGGTAAAAAAAAAACCAGCTTTTACATCCATCACGCTAAAGGACATTCCCTCCTCAGTGGTGGTACTGCCTTACTATAAAGCACAACCCCCACCCCTCACAAAATGACCAAAATATCAAAAAACTGTTAATATTTAAGCAAAGTAAAATTTTCCTACTACATTCTATTTAGTAAATGCCAACAACCTAGCCCACGATGAGGTATAATAACATTTTGAGAACAACAACAACCCAGCCCATGACAAGTTATATTTACATTAAGTGAGCATCAACAACCCAGCCCATGGAAAGATGCTGGTCGTAACATACCTATTTATGGTATTCTGTAAACAGAGCAGCACACCCTCTCGTACATGCCAGAGCTTGTGGGTAAAGGTCCCCATTATCCTTTCAAACACATACTGCAACAGAAAATATATCATACTCGCATACAGAATTCTGAAAACAAATGAAAAATATGTATTACTTTTACTGTGATTATCATTTAATTTTGCAAGAACACATTTTTTGTATAGGTGCTAATGACATTTTTATGGTGACATATATTCATGCAGTTATATTTTTCTTATAAGCTATAACATGGTTGGTTAAAGGGGTAGACTCACGAAGGCTCAAAATTGGCCTAAAATTATCTCCAGTGTTTTTTTTCTCTTTTGGGGGAAGGGGGTCGCAGCCCTTTGGAGGGGGAAAATTGCGACGCAACAAAAGGAAAGGGGGAATATTTGGAAGATACATTGTACTTGCAGCCTGTCAAACACAACATAACAAAGTATTCACTGATCTTTTAATTCAAAGAAAGTCTGTGGTAAACAGTGAAATGTCTTTTCCTGTCTGCAAATTTATCAATTATTCTTGTCATTGTATTCTCCATCAGTGGCGTATCCATTAAACATATCCAAAATTCAGATTTATCATCTTCACTATCGAACAGTGCTTAACAGACTTCGGCAAAGGGGGAATTTTTGTGGATGTGGGGGAAAAATATATACTATTTTGAGGGGGGAATGGGGCCCTATATCTCCAAATATTTGGCATAAAAAAAACACTGATCTCAAAGTTTCAAATTGCATTTACATCACTGAAAGTGTGCTTTTTATAATCTTTAAAGGTTGTTTTCTTAAAAAGATAAAACGTGAAGATGAACCCATAAACCAAAATGAAAAATTAAGTATGTCATATATGTCTGAAATTTGAAAATGTTTGCCAAAATGCAATTTTTTGTTAATTTTTCTTCATATTTTGGTGATTTTCATATTGGGCACAGGCTTCGACCAAACTAATTTTAAAAATTTTCTTTGTATAAATGTGTGCTGAATTCATGGTTAAAATTTGATTTTGGTCGAGATGTGTGCCCTTATCGAAATCCTCTAAAATCTGTTGTGAAAATGGACAAAAATATGAATTTTTGCACATTTTCCTCCTTTTTAGCAATTTTGATGGCCCCTTGTCAAACACCTTTAGCAGTAATCAATATAAAATTTTAAGATATGAACAGTATAACTATTTATGTATTTCATGGCATTAAAATTTAAGATATGTAATAAAATTTTAAATTTTACATATTTTTAGGCCAATATTAGGCCTTCGTGAACCTACTCCTTTGACTGGGCTTTAACTTAACCCATTCCCGTACAGAAACACCTTTATTGCTAGGGCGAACAGTTTAGATCCAGATCAGGATCTAAACTGTTCGCTTTTTGATTCATTAGGTTATTTCTGACCAAAATGCGACCAGTGCAGATCCTGATCATCGACGGACGAACCCCCCTCACAAAAGCTCACCCTGTCACTACGTGACAGGTGAGCTAAAAAGCAAACAGTGCAGATCCTGATCAGACGGCACAGATGTGCACTGATCTGGATCTACACCCTTCACCCACGCAATAAAGGTGTGGAGGAAAGGATTAAAAGTTGGATGAAGTAATAATCTAAACAAACCTGAGGAGTTGAAGCCGGCATCATCAACTTTAACAACAGCTGTTGAGCTTGTTCTCTGACCTGTCGAATAAAATATTTACTTACATTGTAAAGGTCAAAATAAAATATTTGTTTACATTGTAAAGGTCAAAACATATCATTGCTTTAAGTGCAAACATAATTTATGTAATTTTGAAATATGAAGAAGATATAAAGGATATTTGTTTTTCCATTGTTAGTTAGAAATATATTTCACCGAGTGAGCTCCAGAATTTGTATTTTCACAAGTGCAAAGCCATCTTTCTATCTTTCACTGGTAAAAACAAATTTTCTTTTTATTTTATGCTTTTAGTGCACAATTCATGCAAATTAGACAGCTCTGAACGTTCTTATTTGGAATGTTATGTGCGTACCAACGTGAAAAAAACAGTGAAAATAAAAATGATATTCCACTATTTGAAAACATTGAAATACCACTTTTATTTCACCAGGAAAATTCTATAATTCACTGGAAAGCATAAAATAAATACCATTATTGCACTAAGCTGATGATATAAGCATTACTGCCATATTTTGATTAGTTAAAAGCAGATGTGTATCAATTAATGACTGAATAACAATTCATCAGGATATGGAAAACATTTGGGTTGTTGAAAGTGCGCAAAGCCAGACAGATACAATAAATTATTGATTAATTTACAACCCTTAATATTCTCCTGATTAGATGGCACAGATGTGCCCCTGATCTGGATCTAAACTGTTCGCCCTCGAAATTAAGGTGTATCTATGGAGGAAAGGGTTAATCATCTTTCATGTTCGTGCTGTTGAATTGTGGATATACAGACCAAACTAAGAATTCAAGAATCCGATTGGTCTAAACTGACAACATTCTCATAATTGACCAATGGGAAGCCTGAGAGCTCAGACTGGTTTCCATTCTCAGTTTTATAACCTTGGAGCCTTGGACAATAGTGTACACACCTGTTCTTTGGAGTCTCCCAGTCTATCCACACATGCTGGCAACACTGCAAATACAAACAACAAATTCATTCTTCTTTAAAACATTCAGAATTCATTATTGAATGTGTGAATATTATAGTAATTATTATTATACTGTCAAGAAATTTCCTTAAATTTAATTGGATGATTTGCCATCGATGTTAGTCTGTGTCAATGAATCGGCTGTAAACACAAAATGTCTTTACTTTAGTTTCCCCATTTGGCCTTCCATCTTTTGTTGTCATTCGCCACATTTTGAATTTCAGGGAAATTGCTTATAATTTATTGTTAACTCATTCACCTAATTTCTTAGCCAAAAGTGACCACAAGGCCTAAATTTTGATAAATTTTACAGAGAACCTGTAGGCAATGCATCATATAAAATTGTATGGCATATTTTCCTTGAAGTTCAGGGATATACTCGAACTCTGTATTATTGATGCATCTCTATTACCGACGTAAATTAGTTACATGTATGTATTTTTGCGTATCCATATTCGATAGCCATGACCAAGAAATGCCAAACTCTGTCATTTTTTTGGTAAATATTTGGTTGATATGTTCTATTTTTTCAGCAAAATATATAAGTAATGAACTAATATTGAACTGCATAAAGATCATTGATAATCTGAACAAGTATGTCGATAATATAGTGTTCCAGGCTAAATGATTTTAAATTAATTCCATTGCATTGCTATAGCAGCCAAAAATCTGCCACTGAGAACCAGATGTAAAGAAAACAAATAAATTAAAGATGAACCCTCTAGTTTATTTTTAAAAAATTTCCCCTTTTCCCAAAATGACACAAGTTTTTTCCCCTAAAAAGGTAAAGGCTACTTCCCACATTCTTGAAAAAAATAAATGTTTCTCCAAGAATTAACAGTGATATTCAGAATCAAAAATACACAGAATTAAAATGTTGGGGTGACAGCATGGGTGGGTTGGGCAGAGGGGAAAAGAAATATTACCTGTGACCACATGGGGCTGGTGGGGTGGGAGGAGGGGAGAAGAAACATTACCTGTGACCAAATGGGGCTTGTGGGGTGGGAGGAGGGGAGAAGAAACATTACCTGTGACCACATGGGGCTGGTGGGGTGGGAGGAGGGGAGAAGAAACATTACCTGTGACCACATGGGGCTGGTGGGGTGGGAGGAGGGGAGAAGAAACATTACCTGTGACCACATGGGGCTGGTGGGATGGGAGGAGGGGAGAAGAAACATTACCTGTGACCACATGGGGCTGGTGGGGTGGGAGGAGGGGAGAAGAAACATTACCTGTGACCACATGGGGCTGGTTGGGTGGGAGGAGGGGAGAAGAAACATTACCTGAGAACACATGGGGCTGGAGGGGTGGGAGGAGGGGAGAAGAAACATTACCTGAGAACACATGGGGCTGGTGGGGTGGGAGGAGGGGAGAAGAATCATTACCTGTGACCACATGGGGCTGGTGGGGTGGGAGGAGGGGAGAAGAAACATTACCTGTGACCACATGGGGCTGGTGGGGTGGGAGGAGGGGAGAAGAAACATTACCTGTTACCACATGGGGCTGGTGGGGTGGGAGGAGGGGAGAAGAAACATTACCTGAGACCACATGGGGCTTAAACTCCTCTCCCATACGATCAATCATCAAACAGAGTATCTCCAATCCATTCATGGATATCTGAAAATAAATACAGAAAATTAGTCTGGTTCACCTAGAATCCAGATCATTTAACTGAGATTGAAAACCAGTCCCCAATTTCAGAGAAGCTGATGAAATTTAGCTCTAATATTGAAAACCAGTCTGCAATTCAAAGCAGCTGATTGATTGAAATGCAACTCTCAGTCTGTTTCCCCTACAACCAATCAAAAACCAAAGATTTAAGACTGAGCAGTATACAATGTCAATAAGAACAACTCTGTCACCATAATGACAAAGCATAATAAACCAAAGATTTAAGACTGGTATTCATTATCAAAGTAAAATTTTGAACCCTGGGAAACACCAAGAGTGGAAACCAGTCTCCAAATTGACCAATCACAAGCCAAAGATGTCAGACTGCTCTCCAATCTCAATTAAATTTATTTTTTGTTATCATTATAACAGGAATTAAAACATAAGTAAAGAAAATCTTAATTCAGAAAATAGGACAGTTCATTACAGAAAATCTCAAAGCAGCACTTGAAATATCTGAAACCTGCCAAAGAATCTGGGTCTTATGGTCAGAATTGCCAGGGAAAATCCCAACCCTCCACCCTGGCCTAGTTTGAGATCACTATGTGAAGACCCAGATCAGCTTGCGCATCTACACAGACTGATCAAGATCTACCTTTTTTGCTGTTCAGTTAATAAAATAATAGTAAAGTCACTAAATTTCTGTATAACAGTGATATGAACAATATATGGACTTGCCAAATTTGAAAGAAAGTAGAGTCCCCTAACAGGTTTAAAGTTATAAAACCGAACACTATACTTGCCAGCATATGCCTTAAAATCTTGTCTGACAAACATACTGAACTTGAAAAAACTCTTCCCTTCACACATGGATCATTGCAATCCATTCCACTGTTTATTCCAGTATGTGCATATCTCTTAAGAATTTTCTCAAAAACCATTTTGCAAAATACACAACAGATTCCACTATTAGCAAAATCTGCAGAGACACGCCTTTACGGAATTGTCTGTGTCTGTTATTTCAGCAGCTCTGTTGTTCTATATATATTGATTATCACTGAATTTCCCTGAACGTCCCTGACAACACTTGTAATGCAGTATTGCAAAAATTAAAGAAGCTTATTTCTCCCCTCCCCCTTTCTCCAAAAACAAAGACAACTTCATGGATTTTAATGGCTTAAAAAGCAGGGGTCAAATGGTCCCTGCTGAGACTTTTTCAAGGGATCAAATCAGATGGTTGTGAGAAATGTGTTTTATTCCATGAACTTTAACCCTTTACTCCATGGGATATGGCTGTTATCCATGTAGAAACATTGTAGATCCAGATCAGCTGGCACATCTTAGCCGTCTGATTGGGATCTTCCCTGATCACTTTTTGATTCATCTGGTTATTTTTGACCAAGAAGCAAACAGTGTACATCCTTTTCAGATGATATGCTGGCTGATCTGGATCTACATTGTTCACCCAAGTGAATCAAGGCATATATATGTTGTAAAGCGTTAAGATTCTATCCATTAGCCATTACAATCTGATTCTTTTATGAACCAGTTATGCATTGATTTTAATCTTGGCAGACATAAAATATTCGGCAGACATAAAATATTCAAGTTTTCAGACTCTTGAAAATATATTATATCATTTCACTCTAGGGATTTCTATAGCTTTTAACAATCAGGGGCCTGTTGAGAATTTTCAGGGGTCATATTCAGATTTGCATGAGTAAAACCTTGTTTTCTATAAATTTTACTACAGGGTTGCCAGCACCAAGGATGAAAAAAATTCCCTGACTTTTCCCTGACTTTTCACTGACCAAATCAGGGTTTTCACTGACCAATAATACCGAACGTATTCACAAGATTCAACCAATACTTCTAAGATAATTGGCAAATAATGTATTCTTATTCTTCATACAGAAACTATATAAACAACATACATGTAGTACTTGTATAAAGCAAGAGATTATCACAACTGAAGCTTAAGTATCCATTATTCACAAATGCAGAGTAAAAGAAAAATACATAATCTGTAAAATGGGCAAGCAAACAACATACCATTTTACGCAAGTAAAACAACCCCTCAAACAGAATGCCCATACATGTTTCCTTCATGTTGTAAAAAAAAAATTATACATAACTCAAATACAATGCTGTTTACACCATACAAGTGAAACGAAAACACAATTTAGCCTGTGCTTGGATAAACTTTGAAAAAAAAATGCATGTAGGTTTTGAAGATCCCTGTTCCAATCCAATAAATATTAATAATTAATAGTCTGATCCAATTGAAGAATATGTCAACCACATAGCCTAATGGAAAATAGGTCAGTTGATGCAGAATGTGTGCTTAAATTCTCAAATTAATCTAGAGAAAAATTTTGAAGTTTTTGTCACAAGATTAAAAAAATCATGCACCTTTCATAAAAATGATGGACTGAGCCACATAAAAAATATGTCAGGCACATCTACACATGATACAAAGTACCTCACTTGTTTAAAGTTTCAAGTCATTATCTTGAAAACTGTAGCAGTAGTTTGTGCCACAATATTCTTTTTAAAATCCTGCCGTTATACAAAAAAACAAGGTTGCTGTGAACTGAATGTTGGAAAACAGATTTTGTACATGAGATGTTCACATTTTGATAGTCACTTCTGCCAATTATTTCAAAATCCAACCATAGATGAAAATATATGGGCAAGACACAAACTATCATCAGTAAGGCCTGTATATCAGAAATTACTAAGTTCAGGGTGTTGCTGTGAGCTGGATCTTGGAGGAAAGAACATGGGTTTTGTGTGTAGCACCTTGTTATTATAATTTCTGAAGGTAAGGGTTGCAGAGCCTTTCAGTCTTCAGGCACTATTTTTTAATATAAGAACTTTTATTATAATACATGTACACAATTATAAAAAAAGGTTCATAACAGAAAATTTGTAAATGCAATCTTTAATAAAACAGAACTTTTTTTTCTTTCAAATTTATTTTTCCCTGACTTTTCACTGACTTTTCAGGATTTTTATTTTTCACTGACCAAGTTTCAAAATTCCCTGACAATTCCCTGACCTTGAAAAAAAATCAAATTTCCCTGACTTTTCAAGTCCGCTGGCAACCCTGTACTACATATAAAATTGCTGAACTGCATTATTTTCAAGGTTCAAATAAGTAATGTATGTACTTTACATATAAAATGGATTAGAAAAATTATATAAAATATGTTATTCTTCCAAAATGTGAAAACTTTTCCCAAATTCTCCTGCATTCAGATTACCCTAAGCTTAGAAGCAGGTGGGGTACGAAGTGGAAAAATTCAAATTTGCTTGGATCGAATGAGAGAATCTGCATTTATTGAAATCCCTTCATACTATACTCCAGTTTTCAGACTCTTGGAAATGTATATCATTTCACTCTTTAACAGATTCACCTGACTGGTATGTAGCTTTTATGTTTCAATCATTTAAAAGACTGTCATCAATACAATTAATATGACAATATCATACAGAGCTGTCTGTTTTGCTGGAACTATCAGAAATCAATAGATGTCACTTATTCCATACCAAGAAATTCTTATTTCTCTGACAATTTGTATTTTGAAGGATTAGTGAAGAATATTTGCTGACCTTGCACAACAAAAAGCATGAAACTGATTCAGTATTAATTAATTTCATTTGCCATAAAATCCTTTACTTGATAGACTCAATTTACATGTCCAACTGAGTCAGAGATCTGCCTGCACATGGATGCTGTTTGATTTGGATCTAAACTATGTATGTGGTCCTTAACCCTTTCCCGTACAGATACACCTTTATTGCTAGGGCGAACAGTTTAGATCCAGATCAGCCAGCACATCCTTGCCATCTGATCAGGATCTAAACTGTTCGCTTTTTGATTCATTAGGTTATTTCTGACCAAAATGCGACCAGTGCAGATCCTGATCAGACGGCAAGGATGTGCCGGCTGATCTGGATCTACACTGGTCACACATGCGTAAAAATGCGTATATATACAGGAATGGGTTAATGAGTTAAATGTATTGAATCTAGAGAAAATAGTATAGATCCTGATCAGACTAATGCAGTCTTTTCAAAACTTATGATCAAACTGGCCACAAATACGATAAAAACTGTATCCATAGATTATATAAATGGCTAACATTTTACTCTATAAATACAGGTTCCATTGCATGATTAAACATTGTCTGGGCTTTTTTTCACTGCCATGGAAAGGGGCCCATGCCCTATAATTTTTGGGAAAATAGCGTGATTTTCTCTGAATGGGGATTGAAAAAAACCTGATGTAAAGTTACATTTTGGGGAAAACTGCATGATTTTAAAGAAATTTTCTGAGGAGAAGGCACCCATAAACAGCCCCTTCTTAAGAAGAAAAAAGCCCTGACTGTAGATCCACATCTGAATCTACCGTCATTGTCTGAATATAAGGCGCACTTTTTTTCCCGAATTTGGCAGTAAAAAGTTGGGGGTGCGGCTAATACACAGGTTTGGCTGCTTATACATTGCATTAAGCCATTTTCATCTGTTCTATCTGATTTAGGAGGGTGCGGCTTATACATGAATGCGGCTTATATTCAAACAATGACGATACATTGCTCACTTTAGATTTATAAGGTTACTTCTGACCAAGAATGGACAAGAGTAGATCCATATCAGACGTCACAAACATTTTGACTGATCTGGATCTGCACTGGTCACACACGCAAAAAAAACCATATACAATATGAAGAAAATGTTAAAAGTGATGCCGTGACATCGACTGAATGGCACCAAACTACTGTTCTGCCCCACCCCCAGCTTTGCTCATGTCTATACTTCACTGTATGTGTAATTAATCATCTTTTTGTAATCCTATAGCCTCATGAAGCACACCGGAAAGTTAACCCTTTCCTCCATAGACACACATTGATTGCTCAGGCAAACAGTGTAGATCCAGATCAGCCGGCACATCCGTGCTGTCTGATCAGGATCTTCACTGTTCACTTTTTGATTCATTAGGTTATTTCTGACCATCTACCAGTGTAGATCCTGATCAGATAGCATGGATGTTCCTACTGATCTGGATCTACACTGGTCACACATGCGTAAAACCCTTTACTCCATATGTACACATTTTATTGCATGTGCGACCAGTGTAGATCTATCCATGTAAGCTTACACATCAGTGCCATCTGATCAGGATCTACACTTTTGGTCAAAAATAACCTAATGAATATGAAAGTGAACAGTGTAGATCATTATTAGACTGCACATATGGCCCTGTAATCTGGATACACACTGTACGCAAATGGATAACGATATAACAACATGGAGTAAAGGTTTAGTCATCTTTTCCCAAACCAATCACATTTTAATGATAAATTTAAAAAAATGTCCTAACAATAAGCAAACAGCAACTATTTCATCATGATAGTGCAAAATTGGTACAAATACCATTAAAAAGCCCTCCATATATACGCATTTTTATGCATGTGCAACCAGTGTACATTGTAGATCCAGATCAGCTGGCACATCTGTGCCGTCTCATCAGGATCTGCACTGGTTGCATTTTGGTCAGAAATAACCTAATGACTCAAAAAGCGAACAGTTTAGAACTTGATCAGACGGCACAATAAAGATGTGTCTATGGAGGAAAGGGTTAAAATAGTTATACCAGTTTTGCATCAAGGTGACGATTTATAATAAATTCATCAAACAGATGAAAGTCCCTAGTGATTTTATGTTTTTTTCCCCAAAGCAGCGCAACTGAATTCCAACAGCACATTTCACCCTCAGAACTCTTTGATGTTTTTATGCTTACCATTTATCATGAATTATAAATATTCTGGGTAAATAAAAATTAATAATCATAAATGCATTGCTTTAGAACTGTAAATTATCATTATAGGATATAATATTACTTCACTAGTTAACTCACAAATGGGTCACCCGATTTACCGAAATCGACCCAATTACCGAAATCTACCCAAATCGACTGGGAATTACCGAAATCAACTTTATAAATTCATTTTTCCCAGTTATTAATGATTATTTTTATAATAATCGTGATTATATAATGAATGTTCATTTAAATAAAGATGATTCAATTCAGAAATTTGATTTGAAATTGTAACATATAACGTTGTATGCCACAAACCGAAATCAGCGTGTAAAGTTCACATTTATATCTTAAATATTGCATTAATCTTAAATGAATTGTTATAAATAAAAAATATGTTAATATTGACATCTTAATACGTTTTTAATTTATTAAATTTTGAAAACTTGCTGGAAAAAAATAAGCAGGCGAATATCCGAAAGCAGGTCGCAAAGAGATACCGAACTACAGAAAGCGACTTTATGAATTCATGTTTCCCTGTTATAAGTGATATCTTTTTTATTAATTGTGATAATATAATGAATGTTCATTAAAATGTAGATGTTTAAATTCAGAAATTTCATTTGAAATTGTAACAAGAGGGCCATGATGGCCCTGAATCGCTCACCTGAGTATGAAACTCAAGTTATTAACCAGAAACTGAATTTTTATTTTTAGCAACAGTGACCTTGACCTTGATCACACACACGTGGGTAGCAATCCCAATTTGTCTCTTGTTATAAGCTACCCATATACCAAGTTTGGAGTCAATATGCCAAAGCAAACTCAAGTTATTAAGTGGAAACTGAATTTCTATTTTTAGCAACAGTGACATTAACCTTGATCAGAGACACCTGGGTAGCAATCCCAAGCTGCCTCTTGATATAAGCTACTCATACACCAAGTGTGGAGTCAAAAAACCAAAGCAAACTCAAGTTATCAAGTGGAAACTGAATTTCTATTTTTAGCAACGGTGACCTTGACCTTGATCACAGACACCTGGGTAGCAACCCCAAGCTGCCTCTAGATAAAAGCTATCCATATACCAAGTTTGGAGTCAATAGGCCAAAGCAATCTCAAGTAATTAAGTAGAAACTGCATTTCTATTTTTAGTAACAGTGACCTTGACCTTAATCACAGACACCTGGGTAGCAACCCCAAGTTGCCTTTTGATATAAGCTACCCATACCAGGGGTTTTCCTAGCCTTTCTGAGGGTCTGGAAAACGGACCCTTTCCCAAAGCAAACGGACCCTTTCCCAATCCGAAATTTCTTCCATTTTTCCCAATTGAATCCACAGATAATTTTCAAAACATAAGAAACAGTGTTAACTTTCGCTTTACGTTGTAAACAACAACTGACTGCTTTATCTCGCACTATGCATGTGATGTCACAACCAGGTGTAAATTTCGCTAATCCTGGATAAATTTACACTACTCTAGACTACCTATATTTCACAACAATCGGTACAATCTTATCGCAATATTATGCCACAGCGTGATAACACAAACTGTCAAAATTGTGTCTTTGACAATTAAAAAGGTGTATATTTAGCCGTTTGTCGGCACTTAATTAATTTTTGACGATAAGTGATTAGGTAAATTCATTGCCAATGCAATGATAGAATCAATTAGTTCACAGTTGTTACTTTAATCGAGTTATTCCAAATTATATATCTTACAGTACTGACATTCAAGTGCAAGTTTTGTTTGTGCTATTTATAATATAATGATTTCAAAATTCCCAAAACTTAAATTTTTGTCGATAAAAATTCCCGAAATGAAACATTTCACGCGCTAAAATTTCCCAATTCTGGCCAGGGTCCTTTTCCCAAAATGGCTAGGAAAACCCCTGCATACATCAAGTTTAGAGTCAATATGCCGAAGCAAACTCAAGTTATTAAGCAGAAACTGAATTTCTATTTTTAGCAACAGTGACCTTGACCTTGATCACAGACATCTGGGTAGCAACCCCAAGCTGCCTTTTGATATAAGCTACCCATACACCAAGTTTGGAGTCAATAGGCCTAAGCAAACTCAAGTAATTGAGCAAAGACCGAATTTCTATTTTTAGCAACAGCGACCTTGACCTTGATCACAGACACCTGGGTAGCAACCCCAAGCTGCCTTTTGATATAAGCTACCCATACACCAAGTTTGGAGTCAATAGGCCTAAGCAAACTCAAGTAATTGAGCAAAGACTGAATTTCTATTTTTAGCAATAGTGACCTTGACCTTGATCACAGACACCTGGGTAGCAACCCCAAGCTGCCTTTTGATATAAGCTACCCATACACCAAGTTTGGAGTCAATAGGCCTAAGCAAACTCAAGTTATTGAGCAAAGACTGAATTTCTATTTTTAGCAATAGTGACCTTGACCTTGATCACAGACACCTGGGTAGCAACCCCAAGCTGCCGTTTGATATAAGTTACCCATACACCAAGTTTGGAGTCAATAACCCTAAGCAAACTCAAGTAATTGAGCAAAGACTGAATTTCTATTTTTAGCAGCAGTGACCTTGACCTTGATCCTGTGGTCATGATTTGAACAACTTTTGTAGACATCAGTGCCAGGATGCTTCAGGACAAATTTGGTTAAAATCCATCAAGTGGTTTCAGAGGAGATGTTGTTAAAAGGAAATTGTTGACGGACGCCGGACAAAGACGGGTCACAATAGCTCACCATGAGCCTATGGCTCAGGTGAGCTAAAAATGAACTTAAATATGCGTACTAACATATTACGTCACATACCAAATTCACAAAGAGATTCTGAACGCTATTTAAACTAACCGAAAAGCGTTCTCTTAAAGTGTTTTTTAATTGTCATTAGAGATTAAATGGTGATTTATTGTTTATTAGGGCAATTCCATTATTACGTGTACGGGGAGAGGGGATGGCACGTTTTTAAAGACCCCAGCACCTAGAATTATTTATTAATTGTCAAACCCAGCAGCGAGAATTACGAATTTTACAATGTACACTTTACACCCATCTTTATTTTTTGTTCAATTTCCACTGGAAAACATCGAACCAATACTACAAAACAACGGTTTTTAATCAAAATTACAACTTCTTTATCGATTCACCCCAAATGCAGGATGTTAACATGTGTATTTTAAGTGAAATCCTCTCAAATATATTGGCGGCAGTGCACCTTTTTTCGGACAACCCAGATTTCAGAAGATGTCATTTTTTCAGTTCGACAAATTAATTAAACCGCTTTATGACATTCCCTTCTCAATTAAAAATAAATCTTTGAAAGACCGATCAGTTTTTCACAAATGAACGTCCGGTAAAAAAAGGTGTTATTTCAAATTCACAACATTTGCTCAATCAAATGGCTATTTAATGGCAATATAGCAGCCCTCATCTCACTGCAATTTTAGCAAATGCATCGTTAAATTTTAATGAAATGCATTGTAATTCTTTATTAGTTTATTTTAGTTAGAGTCCCAATTGTGAAAACATATGGCCTACAATCAAACTCTGAAATAATATGATTTTGATGTCTGGATATTTGGCGGTAAAAAAAATGATTTGCACAAAATGCACGCTTTTTGTTCGCCCCATACATCATCAACATATGACGTACAATTAAACGATAACAATACGTCAGACATGCAGTGAAATGCTTGATTTGCACAAAATACACGCTTCTTGCGCGCTGCATGTAGAAAGTTTTCGACGTGGGTGGTAAAATCTGTTTTATTTCTGGTCTAGCAATGTTTCACATGAATGGCACGCTAAATAGCATTAAATTAATTAACAAATGTAACAAGAACTTTACGTCTTGTTTTGAAAATGCACAATTTAAATTAAGACTGTCACATCCTCTCCGCAACGAAAAGGCTTTCAGCAATCAAAAATTAAAATCGAATAATGTACGAACTTTAACATCAGATTATACCTGTTGTGATCTTTGACATTTTTACTGTTGTTTTTTTTTTGAGCTTCCACATTAATGTACAGCACAAGCGAATTGAAGCATTTTATTACCATTCGTTTCGTCTAAATATAATAATACGGCGATATCAAGTTTGGAAAAAGTGAGCTCCCTTTGACTTAACGACAATAGGCACTTTCTCGTTAGTCAAGAACAGGTTACCTCCCTTGACATAGTATGATTCTTTTATTCTGTTTATACTGAACAAATATCCAATGTTACTCTTAAAAGTTAATAATTTCATAGTATTACACAGCATTGAATTTATATGAGCGTGAGTATATTACATATTGGTTTGAAAAGTTTCATTTCTAAACGAACTACTTACCGAATACGCACGCATGTTCCAAACACAAAGCAAATCAATAGCTCATATCCTTTGCATCTTACTCAGATATTTAAATTAATGCGGATTGAATTGCAATTAATGTTTATTGAATTGCGAAAGATAGCTTCGGTCGCACGTGAGGATACATGACCGGAGATTCTTTTTCTGCTAGCTTTCTGTATCTTTCGGGGCACGCTTACAGATATTCGCTCATCAATTATATGAGCAATCTTTCTAAAAACATAAACATTAAAGTATTTAGGAGTTTGTATGACTATAATAATTATTATTGAATAATAACAATATAATTACAGACTAACGCTAGATATAAACATGAATTTTTTTTTTGCGATTTCGGTATGCGACATGCAACGTTAACTACAAGTCCGCACATAAACCATCTTTTTGTCGATTTCAAATAAAAATGTTGTATTAACAAATCAATAATTTCTAATGATCTTGCATGATATTATCACACTGACTAAAAATAAATATTCAATATTGTACATTTATATCCATTTATTAAAGATTCATGCTATATTTAGGATGTAAATATGTAGTTTACAAGCCGATTTCGGTATGTGACATATATGTTAGTACGCATATCTACAGTCAATTTTGCAATTTCAAATGACATTACTTAATTAAATCATCTTTATTTCAATGAACATTCTTTTTATAATCCCAATTAATAAAAAAGGAACTGATAACTGGGGAAAATGAATTTGAAAAGTCGCTTTCGGTAGTTCGGTATCTCTTTGCGACCCACTTTCGGATATTCGCTCGCTTACTTTTTGAGCAAGTTTTATGAAAATTTAATAAATAAATACGTATTAAGATGTCAGTATGAACATATTTTTGATTTAAAACAATTTATCTAAGATTTACGCCATATTTAAGATATAAATAGGAAGTTTAACCGCCGATTTCGGTTTGTGGTATACAACATAATATGTTAGTACACAAACCTAAGGTCATTTTTTTCAATTTCAAATCAAATTTCAGAATTGAATCATCTTTATTTTAATGAACATTCATTGTATAATCACAATTATTATAAAAATAATCATTAATAACTGGGAAAAATGAATTTATAAAGTCGATTTCGGTAATTCCCAGTCGATTTGGGTAGATTTCGGTAGTTGGGTCGATTTCGGTAAATCGGGTGACCGCTCACAAATTATGTATTTGCATGTGTCCCATAAAATGGTGAAGCTTACTTGGTAAAATATCTTTTACTGGTAAAAACAAAATAACCTGAATTTCGTCTGATTCTTTTTTATCTAATCCATAACCTTATCTTTCAATTTGTCTTTTCAGCAATGACTCCCATGTACACCTTAACTCCTTATATAGGGTTTAATTGCATGTGCCAACAGTGTAGATCCAGATCAGCTGGGACATCCGCACCATCTGATCAGGATCTACATTCTTTGCTTCTTAGTCGGAATGAATCCAAAAGCAAATAGTGTAGATCTTGATCAGATAGCATGATCTGGATCTTCACTGTTAACCGGCATATCACATCGAATTAAGAGTCAAATCTGTCTTCACAGCTATAACTTAACATTACCGTATTTGTCCCATCTAGCGCCCATGCTGCAATAACCACCCACCATATGTGCAAATGACTTACAAATGATTTATAATCATGAGTTAACATAGCTATGTAATCAATAACATGTTTAGAACATTGTATGTTTTTTTCCATTTTGGTTCGGCATGTACCGATTTTTTTATTTGCAAAAAGCTATTTTTGGTTTCGGCTTTGCTTTCGATTAACAAACGATAAAATGCATTTTCTGATTATTCTGTAAGCTTCAACCTAGTTCCCATTTACAGAAAAAATTCTTCAATTAACTGGAAACCATAAAATAAAGCAAGTTATTTTCAAATGTTGAAACCACTATGGATAACTCCATACCTTAAAGTTACTGCAGGTAATCCAAGCCGCCAGGCCTTCAATAAATGCCTCCCTGTCATCGCATTCCAAAGAGCTTCTAGGATCACTGAGGTACCGAGAAAGGACTTCGTAACAAGTCTGACGTTTTTTCGTATCTTGTGTTGTCACATTGGGCAGGAAGTCATTCAACCCGCCAGTTGCCATCTTGGTTAGTTCAGTAATTCAAAAAAGTTCTTTTTGATGTTGGACTGTGAATAGTACCAGTAAAAATGCAAGACTGGTAGCACCTTGGATGTTATTGTCAAACGTGATGAGCAACTTACATCATCTCAAACCTAAAATAGTTATAACAATTCGATACATATACAGATTTTTTTAAGACTTTGATATTTACAAACCTTGAAAGTTGATAACTCTTTACTCCAATGGAAATGGATGTTATTGCATTTGCGAATAGTTAAGATCCAGATCTGATCAGCTGACACAATTGTGCCATCTGATAAGGATCTACAAATATTGTTCACTTTTTAATTTGTTAGATTATTTCTGACTAATAGCTATTAAATAAACAAGGCTTAATCTGAATAGAAGAGATTCCGAGTGAAAAACTCAGTGGATTTTGATAATAAATTTGGATTTTCTCCACTTATAGGCAGATTTTTGTTTAGTTACTGGTGTCATTGGAAAGATAAATCAAGGAACTATTAACAGCATTCAATTTTTGTTCATTCATTAAATTCTGTCTTTGAAATCAATGTGAAACTTTGTAAGATGTATTTTTGTCTTTGCCCAAGAGGTCTGTTTAGCCTATATAGCCTTGCTATGTGGGCCAGGAAAGGCTTAACAGGTGTCTGTCACTGTGGACT
Source organism: Corbicula japonica (assembly GCA_038501625.1). Taxonomy (NCBI): domain Eukaryota; kingdom Metazoa; phylum Mollusca; class Bivalvia; order Venerida; family Cyrenidae; genus Corbicula; species Corbicula japonica. The sequence goes on from JAZAYU010000125.1 coordinate 1,136,106, forward strand.
ATTCTGCCGAACGGAAGATCTCTGCCTTTCCTTATACAGCACAAGTCTGCAGTCAACATGGTCCAATGCCTTTAAGCTTGGATGACTCATCTTAAAAATTTCTGTTAACACTTAAATATATTAATCGCAAAAAGTGACAAAAAATTAAATACCTAAAGTTTAAACCTAAACGAAGCTTGACCTGTCAAAACATTTGCAATAAACCAAGGTTTCGAACTATAAATCACCAATCCTACCAAAACAGTTTTGTATGTAATCTGATGGTTCAACAATGTTTTGACAAGTGTACATTAGTTTCTTTAGTTAGCATATTATTACTGAAAGATAACGACCAAATAATATCACAGCCCTACCGATTTCTGCCACAGTAGCGGCCATGATGAATTTCAAATACATGACGTCATGGATAAAGCTAGAAACTGAGCACCGTAACGGTACGTACAGTGTTTTTTTTTTGCGAACAGTACTCTTTTCTATTGTTCTTTCAGTTGAAAAAGCCACTTTTTATATATTTTAACAATAAAAAGATAAAGAAACTTATTTTACATATCAATACTACATTATCACATTATTCAAAGTTGTACAAAATGTTGTCAACTGTGTGATTGACAATTGTATTACAGGGGCGGATCCAGGATTTCAGCAAGTGGGGTTCAACTCAGCGAGTCGTATTTTTAACAGCGTCAATTTGCACCTGAGATAAATTATCAGTTCTTCGGACACTTCCAGGCTTCTCAATAATTAATGTTTGTATAATGAATTTTAAGAGTTCTAACTAGTCAACGGGGTCCACGGACCTGTTCCCCCGGAAAATTTTGAAAATTGATATGCCAAGTCCTGTATTCTGAGGTATTTTATGGGAACTTTATAGCAGGTTTTGAACTACTCCTTCATACTTGATTTTAACTATTTCCTTGTGAGCAGTAGTGATGCAATTATAAGCACAGGCCTGCCAAATCTCCGGATTTTATCCGGAATCTCAGGATTTTATGTTACTTCTCCGGATCTCCGGATTTATAGTCAAAATCTCCGGATTTCTATGAAATTGCAAATAATATAGATTAATTAAACCTAATTTAAAAGTTGTGCAATAAACGTAATAATTATTCTACTGCAGTCGCACATTTCCGGTTTACATGTATTACTAGATAACGAGGACGTGGTCAGTTACATGCAGTCTCATGCCTCTGGCACAACTATACAATAACCGCGTGTCATAAACTCAAGAAGGGGCTCGATGTTTCACCTGCCTTTATCTTTTTTCACTGCATGTTCATTCTAATATTGTCAAAAGCAGGTCTTAACAGTTAAAACAAGAAGGGTAAAAATAGACAAAAGTCATTTTAAAACATGTTCTTCAACCATTTCTAACGAAATCGGCAAAAATCATTTATAACATTCTTTGGAGAATATAATTACAAAGAAAACTATCAGAAAATCATCATCATCATCATCATCATTATCATCATTTTTGTTCAGTAACAGTCATAATGAACAGCAGAAACAAAACATTAAAACAACAACAACAACAACATAAGCATCATCATCGTCGTCGTCATCATCATTGACATATTCAGAAAAAAATCTCCGGATTTTTAATGAAGAAGTTTTGGCAGGCCTGTAAGCACTCGGATCCAAAATCTTCTGCCTCATTATCTGAGTCTAGATATGTTACTTACAATGTTTCAGCTGAATAAGTTGTTAATTAGAGAAAAAACTGCTCGAAGTGGCTAAGTTCAGGGTTCCCAGTTTCTGGTCAATACTTTCGCCAGTTGGAAAATGTTGAAGACATTCATTAGCTGTGAGATACTTTTGGTTTCCTACTGGACAAAAATATCATTATCTTTTGAATCAATTTGCATAAAACAAATTTATGAACGTACGTATGCGCAGAGTCCATAGTAAACTTTTAAAAGTGATGGCTTTACTGTAGACGTAAAGTAAACACTGTGTATGGAGAAAAAACATCCGATTTCTTTTACTGTCCGAAATTTTAAGTTGACGTGGAAAATCTTTATTGAAGTAAAGAAATTAGAGGGTTACTTGATTTTTTATGTGTTTTAAACAGCTTCATGATAATTTTTATTCAAAAGTCATTTCTTTCTTGTATCGCAAATAAAAGCATAAGAATGAATGTTACATTTTATATCATGAACAGACTCTAACTGCGAATTTTAAAAAGTTGCAAAAGGTCCTGTGATATATCAAATGCCCATGACGATAGATTGGCGGACGCAAGAAACATGCAATACCATGTTTTCCGTTGATTAACAAATGACTACTTTGTTCTTTTGATACAAATTTAAGCAGATTTGTCACATACAGTGGCAAGTGTGCAGGGGTGCGAAGTTGTTTATTGGCGATACACCGGCTAGAATTGAGAGCAAGTAATATGCGTGAAGTCCAAATTTTGACACTCGAGACCATCACAGAGGCCACATTTTTGTCGTCAAATGAAACAATTTTGCATCATACTTATTGTCCATTTTTTGATGGAAACCAATAATATTGATTCGTATCCACAAACTTTAACCTCGAACCGCGGCCCGGGACAAAATCGGGGAAATTAGGGGTGTTCGGACGAACCCCCCGACCCCCCCCCCTGGATCCGCCACTGTATTACTTTATGAATTTATAGTTTAAGAAGTATTTATTTACTAATAGGCAAAATCTTAATTCTTAAATCTCCTCTCCGTTCTCCCAACCTCCCTCTCCTCTCCTCTACTCTCCTCTCCATCCCCTCTTCTCCCCCCTCCCCTCTACTCGCCTCTCTACTCTTTACATCTGATGTTCTGTACGGTTCTGTTCTGCTAAACATGTAGACACTTGACTGTTTTACTGCGCATGTCTGTACTTCATCAGACAAGCATATTTCATATTTTCTGATAACGACGGAGAAAGAGTCTAGGTAAACACATGTTTGAATTATTTTTAGGTGCCCGTCAATGCCAAATAAACGTCGAACAAAAAGTTAAGTGAAATTAAAATTAAGATAACGTTATGAAGACAGTGTGTGGCTTAAAAGTAGGTAAAACACTTAAACGACACGTTTGTCAAGATATAGCACAGCTTTCCAGAAGTTCCTAAGATCACGGTTCAAATTTATAAAACTAAGATTGGAGACCAGTCTCAAATTTCAAGCATCTGACTGACTGAAATGGTAACCAGTCTTTGAACTCGGTTTCTCAGTTACAGATGCTGGAAGGTGGTACCAAAGAATAAAGATACGTGGAAAGAACATCTATATAAAATATTTATTTGATGTATGAACTGGCCATGTACGTGTATGGCGGTTTCTATCTCGTGGGTCGCTGAAATACTGTCGTGTAAGGGCTGCACTGAACCAAATGTTGAGTGCCCTGTGGTAGTTCACAAAATGACGATAAAATAAGCAATGACAAGGTATACGTTTTATTTTTCCAGTTTATATACATACCGTTCGGTATACTTGGATCATATGCACTCGGATCACGCTTCGGTGATTCTACGTGTATATCCGAAGCTTGCCGGAGATCGCCGAGTTGATACGATTGGGATCATATGATGAAAAATCGATTCTGCGATTGCTTGCTTACGTTTTGGCTAGCGAGTCTGTTTGATAGTGTAAAAACAGGAATCGTCTAGAAACTAAAATGACCGTATAGTATTTTTTTTTCAAAATAAAAGAGAGGACAACAACTGTTTTTGATCATTTATTCTCTTGTGGTTTTGTTGTGTATGTAATAACGAATTGCCATTAATTGCCTATTTTTCATGTTACAACGGAACAATAATTATGTTTTAAGAAAATGCGATCGAAGCAAAGTTGCAGGTACCCTTAATATTCCTCTGATTATTAGAGGATGTCTTGTACAGCCGTTGGATGCTCTAGGGGAAAACGTGTCATTTCTAAAAAGAAATAAGCGAATACATTAAAAAAGTTTTATATGTTTGTGTGCTTTTCCATGCAACATTGTTAAGCTGATGGGTGGGTTGGAGTTATTTCACTAAGACCACTTGTGCTTGTTTTGTGATATGACAACCTGTTGGGGCAAGTGGGAGGTTGGTGCACGGCCTAGAACCTGGATTTAAACCCCATGTGGCAATTTGTTTTGCCAATGACCGTTCCAAGGCGGTATACCCAAAGGTTCTCTTTTTCGTTAATTGTTTGTGGCGTCTTATATGAATTGACATACTTACAATATTCTTGTTCTCACTCTTCCTCTCTTCTTTTCGCTGCGTGGTGAGGCTGTGTTTCGAGAGTGTGGCGATTCCTGATATGCTTATTTCACATTTGTATAATTCTCATTTGCCTTAATTTGCGACTTTTAGCTGATTTCTTACTTAAATTGTTGCTGTTTTTTAGACTTTAGATACCTTAACTTTTTCATGATGTAAAACCAACACAGTGAAATAAAATGCTTGTTATAAACCATTTTTCTAAATAGTGAAGAAAAATATGTCAAAAATATACGGGGATCCTGATTATGGTTTAATTATAAGAAAGTCCCCGGACACGACAAAAATGAAAATATTGCAGTCTTAATATGTTGTATAGTGTAAAGCGGATACATGTGTCGATGGTCAGATGCTACATAACATCATTTGGAATCGACATTGTACTGCACTTATTGGTGTAAATATTAAGATGCGCTCAAACGGGACTAGGCAGCGTTTGGCAGATAAATGCATTTCCATAACTGTCCATAAACAGACTCAATCAAACCGAGCCTGCATTTTTTCATATTTGTCTTGTTCGGAGGCTTTCAAAGTTCCCTTTTTTATCTATTATAAGGCATAGGTTAATAAAACAAGCCATTAAGTTGTTAGAGAATATTATGAAATAGTTTTACATAATAATAAAAAATATATATAAAAACGTTCTTTAATTTCGAATTTTCCGACTTGTGTCCTTTCTCAAGAATAATACAGAATGTTTTTGACATATGTTACAACCAACCATGTTACATATCGTTCTGTTGTTTGAAAATTCGAAATTTAAAATTATATATAGTGTTATAACCGACTTCCGTTTTGGAATAGATGAAAAGAGAAATTTGTAAGCCACCGAACACGACAAATATGAAAATATTGCAGGCTCGGTTTGATTGAGCCTGTTCATGGGCAGTAATGAAAAAGTATTTTTACGGCCCACGCCGTCTAGCCCCGGGTTGAGCGCAACTCAATATTTACACTAAGTCTTATAAACAATACAAGTTTGATCCATCCCAAACGATGGTATGCATATGGCGGTGAACATGGAAGAATTTTTAAATTACTGATATATTTTTACGGACGACAACGAGTAGTAACACTGGTACTCGAGTACTCGGATATTCTTCCGATCGTGTACTCGAGTACTCGAAAAATATTGCCGATAATGTAAGAGATGGAATCTAATATTAGTTTTAATTCGTTCGCCTGTTCTTTCGTCTTCGAATTACTCTGGATTTATGAACCAAGCACTCCATATAAATTAGGATTAATGAAAAAGAAGTTTATGTTTTATTTGTGTTTGTTATTTGTTTTTATATTTTTAAAAGAATTAATAAAAGTATCTTGCAAATATTGCGAGAAGAAATGTTTTTGTCAGCATAATATCATGTTGTGAAATAATTACATGTAAATCAATTACTCAAATTTATCAAAAATCAATTCAGAAACCGATATTTTTTCGAGGTCGTATTTCTGCATTTTCGGGGTTGCCTCAGTTTTATTTTTCAATCTAAGATGTGTTTGAATTCGATGTTTACTTTTTAAGAACGTGATACTGAACATAACCGCCGTTTTACTAGTTCATTTCATTAATACTCATAGACTGGTTCATGTCAGTCAAAAACTTGAGCCAAGTGTATGGAACGCCTAAACAGTCTTATGTTAAGAAAAACTACTATTATTATGCTCTGTCAATTGTCATTCTATTCAGTTATGATAACATTCTGTCTTGTGCGTAATACATTATGTCCAACCATGAAAATATACTTTTGAGTAGAGCCATCATCATATTTAGTGGAAGCATTTTATTACTGAGTGATTCTTTCATTACAGTGAAACCCCGCTATTAAGACCACCATTGGGACTGGAAAAAAGTGGTCTAAATAATGGGGTTGTCTTAAAATAGGGGTAGAAAAAAGTGCAAAATTGTAAAATGGGACATCAGAACAGTGGTCTTATTAGCGAGGTAGTCTTAATTTCGGGGTGGTCTTAATGCGGGGTTTTACTGTATTCTAAATTATTACGGCATGCTGTTGGGTGGAACAATTATTATGTTCAGTTTTGATAATATTCTGTCTTGTTCTATACTCATTATGTTAAGCCATAAAATTATACTGTTTAGTAGAACAATCATTAATTATGTTTAGTCGAAGCAGTGTGTTACTGAGTGATTCTTTCATTATGTTCAGTTGTAATGACATGCTGTTGGGTGGTAGAAGTATCATGTTCTGTTATGATAATGTTTTGCCTAGTGGGTTATTCTTTATGTTCAGTCATGAAAACATACTGTTGAGTAGTTTCAACATTATGTTTAGAGGAAACAGTGTATTACTGAGTGATTATTTCATATTGTTCAGTTGCAATGACATGCTGTTGGGTGGTAGAAGTATCATGTTCAGTTATAATAATGTTCTGTCTAGTGAGTAATTCTTTATGTTCAGTCATGAAAATATACTGTTGGGTAGTTTCAACATTATGTTTAGTCGAAGCAGTGTATTACTGAAAATAATGTTGAAACTACTCAACAGCATATTTTCATGACTGAACATAAAGAATTACTCATTAGACAGAACATTATCATAACTGAACATGATAGTTCTACCACCCAACAGCATGTCATTGCAACTGAACATAATGAAATAATCACTCAGTATTACACTGCTTCGACTAAACATAATGTTGAAACTAATCAACAGTATGTTTTCATGCAGATCATAAAGAATTACCCACTAGACAGAACATTTTCATAACTAAACATGATACTTCTACCACCCAACAGCATGTCATTGCAACTGAACATAATGAAATAATCACTCAACACGAAACTGCTTCGACTAAACATAATGTTGAAACTACTCAACAGTATATTTTCATGACTGAACATAAAGAATTACCCACTAGACAGAACATTATTATAACTGAACATGATACTTCTACCACCCAACAGCATGTTATTGCAACTGAACATAATGAAATTATCACTGAGTAACACACTGTTTCCACTAAACATAATGTTGAAACTACTCAACAGTATGTTTTCATGACTGAACATAAAGAATAACCCACTAGACAGAACATTATCATAACAGAACATGATACTTCTACCACCCAACAGCATGTCATTACAACTAAACATAATGTTGAAACTACTAAACAGTACCTTTTTATGACTGATCATAAAGAATTACTCACTAGACAGAACATTTTATAACCGAACATGATACTTCTACCACTCAACAGCATGTCATTGCAACTGAACATAATGAAATAAACACTCAACATGACACTGCTTCGACTAAATATAATGTTGAAACTGCTCAACAGTATATTTTCATGACTGAACATGAAGAATATACCACTAGACAGAACATTATTATAACCGAACATGATAGTTCTACCACCCAACAGCATGTCATTGCAACTGAACATAATGAAATAATCACTTAACACGACACTGTTTCGACTAAACTTAATGTTGAAACTACTCAACAGTATGTTTTCATGACTGAACATGAATTACCCACTAGATAGAACATTATCATAACAGAACATGATACTTCTACCACCCAACAGCATGTCATTGCAACTGAACATAACGAAAGAATCACTCAGTAATACAGTGCTTCACTTAAACACAGCACCCAACAACACGTTCTTTTGACACTAGAAAATATTAACATCACATAACATGAAGTGGGCTATCCTGATTTTGTCTTAATAAGCGTCATAATTGGTAAACGATCGTGATTTTGTCTTTTAGAGGCGTCAAGGATCTGTTCTATCAAAACATTGCTAATTGACATAAATGTCAAGTGCAAATTGGGCCCCTAATTTGACTTTTTGCTATCTCACAACAATATCAAAGCGTTAATTGCACTTCCAAAGTTTACTTTTTGAGTTTGGAGATTTAATGTATTGCACTTTGTCCTAATCGACAATTTGCAAATTCTTTACACCGTATGCCAAACAAATTGAAAACAAAACAAATGAATTACATTTTAACTAAAAACTTTTTTCCGAGTACTCGAGTAGTAGATTTAGTTTTCGATACTGGGACGATCGATCGAGTACTCGGTTATTCGAGTACTCGTTGCCATCTCTAATATTTTTAAATGGTTATATCATCACTTGGTCTTAAAGTACCACATTTACATTTAATTGTAAGACCCAGATTATCATTTTAGTGTATTAAAAATGTATGGTATATTACATATTACTGAGGAAAAATTATTTGAATATTTTCTATAGTTTTTACTTCCACCCTCCCCTACCTATATGGTGAACGGTTGAGCGGATTTAGACAATGAACATATCCGACAATCGGATCACGCTTCGGTGATTCTACGTGTATATCCGAAGCTTGCCGGAGATCGCCGAGTTGATACGATTGCATATCCGACAGATTCTGGCAGATTGATAGTTAGACTGGTACCATAATCGTCTGGTAGACGAACTGTTTTGCGTGACATGTCGCTAGGGTACCAGTCTAGTTGCCAGTTAGACACCAGACATCAATCCTTGCTAGATAACGGTAAACATTTACAAATATAAGCTACCAAAGGAGTCGCCAATTTTATCTGGGAAATGCGTCAATACAATAATGCTTAGGAAAGTTCCTAGACGGAACATCTGCACCCACTTGCAACGACAGTCTTCTCAAGAAAGGAAAAGAAGCAGCAGAATATTTTTTGTTTACCATTTTGTACTCAAACATCACTCTTCATGCATTACACCTTTTTTAATTCTGCTAAATTAACTGTAATACTAAATAATTTTGAGTATCGTTTGTTAGCGTGTCGTTTTTTCTTGCCTAACTTTCATTGAGAAAGGATTGTTGTTATGAAGTTTTCACTCACTTTATAAGATTGACTTAGGATGTGATTTCAGTAACATGAGCCCAGCTTTCATGGGATCAAATGTTAATATAAAGTCAAACAGAACCCACAAAGCATCATATTTAAATCGGTGTTTAAGAAAGCTGTTAAAACCTCAGAAAGTCCGGATGTTGTTTACAGTACAGTTAACTAATAGTAATAAAATAAATTAAATAATATTGCTTTATAATTATGTGTGCAAGAAAAAAAAGAAAACGGACATTGCATATATGACCTATTTTTAAGGAATAGATTGACGAGTTATGTGAATTGCGTTGGAAATATAAAGCCTTGAATGTGTTTTTAAGCTTATTTTTGCATCTGATCTGGATATTTCAGGAGCATGTAGCAAGTGTTTTAATCTAGTTTTATGAGAGGGTGCAAAAATACATGTTTAAAGTTTCTATATGTATATAATAGTTTTTCAAAGTAAAAAATCGTCAGTTTGTTGTTGAGTATATTTTGAACATTTTCGGTAGCCAATCCCTTACGAGGTAGGCTGCATTTCAATCGGTTTTCTGTCTTATTAAAAATTGAAATCCAGATACATTCGTTTTTCAATCCAAATTCTCGGATTCCTGGGATCCTTCTGGGATTTATGACACACATACCAAACCGTGAGGATTTCTCATCCACTGTGAAATAAAAATCAAAATTTGATAAAAGGATATATACCGAACAAAAATGAAAACTTACCAGTTTTTAAATTCAAATATTTTGTTTAGTGATGATATATTTTATCTTTTATTTTATTTGTGGTACTTGCACATATCTGGAGATTTGATAAAGCGGGAAGATATTGCTATTTTTTCACAGAGGTCAAAGTTATCTCCTCTTTCCAAAATAATGATTAGATCAATTTTTTTTAACATAAAAGTCTAGTTATTTGACTGTCAACTTTAGAAGTGTATGATATGTAGAGAAGGAAAAACACAATCATTAAAGCCAACTGATGCAAAGGAAAAAGATGCAGTCATTTAAAATCCGTTTTTTGCAAATTAACTCCCTTTAAATTAAAATCAGAACAAAGTCCAACGCTTAACTTTCCACAACCACGTAATGTTTTTCTTTGTTTCTTTTTTTAAACCGATAGATACTGAACCGAAAACCTCCAAAATAAACATGTTGGTTATCACTTTCCACCAAATATATGTATTCTCTGGTATTATTTAAGCAATAGGAGTGTTCCATGTTATTTTTGTCAAGTTTTCATTTTGGCTCAGAATATAATTGTAATTAACAATAATTTAAGTAAAACAGTTCGGCTTTAGAAAATGATTTATGTAAAACAGTTAGGCTTTAGAAAAATGATGTATGTAAAACAACTTTAGGACTTTACAAGTATGTGTAGTAAGTATACAATTTGCATGCCGAGTATGATGTTAAAATGTTCTATTGTCATTGCGACATTTATTGAAAACCACCTTCGTTTCTCTTGAGTGATATCACAACAACTGTTAAATACCGGGTATGTTCACAGACTTACAGAGGAGTTTGCGAATGAGTTTAATGAGCCGTCAGAAAGTATTACAATTTTAATCTAAAGACTACATGTAAACAAAGACAACATGTGGATTAAAAAAAAACATATTTTATTTTCCCCACTAACTAAAATAAGGAAACAAATTCTCCCGTGAACAAAGATCACCTGCCTTCAAAGACCACTTTTGAGTTATCCCTTAAGTGGTCTTTGAAACAGGATTGACTGTAATTTGGGATTTTGCTGTTAATTACATGTATCATCGGTTTAAGCACAACTAATTGAACGATAAATAATGACTATTCCATTTCTTCTTGCTTCTATTGCGAGAGTGACCCAAAGCCCACGCCATCACATTAGTTTTGTAACCTGCCATAAGGAATACTGTTTAGTATTTTAACTCATAAACGACATGACTGAGACTTTTGAATAAGAAACATGAGTTCTAGCATTTGTTGTCATATCATAGATTAATTTTTTAATACTTACTTTTATAATTTTATAACGTTAAAGCCAGGTCTATTTGCGCGACCAGTATTCACATCACACTGGATGTCGATAGGGGTAATGGGCAATATATTGGCAAACACATTATGATGCTGTTACGATAGCGCAGTTGGAAAAGTGGTCGGACGTGTTTAGACAATGTTCCTGTGAAGGTGCTGGGTCAAAGCACGTTCCGAAATTTCTCATTTATTATGCACATATTTAGATGATAAATAGATGAAAAAGGAACGTTGAAAACCACCGAGCACGACACATATCTAAATATAACAGACTCGGTTTGATTGAGACTGTTCTTGGGCAATAAAATGGAAATGCATATTACTGTTCGCGTCATGTCGATCCGTCACTAGAAACATTTCCATTTACTAGGAAGATACTGCTAATTGTTTGTCCAGTAGAAAAACCTGTCTACAAATGGTGTTAATTGAAGGTATGCTGAGCGAGTATAAGACAGCTTGATCACCCGTGTGCATTGTAATCTTACTTTTTCAAGAAGAGAGAAAGGAAACTAACTCTCAGAAAACTATTCATCGAACAATTATTAATTTTTAAAATTTATACTAAAAGAATTTTTGTGTTTGAAAACTGGAGGGTTTAACGATGAAAATCAATCGTCAAGAAAACAATATTGACCTATCGATGTGTCAAATTCCATCTGAGCTCATAAATGAAGAGCAAACACGTTTGCAAACGTCAAGAAGTGAAGAAGAAGAAGAAATATTGACTCCGTTCCAGGCGGTTAAAGGGATCAAAATACAAGCACCTTCATACTGGCTTGTATGCTGCTACAAATACGAACGTTGTTCCGATAGACTGGATGTAACCATTCGACAGACTGGTGTACTGCCAGAACATGCTTCAGTGAAGAATTTCAAACGAATGGACGTGAATATTTGCCTAGCAACACAAATGAAGGAAAGAAGTCATACCGTTACACTGGTAAAATCTCGAAAAGACAGATCCTTTCGATCCAGAAAAATATCGTTCGATAATGTGAGTTTATCGGATTTGAGCTGTTCGCGATTAGCTGTCCAGGTAGTTTTACACAAAAGATTTTCGAAAATACAGGTTGACGTTATGAATTTGAGTTTGAGTAACTGCACGTGTGGACTCACTAAGACAGAAATGAAGCGAGTGAACTTTTCAAGTAAAACATTGCAGCAGATGTGTTTGGATAAAAGTTGTTTGATCGAATCGTAAAATGCTTGTATATTATTGTTACATGTTTGTTCCATCAGTAACTTGTTTAAACCATAAACTGCTTTTATACTTTTGTATGCAAAATGAGCAAAATAAAGCAAATACTGAAAATTTCAACTATCGTTTTACTGTGTGCTTTCTAGTTTACTGTAGACCTAAAATACACACATAACCTTTCTTCAAATGAACTTACAAATACATGCTTCTTTTCCAAGCACTTCACCCCAAAATACCTAAGCTTAACTTATTTTGCAGTCTTCTGAAATCAGTGCTGTTATCAGTTATATAGCCATTTGAAGGCACTTGAGCAGGATACTAACATTTTTATAAATATTGAGTTGCGCTCAAACCGGGGCTGGGCAGCGGGAATTAAATAATAACTATCAGTCTAAGCACTTCCACTACTGCTCATGAATTGGCTTAATCAAACCGAGCCTGCAACCGTTTTGATATTTGTCGTGTTCAATGGATTTCAAGATTTTTGTATCTGTTATATTGAATTTATTAATCGAAGTAATAATATTTATTAATTCAAAGACCGTATCCGAGACTTTATGTTTCATCTGCCAGGCAAATCACGACTGTATAATTCTAGGAGATTTTCATTTTAATAGATAATTGAGGCGTGCCACGGGGAAAGGTACATTCGGTCATTTTTGTGTAATTTTTGTTGTTACTATATTTAGAAAGAACTTTCAAACTTCTATTATTTTCTCATAACAAAACAATGATTTTGTTACACATTTTGACAATAAAATCGTATTTTGACCGCGCATTGCATAATAATTGATGTCGTCTGCTCAACTTTATGACGTCGTTTCAAGGATTGACGTCAATTGAAAGCCGCAAAGCACGACAAATGTGAAAACAATATTGCTGGTTCGGTTTGATTTAGATTGTTCTTAGGCGTAATGAAAATGTCCAAAATCTAAACATGTCAACATTACGAAATTGATGCATACCAAACGACGGTGTGAATTTGACGGTGAACGTGAAGCCCTCTATGCGGTGTTTTCAGATTTCATTCATGATCAACGTCGAAAAAAACTGGCTAAAACTAACGTTTTCTGGTTTAGGAAGAACTATCAATGTCAAACACGAGTCCCTAAGTAATAGTTTTCAAAGGATGAAAATTTATTATTAGCGGTTAACTTGTTTGTTCATGTTAGTTCCTTGATTTTCGCAGGTCATACGTACAGTTTCGCACTTTGGTCCCGGTGGTCCCGGTCGATTTTTTAAAAAATATTTGGGGCACCGTGGAATTTAATACATTAAAATCTTTGTTTAAATTTAAAATGTCAGATTCTTTTTAATTATGTATAGTTTGTGTAATAAGAAATCTGATCATGGTGACTCAAATGCATGGATGGTATTTTTGTATGTTCTGAGTTAAATAGTAACCGGATGAAAACACAGTCTGCTCTGTGGAATCTGAGAATAATTTGACGATGAGGTATTTCTATTGCAAATGCTGAAATATCAAGCTGGAAATGGGACACTTTCCATCTGCTTGGGGAATTGGGCCCAGATAAAATATTAACAGGAACAGGATTTTATTTCAAAAGTTCCTGCAGGAAATATTTTGCAGGTTTTCAGATATGCAGGATTTTAGCCAAATTTGCACTGAAAAAACAGTGGTAGGGGTGAGCTTATATGTCTTATTAAATCCTGAAGGATAATTACTGTAGAACAGTTGTTAGTTGTTTGCATGAAGCCACACCAACACAGAAAATACAACAACACAATTTTAGCAGTACAAAATTTGTATTTTCAGTAAAAAAGAGTTTGCTCGCAGTCCCAGACTCCGAAAGCCGCCTCGGAAACTGTACCCTGCGTCCATACTGATATTTAGGCTTACAGATCGCACAAATGTGATTGAGGTGTATGCATTTTCATTACTGTTCATGAACAGGTTCAATCAAACCGAGTCTGCAACATTTTGATATTTGTCGTGTACAATTTCAAATTTCCCCCAAAACGCTCTATTGATTTGTTACTAACAGCAACCCCTATGACCAAAATACGATCCCATTCTTTACTAATTACTTGTATATTTTAAAGTTGCACAAAAAGTCATGGTTAATCTTGCAGATCTGTATCCCTTTGATATCCAGCAGATAATTAGAACGGCAATAAATAATTATCAGGCACTGGGTGGTAATGGTTTATTACCACCTTGATGGTCAAGTTGACTGACATTGACATAATAACATTTATTGAGGTACATTTTATTTTTTCTTCTTGGGTGGTTTCAATATCCCAGCCATTATAGATTGGGACATTGTTCAATCACCCCCAAGTATATACTTCATGCATTTTAAATTTTCCCGTTGGCGTTGTCTGCAATATGCAGGATTTATATTCTCAAAGTTCTATTCTGTTTAGTTCCGCCCGTTGTTTTCTCGTTTAGGGAAACCCCATTCTTTTATCTGGGGACCGGTGAACATGGAATGGTATTAATCTGAAAATACCGCATCGAAGGTTCCATGTCCACCGCCATATGCACACCACCGTTTGGGACGGATCAAAATTGTACTGTTTATTGGTGTAAATATTGAGTTGCACTAAACCTATGGCTAGGCGGCCTGGGCAGTAATATACATTTCCATTACTGCCCATGAACAGGCTGAATAAAAAACCGAGCCTGCAATATTTTCATATTTGTCGTGTTCGATTGCTCTTAAAGTTCTCTTCATCTAACTCATTCATTCAGTTTTACGCACAGTTCAAAAGTTAATTTCTTTTATAAAAGGGATTTAAGAGTTAGGAAAGTACCGTCCTCTTACAAATAATATAAAAAATAGTTAAATAATTTGATCCAAACTTTATACTTGTTATATCCCTGCTTTCTCTTGCAAAGTAAACAAGATCAGAGCATCTTATACTCTGATCTCCGAGGATTCCTTCATAAATTACCAGATGACGAAATGCCATTTTTGTAGAAACGAACACCTGATTGCTGGCGATTAACCATGGCAGTTCGATTTGTTAAACAGCCTGTTACACTGTTGGCTTCCAGGACTTGATGGTGGTTAAACGTACTAGTTAGGTTTTACCCGATTGCTATATTTCTCGCGCCGACTTGATTCTATGCACCACACTCTTTCTTCTGTATGTGGTCACTCATTACCACTTTTCTGACTCAGTTAGCAATGCCACTTTCCAGATTTAAATTTTTTATTACATAAAAATCTTAGAGCAACCTTGTATTGAATTTACTAAGCGAAGTATTATTTTTTTATTTAATATAAAGAATGATCCGAGACTTAACCTTTCATTTGCCATGTCAATGTTACAAGACTGTATATTTCCAGGGGATTTTCATAGGAATAGATAGATAACGAACTTTTATGGCTATAGGCGCTAGCTGTTGCTGTAGAGGTTCGATCCCCGGGCTGTGCCAATATTGTTTGAAGCCAGCAAGCACGACAAATATACAAATATTGCCAGTTGGGCTTGATTAAGTCTGTTTTGGACTGAAATGGTTAATATCTTCACAGTCATGTAAACATAACGAATTATGATGCATAGTGAACGTGGCGCCCTTTATAAGGTGTTTTCAGATTTCATTCATGATCAGCGTCGAAAAACTGGCTAAAACTAACGTTTCTGGTTTAGGAAGAACCAGCAATGTCAAAGCCGGATATCTAATTAAAGGTTTTTAAAAGATGAAAATTTCTTATTAGCGGTTAACTTGTTATGAGTTTCTAGCATTTCACAGATAATATGATCCCACTAATAAGAAAGTTATTTTCTCTTCGTTGTGAAGAATTAGTCTTAATAATTAAACTCTAATTTAAAGTAAAAATAATGCCTGTTTAATTTTTTTTCTTAATGTTACCATAAAGAAAATAAAATTGAATCTGATAATGTCATACAGGATTGGATACAATATTTCCAGAAACGGGTTAATTTGGGGCATTCTTAGGGTAGTTACATGATAGTATATTAAATTTTAGGGAAAACACTTGGGTTCAACATTTTATTCTTTCGGTTTCGAAATGCACATTTTAAATTTTACACATTTAGATTCGATATGGTCAATGCTTACTTTCATGATAACAAACTTTGTTTGCTGTAAATATCAACAAAAGGACATAGATCATATTACAACCATCGCACAGAGTTTTTGCTCTCTCCAAGTTTTATTTATTGGCCAGGTGGTGGGCTTGTGAATTTTCATAAGGCGGTAATGAATATTTAATTATTTTTACTCCTCGTCCGAGAATAATAATAATTAATAAATAAATAATTAAACAAATATATATATATATTAATATTTTTATTATTTCTATCAAGCTAGCATAGATTAAACATAGATCTAAAACAATTAAATATGATTTACACAATGGCTTCCATCAATTTTTAGTTGTCAGTTCTTTTTTATAGTCCAATTCCCGTCAAATCTGTCATGGAAAGTCAAGACAAACATGACATCGTTCATAACATATCCCTTGACTTTCTTGGAAAGTCAAGACAAACATGACATCGTTCATAACATATCCCTTGACTTTCTCGGAAAGTCAAGACAAACATGGCATCGTTCATAACATATCCCTTGACTTTGGAAACCGTCTGTGCAGAACAACATACATATTTGGAAAAGAGAAAATGGTTAAATAGCACCCTTTATAACATCAACATAGATAATTGGGGAGTATGGCACGATAAATATCTATTCACATCATTAAAATCAGTTTTTCGTAAAGTCCACTCGCTGCATTTCTGTCTTAGTGAGTCCAGACTGGCAGTTGCTTAAACTTAAGTTCATGACATCAAATTGAACTTTGGAAAACCGATTGTGCAGAACGATCTTGACGACCAATCGGGAGCGGTTCAACTCCGATGTGCTCACATTTTCGAACGATGTTTTCCTCGATCGAAAAGATGTGTCTTTTCGAGATTTCACAAGTCTAACGGTTTGTTTTCTTTCGTTCTTTTGAGATACTAGACAAATATTCACGTCTATTCGTTTGAAGTTCTTCAGTGTTGCAATTTCAGGCAGAACGCCGGTCTGTCTGATAGTAACGTCGATTATATTGGAAGAACGTACAAACGTGTAACAGCATGCAAGCCAGTACGAAGGTGCTTGAATCCGAATGTCTTCAACGGCCTGGAATGGAGTAAGAATCTCATCTCCTCTGCTTTTTTCCGACAGCTGACAAAGTCCAAGCTCGGCACAATTTTCTTGGCAGGTTATCTTCATGTTGTTTGCCTTTTATGTTACGTAATACAGTAAATGAGAGTGTTCAGAACAAAATTTCGAGTTCAGCTCCGCAAGGAATGTAGATTTCTGCTGGCATCTGGTCTTTTATAGGAAATGATACGATCTTTCATTCACACCCTTGGAGATAGATGCCATCCATTGGATGGACAATTAACAGTTTTTTTCTGAAGAAAATTCCTGGCGAATGAGGTGGTTAGTGAATAATAACTAGACCTCAGGATGTCAGCGTGTAAGTTTTGAGGAATCATGAACCATTAGATTAAAATAGTCTTGCGGAACATTGGATAGTTTCATACTTTGGTCCCGATGGTATTTTAAATATTTCGGATACCCTTGAATAAAATGCATTACAATCTTTGACTGAATACAAAAGTGAAATTCTTGCTTTAAAATTATATAATATTTGTAATATATCAAATCTGATCATGGCAATTCAGATGCATGTATGCTAGCTCTGTATGCTCTGAATTGAACATTTGCCGGATGAAAAAACAGATGGGCCAACTTCAAAGGATAATATGTACAAGACGGCTTACGAACCGGCGTTAACCGTTCATCGATCGGCTCGCAACGGTGTGAAATGCGAATCAAGCGTTCCGGCTAGACTAAAATGGCGTCAATAGCTACGGCTGTGGTTTTACACGCTCGCCGCTCAAACGTTACCGGCGTATATTCGGCTTGCGATTTGCCGGTGCCGTATTCATTGCTGGAAATATTTTGCAGTTTTTCAAATATGTAGGTTTTCGGGCAAATTTGCATTGAATAATCAGGACAGGGGTAACTTTAAACGCTTTTGTTACTAATAAATACTTGGTTTTATGGTACAGCTGGTTGTAGCTTGCATGAGGAACCCCAAAAAGTAAAACAACATAATTTTAGTTGTCCAAAGATAATATTTTAAACAATGTAAGCTTGTCCGTGTTCCGAGACTCAGGAGTCTGTTTCGGGAAATTTCGCTTTTCGCCCTAACGGTTACAACATCAGCAGGGAGAGTACAAAACTTATTGAATATTTTGTTTATGTAAAACATTGTTATATAAAGTTATGAAGAGTCAGTTATCTTTTTTGCTGAGTATAGAATATTTGTTAGCGCTAGACGATATGCTCGGTTGAAAATTTCGGAATTAAGTTACATAAGACATGCAACAGTGGGATTTTTTCTTCCATATTTCTTTTTGCCATGAAGCTTAAATGTCAGACCTTTCGTTTGAAAACCTCATAAGATTTATGACGACAACGACGACGACCATAACAACAACAACAACATTAGCAATGTCTATGCCGTGTCGTTTAATAAACTACTTACATACCATCACTATCGCCCCAATAGGATAGTTCAAGTATGCCTTCAAGTATAGAGTAACCCAGAATGTAGGTCAGCGGATCGTCGGGGTAGTGGCGATCCGATCCGATACACGATTCAGGACTAACTATTCAAAGTTCGAGCCACGAATCATTTGTTAAAATAATGAAAGAGTCTTACGATGAAAATAATTCTTATAATGTTAAGAAATTAAGGCACAATTTAAAAAGTTATCAAAAACAGCAGTGGACACAACAAATGGCAACACAATCAATATTGGTTTCAATGACTAATTAGGATCGATGCCCTGATGCTTTAAAATATGATTCGACAAACTTGTTGTGGCACCAGTATATGCTGCATCTGTGTGACATGTTTTGTACACTGCCGACTTACCACGAATGATGGAAATACCGAAGTATTTCATGCATGTGATATATACTAGTATCTGGCGGGTTGATTTTTGTACCAAACCGGGTATGCCATTTTTATGGACAAATAAATGACTTCAGCTAGAACCGATGTATTGTATTCGAATTTAGTATGGCACGGTTAATTTTTACATTATGACTTTGATTTCTATGAAATATTTGAATTTTAATTTTATTTCGGTAACGCGTGCTTTTGTACAGAAAGCCTTTCTATGACTTGCATCCGAATATATTAACCAGTTCAAGTCTTCACAAAACATCGTTTAAAATCTCTTTGCAGATCATTAAATTTTATTATTTACATTTCGCAAAGAACTAACCGGCGTTAATGTTTTGATAAAAGATCGCGATTCAACGATCTTTGCAATGACGAATATTCGTACCCGATTTTCTGATATGATTCGTGGATACTCGCCTCAGCTCTACCAGAATGATGGACATCCAGAGTGGTTGGAAAATTAGCCAATCGTATCAACTCGGCGATCTCCGGCATGCTTCGGAGATTATGTAGAATCACCAAAATATGCAAAATAGCTCGGATCATAACTAAACAACATTTCTTAGTACACCTTGTGCTTGGGCACTATGGTATGCTGTTTAAGCATAAAACAAATAATAAACGAATTATTACTTTTATCTGTTAGATAACAGTCAAATAAGTTCAGTTGGAGTTAATGCAGAAGTCCCGAAAAGGCATCAACGATGAGTGAGCGTCCTCAGTGTTTATTCAGTATTACTCCTTGCATGCAAACATGATATTTTGCAGTACTGTAGCATTTACATATTATACTTTTAAGGCTGTTAAGCACGGGACTTCCATGTGTGTTAATAATGAGTTTCGTTTGACCCGGGACTGGACGGCGTGATCAGTGTATGCACTTCCATTACTGCTCATTAACAGGCTAAATCAAACCGAGCCTGCAATAATTTGATCTTAATTGTGTTCGGTGGCTTTCACTGCAATTGGTTTTGCTCCTGGAAGTGCTTATAGATTTGCCTCCCTTAAAATATTGTTGAGCACAAAACTATTATTTCTGTAACTATTGAATTGCGCTCAAGTCTGGCGGCGCGAATAATAAATACCTGCTCTTGAACAGGCTCGATCAAACAGAGCCTAGAATAAATGCATTTACAGAGAGATCACTGCAATTGTTTTTGCTCCTTGAGGTGCTAAAAGATTAACCTCCCTTAAAGGAATGTTGAGCACAATACTAATACTTGTGTAAATATCGAGTTGTGCTCAAGCCTGGCAGCGTAGATAATAAATAACTGCTCTTGAAAAGGCAAGATCAAATACATGTAGTTTGATATTTGTGGTGTTCGGTGGTTTTTATGTTCACCAAAGCAATACAGCATCCGAAGTAAGAACCTTACTCCTGATTGAAAGTTCTTTCAATGACCCCAATTAGCACACAGTATATTGTTGTAGTTACATATTACTCATGTTAGGCATTTAGAATGAAGTTTTGTGTTGTATAGGTTTTGTTTTTTATTGTAAATAGAATTAGAACTTCATACTATTGATGTTATATTACCTATACTAAAGTCTAATTAATACTGAAAACATGTTAATACCATCTTTAGACTGTCATAAAGCGAGATACTTTTAATACGTGATGAAAATCTACTTCCAAATAAGGCGCAAACAAAGTTTTCAAGAATTTTAACTTTCTACCTTTGGTACCTTCAGCCCTGTGTATAACAAGAAACATCAAGGAAAGCTAGCCATGTTGCACCATAAAATGGTAAGTTATCTGCCCTTCACTTTCAGCCCTGTATGGAAATAAAAAAACAGTAAGGGAGGCGATTCGTTTAGCAACACAGAATGGTTATGGAGCAGTAATCTCGCTTTCATTCTAAGCGTAAATATTTCTTTGAAATTCTTTCCCAAACACGGAAAGGTTTGTTATTGACAAACCATTTCATAATAGAACAGTACTCCGTAACGAATTTCGCATAAATGCATGCACATGTGTTGCGAGGAGGTCCAGTGGTAAAGAGCTATCACACTAATCCAGGAATCATGAGTTTGAAACCCGAACGAAAATATCTTAATACTACCTTATATTTCCCACCTGGTCAAATCTCAGAGTATCGAATCATTACTTCCTGTACTAAAACTCTATGTCTTCATGTGTAATTTGTTTAACACATTTGTACACATTTAAAATAAACAAATATAACATTATCCCTACAAACAAGGAAAGCCCCTATTCGAAATGTCAACATTACGACCAATACAATCATCATGCATATGCATTAATTGTAGTCTGGTATACTTGTAGACAAGGTCGTTCTAGAAACATACATATTTTTGGAGGCCTTTTGTACAGTTATTCACGCATTTCACCACGTTCAGTGGAAATCTTAAAATTTAGCAAAGAACTTTGTGCAACCGGAAAACGAATGCTGACCAATGTCCAGCAACTTATTCATAGGATCGTTTCATCAATACCAGTGCCTTTAAGGACGTCAGCCACTTATTGTCGATTGTTGACGTGAGCTATAATGTCAACAGGCTTGTGTGGACGTTTGTGTGCTTTGTTTAAGAAACGGCCATATATTATCATTACGGATACAGATATGAGTTTTGTTGTATGGAGACAAAGTATTTTACAGATGCTGGTGTAGGCTTTTCACCTTTTTAATTAATTTCAAGAGAGTTTATCAACCCCTATCGATACCAGCATGTTTTCTTGAAAACATGACACTTATAACTTACCTTCGAGCATCAAGAAAAGAAGAAACATGCATATCAGGAATAGCCTCTCACGAACAATCAACAAAAAAGAGAGCATGCTTGCGCAACCGTTTTTTTGTATTTACAAGCGGCCATTCTTCATTTAAGACATCAGCCACTTGTGTTTTATTTGTGATGTTACACATGTACTTATGATGTCAGCATTGGTTGTGCAAACGTTTGTTTTGTGTGTTTAGAAGCGGATATTCCTCATTTATGACATCAGTCACGTGTCTTTTATTTGTGATGTTATTTATGATGTCAAAATGCTTGCGCATTCGTTTGTTATGTGTGTTTAGAATCGACCATTCCTCATTTATGATATCAACCACTTGTCTATTATTTGTGAGGTTACTATATATGATGTCAACATGCTTTCGCAGTCGTTCGTTTTGTGTGCTTAGAATTTATTCTGCCATTCCTCATTTACAACATCAGCCAATTGTCTTTTATTTGTGAACTTACTTATGATGTCAAAATGCTTGCGCATTCGTTTGTTATGTGTGTTTAGAATCGACCATTCCTTATTTATGATATCAACCACTTGTCTATTATTTGTGAGGTTACTGATGTCAACATGCTTACGCAGTCGTTCGTTTTGTGTGCTTAGAATTAAATCGGCCATTCCTCATTTACGACATCAGCCACTTGTTTTTTATTTGTGAACTTACTTATGATGTCAAAATGCTTGCGCAGTCTTTAGTTGTGTGTGTTATAGAAGCGACCCTTCCTCATTTACGACATTACCCACTTGTCTTTTATTTGTGATGTTACTTAGGACGTCAACATTCTTGCGACGTCGTTCGTTTTGTATGTTTAAAACCGTTCACATACACGTGATTGTTAGGCATGGATCTTACTCTTAGAATGGAATTGTTTTTAAGCAAGCGAAGTTATAAAAAGGTGATGGGTGTGGATCCCACACCTTTTAAATTAATTTCAGTCAGACACTTTAGGAAAGTTGTTTTAGTTGACCTATAAATGCTATTAAGACCGGATGGTCTTGTTGGGCTAGTTATTTGGCCTCGAACATTCATATACTAGTATTTAACCTTTAAAAAATTATAATAATTTAGCTTTAATAAAAGTATAATAATTTTGCTGCACATTACCATTGGCTGGAGGCACTGAAAGCAATAAAATTTCGATTATAGAGCCTGAATATGCCTTATTAAACCGACCTTTGTGCTTTTGTGCTCAGCGGCTTTTGAAGTTGTCTCTTGGTCTTTGTGACAGATTTTCCAACTTCATTTACAGTACAACAGTGGTGAGAACCCACTTTGAGTGACTGCCATGCTCCCATGCAAAAAAATCGCAGATAAGATTCGGTTTAAAACATGGCACTCCATTATTTAAAAACGATTGTGGGAGTTTAGGTTATGAATTTTACATGTTCACCGTTTGTATGACACAATCATAATTGGCAACCTAGTTGTCGTTGAACAGAGTTGATTCACAAGTATTATATAAGAAAGTATTTCCCTTTCCAATAGAATACGAATATGGATTGAAATAAAACAAACCTATCAATGATATAAAATATGCAAAAAGTGCTCATATAAAATTTATAATATGTGAAATCGGAAACTACCGAACTCTTCTTCAAATAACGTACTACTCTCCAAAGAATACGGAGGTAAGTTCATAATTAATGTGATTTATAATATAAGAAAATGGGAAAATATATAAAATAATACGAAATAAAGTTTTAACTTTTTATTGATCATAACATTATTTTGTTCATTAATAAGCATAATAATGTAGTAACATACATAAGTTAAATGACACTTTTTTTATATAAATCAAAATAAATTTAACATCCGGTAAAAAGGAAGACATGATAACTGTAAATCATATTTAAAACAGTTAATTCCACTTAAATCAGTTTTTCGGAAAGTAAACTCTCTTCATTTCTGTTTTCATGAGTCCAGAGTGGCAGTTGCTCAAACTCAAGTTCATAACATCAACTTGAAGTTTGGAAAACCGTTTGTGCAGTACGACCTGTACAGTCAGTCGAGAGCAGCTCAAATCCGATACGCTGATGTTTTCGAACGACGTTTTTGTGGATCGAAACGATTTGTCTTTTCGAGATTTTACGAGTGTAACGGTATGTCTTCTTTCATTCTTTTGAAAAACTAGACAAACGATCACGTCCATTCGTTGAAAGTTCTTCAGTGTTGCAAGTTCCGGCAGCACGCCAGTTTGTCGGATTGTCACGTCTATGCTATTCGTGGAAGATTCATAACTGTAACAGCATCCGAGCCAGTAGGAAGGTGCCTCAATTCGGATGCCTTTCATTGCCTGGAATGGAGTAAGTATTTCTTCGTCTCCGCTTTTCTCCGACTCAACACACTTTTCCTGGAAGGTTAACTTCATAGCAGCTGTCTTGTTAGTTAACTCTTTAGCAAACAGTTTGAACAATGCGTTGATTTCAATCTCGCAAGGAATGTTGCAGATAATGCAGATAATGATACAATATGCCTGCTTCGTGTCTTATAAAGTAAATTGCAGGTCCATTCATTTACACCTCGTAAACGACAGTCCGTCTATTGGTTAGGCAATTATCAAGTTTTCTATACGAAAGTTTGGACGAATGAAATGATTTTATGCAGAAGGCTGAAGATCAAGAAAACTCAGAATGAAATTCAACTTAGAAGAGGTAAGATGCATTGTTTTCCACCATATTGTATGCACGAGACATATCATCTACAAGAGTAGAAAGCTAACAGGGGAAACAGGAAAAGCTCACCGATGCTTCAAATTACTCCAGTTCGGGGACCAGTCATTTTTTCTACAGTTTGTGCGGACCTATACTAGTAATAAAAGTATCTCAAAGGATTTGTATAAAACGAAACGGCAGATTAAAAAATAAATTAATTAAATGTTTGAAAATGCCCAGAGATCAGAATAAGGTGAAATAAAATATTTTAGTTGAATGAACTTTTTTTTGTTTAAAAAAGGATAATATTTTATCAAAATGTGGAATTCCAGCGCATGTATGAAAAAACCTTAACCAGTTACGGTATAGTTTTGTTGTGTATTTGTAGTGTCTCTAGACTAAGTTTTTCACAAAGTCAGATGCTAAGGCCTTGAGTCCTTGACCCTATTGTAAAATCAGAATAAGATATATATTTACTATTATGGGTATTGATAGTATTTGAATTGGTTTTGTCTAACCTCACATGCTTTACGATCGCCGTTAAGTACACATTATTGGTAAAGTCCATTTGCTGTTCTATGCAGTGTTGCAGCAATGTGTATGAAAAATTCTAACTTCATTTTCAAGCACGAGTAGATTCTAACCGACACAACTCTATGCACAATTTAAAATAGCAGCTGGTGTTTGTTTTGTTCTCGTCTGCTCATTGTATCTAACAGATCATTATGCATTAAAATATTGTTTTGCGTTAATGAAGTTTTTGACGGCTTTCCCCTTGCTAAATTGATTGATTGTGTGTGCGTATGATATATATACGTGCATGTGTGAGTTCGTGTGTGAGTGCGTGTGTTTGTATGTACGTGCGCGATTCTCATGTACATTTTTGGTTTTGAATTCAACATATTATTAAGTCATTTTGGTCTGTTTTTATAGTATCAAAAATGCAAATGCAAAGGCTCATTTAGCTGAACATTTTTTTCTTTTTCTTTTCGATATTCGAAAATGTATTTTAACTGTATGATATTTTTATAACGATAGGGAATATCAGCTAACAAATTGAAATTGTCTGCTCGAGTCAATCCATGAGCTTGTTAATACCACCAAATACATCATGCCATCAAGCTTCAAATCGTTTATTATGAATGTTAACTGAAAAGCGGTCATTCATACCTTGCAGTCCAATTTATTTGTCTATTATTCTTACGTTAGATATGATGTCAACATGCTTGCGCTGACGTTTGTTTTGTATGTTTAAGGAGCTGTCGTTCATACCTAGTCAGTCTCTTGTAGGACATCAGCAACTTGTCTATTAATGGTGACGTTAGTTTTGATGTCAACATACTTATCAAGACGTTTAAAAGCGGCCATATACACATGCTTGTTAGGGATGGATCTTTGAAAATCGTTGTTTGGCTAGAAGAGTTATAAACATGTTATGGGTGTGGATCGCGAACCTTTTTTTATTTAAGGGCTTGCCACACTCCTCCCAATCCTGTTCATCGATAAAAAGAAAATTATCAAAATCTCAATAATGGCAAAATGCCGTTCAATGAATCTTTGCACATTTGTATGTTACAAATTTATCTTTATTTTGCATAAGTATGACACCTTAGAATATTAAAGAAAACAAGCTAGACCTTAAAATTCTTTAAAATTCTATTTATATTAATTCACAAAAACTAAGCGATACAAAACATAATTTTAAATTCCCACGTGTGTGCAATGTTACTGACAAGAAAATGTTGTGTCCTTTGTAAAAAAACCTTCAACTTCAAAAATAGAAATCAGTGATTGTCAACCGTTTACGCGACCAGGAAATTGAAGGTCAAACACACTTTTACTAATATCTCGTAAAGTTTACATATGTAAGTCACGAGGACACAATCAATTGTTTTCAGTATCATATTACTTAGTGGGCATTTAAAATGACGTTTTGTGTTGTTTAGTTTTTGCGAATTTATGTTAATAGAAGTTGGGGGAATTTTTAGATCTCGCTATTTTTCTTTACTGTTCTAACGTGTCTTACCATCTGCAAAATAAATATACATTAATATCATACATTTGTGCAAAGTTTCATTTAACAGCATTTTGCCGTTATTGAGATTTTAATAATTTTCTTTTATCGATGAACAGGATTGGGAGGAGTGTGGTAAGCCCTTAATCTCAGTCCGATATCTGAGAAAGTTGTGTTGTTGTTTTCTTATTAATGATAGTAACCGGATTTCTATACACAAACAATAAGTCTGGCCACTAAAAGAGGACTTCCGAAAATTTAAAATAAACATGATTGCAAAGATCGACAAATATTCTTCACGACAGAGAAAGAATTTTGAAAAAAACGGCCATAAATAGCTAAACTATCTGTCCGAATTTCCTTTTTTTAATGTTATTGAAGTCAGCCATTTTGAATGGTGACCAGTGACATCCTTAATTCTTGTTCACAAATGAAAGAACTAAATTAAGAAAATCTAAACACAATATTAAATTTATCATGTGATAGTATTGGAAATTCATAATAAAAATGATTTTAAGTATTTTCTGTGAACTTTTTATTATGAAGTTTTTACGTTACACAAAATACGTATAAATAAAAAAATGATTTATACACATCATCTGATGATGTCTCTGGTTACCTGAAAAATGGCCGCCAGCCTGTTTTGGGATCAATATTTCACTGAAAATACCTCAGCAATAGATTTTAAAAAGCTTTTCAATTCTTTGCCCAGATTCAAAATGTCTTTGCAATTAAAACTTATTACTACAATCAGAACTGTATCCTTAATCTGTCAGACACCAAAATCAGAGCAAATTGTTTTTGATTTGAGTTTATTTATAAGTTAGAATTTATCAAGTAAATTCATATTTGCCTTGTTGTTTGGGCAGCCAGCCTCGGGAGTTATTACTAACCATGGCCCAATAACAAAGTCAATGTGCATTGACTTGGTAAATAAAATTAAAATTATTCAATTGCATTTAACCAAGTGCTGGGGAACACAAAACGCAATACAATTTCGATTTCTGACCCTGAATATGATAATTAAATATGCTCTGTTCTTTTGTATTCGAGGCCTTTCAAAGTTTGATCTTTTCAAAAGATTTTTTGATTTCAATAACAGAATGTGTAAAGATTCTCACATATTAAACTGCGTACACCATAAGAACTCTGAGGTCTTTGTAGCATTTATTAGTTTTGCTCAACGGTTCATGCTGGAGTGGATTTTAGTAAATATTATACAATTATTTACTTATTAGCTGGGAAATATGCTGTGATATTGACCTAAAAAATCGTTATTGACCGAGGCGACAGCCGAGGTCAATAACGATTTTTGCGGTCAATATCAACAGCATATTTCCCAGCTAATAAGTAAATAACTGTTTTATTACATGAACTATAAATAGTAATAAACTATATTATATATATATATATATATATATAATAGTTTATTACATGAACTATAAATAATATAAAAATGGAAACTTTCGGATTCTATTTATAGACAGGTCAATATCAGCGAAAGCAGGTCAATATCTAGATTTATTGACTCAGTTATTTTGGGGGTGTGACCAATCGCGTTGCGTCTATTTATAGTTCATGTAATAATTAAAATTAAATTGCTATTGTTTATGAATATGGGGTTTTCAAATTCTAGCTCAGTCAATTCTAGCAAAATTGGACGAATGATGAATTTAACTTTGTCTTTTTGACGAAACAATGGATTGTACGTTGGGTTCAATGGGTAAAACTAATAAATTGCAAATTAAACCCCGCAAATTTAACCTGCTGTATAGAATGGTCGTCGGAAATGCAGGGCTAGGCTCTGTCGCCGTGACGGTGCGGATTCGCTCTCAGGGAATTCAATCTGAGAACACGGATTCATGAGCTAGGACAATGGACGATGTTGACTAGGACAAAGATATCTGTTCAAAATTATTTCAGGTTCTACCCGTTAGACTGAATAAATATTTTTATTAACATTTGAACTTGACATAACCTTTTAATTTGAAAAGAAACTACATCATCCTTTAGGATTTTTGCCATGCTCCCATGCAATAAAAATGGCATAATAGGATTAAATTAAAACATGCAAAATAAGTTTGTGGAGAGTAGACCGTTATCGAAGACGATTGCGGGAGTCTCCGTTTTCATTAGGTAATGAATTTTACATGTTCATCTTTTGCAGTCGAAGTTGGAAAATTAATAATATGTGAAATCAGAAACTACCCCAATCGTCTTTAAATAACAGACTACTTTCCAAAGAACTTGACGGTTAGTCCGTTATTGATGTGATTTATAATATAAGAAAATGGGAAAAAAGATAAGAAATACGAAATAAATTTAAAACTTTTTATTGAACTTAACATTCTTTTTTTCATAAATACGCATAATAATTTAGCAACATACATTATTTAAATGGCACCTTTTTATAAAATCATAATTTAACATCAAATTAAATGGAAGACATGATAATTGTAAAACACATTTAAAACAGTTCACCCAACTGAAATCCGTTTTTCGGAAAGTCCACTCGCTTCAGTTCTGTTTTCATGAGTCCAGACTGACAGTTGCTCAAACTCAAATTCATAACATCAACTTGAACTTTGGAAAACCGTTTGTGCAGTACGATCTGTACAGTCAATCGAGAGCAGCACAAATCCGAAACGCTGATGTTTTCGAACGACATTTTTCTGGATCGGAACGATTTGTCATTTCGAGATTTAACAAGTGTAACGGTATGTCTTCTTTCACTCTCTTCAGATACCAGACAAACGATCACGTCCATTCGTTGAAAGTTCTTCAGTGTTGCAAGTTCCGGCAGCACGCCAGTTTGTCGGATTGTCACGTAGATGCTATTCGTGGAAGATCCAAAACTGTAGCAGCATCCGAGCCAGTAGGAAGGTGCCTCAATTCGGATGCCTTTCATTGCCTGGAATGGAGTAAGTATTTCTTCGTCTCCGCTTTTCTCCGACTCAACACACTTTTCCTGGAAGGTTAACTTCATATTGAGTCTTGTTAGTTAACTCTTTAGCAAACAGTTTGAACAATGCTTTGATTTCAATCTCGCAAGGAATTTAGCTGATAATGATATAACATGCCAGCTTCTTGTCTTATAAAGTAAATTGCAGGTCCATTCATTTACACCTCGTAAACGACAGTCCGTCTATTGGTTAGGCAATTATCAAGTTTTCTATTCGACAGTTTGGACGAATGAAATGATTTTATGCAGAAGGTTGAAGATCAAGAAACTTCAGAATGAAATTCAACTCAGAAGAGGTAAAATGCATTGCTTTCAACCATATGGTAAGTACGAGGCATATCATCTACAAGAGTAGAAAGCTAGCAGGGGAAACAGGAAAAGCTTCACTGATGCTTCAATGTACTACAGTTCGGGAACCAGTCATTTTTTCTACGGCTTGTGCGGACCTATACTAGAAATAAAAAGATCTCGATTTGTATAAAGCGAAACGGCAGATTTAAAAAAATAAATAAATGAAATGTTTGAAAATGCCCACAGTTCAGAATAAGGTGAAATAAAATATTTTAGTTGAATGAACTTTTTTATTTAAAAAAGAGTAATATTTTATCAAAAGGTGGAATTCCAGCGCATGTATCAAAAAACCTTAACCAGTTACGGTTGTGTATTTGTAGTGTCTGTAGACTAAGTTTTTCACAAAGTCAGATGCTAAGGCCTTGAGTTCTTGACCCTATTGTAAAATCAGAATAAGATATATTGTTACTATAATGGGTATCGATAGTATTTGAATTGGTTTTGTGTAACCTCACATGCTTTACGATCGCCGTTAAGTACACATTATTGTTAGGGAAAGTCCATTTGCACAATTTTAAATAGCAGCTGGTGTGTTTTTTTCTCTTCTGCTCATTGTATCTAACAAATCATTATGCGTTAAAACATTGTTAATGAAGTTTTTGACGGTTTTTCCCCTTGTTGATTGATTGATTGTGTGTGCGTATGATATTTATACTTGCATGGGTGAGTTCGTGTGTGCGTGCGTGTGTTTTTATTTACGTGCGTAATTTTCATGTACATTTTTTTTTGTTTGAGTTCAACATAAGTCATTTTGGTCTGTTTTTATTATCAAAACTGCAAATGCAAAGACTCATTCAACCGAACATTCACACTGTATTTTAACTGTATGATATTTTAACACCGATTAGGAATATCAGTTAACAAATTGAAAGTGTCTGTTCTAGTCGATCAATGAGCTTGTTTATACCTCCAAAAACATCATGGCATCAAGATTCGAATTGTTTATTATATATGTTTAGAAGCGGTCAATTATATAATACCAGTCCAATTTATTTGTCTATTATTGTTACGTTTAATATGATGTCAACACGCATGCGCTGACGTTTGTTTTGTATGTTTAAGGAGCTGTCGTTCATACCTAGTCAGTCTCGTGTAGGACATCAGCCGCATGCCTATTATTTGTGACGTTAGTTTTGATGTCAGCATACCTACCCAGACGTCTAAAAGCGGCTATATACACATGATTGTTAGGGATGGAATTTTCATAAGCGTTGTTTGGCTAGAAGAGTTATAAACATGTTATTGGTATGGATTTCAAAACTTTTTATTTAATCTCAGTCAGACATCTGAGAAAGTTGTTGTTGTTGTTTTATAACTAATAGTAACCGGATTTCTATACACAAAAAATTACTAATATCAGCCTGGCCACTAAAAGAGGACTTCCAGAAATTTTGAAATATACATGATTGCAAAGATCGAGAAATATCCTTCACAACAGAGAAAGAATTTTGAAAATCCGGCCATAAATAGCTAAACTGTCTGAAGTTTCTTATTTTAACGTTATTGCAGGCAGCCATTTTGGATGTTGACCAGTGACATCCTTAATTCTTATGCACAAATATAAATACTAAATTAAGAAAATCTAAACACAATATTAAATTTGTCATGTAATAATATGGGAAATTCATGATAAAAGTGATTTTAAGTATTTTCTGTGAACTTTTGTTATGAAGTTTTAACATTACACAAAATACGTCACAAAATACGTTTATGCACAACATCTGATGATGTCTCTGGTCACCTAAAATGGCCACCAGCCTATTTTGGGATCAATATTTCACTAAACATAAATCAGCAATCTTTTTAGTTCTGTGCTCAGTTTCAACATGTCTTTGCAATTAAAACTTATAACTAGATTCAGAACTGTGACTTTAAACTTCCTACTTTCACTTTCTACTTTCACTTTGAACCAGGAAGTAAGATTTCCTTGAATTTCTTGAAAACCCTAACATTATTTTGAAGGATTGGCACTAAACATTGTAGACCAGCATATACTTATTTCAGGTATGAGTTGCTTTGGTATATTGTTCATGAATTTCAGAGTTCTCATGCAAATGGTTTTTCTTTTGTTTTAGTATGTGCTTGGTAATTAGAACATGAATTAGACTAAATTGAGCTTGCAAACATTTACTACATTTATTTACTAAAATCTAGGTGGCAATAAGTATTTCCCCCAAAATGCATTTTTTGAAATTTTAGCCTGTTTTCGCAATTTGCAATGTTTGCGAAACCTTAACTGCATATATCATAAGAACTCTAAGGCCTTTGTAGCATTTTTAGTTTTGCTTAACGGTTCATGCTGGAGTGGATTTTAGTAAATATTAAACATTAAATTGCTATTTAGCTAAATAAAAATTAAACTGTTTATGAATATTGGGTTTTCAAATTCTAGCTTCAGTCAATTCTAGCAAATTTGGACGAATAATGCAATTAACATTTTGATTTTGACGACAAAATAATACTCTGTGCGTCGGATTCTTTTTGCTTGGCAAAACTAATACAGCGCAAATTAAACATCACCAACATAAAACGTTGTATGTATGATATCATGACACAATCTTATATAAATTGGCAAACTCGTTGTCCTTGAACAGAGTTGAATCACATGTATGCATTACATGAAAAGGAAAATATCTCCCTTTCCAATAGATTACGCAGATGCATTTCCGTAAAAAAATCAAACCTAAAAAGGATGCAAAATATTAAAACGGTACTCATGTAAAATAAATAATATGTGAAATCGGAAACTACCGAAATCATTTTCAAATAATGGACTTCTCCCCAAAGAATTTGGAGGTTAGTCCATTATTGATGTGATTTATAATATAAGATAATGGGAAAATATATAAAAATACGAAATAAACTTTAATCTTTTTATTATCATAACATGCAGTAACATACATTAGTTAAATGGCATCTTTTTATATAAATCACCATAAATTTAACATCCGATAAAAAGGAAGACATAATGATTGTAAAACATATTTAAAACATTATACCACATTATTAATCAGTTTTTCGGAAAGTCCACTCGTTTCAGTTCTGTCTTGGTGAGTCCAGACTGGCAGTTGCTTAAACTCAAGTTCATAACATCAACCTGAAATTTGGAAAACCGTTTGTGAAGTACGACCTGTACAGTCAGTTGCGAGCAGCCCAATTCCGATAAGCTGATGTTTTCGAACGACATTTTTCTGGATCGAAACGATTTGTCTTTTCGAGACTTTATAAGTGTAACGGTGTGTCTTCTTTCATTTGTTTGAGATACCAGACAAACAATCACGTCCATTCGTTGAAAGTTCTTCAGTGTTGCAAGTTCCGGCAGCACGCCAGTTTGTCGGATTGTTACGTCAATGCTATTCGTGGAAGATCCATAACTGTAGCAGCATCCGAGCCAGTAGGAAGGTGTCTCAATTTTGATGCCTTTCATTGCCTGGAATGGAGTAAGTATTTCGTCATCTCCAATTTTCTCTGTCTGCTGACAATTTCCGAGCTCAACACACTTTTCTTGGAACGTTAACTTCATAGCGAATTCTTCTTGTTTGTTGAAACTGTAAATCACAGTCTAAACAATGCTTTTGATTTTAATCTGTTGCAGATAATGATACAACACGCCTGCTTGTTGCCTTATAAAGTAAACTGCAGGTTCATTCATTTACACCTCTGAAACGACAGTCCGTCTATTGGTTAGGCAATTAGCAGGTTCTATGGACGAAGATTTTGACGAATGAAATGATTTGATGCAGAAGGCTGAAGATCAAGAACACTCAGAAAGAAATTGGCTTTTGTAGAGGTAAAATGCATTTCTTTCAGCCGTATTATAAGTACGAGAAAAATCATCTTCAAGAGTAGAATGCAAACAGGGGAAACAGAAAAGGCTTTTATGGACTCTAAAATATAAAAACTCTAAGATGCCGCTTTTGCGATGTTTAAAACATTGTCTAAAGAGCATAAGGAGCCGGGAACCAGTGAAATTTGTCTACGGACATTGTGTGTGGGCCTATAAACAAAGAATATAGATGACTGATTGATAATGAAAAGTCAGATTAAAAATAAAATTAAAAAAAAACAAACTGTGTATTGACTCTAGGTTAGATTTATTCACACAAGTCAGAAGTTGAGGTTTGACCCAATTGAAAATTCAGAATATTTATTATATATATATAGCTACTTTTATAGGCGTCTATGGTATTTGAATAAGTTAAGCTTAACTTTGATGGTTCTACGATCGCCTTTTAGTACACATTATTTTTAGGGAAAGTCCATTTGCTCTTAACGCTGTTCTATGCAGCGTTGGTCACAATGTGCATAGCATCCAACAGATTTAATGCAATAAAACGTGGTTTTACGTAAATCAAGAATTTTACGGTTTCCCCGATCGCTATATTAATTGAATGTGTTTACGTCTGATATGCAATTGTGATTGTATGAGTTCGTGCGTGTGTTCGTATGTGTTCATTTCGTGATTCCCATATACATATTTTGTTTGAATTCAACATTTTGGTCTTTTTTGTTTTTAAATATTGTCTTTGCTGCTCATGCAAAAGCTTATTAACCGAACATGCCTGCTCAAAATTTTCACTTGATGCGCATGATGAACTATATTTTAATTTCTTTGACACATGTGTATTCATGATTTTATATGATTTTTCTGGCGGAATATGTTTTATGTCTTGTATGTATCTGACATACAGCGCACACATGTAACAGAGCAATTATTATCGTTCTATATGTAGACAGGACAAGAGCATCGGTTAAAATAATTTAAAATCTTTAACATGACAGGACTATATAACATAGCATTGGGTGTCTGTTATGCCTTCATAAAAATTGCAGAACTACCAATTGTAAAACAAAAATATTTGATTTGATAGGCTTTTGTAATTATTATTCAAATTGTTTGCTTGCTGTCGTGATAACGTTGGCCAAGTCCACAAAATATTGCAAACAAAGTTGCAGCAAGGTATATATTGCCCCTTTCCTTTTTATTAGAGTTAATGTTAATAAAAAGGAATAACGCAAAATTATCGACACACTTCATTGTCGTATATGTGTTTGATTTGATTTCCAAAACATGACAATATAAATACATAAAACAAAGTATCACATTATTTTCTAAATAAATGTTTTATTGATTATTCTGTTAATAAACAATTAGCTTAGGTGTATTGGCACTTTTAATAAATATAAGCATAAGCATTAACAACTGGTAAACTAGTAACAACTGAAAAAGGAAGAGACAGTAATTGTAAAACGAATTGCATGCATTTAAACAAATAAAAATCATATTTTCGGAAATTCTACTCTCTTCAGTTCTGTCATGGTGAGTCCAGTGTGACAGCAGCTCAAACTCAAGTTCATAACATCAATTTTAACTTTGGAAAACCGTTTGTGCAAAACGACCTCGACAACCAATCGCGAGCAGCTCAAGTCCGACATGCTCACATGCTTAAACGATAACTTCCTGGACCGAAATGATTTGTCTTTTCGAGATTGTACAAGTGTTACGGTGTGTCTCCGTTTCTTCTTTAGTGAAACCAGATAAATGTTCACATCCATTCTTTGAAAGTTCTTCAATGTTGCAAGTTCAGGCAGCACGCCAGTTTGTCGTATAGTTACTTCGATGCTGCTCCTATCCTTTGCATACGTGTAGCAGCATCCCAGCCAGTAGGAAGGTGCTTCAATTCGAATGCCTTGCACGGCCTGGAATGGAGTAAGTATTTCGTTTTCTCCGCTTTTATCTGACAAACCACAAAGTCCGTGCTCACCCTGATTTTCCTGACAGGTTACCTTCATATTTGACTTTTCTTGTTGTTCGTTAATTAAAATAAGAATTCTGAACAAAGTTTCGATTTCAGCTTTTGGAATGAAGCTTTTTGTCTGTTTCTTGCCTTATAAAGGAGAAGGAAGTATCTTTCATTTACACCTTTGGAGCAAGATGGAATCAATTGGATGGACAACTAACAGGATTTCTCAAGAATATTTCTGAATGATAAGTTGGATACTGAACAGTGATCACAGTTTCTTTGCAAATTAGCATGTAGGTTTGATTTTAAATGACGAGCGTCAAAATAAATACATGTAGACGTAGTTTTGAAAGTAGTCGTTCCTGATAAGCATATTTCACATTTTGTTCAAATGAAATATATATACAACTGTTGTCTATACAACAGAGAAAGAAGTTTGAAAATCCGTTCACAAATAGCTTAACTACCTGTCTGAAGTTTCTTATTTTAATGTTATTGCAGGCAGCCATTTTGAATGGTGACCAGTGACATCCTTAATTCTTGTGCAAAAATATAAATACGAAATTAAAAAATCTAAACACAATATTACATTTGTCATGTAATAATATTGGAAATTCATTATAAAAGTGATTTTTTGTATTTTCTTTGAGCTTTTTATTATGAAGTTTCTACGTTACACAAAATACGTATAAATAAAAAAAAATGATTGATACACATCATCTGATGATGTCTCTGGTTACCTCAAAATGGCCGCCAGCCTGTTTTGGGATCAATATTTTACTAAAAATATCTCAGCAATATATTTTATCAATTTTTCAGTTCTGCGCTCAGTTTCAAAATGTCTTTGCAATTAAAACTTATAACTACAATCATAACTGTATTGTTTAAACTGTCAGATATCAAAATCAGAGCAAATTGTTTTTGAGATTGTTTATTTATAAATTAGAATTTATCAAGTGAATTCATATTGGCATTGTTGTTTGGGCAGTCAGCCTCGGGCAAGTAATACTAACCATAGCCCAATAACAAAGTCAGTGTGCATTGACTTGGTAAATAAAATTAAAATTATTCA
The DNA here is from genome assembly GCA_038501625.1 of Corbicula japonica. Lineage (NCBI taxonomy): Eukaryota > Metazoa > Mollusca > Bivalvia > Venerida > Cyrenidae > Corbicula > Corbicula japonica. Next base: position 1,172,864 of record JAZAYU010000125.1, read on the forward strand.
GTTGCTAAACCAAATGCTGGGGAACACAAAACGCAATACATTTATGATTTCTGACCCTGAATATGATAATTAAATATGCTCTGTTCTTTTGTATTCTGTGCCTTTCAAAGTTGTCTCTTGATCTTTTCGAAAGATTTTCCGATTTCAATAACAGAATTACAGTGTAAAGATTCTCACATATTAAACTGCGTACATCATAAGAACTCTAAGGCCTTTGTAGCATTTATTAGTTTTGCTCAATGGTTCATGCCGGTGTGGATTTTAGTAAATATTAAACATTAAATTGCTATTTGGCTAATTAAATATTAAACTGTTTATGAATATGGGGTTTTCAAATTCTAGCTCAGTCAATTCTAGCAAAATTGGACGAATGATGGATTTAACTTTGTCTTTTTTACGAAACAATTGTTTACTGTACGTTGGGTTCAAGGGGCAAAACTAATACATCGCAGATTTAACCCCACGAATTTCATCTGCTGTATAGTATGGTCGTCGAAAATGCAGGGCTAGGCGCTGTCGCCGTGACGGTGCGGATTCGCTCCCAGGTAGTGGCAAAGTCATTTATCAGGGAATTCAATCTGAGAACACAAATTCATGAGCTAGGACAATTGACGATGTTGACTAGGACAAAGATATCAGTTCAAAATTATTTCAGGTTCTACCCTTTAGACTGAATAAATATTTGTTAACATGTGAACTTGACATAACCCTTTTAATTTGAAAAGAAACTACATCATCCTTTGGGATATTTGCCATGCTCCAATGCAATAAAAATGGCATAATAGGATTCAATTAAAACATGTATAATAATTTTGTAGAGTGTAGTCCGTTATCTAAGACGATTGCAGGAGTCTCCGCTTTCATTAGGTAATGAATTTTACATGTTCAACGTTTACAGTCGAAGTTGGAAAATAAATAATATGTGAAATAAGAAACTATCGCAATCGCCTTTCAATAACAGACTACTTGCTAAAGAATTTGACGGTTAGTCCGTTATTGATGTGATTTATAATATAAGATAATGGGAAAATATATAAGAAATACGAAATAAATTTAAAACTTTTTATTGATCTTTCCTTTTTTTCATAAATGAGCATAATAATGTAGCAACATACATTATTTAAACGGCACCTTTTTATAAAATCATAAATTTAACAAATAAAATGGAAGACATGATAATTTTAAAACATATTTAAAACAGTTTACACAAGTTAAATTTATCAGTTTTTCGGAAAATCCACTCGCTTCAGTTCTGTTTTCATGAGTCCAGACTGGCAGTTGCTCAAACTCAAGTTCATAACTTCAACTTGAACTTTGGAAAACCGTTTGTGTAGTACGACCTGTACAGTCAGTTGAGAGCAGCTTAAATCCGATATGCTGATGTTTTCGAACGACATATTTCTGGATCGGAACGATTTGTCTTTTCGAGATTTTACAAGTGTAACAGTATGTCTTCTTTCATTCTTTTGAGATACCAGACAAACAATTACATCCATTCGTCTGAAGTTCTTCAGTGTTGCAAGTTCAGGCAACACGCCAGTTTGTCGGATAGTCACGTCGATGCTATTCGAAGAAGATTCATAACTGTAGCAGCATCCGAGCCAGTAGGAAGGTGCTTCAATTTTGATGCCTTTCATTGCCTGGAATGGAGTAAGTATTTCTTCTCCTCCGCTTTTCTCCGACTCAACACACTTTTCCTGGAAGGTTAACTTCATATCTGAGTCTTGTTCGTTATCACTGTAGCACACAGTTTGAACAATGCGTTGATTTCAATCTCGCAAGGAATGTTGCAGATAATGATACAATATGCCTGCTTTTTGTCTTATAAAGTAAACTGCAGGTCAATTCGTTTGCAACTCCGAAACGACAATCCGTCCATTGGTTAGGCAATTATCAGGTTCTCTGGACAAAGTTTCTGACGAATGACAATGGTCCTTTGCAGAAGGCTGAAGATCAAGAACACTCAGAAAGAAATTAGCGCTTGGAAAGGTAAAACGCATTTCTTTCAGCCATTTTACACGAACGAGAAATCAATGCAACGATGAGAGTTAACGGGGTAACGGGAAAAGGCTTTACCGACGCTTTAATGTACTCGATGGACATATAATCAAAGTTTGTGGATGATTTGTATCAAATGAAAAGGCAGATTTAAAAATTTAAAAGAACGGTGTGAACTGCACACTGTTTAGAATAAGCTGAAAAAATTCTTTTAGTTGAATGAAAAATTTTAGCTTTAACAATGGTTAATATTTTATCGAAGTGGGAGGTGGTATACAAGCGCATGTAGCAAAAAACCGTCACCAGTTACGGTATAGTTTTATTGTGCATTTATAAGGTCTCTAGGCTAGATATTTTTCACAAAAGTCAGATGCTATTGAGCCTATTGTAAAATCAGAATATCCAGATATAATGGGAGCCGATAGTATTTGAATTGGTTTTGTGTATCCTCGAAGGCTTTACGATCGCCGTTAAGTACACACTATAGTTAAAAAGGTCCATTTGCAAATAATGCTGTACAACGCTGTTGGTAAAAATGTGCATGAAAATTTCTAACGTTCATTACTAGAGCACGCGTATTTCGTAGCCGACACTACTCGAAAAATTCTTAAAGCTTGGTGGTGCTTTTATTATGCTCCCCGAGAAATTCGGGGGAGCATATAGTCGCCGGGTTGTCCGTCCGTCAGTCCGTCCGTCCCGATTCGTGTCCGGCCCATAACTTTTTTATTTGAAGTCGGATTTTAAGATTTTTCGCAGAAATGATCACCATATAGAGACGACGTGTCGCGCGCAAAATTTGGGTCGCTATCTTGAAGGTCAAGGTCACAGCATGACCTTGCACCAAAATCGTGTCCGGCCCATATTTTTTTTTTTGAAGTCGGATTTTAAAATTATTTCACAGATATGATTACCATAATGAGACGACGTGTCGTTCACAAATTTGGGTCGCTACCTTGAAGTTCAAGGTCACAGCATGACCTTGCACAAAAATCGTGTCCGGTCCATAACTTTTTTACTTGAAGATGGATTTTAAAATTATTTCACAGAAATGATCACCATAATGAGACGACGTGTCGCGCGCAACATTTGGGTGGCTACCTTGAAGGTCAAGGTCACAGCATGACCTTGAATCAAAATCGTGTCCAGCCCATAACTTTTGTTTTATTTGAAGACGGATTTTAAAATTATTTCACAGAAATGATCACCAGACAACGTGTCGCGCGCAATATTTAGGGCGCTGTCTTAAATGTCAAGGTCACATGATCACCTTACACCATAATCGTGTCCAGCCCATAACTGTTTTATTTGAAGTCAGATTTTAAAATTATTTCACAAAAATGAACACAAAAATGAGACCATATGTCGTGCAACATTTTGTTTGCTACCTTCAAGGTCAAGGTCAAAGCATGACCTTGAAGCAATATTGTATCCTGTCTATACTTCTGTTATTTCTAGTTGAATTTAAAAATTATTTCACGGAAATGATTACCATATCGAGGCCAGTTGACACACATCATTTGGGTCGCTGCCTTGATGGCCAAGGTCACAGCATGACCTCGAACCTAAATCATATCAGGTCCATAACTTTGTTATTTATAGTTGGATTTTAAAATTATCTGATTTCATAGCACTACACTATTTTAAAAATTAACCTCAATATTTATACAACTAACTGTTTTTGTGACAAAGTACCCATTCGGGGAGCATCACCCGTCTTCGACAGTTTCTTGTTCATTATGTTCTCAAAAAAAATCAGTAGGCGTTTAACATGGTTCAACTTTATGAAGCTGTTAACGGGTTTTCCCCTTCGCTATATCTATTGAATGAGCATGCTTATGATATGTGCGCGTGCGTGTATGAGTTCGTATGTCCGTGCATGTGTTCGTGCGTACGTGAGTAATTCTCATGTACAATAATTTTGATTTAAATTCAACACAAATCATTTTGGTCTTTTTATATATTCATTACATCTCGTGCAAAGGCTCATTAAACCGAACATAAACATTTCTTTTTTTCTTTTTTTCCCCAAATTTGTATTTCAACTGTATGACATTTTAACACCGATAGGCGATATCTGTTAACAAACTAAAAGTGTCTGCGCGAGTCAATGCATTAGCATTTTATACCGCCAAATACATCATGCCATCAAGATTCGAGTTGTTTATTATGTATGTTTAGAAGCGGTCATTTATACCATGCCAGTACAATTTATTTGTCTATTATTCTTACGTTAGATATGATGTCAACATGCTTGCGCTGACGTTTGTTTTGTATGTTTAAGGAGCTGTCGTTCATACCTAGTCAGTCTCTTGTAGGACATCAGCAACTTGCCTATTATTTGTGACGTTAGTTTTGATGTCTCTGGTCACCTCAAAATGTCCGCCAGCCTATTTTGCGATCAATATTTCACTGAAAATACCTCAGCAATAGATTTTAAAAATCTTTTTTTTATTCTGTGCTCAGTTTCAAAATGTCTTTGCAATTAAAACTTATTACTACATTCAGAACTGTATCTTTAATCTGCCAGACATCAAATTCAGAGCAAATTGGTTTTTTTTGAGTGGAGTTTATTTATAAATTAGAATTTATCAAGTGAATTCGTATTGGCTTTGTTGTTTGGCCAGTCAGCCTCGGCCAATTATTACAAGTTGTCTCTTGATCGTTTCGAAAGATTTTCCGATTTCAATAACAGAATTACAGTGTAAAGATTCTCACATATTAAACTGCGTACATCATAAGAACTCTAAGGCCTTTGTAGCATTTATTAATTTTGCTCAACGGTTCATGCTGGATTGGATTTAAGTTAATATTAAAAATTAAATTGCTATTTGGCTAATTAAATATTTAACTGTTTATGAATATGGGGTTTTCAAATTCTAGCTCAGTCAATTCTAGCAAATTTGGACGAATAATGGATTTAACATTTTCTTTTTGACGAAAAAATTGATTACTGTACGTTGGATTCTTTTTGCGGAGCAAAACTTATACAGCTCAAATTAAACCCCGCCAATATAACCCGCTGTATGTATCGTTTATCTGGCAATTCAAACTGAGAACACAAAGTCGTGGACTAGAACAATCACCATTGCTTAATTTGTAGTCTAGGACAATGGTATCGGTTCAAAATTATTTCAGGTTTTTCCTGTTAGACTGAATAAATATATGATAACATGTTAACTTAACATACTCTTTTAATTTTGAAAAGAAACCACATCATCCTTTAGGATTTTTGCCATGCTCTCATGCAAAAAAAAATAATAATAAAAATAGCAGAAAGTTCAATTCAAATCATGTAAAATAAGTCTTTGGAGAGTAGTCCGTTATTTTGAAGACGATTGCGTGAGTTTCCATTTTCATTAGGTCATGAATTTTACATGTTCATCGTTTACTGTCGAAGTTGGACAATTAATACTATGTGAAATCGGAAACTACCGGAACCGTTTTTGAAAAATGACTACTTTCTAAAGTATCTGGAGGTTAGTCCGTTATTGGTGTGATTTATAATATAAGAAATGGGGAAAAAAATAAAAATAAGAAATACACTTTAAACTTTTTATTGATCTTAACATTCTTTTTCATGAATAAGCATAAAAATGTAGTAAGATACATTTTAAAAATGGCACCTTTTTATATACATCAACATAAATGTAACATCCAACAAAATGGAAGACATGATAACTGTAAAACATATTTAAAACAATTCACATATCTTTAATAATCAGTTTTTTGAAAAGTCCACTCGCTTCAATTCTGTTTTCATGAGTCCAGACTGGCAGTTGCTCAAACTCAAGTTCATAACATCTACTTGAACTTTGGAAAACCGTTTGTGGAGTACGACCTGTACAGTCAGTCGCGAGCAGCTCAAATCCGATATGCTGATATTTTCAAACGACATTTTTCTGGATCGAAACGATTTGTCTTTTCGAGATTTTACAAGTGTAACGGTTTGTCTTTTTTCATTCTTTTCGGATACCAGACAAACAATAACATCCATTTTTTGAAAGATCTTCAGTGTTGCGAGTTCCGGCAGCACGCCAGTTTGTCGGATTGTTACGTCGATGCTATTCGTGGAAGATCCATAACTATAACAGCATCCGAGCCAGTAGGAAGGTGCCTCAATTCGGATGCCTTTCATTGCCTGGAATGGAGTCAGTATTTCTTCTCCTCCGCTTTTCTCTGACTGTTGACAATCTCCGAGCTCAACAACCTTTTCCTGGAAGGTTAACTTCATAGCTGAATCTTGTTCTTTCTCACTGTAACACACAGTTTGAACAATGCTTTGATTTCAGTCTTGCAAGGAATGTTGCTGGTAATGATATAACCTACCTGCTTTTTGTCTTATAAATGGTAGTGCCTCTAGCTGGGAGCGAACCCGCACCGTCACGGCGACAGCGCCTAGCCCTGCAATTCCTGCGACGCAACCGATTGAGCTAACCGGGACAACCCCAAAAAAGGTTGATCGGATAGCCCTGATATACGTAACAATTACTGCATGACATCGGTAACGGGTTATTTTACTGATAACAGTACTGACTATATGTACGGGGAGACTTTTTTACGGCCGCCACACTGCACAAATAGCGCTACTGTAAATTTCAAATGATAGTGCCTCTAGCTGGGAGCGAACCCGCACCGTCACGGCGACAGCGCCTAGCCCTGCAATTCCTGCGACGCAACCGATTGAGCTAACCGGGACAACCCCAAAGGTTGATCGGATAGCCCTGATATACGTAACAATCACTGCATGACATCGGTAACGGGTTATTTTACTGATAACAGTACTGACTATATGTACGGGGAGACTTTTTACGGCCAAGTAAACTGCAGGTCCATTCATTTACACCTCTGAAACGACAGTCCGTCTATTGGTTAGGCAATTATCAGGTTCTCTAGACGAAGATTTTGATAAATGAAATGGTTCCATGCAGAAGGCTGAAGATCAAGAACAATCAGAAAGAAAGTTGCATTTGGAGAGGTTTTAAGCATGGCTTTCCTCCATATTGAAAGTACGAAAGATGTCATCTTTAAGAGTAGAAAGCTAACATGGGAAACAGGAAAGGCATTTCCGACGCTTCAATGTACCCCAATTTAGGAACCAATCAATTGTGTCTACGATTTGTGCGGACGTTTAATCGAAGTATCTCGATGATTTAAAAATTTAAAAGAACTGTGAAAATACACGCTGTTTATAATAAAGTAAAACAAAACCCTTAACTTGAATAAATGTTTTTATTTAAAAAAAGAGTAATATTTTATCAAAAGTAGGAATTCCAGCGCATGTAGCATAAAAACCCAAACAGTTACGGTATAGTTTTGATGTTTTAATTTATAATGTCTCTAGGCTAGTTTTTTCCACGAAAGTCATATGCTAAGGCCTAGACCCTATTGTAAAATCAGAATTGGAGATACAGTAACTATAATAATAGTCGATAGTTTTTAATTGTTTTTATGTAACATTGAAGGCTCTACAATCGCTGTCATTAAGTTCACATTATTGATAGGAAAGTCCATTTGCATCTAATGCTGTTTAAGGAAGCGTTGGTAACAATGTGCATAAAAATTCTAACTTTCGTAATTAGAGCGCGAGTAGGAAGTAACCGATAAAACTTAATGAACATTGCGCTGGTGCCTTTTTGTTCTTGTGCGCATACTACCCAACAGCTTATAATACATTACAACGTCGTTTTACGTTAATGAGGCTTTCTTCGGCTTCCCTCCTCGCTATATCAATTGAATGTTTGTGAGTCTGATATGCATTTGTGAGTGTTTGAGTTTGTGTGTCCGTGTGCGTGTTAATGCGTAGATGCGTATTTTGTTTTGTTTGAATGCAGCATTTTTTAAAAATATTTTCTTTACTGCTCTTGCAAAGGCTCATTTAACCGAACACATGCCTGCTTAATATTTTAACTCGATGCGCATATATTAAACAGCTATCATTCGTGATACTGACATATCATATCTGTTGCGTTGAGTGACTTTTCCCGTATTGGAATCGAACCCGTACCGTATGGCGAGAACGCACAGCCTTGTTATTCCGAGCACGCTACCGGCTGAGTTACCAAAACCTAGAATTATGTTGACAGAATCTAGCTATGTATAACTGTAATTACGATTGAAGCCCATTTATTGCCATAAGATTGAGACTGAAAAAATAATCGAAAAAAAAGGTTAAATTTTTTATACATGATAATAGCATATTACCTTTTGTACCGCCATGAAAAAAAAGATAACAAAAGAACAAAATATATGATGGAAGATCAATATCGGATGAATATAAAGAGGTGACTGACAGTATTTAGAATTTCAGAAATTAAGATCAGTTATATTTTAATTTATTTGACTCGTGTGTATTACTGATTTTATATGATATTGTTGGCGGAATATGTTTTATGTCTGTTATGAATCTGACATACAGCGCACACATGTAACAGAGCAATCCTTATCGTTCTATTTGTAGACTAGGACAGAGGCATCCTTTTATAGTATTTAAAACTTAAAAAAATGACCGGACTATCTTACAAATAATTGAGTGTCTATTACGCTGTCCTTAAAAAATTGCAGAATTACCGATTGTGAAACAAAAATATATAATAGGCACGCCACGGGAAAAGGTACCTTCGGGCAGTTGACGTCAATCCTTGAAACGACGTCATAAAGTTGAGCAGACGACATTAATTATTATGCCATTCGCGGTAAAAATACCATATTATTGTCAAAATGTGTAACAAAATCACTGTTTTGTTATGAGAAAATAATATAAATTTGAAAGTTCTTTCTAAATATAATAACAACAAAAATGACACAAAAAATGACCGAAGGTACCTTTTCCCGTGGCGTGCCTCATATGTTTTAATAGGCTTTTTATCATTCAAATTGTTTGCTTGCAGTCGTGATAACGTTGGCCAAGTCCACAAAATATTGTAAACAAAGTCGTAGTATATAATTTTATTAGGGTTAATGTTTTAAAAAGGAATAACGCAAAATTGTCGACTCACTTCAATGCTGTGTTTATGTTTGATTTAATTTCCAAAACATGAAAATATAAATATATAAAACAAAGGATCACATTATTTTCTGATGTTTTATTGATAATTCTGTTTATCAACACTTATGTTAGAGAACACATTATAGTTGTTTTGGCACCTTTGATAAACATAAGCAAAAACATTAACAACTGGTAAACAACTGGTAAACAAGAAACAACAGTAATTGTGAAACAAATGGCACGCATTAAACTACAAAAAATTAGTTTTTCGGAAAGTCTACTCTCTTTAGTTCTGTCTTAGTAAGTCCAGACTGGCAGTTACTCAAACACAAATTCATAACATCAACTTGAACTTTGGAAAACCGTTTGTGCTGTACAACCTGGACGACCAATCGGGAGATGCTCAATTCAGATATGCTCACATGTTTAAACGACAACTTCCTGGACCGAAACGATTTGTCTTTTCGAGATTTTACAAGTGTAACGGTGTGTCTCCGTTTCTTCTTAAGTGAAACCAGATAAACGTTCACGTCCATTCGTTGGAATTTTTTTAAAGTTGCAACTTCCGGTAGCACGCCAGTTTGTCGGATAGTTACGTCGATGCTCCTCGTATCATGTGCATACGTGTAGCAGCATCCCAACCAGTAGGAAGGTGCTTCAATTCGAATACCCTGGACCGCCTGGAATGGAGTCAGTATTTCATCGTTGCCGCTTTTATCTGACAACCCACAAAGTCCAAGCTCACCGTGTTTTTCCTGACAGGTTACCTTCATAATTGTCTAGTATTTTTGTTCGTTAAAACATTTAATTAGACAGTTCTGAACAAAGTTTCTATTTCAGCTTTTGGAATGTAGCTTTCTATTTGTTTTTGTCTTATAAAGGAGAAGGTAGGTTCTTTCATTTACACCTTTGGAGCAACATGCCATCTATTGGATGGACAATTAACAATATTTCGCGAGACAATTTCTGAATGATAAGTTGATTACTGAACACAGTTTCTTTGCAAATCAGCATATAGGTTTGGTCTCAAATGCCAAACGTCACAATAAATAGATGCAGACGTAGTTCTGAATGTAGCCATTCCTGATATGTTTATTTCTTTTTTTTTCAAAATATTTATTTCACAAATACTGAATAGTAGAATTTACACTAAAGGATTACTGCATAGACGGTTACGAAATTCTCATTCTTGCATGCACATGGTAATCTTATTTATGTATTTTCGGACCTATGTATTCTTACATTTTGGAACTTACAGCGATATTAGTTAATTTTATGAAAATGTAATCAGGAGCGGCAGATCAAAGCCATACACTTATTTATCAGGTTCAGTTTCATTTATTTCTTGCCATCACCGTTAAAATTGTCAGCCAAATTTCTGACGTGATTATAATCTTGGGATGGATGAGTGTGGCAATTCCTGATATGCATATATCGGTCCGTTCTAATACCCCAAACCACCCCAAACTACACCAAACCACCCCAAACTACTTCAAAAATAAGGCTGCTGTAATTTTTTGTTTTTAAATAATGACGATAACATTTTAATATGTGACAAATAATAACTATTTTGCTATACTGAGCAGAAAAAACATCAACATTTGAGTAAATGACATGGCTGACCATGAATGACGACATTCAGAGTGTGAAATACCTCAAACCACATCTACAGTGTTTACCCCAAACCACTTGAAGTCTACAACATTTATTTTTAGTGTGATAATCAGATTACATGTAAAATGCATGGCTTGTTGCTGAAGTTTACCAACCCCCCAATTTCAATTTTTATTATTAAATTATGGTTCAAGTATTTCAAGACATCCAGAAGCAACAAGTTTAACACTTATCATCAAGTTATTACTAGAGCTCGCAGGGCCTTATTTCATGTGAACTTATTTGATTATCATAACTTATACTGGAAGTCGATTGGGGTGGTTTGGGGTAGTTTGTGGTGGTTTGGTGTAGTTTGGGGTGGTTTGGGGTATTAGAACGGACCCTGCATATATTACTTTTTCTAATTTGTACTGTTTACTTGTCGAAATAATGACTTGTGCTCAACCCGGAGTTAGGAAGCGTGGGAAGTAATATGCCTTTCCTATGAACAGGCTAAACCAAACCGAGCTTGGAATATTTTCATATTTGCCGTGTTCGTTGGCTTTTGATGTTCCCCTTTCATTTATTTCTAGATGCTTATGTGGAAGTTCATTTTGTTTGTTTTGAAATTATTGAGAGTGAGGGACAGGGATAATCAATTTGTTGTTTTGAAAGCGGAAAACAACAACAACACATTTGCAATTAATCTCACACACCATATTGTTGTGCCCAATAGGCATTTGCTAAAATATGGAGTGGAGTGTTGGAGTGGTGTTGGAGTGGAGTCTGGAGTTAAGTTTGGAGTCACATTTTGGAGTGACTTTTGAGTCGAAAATTGGAGTGAGATTTTGGAGTCAAATTTTGGAGTTGAATTTTGGAGTCACCTTGTAAAATTGTTGAAGTTTATGATAACTTGAGCGTTAATTATTTTATCTGGTATGGAGGTTAGATTAGAGTTCTATTATCTTTGTACAGAGTCTGGAAATAATTTTTGTATAGAAAGCTGGCTCTTAAGACGTTGGAACTGATCTAAAACAAGTTATTTGTAGAGAACTCGAGACGAGTTAATCAGTACCACCATTCAGACTATTTTTAATGTTCTGTAGTAATTTTCTTGTTTACATTTACTTGTGAATTAATGTTTTGGGGCACCTACTTGATTGTGAAATAAAATTATAATATGTGCTTGAAGGCTGTAAATTTAATAAAAGATATTTTCGGAAAAAATATTAATTCCATGACAGTGCGGTAAGATTTCACGAGACAGCCAATTTTTACGTTTTTGTTTTCATAAAAAATAAAAATTTACTTTCTTGTACCAAAAATTTACAGTCTAGATCGAAATCTTAAAACACACAAACATTCAGCAAAAATTTATTATTAATTATACACTTTCTTTTTTTCCGACAACCTAATAAAAGTAATGGAATCAACAATGACTCTTGAAATCTTGTAATTACAAATATTTAAAATTTGACTCCAATTTTCGACTCCAATTTTTGACTCCAAAATTTGACTCCAATTTTTGACTCCAAAGTCACTCCAAATCTGACTCCAAACTGCACTCCAGACTCCACTCCACAACTCCACTCCAACACTCCACTCCATATTTTAGCAAATGCCCTACCAATACGAGTAAACAGTCTACAAAACAACAAAACAAAGAAAGTATCGTAAGGGCAAAATAAGAAACTTGGATGCCGCGGATGTCAAAAAAACGTCCATCTGAGCAAGTTGAAACGCTCGACATGGGAGTGCTTTTAGCCATTTGAAAACATCTAACATAACAGAACTGCCATTCTTTAAATCTTACATCAGACCCTGCAGAGGAATAAATTGTTTGACTAATATTCACCTTAAATGCTTACTATACTCCACTGTTATAACGTGTCTTACTGTTTGCAGAATAAAGATACATAAGTAACATTCATTTGTTCTAAGTATCATTGAACGACATTTTACCGTAATTGAGATTTTGATAATTTTCTTTTATCGATGAACGTGCTGGGGAGGAGTGCAGTGAGCCATTAATGTTTGAGTTTTGTTTGACCTTTGTATGGTATGCCTCCCCTTAACATAAATTCAGTATTCGTTCGGTCAGGTCCGGTTAATATTTCAAAACAAATATTTCGCGGAAAAAACAACGGTCACTTCCAAATGAGATTTAGAGGAAAATTAATTGATATAGGATGCATACAGCATTTTACTCGTAAGCTGAAAGATCATTTTATTAACAGGAACTACTTCAGTCTCAACATATGGCGAAAATTCAAGTCTAAGCAATTGTCTCATATTTTCGCGAGTTAGAATTTACGTTGGTGGCTGACTAGTCCGGATAGAATCTAGTTTAGCGGACCCCAGATATTCAAAACACAAAAGCCCAGCGGCGTTTGAGCGAGAAAAGCGGGGGTGTGGGGGCGGTAGCCCCCATTTAAACTCATTATAATTGAAATGTGTTTGACACACGACTAGAATAGCAATGAATTTTCTCACAATCGATGCTCTTTAGTGTTAGGGTCCGCTAAACTAGATGTGTTCCGACTAGTCCAAATACTTTAGACTTCATGCTTGCCATTTTATATTTTGCCCTTTACTATCAAGCATGACATAACAAGAAATGAAAAAAATGATAAAAAAATTATGTCGGGTCTTACTTATAGGACTAGTGGCTGACCAAAGAATTTCTTATCCCACGGACTCCATTATAAATCGGAATCTGAACAATCTTTATAGAACTTACATTGTGACAACATAAATACACGTAAAATATAACACAATAAGGCCTAAAATAAAATATTGTTTGTTTCCCCATCCATGACCGACCAGAAAAATCTGCATGACCCGAAGCCGAAACCTAAATAATATTTTTTTTATTTGGTACTAAAACCTGGAGACGAAAAATGCATTTATTTGTAACTAGTTTGATTACGAATCTGGATGACTTGGTCTTTTTGCAGAAAGGCATTCATCAGAATCATCTACAATTATAATCATGTAAACTTGGTACCTATTCAAATTTTATAGTTTTGTTATTCTCCTTGAAGTCATTCTATATGTGGATCATTCTTTAAAAAACTTTCAAATAAAACATATTTTGACCTACATACCTACCCATACTTCATCGCCTAGGTCGGGATGAGGAAACAAAGAATATATTTAGTCTGACCTAATAAGTAAAAATTTTGCTACTTGCATTGGAATACCTTTTCTGTACACTTACCGACTTGGTCAACTCAGAGACACTTTCAATTTATGTCAGCTTTCCGAAGACACATTTTTGGATGGCAATGTACAAAGACCTATGTTGGCTTTGCAATTACGTTGACCAAGTCTCTCACAAGAGGGCTTGAAATTGTATATTGATTGTTGAATTAAATCGCATATTGTGCACGCTAACATGGCAAATATAATAACATTGACATTATGTATTTACTTACAGGTGTTGTAACAACTATATCAAAGTTGATTAAAAGTTGCATTCTTCGCATTACACCATCAGCTTTGTACTTCATTTTGTCAGAAAAAGTTGTGAATGGAGGAATACAGATTTGGTGTGAACTACCACAGGTACATTCAACCCTTTCCTCCATATATATATATATGTGCCTTTTCGCGCATGTGCAACCAGTGTAGATCCAGATCAGCCAGCACATTCATGCCATCTAATCAAGATCTGCACTGTGCACTTTTTGAAGAATAAGGTTATTTCTGACCAAAATGCAAACAGTGCAGATCCTGATCAGATGGCATGGGTGTGCTAGCTGATCTGGATCTACACTGGTAGAACTTGCGTTCCAACAGACAGCTTCAGGTTTTGTTCTGACTTGAAGAAGCCCAGTGAGGCAGTTTCTTTTATTTCTTTTATCTCTGTCATTGTGTTCTTGGAAACTTAATTCCAGGTATCTGGTCTCCATAAGGATATTGAAGACCCACCCATTTGGCTTTGCATTGCTATTAAATGTAGTTCTTATGTTTAATAGGTTTTTAGTGCTTTTGCATGCAACATAGTTGAGCTGATTGGTGGTTTGGAGTTGTTTCACCAAGACAACTTGTACTTGTGTGTTCATATGAGACAAGTGTGAGGTTGGTGCACCATAAAACTTGGTTTAATCCCCTGGCGGAAAATTGTTTTGCCACTGACCGTTCCAGGGCGGTAAGCCGGTAACCCCAAGAGTTCTCACTCGTTAATTGTTTGTGGTGTCAATTTTGAAACTGATCATGTAATACCATGCTCTCTACTTTTTGGCTGTGTGTGGAGGCTGTGTTGAAGGATGTGGCCATTCCTGATATGCATATTTCACTCTTTTACCTGGCTACCTAGGCACTTTTCCTGTATTGGTTTGATTTCTCGTCTGTTATTTTTAATTTACATTAGCGCTATTGGTGCAATGGCAGCCTTAAAGTACTTTATTTGCAAATAAATCTGTATTTGTTTATAAATTGGTATATAAGGTATTTATTGCATGTGCTACGAGTATATATCAAGATCAGCCAGTATCTGTGCCATCTGATCTTGATATATACTTGTTGCTTCTTGGTCAGAAATAACCCACTTAATCTAAAAGCGATCCTGATCAGATGTCACACCATTATTATATATTATAAATTGTATCCATGGAAAAATGGTTGAAGCATAACTCTCATTTAATTGAAGGGTCATTTTTTCGATGAGTTTGCAATGGAAGGTGTATCAGCTGAAGCCAATGAAATTTACCTCGAAATGGCACCAGAAAACCTTGTGAAGGCGCTAAAAACGGCTCAGATGGCGAAGTGGGTCAAGATTAAGCTGACAAAGAAGCACACTCCGTGTATAACTGTCGAAGTGGATTTGGTAAGTAACAAAGCTACACAGGGCTTTTTTTCTGCCAGGGAAAGGGGCCCATGGGGAAAATAGCATGATTTTTTCCCTAAAAGGGAATGAAAAAACCTGAAGAAAAGTATTGGGGAAAACTTCATCATGAAAAGAAATTTTCGGAGAGAAAGGCGCCCATAAACGGCCTCACTATAGAACGAAAAAAAGCACTGCTACCTATTCACAATTCAGGGTAGAATACTTTGATGTCTCTGGTTTGGTTAATATAAATTGTACTACTATATAGTGATAATATTTCATGCAAATATTTCATTGCATACAGTACCTTGTGAACAAAAAGTTAAATATGCATATCAGGAATAGCCACTCTCAGAAAACAAAGCCTCCCCACACCCCAAATCTCAAGGTTTTCACATTATAATTTTAATCAGATTGAAAAACCATCACTCTGCACTTTTTTTCTGCTTTGTTTTTATTTTCTTGTCCTGAGCTTAACTTCAACACTATCAAAACTATTTACATGAAACATCATAGGTGGATAGACCTTGTTGAGACGAAGTTCAATGCACAAGAATGATCACTCTGCACTTCATGATTTTTTAATTATTCCCCTTTGTTTAATTTTGAGCATAACTCCAACACTGAAATCTATTGACTTGAAACTTCCTATGTGAGTACATCTCATTGCAATGGAGTGCAATGCACAAGAACCATCACTTTACATTTTATGATTTTGGAGTTATTCCACTTTTGAATTTTCTTGTTGGGAGCATAACTGATACACTGTCAAAGCTATCGAGTTGAAACTATTGAGGTAGATAGATGTTATTGAAACAAATTGCTCAGTTGACAAGCCTATTTTGCTCTGCTATGCAGAGCTCTGGTTGTACTTGGATTTTGTCAGGAAAACCTAACGTTTGCTATAACTGCCATTTCTTAATATTTCTTTATCAAATTTCATTTTTTCCAACAAAGTACCTGAGGACAACAAACTGAACACCCATCTCTTCCTCAGATGGGAAGGTGTCAGTTCAAAGAGGTGGTCTATTTATTTCATGTTATTTTTTTAATGAGAAACAGCAATCGCTTTGGATAAACAGACTACCAGTATATAAACTAACCAATATTAACACCACAATACAAACTATATGTTTGTAAAATTAGTACTGGCCATAATTATTGTTGAAATTATCACATTTTATGTCTTGTAAGCAAATTTTATTCTTAGTAGGCAAATTGTACTTTAAATCATAACAGCTTCTGTTATCACGTGCATACAAACAAGATGAAGTGCACATGTTTAGCAATTTACATTTATAAGTAAAATTCTTCTTTTTTTGAACCAAGGATGGATTATTATTGTTTCCGAACCTCTTTTGTACCATACTTACATTTTTAGTTCTGATAATATAGTTTTGTTACAACTCACTTTGAACACCATGTTGAAAAATATTGTATTTGAATTGAAAGCGAGTTAAGTACATCACTTTTCTGAATACATGTATAGTCTTCTTCTTGTATGGATGTCATCCCATGGGAGAAAAGTGTACATCCAGATCAGCCGGCCCGTCTGGCAGATTTCTTTTAGAAACTAATCTGATGGAAGATTTTTTGTTTTAGCCTACATTAGGCTCACACTCTCGAGTGGTCATGCATGACATCCCAGTCACAGTGGTACCACGCAGACTTTGGGAAGAATATCAGGAGCCTGAAGTTCCCCAGTTCGATGTAAGTAAATAAATATCATTATTTTTCATGCAGGTTTACTTCTACTCCATATATACGTTTTTTTTTTTGCGTCTTCAATCAGTGTAGATTCAGATCAGCCGGCACATCTGTGCCATCTGATTAGGATCTACACTGCTCGCTTCTTGGCCAGAAATTACCTAATTAAAAAGTAAAGAGTGTAGATTCTAATCCAATCTCACCAATGTGCCAGCTGATCTGGATCTACACTTTTAGGCATAGGCAAACAGTGTTAGCACATGCGATAAAACGGCATATATATGGAGTAAAAGGTTAAGTTTATAAGTATCTTGCATGAGTGTGAGTTGAAGATAGAAAAATCTGTCACCGAGGGGGAACTGTTTTTGCGGGAACGAGGCTCTGCCGAGTTCCCGCCAAAACAGTTCACCTGAGGTGACAGATTTTTCTATCTTTACCGAATGTCTCATGCAAGATACTTTTTCTTGCATACCGTTTACTTTGTTTACATTTTTGTTTATGTATATAAACTTAATTTTGTTTCCTTACGCTGAAATATTGACGTTTAACGCAAACCTTATTTTGTAAATGACCTCAGTAACTTGAATATATTACGTCAGAAACTTGAAGACGTGACGTCACTTATGTAGCACGCGAATGTTATCTTTTCCCTAGGGTAAAAGCACAAATTACACTTTACTGTTAATATGACTTCATAGAAACATTCAATTGCGTGAATTTATGTTCGAAGGTACCATTTCCCATGACATTCCCCAGATATTAAAGCATCTATTGTTAAATTTTAGTTATTTATACTTATTTTTTACTTTTTTGTTCAGGTGAGCATTATGATGCCACAGATGAAAGTCCTTAGAAGTGTGATTGACAAGATGAAAAATATCAGCAACCATTTGGTACGAAATAAGCTGTTAACCGGTTTTTTGTGTCGCCCTTTCAAAGAAATGGCGATACATAGGGATCACTTTGTCCGTCCGTCGGTCTGTCCATCCGTCCGTCACGAAAACTTAACGTTGGCTATAACTTTGCCATTTCTTAATATTTCTTCATGAAACTTTCAAATTATATTGCTTATGACAACACGCTCATGATGATGCCAAATTCTTTAGGTCAAGGTCACATTTGATGGAGTCATGCCCCTTTTTGTACTTGGATTTTGACATGAAAACTTAACGTTGACTATAACTTTGCCATTTCTCAATATTTCTTCATGAAACTTAAAAATTATTTTGCTCAAGACGACACACTCATGATGATGCCAAAATCTTTAGGTCAAGGTCACATTTGTTGCAGTTATGCCCCTTTTTGAACTTGAATTATTACATGAAAACTTAACATTGGCTATAACTTTGCCATTTCTCAATACTTCTTCATGAAACTTTCAAATTCTATTGCTTATGACAACATGCTCATGATGATGCCAAATTCTTTAGGTCAAGGTCACATTTGCAGACTTCCCGAAAGTTGAAAAAAAGTGTCAGACATTCGGTCAGACAAGATGTGAAAATCTGTCTGACCGAAACATTTAAAAATAAAATAAGCAAAACACGGTATTGAGGGTGTTTTTATTTTTCTTTATGTAGCATATAGAGGATATGTGTTTTACCATTGTAAGACAGAATATATTTTCTTTTTTATTTCACTTAGAAAATCGCCTGATTAACTGGAGAGTAAAATCACTCCCTATAATTACATGATCAGTTCATACATGCCATATTTCTGGAAAGCATTCCAGGGGATTTGGTTCAAAATTCCAGGGGATTCCGATATAATTCCAGGGGATTTTTTAATGCGGCTAAACAAGCGGAATTTACTAGAAACTAAACTAAGATGCAATATTAAATATATTTATCCTCATTTATTTAAACAATATTTTTATTATGTTTTTTTTGTAACAGGGTGTCGGCACATAATAAAACTATATAAAACAAACACTATATGAACTGTCCGACAAACTCTGATGTGCATAGCACAGACTAACATCAGTTAGAACAATTATTTAAGTTAATTAACATGGACTTGGATGTTATTAACTTGCTGCAGATGCTGAGTTCGAACGCTCAACATATGGTCTCTGCAGTCAAACCAGACCAGGAGTCAGTCTGGATCTTTCTAAGTATGCTAAGGGGGTTTGTTTAGAAAAGTCTTTGTGTATTTACATTATAATTTCTATTTTCTGTTCAAAATCCCCATGAAAATTAAATATTGCTGCCCAAAAATTGTGTTCGAGCAACACTACTGGAGTCCATCTGGATCTGTCCTTGAATATATCAAATGTTGCAGCTTCAATGGCTATTATATTTTTATTCCAAGGATGCAAGAATCAGCTTGACTGGTCATTTCTTCCTACTTTGTAATTAAAAAAATATTTGCAAACGTGCCAAAACGTTAATTGTTGGTCAAAAGACGAATAATTTGTATCCGAAAGTGTCCCATTATCCGGATACACACATATTTTGGACATCATAAAAAAACCTTCAATCCTTTGACAACTCCGCTAATTGTACATAAAACAGACGGTATACTTGTGATTTCATTCACACCTATGCAAACAATCAATTATCCAATAAACAATCCTGTTAAGTGTCAATTCTCACTAAATAATCGATAATCCTCTCGGTGACACTAATTAGACGAATTCGGAACGTTTTGACACAACCGTTAGGAGTCCGAGATACGTAACGGTGTATTCGGCGTATAGACAAATGTCTGATATGAGAGCGACAAAAATGCATTTTTATACCGTTTTTCTTAACTTTTGATAATTCCGGGGGATTTTCGTCTCCCGCCGGGGGGCCAGGGGATGGCTCTAAATTCCGGGGGATTTTCCCCCCCCCCGCCGGGGGATATGGCATGTATGTCAGTTTTTTTTTAAATTCAATAGTTCATCTTGGAAGTCAAAGCATTAACGATCTTATATCCATTTTGTATAAAATATACAAACCAGTAAGTGTTTTTGGTATTTTTTTTCTTTTGCAGCTTTTCTTCATTTGTTACTTTTCTCTTTTTACCGGGAATTGCTCCAGTGAAATATTTTTAAAACGCCATTTTGTGAGTCCGAAATTACGAAATGGAAATAGGTGAAAATGGGCGAAATGTAGGAAACGGTAGACTCCTACCCAGTCGCAGTCAGTCGTTTTCTGATGAAGAATGGTCATGCGCAGCGAAACAGTCAAAGAAGCGGCAGTGGTACGAATTGTCATGAAGACGAATACGTAAATTATTGCACTCGGATATCTTCACTTATTTCCCTCGGAACAGTCTCGAATAAAAACATCGAGCAAAACTGTAATTTAGCCAATAAAATTGGAATATGCAGATCAAATGTTTGCCGGACAATCGGTCCGACAATTTATGAAATCATGCCGGACCGGCCTAAAATTTACCGGACAGGTCTGACGGTCCGGCGACTTTCGGGAAGTCTGCATTTGTTGGAGTTATGCCCCTTTTTTGTACTTGGATTTTTACACGAAAACTTAATATTGGCTATAACTTCCATTTCTTTTATATTTTTTCATGAAACTTCCAAATTATATTGTTGTTTGGGTCAAGATGGAGTTATGCCCCTTTTTGAACTTGCATTTTTTCCGACATTGTACCAGAGGGCGACACAAGTGTTCAACTGAACACCCATCTAGTGTTATATACTACTCAAAATTTGATAAGGATCACTTTAAGATTGTGTTTATTCCGCAAGTAAAGCTGAAACGTTATAATGTTTGCTGTGATCCTGAAAATTTGTAATATCTACTGGACAGGTCAGATATGCTAAAAGAATGATCTACATATATCAAATTATAATCACTTTTAATTGGTTTACCACTAAGGTGATATTTAAGAAATAAAAAGTGATCCCTATCAAATTTTGAGTAGTATATATATTAATGGGCAAACAGTGTAAATCCAGATCTGCCAGCACGTCTACATTGTTCGCTTGTAGTGACCTGTGTACATTCAGATCAGACCTCACAGATTTACCAGCTGATCTTGATCAACACTGATCATCCATCCAATAAATATTAATAAAACATTACAGAAAACGTCTAATTATGACCACCCCAAAATTAAGACAAAACACTTATAAGACCACAATTTCCATTTCTCTTATTGTTTTTTCACAAAGTGTTAAACTGGACATCCATCTAGTATATAAAACATGTTTCCCGAATATGTTATAAATTTGTTTATTTCACAAAATACAATGTATTTATATCCCCACAAACAAAGTTTGAGGGGGTATATATGAGTGAGCTTGTTGGTCAGTCGGTCAGTCGGTCGGGTTCTTTGTTTCCGGATGATAAGTCATGAAAGGCTTGACAGATTTAAAAAAATTTTTGGTATACAGGTGTTACATCATAAGATACAGGTCAAGTTCGATTTTGGGGCTGGTGGGGTCAGTGTCAAGGTCACTGTTACTAAAAATAGAAAAATGCTTTCGGGATGATAACTCCTGAAAGGCATCAAATATTTTAAAAATGTTTGATACACAGGTGTAACATCACAAGATACAGGTCAGGTTCGACTTCTGGGCTGGTGGGGTCATTGTCAAGGTCAGTGTTACTAAAAATAGAATAATGGATTCCAGATGATAACTCATGAAATACTTCACAGATTAAATCCTTTTTTGATACATAGATGTAACATCAGAAGATACAGGTTGAGTTGGACTTTGGGTCCTGTGGGGTCAAGGTCACTGTTACTTAAAATAGAAGTTTCTGGACGATAACTCATGAAATACTTCATAGATTTAATTATTTTTTGGGACACAGATGAAACGTTAAAAGATACAGGTTAGGTTTGACTCTGGGGCCTGTGGGTTCAAGGTCAAGGTCACTGTTATTTTAACTTCAAAACTTCTTTTCCACTCAGTAACTATAGCTTAGAATGAGATTCTTTAATGAAATATGGTGTATTGGTGGTTTCTGTGAAGATGACTTTAAGAATTGAAAGTAAGGCCTGTGGGGTCAAGGTCACTGTTACTAAAAATAGAACTGTAGTTCGGAATGAGATAATGTGATGAAAATTGCTATATAGGTAGTGATGAAGACAAAACTTGGTATTAAAAATGGGCCTGGTGGGGTCAAGGTCACTGTTCACTGTTACTAAAAATAGAAAACATGGTTTCTTGATGATTTCTAATGAAAGGCTTAACATATTTTAACATTTTTTGGCACACATTGATTCTAAGAATTCCCAGTTCAAGTATCTAGCACACATGCGGGGGTATTTAATCACATTCAGTGATAATGCTAGTTATTTTTACGATCTTTTACAGTTGTTATCAGCCAACAGAAAAGGAGAGTTGAAGGTTTCCGTGGAAACAGACATCGTTTCAGTGAGCACACACTTCCAGGATCTTGTCAACCCCACCAATAGTATGCCATGTTTTTATTGAAAATATAGAGTCTGGGAAATAAGTTTAATATCATCTTTGTTTTATTATATCCATTTACAGAACGAAATCAAGGAATGAAAACAATGATCATCAATTAAATTCTTGTCCGTTTTATAGATTAATTTAATTCTGTCATTAAATGAAATATTTATATGAATATCTTGAGATGTTTATGATATGTGAAAAAAAACAGGATAAAACCCATTAATATGGAAAGGTGAGATATGCATATCAGGAATCGCCACATTTGGAAAAAAACCAGCCTCTCCACACAGTCAAGAAAAAGAAAGAGGGAGCGAGCATGGTTAATAAAATGATCAGTTTCAAAAAAGACACCACTAACAATAAACAAAAATGAGAACTCGAGGGGTTACCGCCTTGGAACGGTCGGTGGCAAATCAAATTTCCACTGGGGGTTTAAACCAGGTTCTAGGGTGCACCAACCTCACACTTGCCCCAACAGGTACTCATATCACAAAACAAGTACAAGTTGTCTTCGTGAAACAACTCCAACCCAGTAGAAGATTAACCCTTTGATATATGGTTTTTATAGCTTGTGCGACCAGTATAGATCCAGGTCAGCTGACACACCTGTGCCATCTTGTCTTGATATTCACTGCTCATTCGTCACAAATAACCAAATGAAAATTCAAAAAGTGTAATATGCATATCAGGAATCACCACACTTACTAAACACAGCCTACCCACGCAGCGAAAATGAAGAGAGGAAAAGAGAACATGTTGTTATAAGTATATCAATTCACATAAGACGCCACAAACAATTAATGAAAAAGAGAACCCTTGAATTTAAAAGCAAACAGTGTTATAGCTGATCTGAAGGAACAGATGTGCCGGCTGATCTGGATCTACACTGTTTTTTTCATGCAATAACAGCCATATTCCAGAGTGTAAAGAGTTCACAACAATTATGAAAGAAAAGTTAAAAAAATACAATATGTTTCCGACACTTCAAAGAAGTCAAGTAGTACCATAGCTGCGCCCATTCATGTTTTTCAGTCAGTATTAACATACTCGAAACAAACTGTTATGTTTATAATTTATTTGTGGATTTCTTCACTTTTATTAACAAGATTTTTGGCACCCTGTGAGTGGTCTCCACGTGTACAATGTTATATTCTTACAGTTTGACAAACTGCAGAAAGTCTTTCTTTTAATAAAATATCATGAATTTATTCTGGAAAGAATTGCTAAAGCGTTAATTGTTTGTCAAATGTTTGGCACTAACTGATTATATTGTAAATTATAAAATTAACATAAAGCATCATTTCATTCATAATGCTGATATGATTTTATTAAAGGATTGCTACAGTGTTCGCTGTTTGTCAGACTGTTTGCTCAGATTGATGATTTTGTAAATTATTAAGTTACATAAAGTATATTTACTGGTAGCAATAAAGAAAAAATTAGAAATTTATATACTTAGTTGTCACAATGGCAGTTCAGTGTATGTGCTTGCATGTTTGTGCCCATTAATGAGTGTGTCCATCAGGATTTATTAAGACCGTAATTTGACATGCATAGATCAACTTGTTTATATTTGGTATGAATGTTATCCATAGTAAGTCATTCCAAAGAAAAACAACACAATCTGCATCATTTGTTTATTTAACCCAGAAATTATTTACAATATTATAAATGTATGTGACATTGACAAGAAAAAACAGCAGATAACAGTAAAACTTTTAACAATTTCTGGCAAAACAACGCGAAATTACCCCATTCCAGGGCTTTGGGACATATTTCCAAAAAGGTGAAAAAACCCTGTGAATTGTCAAATCGTTTACCATGTTTTGACTTAAACAATAAGAACAATCAACAGGTAACTGTTGTGTATTGATTAATATGAACATTTAACCCTTTCCTGTACAGATACATCTTTATTGCTAGGGCGAACAGTTTAGATCCAGATCAGCCGGCACATCCGTGCCGTCTGATCAGGATCTAAACTGTTCGCTTTTTGATTCATTAGGTTATTTCTGACCAAAATGCGACCAGTGCAGATCCTGATCAGACGGCACTGATGTGCCGGCTGATCTGGATCTACACTGGTCGCACATGCCTAAAAATGCGTACATATCTAGGAAAGGGTTAATGGGTAATTGTAATGTATAGAACTGACAATAAGAATAGCCATTGAGATTTACTGTTTTCAATATTAATTAAGCTGTGGTTCAATTTAATTTTCATTTGACATCAGAAAGAGTTAACCCTTTACTCCATGTATTAGGTGTTTGAATGCATGTGGGACCAATGTACATCCAGATCAGCTGGCATATTCATGCTGTTTGATATTGATCTATACTCAACAAAAATAGAAACCTGACACTTTATATTTGGTGTATTTTCCTGGAATCAGATTTAAAGCTAATTGAATTGTGGTATGTAATAAAAATTGTGCATGTTTTGAACTTAATTATGCATTTTGATGTTTTTGGTGCATGAAACAAGTGATTCAGTGGTTATTTTCTTTTGGATGGTGCAAAAATATATAGATTTTGAATATGCACCTCATACTTATTCAAAGTTACAGTGTCAGGTTTCTTTTTTTGTTGAGTATATTTTGGTCAGAAATGACCAGTGCCCAAGGTTATAAAACTGAGCATGGAAACCAGTCTCAAATCTCAAGCATCTGATTGGCTGAAAGGGTGACCAGTCCCCGTTTCAGCCAATCAGATGCTTGAGATTTGAGACCGGTTTCCATGCTCAGTTTTATAACCTCCAGTCCTAATGAATCTGAAAGTGAACTCTCAGATCATGATCAGATGGCATGGTTGTGCCGGCTGATCTGGGTCTACACAGCATGTGATAAAACGAGGATTTCTTAAAAACAGTTTGTTTTTTTTGTATTACACGACGACTCATCATTATGGCATCTTAACAGGTTATATATTTATTATTTGAAAAATAAAGTCAAAGATATGACTTTGTCCCTTTCTAATTAAAAAAAGTGAAATATGCATATAAGGAATGGCCACATCCAGCAGACACAGCCTCCCCACACAGCCAATAAAGCAGAGATGAAAAGAGAGCATGGTATTACAATAATAAGTTTAAAAATGGACGCCACAAACAATTAATGAAAGTGAATACCAGAGGCGTTACCGCCTTAACGGTCAGTGGCAAAACAATTTGCCACTGGGAGTTTAAACCAGGTTCTAGGGTGAATCAACCTCACACTTGATTTTGTTTCAGGAAATATTGATGGCCGAGAAACAGACGATTCACCTGAAGCTGACCCTGAAGAATTTGCCGAGGTAAAAATAGACATCCGGAAATTTTCACAGTTTCTCACAGGACAGCAAGTCAGTCCAAGCAGAGTCATCTGCAGTAAGTTAAATTTATTATTCTTCCATATGCATTATGATGCTGATGATCTAATACATGTATTGTAATTTCTAATTTGTTTTGCCTAATTCCTTAACAAACTCGGGAACGGTCAATATTTTTATCTTTTTATTGCTCAATGATGGTGTCTTATTCGAAATTTATCATTTTATAATCCTATGCTCCCTCTTCTGTACTTTTTGGCTGCGTAGGGAGGGTCTGTTTTCCGTGCCTGCAAATTCCCAATATGCATATTTCACGTCTTTAATTTCACTTGAACTCTTCTCTAGAGCTTGTATCAATGTTAAAGATTTCAATGAATGAAATTTGGTATTGAGAATTATTTGCTATTATATTTCTGTTTTCTATTTACAGATATTGCTGATAACCGAGAGGTTCACTTCTATTTGCTATTATTTTTCTTCTATTTACAGATATTGCTGATAACAGAGTGGTACACTTCTATTTGATGAACGATGATGTTTCTCTACAGTATTTTATGCCAGTTATAGTCACCTGATAAACCCTCACATCCATGCAGTATGATCAGGATCTACACTGTTAACTTGTAGATTTTAGATTCATTATTATTTCTAAGAAGGAAAAATTATAGATCTAGATCAGACAGCACAGATCTGGATCTTCAGTGGTTGACAATGTGATTAACGGATTATAAATGGAATAAAGGATCAAAACGCTGTTCCGTAAACAAAAAGAATGAAACTATAAGCAAGATGAAACAAGCCAGTTGCTGTTGTGGTTGTGCCAATGGAAAAGGCTAGTGAATCACATTTCATTTGGAGAGTTGGATACATAAATTGGAGTTTATAATTATGTTCATTGTCAATCAGAAACACGTGTTCAGTGATCATAGTTACGTTAATTTTGTCTGCATTTTGATAACAGTCTAAAGTTTCAATGTCCAAGTTTTCAATAAAAGTCATTGTGACACTGTTTCCTAATGGGACGTGGGTCATCTTAGCTTTGTGAGGAGTATCACTGGGTCCCAACTTCCAAGTATGCAAGGCTTTAAGGTGTTTTTCAAACTGGGAGCTACAGGTTACTGAGAAATATCGGTAGTACATTATATAAACACAAGTGGATTGCAAACAGTAAAAACAAATAAAGTAGTTGGCATTGATATGTAACAGAACGTAATAACACTAGAAATAAATGAAAACAATTTTATTGTTACTGTTGCAAATTTTATATTGTATAACCAGTTATAATAAATTATATTTACACAAGCATATTTTTATATCTTATAACCCCCCGCCCAACATGACAAAAAATACACCCCCCTCCAGTTTTGAGGAAACGGTAGTGAAAAGGTTGTTAGTAACTAAGTCAGTCCGTTGGCCGGTCGTAGTGTTTGTTTTTCCTTTTTCCAGAAAATATCATCTATGCCAATTAACAGATATCAATCAGCCTGCCACATGTTAACATATTTGAAATTAAATCTTAAACGCAATGAAATATCACTCCTAGCACAACTTAGGTTCGGTATACTACCTCTTCGAATTGAAACCGGAAGATACATCCGTGAAGCCCATGAACAGAGACTGTGTTCCTTATGTGATTTAATGGACGCAGAATCAAAGGTGTACTTTATAATTGTATGCACTAGATACAGTCAGATATATTAGAACTCAATATATTTGGCATATATTAAATACAATTCAAATGACAACGAAACACCGTGTGTTTTAATGAAAAACTATACCAGACCGTCTGCAAATTTATTACAGTAGCAAGAAAAGAAAAAGATATTTTATATAATAATTAACAATTAGATACTTAACAATTTAGAAATGTATATCATAAATGTTCTTTAAATCTTTCTGAAGCAGCTGAGTTTTGAGATTTAAAATGTTCTTATCAGGTGACATATAGGCCCGTTGGGCTGGGTTGGTGTTGTTGTTGTTGTTGTTTATTCCCAGTTTATGGACCCTCCCGCCTCTGACCGAGGACATTATGGTGTGGTCCGTATTTGGGCTCGGTGGATACTTCTATGTGTTTATATATTTATGTTGTTTTGTATCGATGTTCACATGTCACTGTAATAAATGATTACTTACTTACTTATTTCACAATAAATGGCTTTGGTCCTTTTTCAGCAGGGTGTCTGTGGTAATTGGCAATGATCATTGTCTTAATTCTTTCTTCACTGATTTTATACTTTTTGAAAAATTCTTTCATAATATTTTAAGTCTTCATTTTCTTTTTTCTGTAAGGTGCAATGATGTTTTAATATAAAATGAGATTGTTTGGATTAAATAAGTTTTTCATTTCAGTAAAATGGTTTTCCCGAAAAAAGGCTCAATAAAACTTTCAGAATCACCTTACAATTTCTATTCAATTTCATATTAGTATAATACTCATAGTTATGTTTCTCAGACTATGTCATCATGCAAAGTTTCATTCAATATAAAAAGTCATTTTTTAAATGTCGCAATTGTTTTTAACTCAACTTTCTATAACGTGATTTAGCAATTTTACGATCTAACAGACAATAATCATTAAAATATCCGAAGGGATATAGAATATAAGTAAACAAAGTTGTTTTCACTCTTTTTACATAACGTTTCGGCCATGCGGCCTTTATCAAATCAAACAAATCGCTTTTAAATTAGCTTTTACATTCTGACATACATCTAAATTATCCCCGGAAATAAAAACAAAACGTCAACGTCTTTTGTTTTTATTTCCGGGGATAATTTAGATATGTCAGAATGTAAAAGCTAATTTAAAAGCGATTTGTTTGATTTGATAAAGGCCGCATGGCCGAAACGTTATGTAAAAAGAGTTAAAACAACTGTGTTTATTTAATTAACAGACAATAGTTATGTTTAATGAGAACACTCCCCAAGATTTGCTCGCGGTTTGTCCCAGAAAATTTAATTAAACATCGGATTTATATATTTTTCGGAATATTAAATAAAAAGACTAGACTAAGAATTATTTTAAAACTAGTTTACTTTATATCGAGTGTGAAGCATGCTATTCCAACTTGTACATTTATTAATCACGCATCCTGGGTTGAAACCAGTACTCGCGTCGAATATGGATTGGGGAACTGCAGAAGAATCTGATTTCCTAGTGGGATTCGAACCTCCAAGGCTCTGGATATGAAGTCCGACTCTCTGCCCTTTGACCACTATTTAACCAAGAATTATTTGTTCGCTGATTTAAACCAAAAACCTGATACAACACAAATTAGTTAAAACATATTTAATGTAACTTAGGTGAAACATATATTCAATATTTACATGTTTAATCGTGAACAAGATTTTGTACTTTTTAAAACTTAATGATATTGTTTTCCTTCGTCATTTTGTGAAGTTAATGGTTCAACAAATGTAGGTGATACTTAACGGATGATATACTTTGTAATATAAATAAAGATATTTTTGACATTAAATCAGACTTTTGAGACAAACAATTTAAAACATTGTGAACTTTCACATAAACTAGGTTTTTTATATTTGAATCCGATAGGATATGCTTAAATGCGATAGGAAGTTTATATATAAATTTAAAATCTTTTCTGTTCATTAAAGATAAAACAGTTTATTAGTTAAAATTATTAATCGTCTGTTTGCCTGTACTGAAAATGAAGCGGAACTTACTTTGGGCGTTTTTCATTTTTCCTGTATTGAAAATGAAGTGGAACTTACTTTGGGCGTTTTTCATTTTTTCGTTGATTAGAGTGCATGGTCATGATACAGTCTGTGATATGAACAAGGAGACGTGCGAAATCTTCCTCGAGGTGTCTTTCTGGTTGCCTATGCGCGCTGGCCCCAAAAGACCGGTGTACATTAATGAAACAGATGGTAAACTTTACGAGTATCGGGATGCATCACATACGGCAGTAGATCCACATGACGTTGTTCTAGCAGACGGATTCAACAATGACAGGCTTCTTACATTGTTTAATAGCACAATGCCAGGACCTACTCTAATTGTGTATAAAGACCAAGAAGTTCTTGTTCACGTTACCAACCAATCGCTCAGCAATGGTGTGTCAGTGCATTTTCATGGTATAGAAATGCGCGGTACACATTGGATGGACGGAGCTTCTTTTATAACTCAGTGTCCGATTTTACCGGGACAGACTTTTACGTACAAATTCCGACCAAACAAAAGTGGAACATACCTCTATCATTCACATACCGGATCACAAGTGAGCAGTGGTTTGTTTGGCCCTTTCATTGTGAAAGAAAAACAAGTAGATGCCAAAGAGGAGAAAATTATGGTGATTCAAGATTACAACAACAGACTTACCGGTGATTTATCGATGGTAGCGTTTCGTCAATTTTTCCGATAACATCAACTTTAATCAATGTTAGAGGTCGAGTATTTGCAGACAATGGGACCGAAACGACTCGTACACCACTAACAGTTTTTGAAGTTATTAAAGGACGCAGGTATAGATTAAGGGTTATTGGTGGAGGTTTCGCTGTAGATCATAGAGTACATGTATCAGTTGACGGCCACAAGATCATTCTTGTCGCTACAGATGGTATAGAAATAGATCCTGTCGAAACGGACTTCTTTATTATGCATTCTGGTGAAAGATTCGACTATATGATAAATGCTTCGGAGGATGGCAATTTTTGGATAAGATCAGAAACGTTACATTCATATAGACATTATACAGGTCTTGCTATTCTCCGGTATAAAGGTGCATCTGAAGTGGACCCTATCACCAAAGCCAAAGAATGCACGTTAGCGTATCCGTGTACGGTAGTTAACTGCCAAGTTGACGAATTTCCTACATGGACTTGTATACACATTGATGAGCTTAAGGCTCCGAACACGGATAATCCAGCCCCTTCGGCTAAAGATGGCATCTATAAAGAGTTCTTTGTAAGTGTTGGATTTGGATTAACAAATGATGATATGTTCAAGGGTCATATGAGAGGTGTAAGTCTAAAGTTACCAACGGTCTCTGCTTTGACACAACCCAGAGAGGTAACCGGAGCTTGCGACGATTCTAGCAACTGTGCAGCAGATAAACTCTGTATCTGCAACAATCCATTGGTTGTGAATTTTGGGGATATTGTTCAGATAAATTTCATCAATATGGGATTCCGCGGCCGAGTGAATCACCCTGTGCATGTTCACGGCTATTCGTTCCATTTCTGAAACTAGGCTATCGTTTGACGAATGCGAGTATGGCAATCTTGGGGAATAATCCCGCAATAAATTGCCACTCGGAAAATATGGCGATGTCCTTATGTAACAACGGTACCTCTTGGAAGAATGACTTGGAATGGAGGAAATGTTCCAGAAATTGAACTTAGTAGAGCACCGCGTAAGGATACACTTGTTGTTCCCGCGGGAGGTTATGCGGTTGTAAGATTCAAAGCGGAAAATCCGGGCCTTTGGTATATACATTGTCATCAAGAAGTTCATGCTTCACAATTAGGTAAGCTCTTTGAGCTACAATAAATATTTTCTCAATATTGCATACCACATGCTAAATCCAAATGGTGTTATTTAAACATCTGAGGTTTTATGGTTTGGTTTTGCTGAAATTCTTAATTTCCATTAGGAATAATTTGATTGATGTTAGATTTGGGTTAAGACCAAGCTTTTGTTGATGTTCCTGTTTTTAAGTTTTATCTACTATTTATATATTTTAAGGTATGGGTTTGTTATTTAACGATTCATTTGACCGTATTCCACCTCCCCCGGCTGGATTTCCAGAATGCAGGAATTTTCCGCCACCTCAATGGATCACAAAGTCTTTACAATCACCAAGAGGACAAACAAATGGTATTTGTGTGATTACATTTTAAAGTTCGACCTATTTGTGTAATAAAATAACAGGTGTAAATCGTGAATATTTATAGTAAGCAACACAGTTTTCATGAATATATAATGTGGTATCATATATTACAAATTTAAACAAACCATGTTATTTTTGCGCAGAAACATTTTTCAGACGTCAGATTGTTTGAGCGGATTGTGTCGGTTAAACATCTTACTAAATTATGTATCGAGGTCAAGTAATTATTAAAAATTATTTAAATCTATTTCAGATGCCGTCAGGCTAGAAAGAAGCCGTTTTGAGGCATACCTAAGGGGCATGTTTGTTTCCCCGATGCTTGTAGAATTTTGTTCATTCTGGCAATATGTTGTGTAAAGCGGCTTACTTCTGTTCCGAAATTCGCAAAGTGACTTGTCAACAATAAAAATTATCTATACTTTATAAAAACGACGTTGAGATTATCGTTATTATTTCATCCCTGAACTTGTTTATTACGTATTTAAATGTTTCAGTCAAAAGGTAAGATACACAGAGAAACATGGTCAATGTATAGGTTTCGAAAACCTAAATTAAGTATTGATGTGCTCACTGTGTTTGATAGAGGAGTTGCTAACCGAAACTCCCCAACGGCGTTTCAACAATAATCGATTTTTTTCGAAAACAACGTAGACAGTATTAGTTCAATATTCTTGAAC
The DNA here is from genome assembly GCA_038501625.1 of Corbicula japonica. Classification (NCBI taxonomy): domain Eukaryota; kingdom Metazoa; phylum Mollusca; class Bivalvia; order Venerida; family Cyrenidae; genus Corbicula; species Corbicula japonica. The sequence continues at coordinate 1,205,186 of JAZAYU010000125.1, forward strand.
TTATTAATCTTCTTTTTATGAATTTATCATTTTTTCTTTTTAATTCGAGATTTGGAGGTTCAATGACAAGTTTATGCAGTTCAAAATACAACAGGTTTTGCACAATAAAGTTAAAACCAAGTAACAAGGTAAATGTTTTCGTGTCAATAACTTAAATAAGTGTTTGTCAAATTGCTCAATGTGTTTAATAATTAAAGGGTCGTTTAGGATAAAAAAGATTAAGTGAAGTTCTGTTGAGTGAACGCAAAAAGTACAGAACAAATTATATGGTTGTTTATTTTATTTGAAGCTTATTTAAACGGGGTTAAAAACTTACATACATTTAAGATACGTTAATTGGCGCAGTATGCCTGTAATTCAAAGGCGATTGCGATAGACCAAATCTAAATTGGCGAGCTCGGTCGTTGAACAGATTGTATTCAGATGTATTATTTAAGAATAGCATCTCCCTTGCCAGTAGATTACGCAATTTACATTTCATTGGAACAAAACCTTGAAATATGCAATCGATGCTCTTGTAAAATTCAAAATTAGAAAAAAAAAATCGGAAGCAACAAATTTGGTCAGGGTTTGAAATATAAAAATAAGTGTTTTTCTTTCGTTATTTATTATAAAATGTGTTTGCAATTTGGCATACACATTAAAAACCCGCTTGAATCTATATATTGATTTGATGGATATTGTATGACATTTGCATGCATATGCTCGGAAAGAGCGCGGCAGATGCTCTATAATTTAGGCCAGAGACCACTGAATAGTTTTCTATAGAGTTACATTATAAGATTTGGTCCTCCTGTGATTTAGTTTACATGACTTTTTCCAAAACTACCACAGATATGCAAAGTGGCACTTGTGGGCAAAGCAAAAATGGCCAGAAATTAGGGTCTTCACAAACTTGATCTCTCAGCATTTTAAAACGAAAGTAGTCACCCCCTAGAATGTATACAAATATTCAACCCAAAATAAGAAGTACCAACTTCATTAAATTGCCACAAATCACCTTTCAAAACTTTTTTAAAACATCATTTTTATTTTAAAGTATCTAATCAAAGTCATTTTACATTTTTAAAAACAAAAAATTAATTTTACACTCTATTGGCTTGGCCAATGGATCTTTGAAAATAAAGTAAGCCCGAATCGTCCCTAGACAAAAGTGTCCAATCGACAAAAGTGTCCAATCCGCGATAGGCTTTTCTATTTACTGTCCTCTGACCTATAAATAAAATTGTGCGGCTTCAAGTGCTCATTTGGTTGACTTATTTCAAACTTAGATAGATTTTAGGCTTGACGTGTTTATGGTCGTAAATAATATTTTCCTGCAACTATTTTTAAACGATTTATATCCCTTTGTTGATTTTATCATTGCAGTTTTTTGGCATCCACTACTCATTTACTATGCGATGCATTCTTTTAAACTTGCACCGGTGGTCGTAAATAAAAGATATTTTTCTGCAACAATTGTAACGTTACGTCACTTGATTCATTTCAGTAATTATATAGTTTTTCGGCATTAATTCTTATAATGCCAGAAAGCTGTTAGTCTGGTTACCTGCCCCTGTCATTACATTATTGGGTCAGGCATACACCAATAATAGCGTCGCCCAGTGTAAACCGAATCCTACAGTAAAAATATATTTGTTGGACCAATTTTTCCAAACTCCGTTGGTATCTTTCTTTTGTTTGCATATATTGATACCGACCCTAAGTTATGCTGGTCCATGCTATTTCTTTTGTTTGCATATATTGATACCGAAAGTGAAAATCGGTAATTAGTTAATTGTATGGTTTTCGGGAAAAATCGTTGTGCTATAGTAAATCTACAGAGGGAGACATATTATTTTGTAATTTCTTCCAAATGGTCCATAATCTAACGTTTTAATATAAATTTACTACTTACACAGGGCGCCGCCATTTTAGCACATGTCAGACGTAATGCAAGCTTGTTATCTTGATTGTATCATACATAATATATGAAAATGTTGCCTTCAAAACCTAATTAAAGTATGAAGACAGTATGCTTAAAAATGGAGTGTTCAGGGCTGTATCCAGAACGGCAAACTGAGGGAACGATTTCCCAGCATTATTTCGAGTGGTGAAATATGGCGTAAATTGGAAGAGTTTTTTTCATCAAAATCCCTTCTGAAAATTTTACCAATTACATTCTAGATATATAATAATTCAAACTAACCAAACTAATTCATACTAACACGCGCACACTCGACCGAATATAATTAACAAAAAACACAAAGTAAGTAGGTACGCTTATCGACGTCAATGCAAGTAGATTAATTACTTTACATTTAATCAAAAAATCAATCGTGTTTTTTTTTTTAAATTGCGCTTGATTTTTGTCACTTCTAAAATTTTACCGAGGCAAGTGCTTCAGCGTGTCGTCCAAGACACCGTTTTGACGTGTCCTATTTTATAAATATGGGCTACAAATTATACATGAAATATAAAACAATAGTTTGTAGTTATAAATTTATTAAGTATTTTTTATAAATTGTTCCCTTGACCTCTGTCCTTGAGAATTAAAAAAGGATTTGCCGTATGATTTTACTTAGACAAAGGTGTTGCCTTTAAAGTGTGTTTGTTCGAATATTGTATTATTTCCATCGGTTTACAACATTGAAAACGTTCGAGACATCAGTTTCTCAGTTAATTTGAATTTTTTTCTCAGTAAATTTGCATTTTTGACACCAGTTTTTTCCCGTTCGCATGAATAAAACACATCTGAAAATTTATTGCGTTTGAAAAACAAACTTGAAAATTAGGCGAAAAATTATCTTTTATCGTCTGCTAGCGCCAGATAGCTCTCCTTGAAGCATTCATTGCAAGTATTTTGCACCATTTTGCACAATTCACACATCTCTTCATCATCGTAGGTCTGAATATCACTACGTTTGCCGAAGAATAAACTGTTCATGTTGGGGCTCACACCTCTACGTCCGAAGAGCAGCGGCTTCTGCTGTACCAGCCGACTGTATCCTTCATCCGCGCGGGACAGTATCAACAGTGTCACAATAAAGATTGCGATAGCGGTATAATTGTACATCTGGAAAAAAGACAAATATACTATGTTAAACTCAACTCAAAGAATTTTTTTTTTTAATTTGTGACGATACAGTGATAACTTGATTGATTAAGATTTTAAAAGAAAGTTTACATAATATTTTTTTTTGTTTTTAATGCAGACTTCAAAATTTGTTATCTGAATAATCTGCTTAAAAAAAAAACAACAAATGTGTAAAAACTTAAAATCTGAGTTCGTACTCAAACGTTAATTATAGTATATCGCAGTAAAATATAACGTTATTTAAAAAAATCATAGGAAGATTTTATTTCATTTTATGTGGTATTCCAAGTAAACAACCAATAATTACAATAAATTTGTTGAGTAGAAAATTGAGTATGAGCATAAGATTGTTCGGGATATTGAAGCAAGTTGTATTGGAATCCGACACCGGATGTACGTCAACAATGACGTAAACAATGAGTTAGTTTTCCAACATAACGTCGCCCATCAAAAATCAAATTTGTAGAGCATTTGTTTTGCCTATGAGTGTAAATTTGGGATATTTTCATTCAACTCGTAGTTTCCTCTCTAAGAACTCATTACAATCATCACTGAATAATTTGTTTTAATTAAGTTAATTTTTGTCCAATATTTTAAGCATAGTTAAAGCCAGTGCTTGCATGGTAATTTCTACTTTTCATCTGCTTCTCTCCGAGCAAAATGAATTATGATGTTATAAATATTTGCAAAACTTGATGAGTATTTTACGAAAATGATGAATATTAGAATGTAATCGTTGACTTAATGTTAAATATATATTTATGATATTGTGTCATTTGCTGAAACTGGCAAACCTAACAGTTCCATTTTAATTGCTTTTCAGCATATTTCTAGGCGATTAAAAAATTACCCCTTAAAAAGTTCACTTTATTAGAAAACCTTTGAGAGAATAATCCATATTTTAAAAAGCAGTTGGTCTTTAAAACTGAGCAAAAATGAACGGAAGCAAGGCCATTAATTAAACTATCTGCTCATGTTCCGATTAATATTGTTATTTCTCTTCTAACGCGTGTAAGACGTAATTTGTTACGCATGCTGTCAGTGGAGACGGATAAAAATAACTATTTTAAGAGGCAAAACAATTCATAAAAGAGAGTTGTCTTATTCCATCACGATCGAAGCAGTTGTTTGAAACATGTCGTTCACTACAGTAAGTATAGGCCTACGTAAGTAGACTAACACTCGTGTTACAATGGCAAATTATCTTAAAACAATTTCATTTTGATATTTAAAAATATATGATATTCAAAATTATGGAAGCATATTTGTGCCACAACTTAACCATATAAAATAACGTGAAAAAATGGAGGATTTCGCAAAAAAAGTTTTTTTTCGCGAAAACAGATAAATTACACACGAAAGAAATTAACACGAATTTATTCCTGATAATGCTCTAAAATGCCTCAACATAAAGAGATACGAGGGGTGTTAGGTAAATTCCCGGACTGTTCTCATATAATCTCAACGGCTTCATTGATAGTAATGAAAATTTGCAGACATACTAAATAAAATGTTTATAATTTAAATATGAAAGAATTAAGTGATAAATTTGATTTTTCTTTGTGCTATTGTTGCTATAGCAACATAAGGGAAGCCTACCCGGGGCATTACATACGCATGTGCATTAAAACCGTCCGAAAACAGTAAATATTTGTATAATTTCTTCCAATTTTTGATATGTAATTAAACTGACGTTACTCTGTCCTTGACGTAAATTTTGAGCGAAATCATAGCGTATTGCGTGCGTGACGTCAAATAAAAATGACGACATTGTTTACCAACGCACTTGCGTTATGGCGTCGATAGAAGAAATTCGTTCTGTAATCAAGTTTCATGCCTTGTCGGGTGAAACACCAACAGATTCGTATAAAAAAATAAAACGCGTGTACGGCGAGTCATCTGTCTGTCGGACATTAGTGTTTGAATGGCACAAACGCTAAAGTGGTGGACGAATTAGCCTAAATGATGACGAGCGTACCGGACGTCCAGTCACCAAGAAGTCGTTAGCTGCCGTTGATCAAGTAAGAGACTTGATGGATCAAGATCGGCGATATACTTTGAGAGAATTATCAAGTTTTACGGATATGAGTGTGTGGCGTATTCATCAGATCGTTCACGAAGAGCTAGGGATGCACAAAGTCTGCGCGAGATGGATTCCGCGGATTCTCACTGCCGACCAGAAACAACGCCGCGTGGACGCCGCTGTTGATTTCTTACAGCAAGTTCAGCAAAAAGGAGACACCTTCTTACATAACATTATTACGGCAGACGAAACGTGGGTGTACTACTTTGAGCCAGAATCCAAACTCCAGTCTTCGGTTTGGAAACATCCGAATTCGCCACCCCCGAAGAAGGCCCGACGATCACGATCTTCCATGAAGAGGATGTTCATCATCTTCTTTGATGCTAATGGAATCGTTCTCTCCCACAGCGTCCCCGCGGGTCAGACAGTGAATGCGGCATATTATATACAGGTAACACTATTTAAAATGTTTATTATAAACGTTTGGTCCGTACCATTATTAAATATTTAGGAAAAAAAATCTGGAAAACCTAAAACAATATTTCACTTGTTCCGTTACAGGTGATCCAAAGGCACCTCGTGCGTGCTGTGCAGCGGAAACGGCCCGTCCTCACCGACATCCTGTTACACCAAGATACAGTAAAACCCCTCATTACGGACACTCAATATTAAGGGCACCCCGGTATTATGGGCGATTTTATAAAGAACAGAAATGTTGTTTTCTTCTTGATTTAAACCCACAATTAAGGACAACCCGCTATTAAGGACACTTTTCCTCAGTCCCTTAGGTGTCCGTTATAAAGGGGTTTCACTGTAATGCGCCATGCCATCGTGCCAGAACGATGGAAGAAGTGTACGAGCGGTTGAACTTTTCTCTTGTTAACCACCCGCCATATTCTCCAGATTTGGCACCTTGTGATTTTGCTTTGTTTCCACGACTGAAGGGTTACCTTCGTGGAACCCATTTTGACAACGAGGTCGACTTGACCACCGCGGTAAACGCATTTCTTGCCAGTCTTACTTTAGCTGATTTCAGATACATTTTTACCAAGTGGTGCGAACGGTGGCAGAAGTGCATTGAACATAACGGAGAGTTTTTTGAGAAAGAATGAGGCATCATATCACAAAGACGGTGCTTGTTGTGATTGACGGCGTTGAAATTGACGTCAACGTTTCGCCGCGATTGTCCCGCTGCGGCTGTACCTATGCTTATTTTTGTTTATGTTTTCTGTATTGTAGCAGATAAATGTACATTGCTATATATCATTTTAAAGAGTATGTAATGATCTTTCAGGAGAACATTAAATTGTTGAAATGTAGTTCGAATTTCGTTTTAATACATCCAGTCCGGGAATTAACCTAACACCCCTCGTAGTATCCATGAAAATAATGGAGGATTTCACGAAAACAGTTTTTTTTCTCAAAAACGGATTTTTTTTTCTCGAAAACAGATAACTTTTCATAAACCTCGAAAATTTCACAAACTTTTTTTTTTGTCGTGAAAATATGGATGTTTGCGAGAAAAAAAACTTTTTTTGCGAAATCCTCCATTATTTTCACGTTATTTTATGTGGTTAAGTTGTGGCACAAATATGCTTCCATAATTTTTTAGATAACTGGCATCTTTCGTGAAATTGTTATGCTTTCATGAAAAGTTATCTGTTTTTCGTTTCACGAAATCTGATTTCGTGAAATCTTCCATTATTTTCATGCAAAAATATATTTCGTAAAATTGTTAAGGTTTCTTGAAAAGTTATGTGTTTTCGTGAAATCCTCCATTATTTACATGAAAACTTAATCTTTATGTTGTGGCAGTTTAGAGCACTAACAGTAATAAATTCGTGTTAACATAACTGTTTTGTCGTGAAAATATGGGTGTATTCGCGAAAAAAACACGTTTTTGCGAAATCCTCCATTATTTTCACGTTATTTGATGTGGTTAAGTTGTGGCACAAATTTGCTTCCATACAAAATATCTTATGTAACATTATTTATTTTCTAAGAGGATGATATCTTGTGACTGTCTACTAGTGTCTAGTGAAAGATAACCAAATACATGTTACAGATTGTCAAATGGTCAAGTGCCGCATCGACAAAGAATTTTGCAGACGCTCTTGCGCAAATTTTGGCAATGCGAAGCAATTAAGCTTGACATCTATCGCAAAAACAAAATTTAAATGGCCTCAAAACGAAAAACTGGTAATTTTCAATATTGTGTTTTATCATGGTGTAACCATCGCAAGCAAAATCGTGTGCATAAATATTTGGATTCTGTTTTCGTGACGGTTTCTGTGATGAAAGCCTTTCAACCAATTCCGGAAATTGTGAATGAGCAGCTAGTATGGATTCCAGAGTTGGAATTCTTTTCATGGAATAAAATTGGAAGAATTACTAGTGAAAAGAGACACTCAAAGCTGGATGATGTGGCTAGTTATCCTATAGGTCATGTCTAACTGTCATTAGCACCCTTCTTCAGAGATATCCAAGACAAAGATGGTAAAGTGTTCTTAGAAGTAACTGGGTCACGAGAATCTAGCAACCCACTTTGGCCAGCTTCACATGATGAGGGGTGGTGTTGTGCTATCATGTAATTATATCATTTCTACCCCATGTACGGATGACTTTAAGGTTGTATCAGTTGCACTCATTTTATAATAAAACCCCATTACCATGAAGGCTACGCAATAGAATTTTTGATGTCACCAGTGTTTTGACTGCTTTTGTAAATGTACTGTAATAACAATAACTAACTTATTTCATAGTGACACATGCGAACATTAAAATAATAGGAATATATTTTTGGTTAGACATCTTGCTTACTATGAAACGAAAAACAAAATTCGGATTATTGATTTAAATATATTTTTCCACAATGGATATAATGATTAACCGGAACTGGTTGACAAACAGTACTTAGTTTATATTTCTAAGAAATAAAAAATACATTAAGCAATACAAACAAACCTAGTTCAAAAGTATTATACCTTTTTGGGACAGTTATATTACTTAATACATATTAAGAAGAAACAATATTTAGAATTTTATGTCAATCACTTAAGAAACCACGCCCATCCATGCAATGCCGACAACGCTACCGGCTTACAAGGCATTTTCGGACCGGAATCGAACACATTTTGTCCAGTTTCTCTGAAACTTTGACCACTGGCTTAACGGCGTGTTGTCTAAGTCAGTTAAATATCCAGGCAATATGGACAAGTAGCCTTACACATCTGAGCCTTGAACTGTGAAAAATTGACGTTCCCAGAATTCAACACTAAACAATTGTTCATGATATCCAGAGACAAGTAGAGAACGTATGTGGGGACATACTTCCTATATAATGTTAAAATCCCGCTAGACGTTGAGTGATTTGCCCTTGGAATTGTTGAAAACACATTATTAATGGAGGAGTCATTTCATATTATTTGTTAAAACAAATTCCATTTACTAACACGCTAAATTCAAATACCCTTCCTCTATTTTGTAAAGAAAGGCACACACGACGTGTTAACAACCTATATTTATTGAACACTACGACGACATTATGATTATTGATAATAATAGATATTTCATGGAATTAATGTCCCCGCCGAATGATGTACATTTTATGGATACAAAATTATTAAAAGCCTCAATCTGTAAACATTGAACAGCCAAACAAATCCTGACTGTCGCAATTTGCAGTATTACTAATTTATTAATTTTAAAAGCTAATGTTCTAAAATGTTTATTAGAAATGGATTCACTAGTCTTTGTAGTACTGAGTCCTGCAAGTTACAGGCGAACGTGGTAACAAAAATCCCTTTAAATTATTAAAAAACTAAGGATTTTTAATCTGCTTTTGTCTGAATTTTGAGAAAAATTGTACAAATTTCAATATGATGTCAAAATTCTAACGCCATTAAAACTGTTTTCTGAATTGGAGGACAGTTTGGGACTTGTGATTTGTATTTCATTTCCTCTGTTTTGTTACGGGCATTATAATTGGCTGTTAGAGCGGCGCTGACCTATCCTTCGATCGGAACAATCTCGGAGTCGAATGAGGTATCCGATGACGTCATGGGGTGGCGTCATGGTTTCCAAAATGACTTCCCCCTTAGAATTCAAATTTGAAAATTTCTTGTGTCACTCTTTCCAGTTCACATATCTCATGAAAATATCTTACATTAATTTTATCCGCCAAATGATATTTTCTCTATTAAGATGTAAAGAATGACAACAACAGGATTAAAGCAAAAAAATAAAGGGGTAAAATGAGCCTGGTGCCAGCTTGAAGGTTTATTTAAAAAAGACAATGAAATACTTATTATCTCTTTTTTATTTCATTGCATTTTCTTTTTTTCTGATATTCTGAACCTATGTTCTGGGAGATAAGAGAAGTAAAATGCATATCAGTAAGGTTCCTGCAGGAGTTGCTTTTCTTGGAGGTATTGGTAATTATTGTATAAGTGAAATGAGAATATATAACAGAACATAGGGACGGGACCCAGTCTAGGGTAAAATGTTTGCTGAAGCAATTGTTTTATGTCCACTTGCTGGTTACTGGAAATATTCCCCGCCGTGCCCATCAGGTAATAAATTTCACCCATGACTTAATGCGACAACTAGTTTTAATATGCTACGCTGGAAAATAATCTTGTCCATTATTAAACGACACAACGTCATGCAGTGGTAAATTTCCAGCAGGCAATATAAAAAAATCGTTATTACTTATTACTTTCTTTATTGCAAACTCATAGACACGACATTTTCTCTGCATATAATACATAATCCATTATGCTTCTTTCAATAGTAAATTGCTGATACATTATGTTTAAAGCAGATCCTTTTTAAATTTTGTATTGGGTTTATTAGATTCACGCATGTATTAAAAGCTATAAACATGAAGGAAATCATACTTTTTTCATCGCCTTATTTCGTTATTTCAAAGAACCGAAAATCTTTTCCTTCGAAGCCGATTATCTTTTTTAAACATGTTTTTGGCACAGTATTATACGCGAAGTTCTCGGTTGACCGTGAACCTGCGAACAACCAGTTTTGCTTATCTATATATTTTATGATATCGAACTTCCGCCCTTTTCCTGTCACTACTTCTCCAAAAATGACAATGTAAAAAGCTGTAAGTGACTTACAGGCACGCGTAGACAGTGTGCTTTAAATATTTTTGAAAGGCAACGAGTCAGAATTATCATTTGGTTATACATTATTTAAGTTTCAATTGTTCCTTCAAAACGTACTCACAATTGTTGACTCGTCAGTATTTTCGTAAGTCGATTACTGAGAAATGTAAAAAAGTGAAATACGAGGGGGACAGCAAAAGCAGAAAATCAAGAGATTCGAGAAAAAAATTGTTTTGTGCAATAAAAATATATTTATTTTTCATACTCTTAAGATCATAAATCACAACAAATAAAAATTAGTATATATTATATAATAATATGACTAACCTACTAGTAATTATGAAACGCTTTTCATCCTTCTATGAAACATAGAAAGTTATTAATATGAATTTAATTTAAAAAAACAACAACAACAAAATCATATTACCAACAAATTGAAATAAATAAATAACCAAGAATATCTAACACTTATAAACATATGTCCTTACCTTGCGCTCCTAAATCAAATGTTCTGAGTATTTCGCGGAGCTAGAGAATTTCAATAGAGCTGTAGCAACGTTTTATACCAGACTAAAAATTGACATTTTCAAATGCGACTTTTGGATGATTGAAGACAAGTCAAAGGTCAATACACATCCACGTCACAAGCTTTGGTATACTTTTTGCGTTTTAACTGACTTGTTAAGTAATTTTCTTAAAATTCCTACGAGAAATTAATTGTATGATAGCGCACAATATTGCGTGGTTAGCTATGTTTGCTTGCCGAAAAACTTAATGAACAGTATTCCACTCCGGTAATTAGGATAAATCAGGACTTTTTTAAGAAACTTGTCAGGCGCTACTTTTTTAATAAAATCATCAATAGACATTGATTGGACAAAAGAGTACGGCGAAGTAATCTGAAATGTCATTTATTTGGTTTATAGCCATCCTGTCATGAAATTCTTGAGGGATTGTTTGGGTATTTAACAGATGATAGCGACTAGTTTAGAGAATTGTCCGTAAATATTAGCCTACCGGAAGGAAGCCTCATTTGCGATTAAACGTCTGCCATATTCAATCGCATGTTTTCCCGACGTTTATGTGGGCTTTTTTCCGCATGACGGTATGGCAAACTATTACGAGATAATCGACCCTGCAAAAAGTTAATTGTTTGTCAATTTGTAACGAGTTGATCATCTCGAAAATACAGGTTTACAATTTCCAGGGTGGCTATACTACGTAACTTAGCATATCGTATACACACAAAATCACTCGCTTCATGTTGTTTTGTGCTTATTTCTCAGTAATTTCTGGACCGATTTTGATCAGATAAAAATCAGCGTACTCCTGTTAAATAGTATTTTCATCGGAATTTAATTTCTAATATCAATCTGATACCATTTTTTCAAACATTCCATGACACTTTCAAATAAAATTTGTCTTTGAATGTTTGAGAAAACGGCAGCCGAATGATATTGAAGGATGAATGTCGATGAAAATGCTTCTTAACAGGAGTACGGTGTTTTTTTATCTGATCATAATCGGTCCAGAAATTATTGAGAAGCGAGTGATTTTGTGTGTGCACGACATTCCTCTAAATGAAAAAGTAGGCCTATAGCCACCCTGATTCTAACTAAGAAAGTCTTAAACAGTATTTTATACCAGACGGTAATCTCAATCCATCTTTCTTTATACGCTCAAGTTTTAAATTCTCTTCTTAAATTAGGGTTTGTCTTTATGATTAATAGATTCGAGAACAAAAATGTCTTCCTAATTCAGTATTAGACAAGAATGTTTTAATAAAAACAACTCTAGTGTATTAAGTGAAAAAAAGTTTGACTGAATGTTTCCGATAAGTTAGAAAAAGATTGAGCTTAGTGTTGTTTTGAAGTCTTTGCTTCAATACTAAAAACAATAATTTAATTGGGGCACGTCACGGGAAAAGGTACCTTCGGACAGTTGACGTCAATCTTTGAAATGACGTCATAAATTTGAGTAGACGAATTATTTATTATGCATTTCGCGGTAAAAATACCATTTTATTGTCAAAATGTGTAACAAAATCACTGTTTTGTTATGAGAAAATAATAGAAATTTGAAAGTTCTTTCAAAATATAAGAACAGCAAAAATGACACAAAAATGACCGAAGGTACCTTTTCCCGTGGCGTGCCTCAATTGTTCCTTAACAATCGGTTGATTGTTAACCGAGCATACTTTCTTAAGCCTGTCTCACACAGAACACACGGCTTATACGGTTGGCCACCCGTGTAAACCGTACATACAACCGAACCAACCGTGACCTTATCCGAGTTACACTCGGGCCATTCGAGTGTATCCGTGAAAGCCGTGTATGATTTTTAAAACTTTTAAAAAACTGGTACGGGTGCCATGTCCTTGTATGATCGTATAAGCGATCGTACAAGGCCGTAAGAGAACGTGTGAGACCGTACGAGACCGTATATACAACCGCACATGAAGTCCACTCCTCGAGTCAATCTGAACTCATCGGACAGTGTCTACACACCATCTCTCTGATGTACGTAGGGACGCGCCATCTTGGATTTTGGGACTACTTTTAGCAACAAGATGGCGGCCCCCATGGTCATTCTCAAATATTTTCTATTTTTTTAACATAATTGTTGCTGTTTTAATGTAACTTGAGCTTTTAATCTCTGCAATGAAACTTGAACGCATTGTTCGAACGGCGCCATGTTTGTTTACTATCCGAAAGAACTATATTTTAGCGTAGGCGTTTTGGGTTAGACATATCCTTCCACCAGATACATCCGAGGCACGATCGCCGATTAGGCGGAATTGGCCGAGTAGTTCCGATTGTCCTCGAGTGAGCTCAACCGTGTCAATACCGTATATAAATCGTATCGAACAAAAGTCGGCGGGACCGTATGTAAACCCTGTAAATGCACAGACACCTGTTTAGAGGGCCTTTTCTGGCCAGTATGTCAGTAGAGCTATATAGGCTTAAAACAGAGCTCTAGTATCAAGTTTGTCAATTCCAGCTAATAAATGAGCGATCTGTATCACGAGATGCAACTTCAATCACCCAGAACACAAAATATCACCGTTTTCGAAAAAAAAATCTTGTTATATTAAATAACTAAAGATAACCAACTAAACAGATCTCGGAAAAATACATCATACCAGTTGCACGCCAATTTCAAAGACAAAAACGTTACTTACCGAACAAATATTGTTGATGTTGATCGATAAATAATTTATCTTTCCGATGACACCAGAAACTAAACATAAATCCGTTTATTAGCAGAGAAAATCCAAATTTGTTATCAAAATCACTGAAGTTTTCACATTTTTGTCCGCGGAATCTGTTCTTTTCCGAAATTATGCAAATTACGTCATTAACGGAAACGCCCATAGTTTCAAAAAATTAGTAAATTAAAAAAAATGAAGAAATTATTTGACTCGTTTGAAACAAACCTTGAAAATAACAAGCCATCTCGGTAAGTGTCTGTTTTGTTTTGATGGTTAACATTCTATTTACTTGATTTTTATTTAAATTGCACATTGTACGTACAGGAAACATACCGACGTTTTGCGGACGTTCAGAATTTTCCACCAAATTTAACGGTTTTTTGAACCCGACTCTAATGCGCAGCCAAGTCGTTTTTCAAATAAACCGGGCTTAATCGGAAAAGAAGAGATTCCGAGTGAAAACTTCCATAAATTTTGATAATAAATTTGGATTTTCTCCACCAATAGACGAAATTATGTTTAGTTACTAGTGTCAAAGGAAAGATTATTAAAGGATCTATCAACGGGAATCGACATTTGTTCGGTAAGTTACCATTTTGTCTTCGAAATTAATGTGCAAATGGGATCATGTATATTTTCGTGATCTGTTACTTTGTTATCTTTCCATGGTTATGTTATGTATGAACTGTTATTTTTTTTTGAAAACTGGTATATTTAGTGTTCTAAGTGATTGTAGTTGTATCTCATGCTGTAGATCATCCGTTTATTTCCTGAAATTGCCCACTTTTGGATCTAGAGACCTGTAAGCCTATATATAGGCCTATATAGCTCTATAGGCATATAGGGCCAGCAAAGGACCCCTAAACAAGTGTCTGTGTGTAAATGTCAAGTTAATCGAGTGAAAGTTGTGTTTAATCGTAACAGACCGTACTAGACCGTACTTGGAACTGTACAACAATCGTATGTAAATCGTTTGCAAATCGTGTTCAAACCGTGACAAACCTTGCTTGACCGAGTATATCCGCGCTTTGTTCGTACATACTTGTGCTACATTCGAGTCTAAATCGTACTGACTCATCCCCAGGCATGGTTGGAGCTCAATACTCTTACCAGTCAACCCGTGTTTTAACCGAGTATACCGTATTGGAACCGTGTGCCAAACCGTGTTCTGTGTGAGACAGGCTTAGTAGGATTTAGACTCGAATTTGCACGAGTATGTACGAACAAAGCACGGATATACTCGGTCAAGCAAGGTTTGTCACGGTTTGAACACGATTTTCATACGATTGTTGTACAGTTCCAAGCACGGTCTAGTACGGTCTGTTACGGCCTAGTACGATTAAACACGACTTTTACTCGATTAACTGGACAATTACAGGGTTTACATACGGTCCCACCGACTTTTGTTCGATACCATTTATATACAATATTGACACGGTTGAGCTCACTCGTGGAGTGGACTTCATGTGCGGTTGTATATACGGTCTCGTACGGTCTCACACGGTCTTGTACGATCGCTTATACGATCATACACGGACATGGCACCCGTGTCAGTTTTTTTTAAATTTTAAAAATCATACACGCGGCTTTCATGGATACACTCGAATGGCCCGAATGTAACTCGGATAAGGCCACGGTTGGTTCGGTTGTAATTGTACGGTTTACAGGGGTGGCAAACCATATAAGCCGTGTGTTCTGTGTGAGACAGGCTTAAACAAACTATTCTAGACAAGACCAAAAGATTCCGATTTATGTGGTGTTTACAGTGTTAAGTACTTGTCAAAAGGCGTGTGCAAAAATCCATGGCGCAACATGTCAGACCCAGACACGCATAAAAAGGATGAAGGAAGAATAACATTTGATACTAAGTTCACGTGTTCATTCATTAAATCGGCTATATCAATTGATTTATAACCATGCACGACTTGCAAAGGCAATTTATAACAAATTGACACTTCACTCGAAATACCTTGTAATATCTCAAAGCTGACATGAGCAAAACACACATTCATAGACTTTATAAGACGTTGAGATCGATCAATCTCCTTCGCAGAGTTGTCGTTCCTTACACTCACTTTACATCTCCGCGAAAGGCCCAATGTCAAGATTTTTTACCAAACTCGACAGGCTTATTTTATACAGTCATAAATTATGAATTTGAAAGCTTGAGGTAAAACAAATGACTGAAATCTTCACTATCTTTTATTAAAACAGAAGAAACCCAATCTATTGTAAATGTAATTGGTGAACTATTTCTTTGAGTTAAAGTAAAAGTAGTTGAAAGTAGTCCCAGCCTATAACAGAGGTGAATGTAATGAGCCGATAGTGTAAGAGAGTGGAGATTTCTATCGTATTAGCACAACTATTTGTGCGCGACAAAGTCTTTTCTATATATGTGATGATCGTCCTCTGTAAAAAGTCAGTATGATAATGGGTCTGTGCTTGCAGTCGAATTATTGAGACTACTATCGTATCAAACCTGGCAAAAATGCTTCTTTTGACATCTTTAACATTCCCTTAATAGTGGTGTGGTATTTTTATGTGATTGGGACTTTGTTTAGTGTTTATATGTTGTGCTGCGGCTTGTTACGAGAACTCATCTGATTCGCTATTTAACCATGCTCCGAGGGCTTCAGATAGTCAATAATAAATATCTTGGCCATTTAAATTAAAACATTTGCGACGTATGCAGATGTTTGATTATCTTTAAGAAACACTAAAAATAGTTTCAGTAAAATCTAGGAAGGTCAAAACTCACCTATTGTTTTTGCTTTCGGGCCCGGTATTTGTGTTTTGAAGCGCAGAAACATACGTGACCGCTTGATTATATGGAGTTTTATCACCATAGATTCAATTCTCACAACCATAATTGTACCTTTTCTTCCTCTCCGGCGTCCATTTTAATCTTTGTTTTATTATATTTTATTTGGAAAAGTTAAATGAATATTATCGTACGTTGATATTCTTTCTTGATTGTTCTCCGTGTTGGAGTAGAATAAAAAAAATAGATTACTATGTTTGTTGTCTTCATGTAATCTTTGCAATTTATTCTTTAATCGACTGTCTGTAGTCAAATAACATGAATCATTATGCACAGTCTATTTCATTATTTTAGTTTACGTCCAGTATATAATCTATGGCGTTCTAACGGGCTAAACCTTTCTCAGTTTTGCAACTCTGATCATACACATTTTCGCTTTCCAGTGGCCAAGGTTATAAAACTGAGCATGGAAACCAGTCTCAAATCTCAAGGATCTGATTGGCTGAAATGGTGACCAGTGGCCATTTCAGCCAATCTGATCCTTGAGATTTGAGACTGGTTTCCAAACTCAGTTTTATAACCTTCAGACCTGAGCATAAGGCTTAGAGACGTTTGGAGAGAGCTCATAACCCACAAGTCAGCCATGGAGCTAAACTGAAAGTAATTAAACGCTAATCTGACACCAGAAAAGAACATAGTCATTATGTTACCTGTACTGAGAAAGCGTTGTTCTTACGCCTTAAATGGAATTTAAACGGAAATATTTTTTATATATAAAATAAGAGTAAAGTGACAAATAAAACTTAAAAAAATGAACTATCCGAAGTTAACAATTAATTAATTTATTTTCAATCAACAGCCACTATATCATGTTTAAAAAGTGGATCTTTCTCTTTTTCGTTAATTGTTTGTGGCGTCTTATTTGCATTGACATACTTAAAACAACACACTCTCTTTTGCTCTCTTCTTTTTCGCTGCATGGGGAGGCTGTGTTTTGTGAGTGTGGTGATTCCTCATATGCATATTTCACTTTTTAATACAGAAATTGAAAATGGCTATGTGTAGCCACATGTATACATAATTACATGCCTCTTTACATAGACCAGCAGAGGGGGAAAATAATGATACAAAGTTAAAAACCATCATTCCAAAACGACTGAATTTTATGATGGTACGAAGTCTGGTTGATCAAGTTTATTTGAGAATTTAAAAGACAAAAATTACTCCCAGGGCGGGGTCAATATGTGACAGAAGAACCTGATTTTAACAAGAGATGTTTGTAAACTATTTGTGACCCGCATCCCCCCACCCCCACCAAACGCCAATTTGATAGTTATCAGCTCTTATTTTATTGAAAGTCATTGTGACCTTGACCTTTGACCTACTGACCTCAAAATCAAAAGTCAATTAGTTTTCTAGAAATTGATCAGACAAGGGTGGCTACGGACGGGCAGACGGAACGACCGACATGTGCAAAGCAATATACCTCGCTTCTAGAAGGGGACATAATAGTTTTAGAAGCGATCATCTGTATACATGTTTCTACCGAGTTTAATGAGAATATAATGACAATTTCGTCGTTGTATTTAATGTGTCAAAACGTTTTGTGCTTGATTTTTTATTAAAGAGACAATCAGGACCCTTTTTAAAACAGAAATATTTCCTCCGGTTCATTGTATTGAATATCAAGCACAATAATCTATTTATTGCGTGATAAACAATTATGTTTAATCTTCCGGCAAATGTATTATGTTGTGCATCACAATGATCACGAACAAATGACATCCTTAAACCATTCTTTCAAATATAATATTACATTGGATAATCAATAGGAATTATATGGAAGGCAGACTCTCTAAATTACAGTGTTTGTTCTTTAAAAAACTAAGAGATTATTAAAATGTATTTAATCAAATAACTGTGCTACTCTTCGAACTCTACAATAGACGCTTACTGTACAAAAATAAATAATATACTAGGCGCCCATTTCCCCTGTGATTTTTTAAATGTTGCCATTCATGTTATGGATGTTTCACTTGTCTATGTACAATGATGTTGTGTTTTTTTCTCGAACGAACGAATTCTTATAATAAGAAATGCAGGGTGCAACCTTTTGCAAATCCTACAAGTGTAAACGATTTTTTCTTGTTTTTTTTTTTTCATTCTAATCAAAATATGAAAAGAATAAACTAGAACTAATTTAAGACAAAAGAATTGTGTCCCTTTGAAGTTTTTAATAGCTTGTCTGGAGACATCTATGTCCTGTTAAATGTAACTTAACGATTTATTAAATATTGTTAAGACCAATGAGAATATGTTTTACAATTCTTGTAGTTTCACGGGCTGATTGCAAAGCGGGAAGATAAGGCTTGACTGTCAAGGCTCATTTTGTTTTAAATTCATGATGTTATTTTCATTTCATGACGGTGATGTCTTTAATAAAGGTCTTTGGGGTGTTGCATCTCCCATTTAATTCGCTAAATAAAGTTTACATAAATATTTGCTACTGGGCAAAAACTAGAATCATTCTAAATTTCCATCGGAAATAATGAAATGGCGTTTTGCGAAAAAAGTCATCAAAATATGCAAATCATAGTAAACAGGCTTTCCTAATGAGTGCATGAAGATTTTTTTTACGATTAAACAATCCATTCTGTTTTTATTGATGTGTTAATTATTCGTGTATGATGCCTGACATAGTCCGACGCCAAGCGGGCTGCAGATCGGAAACTTAGAAAACCTAAATAAGATTCAATTTGCTGTCTCAATATATCTTGTATTTGATTCCGTGACGATTTTTTAAAAGCCGTAGGTACCAAATTAAAACGCAAAAGGCAAACTTCTATTTTTGCCATTAAAATGTTCAGGCGCGAAATTATCATCTCTCAGAGGAAAATGAAGATTAGAAGATTACTCAGGTGGCCGTTTAGAAATGATCTTTAGTATAGTTTTTTCTTGCATACCAGATCAGGTCATCCGGTGTTTTCACCCGTGTAGGAAATTTCGATCCTACACCCCCCCGTGTAGAATGAGTCACGTGAGTGACGTCATATATTCAATTTATTGACGTCATTTATAAAAAAGGTTAGCGTTAATGTCAATATTTCAGCATAAGGAAAATAAAAAAGTTTGTATACATACATAGAAATGTTATAGATAATAAAAGGTATGCAAGAAAAAGTATCTTGCATGAGACATTCGGTAAAGATAGAAAAATCTGTCACCTCGGGTAAACTGTTTTGGCGGGAACTCGGCAGAGCCTCGTTCCCGCAAAACAGTTAACCCTCGGTGACAGATTTTTCCATCTTCACCTCACACTCATGCATGATACTTATAGTATATGATTCTTGCCGATATGTTATATAAATTAACATGGAAAACCTTTTGTTTTAGTCGGGTTGGAGCTAATTTACCAAGACAAATTGTTCTTAAGAGCACCTAATGGGGGAAATGTGAGGTTGATGTCCCTTAGAACCTGTTTTAAAAATCCCAGTGCTGCCTGGGGAGGCTGTCTTTTCTGATTGTGGTAATTATTTCACTTTTTTTATCTTGGCCAATTGAGTTCAACATTTTGCGACGAAAGTAGCTGGTCGGTTATCTTCAACGATCACTCCTCATCAATTATTCTAAGGTTATTTTATTTAATAAATATACATTTGAATAATGTTATCAGTAATGAATTCTATCCACTAAATTCCGTGTTACAAGTTGACAAAACTAGTGTAAGTATGGATTTGTAGACAAAAATATTACATAGTAAGCCATAAGTGTTGAATTGTCTACTAGTATTTAATTCATTCAAATCCGCCATTTATGGTGATTAAAGGCATGCCAAAAGAAGTACAGCAAGTGTATAATAGTTTATTGACTTTGCACTAGTAACCCATTTAAATGAATGCGGTCGAAAAAAATATCATTTAAACCCAATCGTTTTTGTCTGGCTGTATATTCACTAGCATATAATTTCCAGAATAACAACGAGAAATCATTCAGTGAACATAAAAAAGCTGACAAACTTGCTTACAAAAACACGAAATCACGTAAAATAAATGCCCTAAACTAATTTTGAACAAAGTTGTAAAACCAATGACATTTCAAAAACCAAAATAAGCAAGGATATGATGATAGTAATTTAATAATTGATCGAACTGTAAGTTCTTTTTCGTGATTTCTTTAATAACATTAAAAAAAGTCTTTTACTCGAGTTAAGTACTGCCGTGCAACCAGAAAGAAACTGTTGAGTTGTCGAATACATTTCATGCATAATGGTGTAAAATCCTGTTGGTAACATCAGAAAACTTATTTCCAAGCGGTGACCAAATATAGACATATCGAACAGGACTATCAATCGCTCGCTTTAACATTTATAATTATTGTGTTCTTAGGGAAATTTTAGGTTTCATTTCAACGTATACATGATGGAGAGAATGTGATGTGGTGTTCGGGTTAAATGTATTACATTGAATACAATTTTACAAAAAACAACAACAAAAAAACAACAAACAACAACAACAACAAAAAACACAGTGTCCAAAAATACTTGAAAATACCCTATAAACATCTAAGCTGCCAAAAGCCTTTTGGACTCTACGAATGTTTGTAAACTTGATTAGCACGTTTTCGATGCCCGAAAGATGAACAATATGAATTTTCCCTGTTATACGTAAGCTATTTTAGAAGAGAGAACATTTATTAAGAAACAGGTTCGGACATAAACGCAGTAAACGGAATGACTTTTTTCTATTACGTTTGATAATACTCTTTGAAATACCCATATTTTAAACGCATACTCTTTTTTTGGCTCTTAAATTTGTGAGTAGTGTGTGTTTTTTATGCGGCTATGTCTGATAATATATTCAAATTTCCTAACCTCGTATTTTTTCTCTCTTACGATTCTTTCTAAATTTACGTTCTGTATACTAGAAACGATGTCCCAGTCTTTGTCGAGAAATTTGGGAATTTTTTCATATCATGTTGACATGCTGCTTTATCATGTATTTTAGTTAAGTGCACAATAAAAAAAGATTGCATCTATAAAATGATTATAAAAGCCCATGAACTTCATAGTATTCCACATGCGTTTGTTGAAACAATTCCATTTTACAATAAAAACTCAGACTGTTTTGGTGCAAGCATGACTTTTAAAACAATCTGTCGACGAGCACTCACGTGTAAGTGTACTATGAACAATACTTAGACACGTGACTTCGGCCTGCATGCACGTTGTAAAATGACTGCACATTTGTCAATGTTTAATGCACGAGTTGTGAAATGACTGCACATTTGTCAATGTTGCTAATCCTATTTAGGTCAGCAACTAATCAATCATTTCCCTTAAACTTACACGGTAAGGGCTTTCTCGGCTCTTTGTTTGTCTAGCCTGCACTGAATCCAACCAAACCAGACTTGTGGGTGAACAGAAAATGAAAACCCTATAAGATAATTTCTACCATTTTTCAAAACATGCTCTGAAAATTCAAAATAGAATTTCAGTGTCAATTTCAAGCATGTTTTTTCCATGTTTAAGCAACAATTTTAAATTATAAAATATATCAATCAGAAAAGAACTTGTAGATAAATTATAACCTGCATCGTCTATAGACAGAATTAGCAAATTATGTTTAGCATTACTTTCAGCATTTATTTGCCTCTAACCCAATAGCTTTTATAAAAGGACGGTTGCTCACAAATTGTTGTCTTTTTTAAATTGGAGAATATTAAGGAATGTAAATTAAAAGGATTGATACATTTGTTTTCGTTCAACAGGACACGAAAACTCTTTGAGAGTGCTATTCTGGCTTCACACACTTAAAACAACCCGAACTTCTTCTACAGTCTTCTTTATAATTTTTACGAAACTGGAAATAATCTATTTGAATCGAAAAAAATATCGTTAAAACTAATAGATATAAAAGTATTTTTCACACTCTTTTTTATATTTCTTTTCTCACTCTTATTTAAATTCCTAGAGCAACCAAACTACACAACCATGTTGACCTAACGATTCTAGGCTCTTGAGGTAAAGTAATAGGCTTCTGAGGCCTGTGTAATATTCTAACTTCCGTTTTCATCCCGGCGATCTCCACGTCAATAATAACGCGTTGACAGTTTTACTAGTACTTCCAGCCGCTAGATAGTGTTAACCTTTGCGTTTTTAAATTATTTGAAGAAGCATAAATATGCTGACAAAGTTTGAAACGAAGTCAGCACGTGTTAAAGGTAAGAATCCAGCTTTTTGTTTGAACACAGTTCGTATCAGAATTTGAACTGTTATAGTTGGGAGCACTGTGGTTAATCAACTTAAACTGTTTTCTTGTTTGACAAAAATTTAACGCGAGCTAGAAGCAAAAAAAGTAGGGCATAATAAATCGATGAATTGTAGCCTTCAGGGGCGGATCTAGAGGGGTTCAGTGGGATTGCTCAAACCCCCTTCTGGGGCAGCAATAGTCAAAATATTTTAACCTACGGGATTTTTAGATAATTTTTGATGGTCAAAATCCCAAAGGTTAAAAACATTAAAGGTCTATTATAGGGTGGAAAACGCTTTTACACAAATATACAAATTCCTTGGTAATAATATTGAATATTTATCGTAATTTTGATAACTATGTCAATTAAGGGCATAAGATATATAGCAGTTAAAAATCACTATAAAATTATCGTCGTAAAAACCCGCGTACATGATTCCGCATTGTGCACTTTACTGCTATGACGTCACGCATTCAATGGCGAATAGGGAAATTGTATCGATGTGTTACAGGGTGTAGTTTAAATAGGATTATTGTCTTATGAACCTATGTCATATAATAAAGTGTGTAGAAATTACTTCTTAAGGAATATATCTTCAAAGGTAACTAATTCTTTCATTCCAATTTTGTTGTTTTATTGGTTTTTTAAGAATTTTTCTTCCGACTCAATTTTGAGTCGGAACGTCCACCACTAAATTGGTCTTTATTGTGTTCAACGCGCAGGGCGTAGCTCTGATCGCGTTGATATTTCGACTAGGGCAGCAATATTTAATTTTCATAGAAAGTTAGAAATAATCTTGCAAATAGCCTGACTGCCCCAAACGAACCCCCTTCCTTGAAATCTTACACTGGTGCAACAAGTGCTTTCCTCAGCCGTTGCTTTGCCAATGAGATCCAACTTAATTTGCGGTGTCAGTAATGCCTATGTGGCTTTTTTTAATCCATGAAAGCTTGACCAGGAAGCAAACCTTGGATCACCAGCTTACATGATCTAGGCTGTAGCATTTGACTACTGAGCAATCAAGGCCAACTATTATAAAGACTACTACATTTTAACCTGAACATGAACAAATACTGGAATCAAAAGCTCTAATCAGCTTATTATGAAATAACATTGTGTTGTAAATTTCAGGCTTATCATTTCACCCGAAAAGACCATGGGTGTTAGCAAGTTTATTCAATGGAGTTATCCAGCTGTGGGACTATCGCATGTGCACCCTCATTGACAAATTTGATGAACATGATGGTAAGCTTTCTGTTTAACCCTTTCCTCCATAGACAAACCTTTATTCTGGATCTACACTGTTTGCCCACACAATCAATGTGCAGGGCTTTTTTTCACCATTTTGGGAATATGACCCATACCCCTGGAATTGGGAAATTTATCGTCGTTTGGCCAGAAATTAGTATTTTTTTTAGCATCATTGGGGAATAAGAAGTGTTACTGTTATCTGCTGTTTTTTTAATCATTGCCATCCATATTTAATATTGTCAGTAATTCCTGGCTTAAAGAGCAAAAGATGCAGTGCTGATGCTGTTGTTTTTCATCAGAAATGTTTGTTTTGATTCAATTGGGAATTTTTGTTCTCAAATTGGGAAAAAAGTATATGTTTTGCCATTGGGAACATGACCGAATAACGGCTATAAAATCAACTGAAAAAAAGCCCTGATGTGTGTCTATGGAGGAAAGGGTTAAAAGTTAATCCACTGTAACAATAAGGGTCCAAAATCCAGAAACTAGTATTTGAGACTGGTCCATAACCACAAGCTTCTGTTTAGAAAGTTTAAAAAACATTTACTGTGCATTGAGTAATATTCATGGAGTCTTAAGTTTCACTAGGTTTAAGATTTTTTATTCAACCACAGTTTCAGGACCCCATTATTTGTTGAACATTGTTTAGGTATTAAAATCTTCTATTCCAAACTGTGAATTGTAAGGATTTAGTATTTCTTTCATTAATAATAGTTGAATTTTAAAATATTAGTTAGTATAAAATAATAATTTGCACTTTTTTGCTATGTACTGTATTTTTCAGTGTTTATTTGTAATTTGTTGATTGTGTTACATGTACCTTAGTGTGATGTCACTGCATGAACTGTGTCAGTTGTAACAATCTAGGAATTCTCTCTTTTAGGTCCAGTTCGTGGCATATGTTTCCACTTCCAGCAGCCGCTGTTTGTTTCTGGTGGAGATGATTACAAAATCAAGGTACATTATAAACAGGGTGGCAGAATATTTGAAGATATAGTAATAATATTATTTGTATAAAAGTTTTAATCAGAATGTAAAACATACAGTAAATTTATCTTAAACTGTATAAACATGGCACAATTGTTATTAAGAAGCTGTTTGCTCAGCAGTATGGTCCATTTTATATACATATATGAGACAAGCGATGCATTTTGTGGGAATAAACAAATACAACAGTCAAAAATTGTAACAAAACAACTATTTAGCAAACATCAAAATATCAAGTTCTCTTTCTAGCAACAACTGAAATCGGATCTGGATGCCTCTTAGACAGAAATGGCCCAATAAATCTAAAAAAATGTAGATCCTCATTAGACAGTGTTCAAGAGCAATGCTGATTCTCATGGAATAAAAGCCATGTTTGTAGATTATAAGATTTTCTGTTAGTAAATTGCTAATATGTTGAACTGTCTTGTAGGTATGGAATTACAAGCTGAGGAGATGCCTGTTCACCCTTCTTGGACACCAAGATTATATCAGGACGACAACTTTCCATCAGGCAAGTTTTATTATAACTCATATTTTGCTGAAACCAAAGAACTACAGGTCGCACCATCAGAATAATGTATCTGCAGTAAATTAAAATCGCACAGAAATTAGGCAATGCAGTTCTGCATACATCTTTGCATTTTTAGCCCACCTAAAGCTAGGCATTTTTAACCAGGCTTTGATTGGTAAACATCCTGGTTGTTAGATTGAGGTATGCTACAGGGGGTGCAGATAGGCGGGCAGGCAGGCGTCAACATTTTATTAAGTTTTTTGTTCACATTTTCTCAATAAGGCAATAGAAAATTAATTCCTAGATTTTCATCCTGCCAGCCCCTCGAAAATCACTGCCGAATGTTTTTTAGTTAAAAAAAATAAATGCGTACATCAAAATTTACATTACAAGTCGAATCAGTAGAGTAAGGAAACGCAGTATGAAACATTTAAGTGCGAATCGGCAATTCATAGTCAGCTAGACATTTATTTATCTTTGCAATACAAAAGCGTTGTTAGAAACAGTGAGAATGATAAAAAAAATAAAACCCTCCCACCCGTCCCATTTTTTCCCAAAATTTGGATGAGAAGCTAGGAATTAATTTTCCATTGCCTAACCATTCAAGGTGAGCTTTGAAACTTAAAATACCGTCATTGTTTGAATATAAACCACACTTTTTTCCCCGAAATTAGGCGGTAAAAAGTTAAGGGTGCGGCTAATACACAGGTTTGGCTGCTTATACAATTCATTAAGCCATTTTCATCTGTTCCATCAGGTTTCGGTGCAGTGCGGCTTATACATGAGTGCGGCTTATATTCGAACAATGACGGTAATTGTCTGACATCACAATAGCAATTATCAGGATAAGATTCATAACTCTTGACTGTATTTTTACATTTTTTTCTGAATTGATGCTTTGCCATGAATAAAGATTTACATGAGTTATATTTTTGCTTAAAAATCAGTGGGAGCGTTTGAACAGGGTACACAGTATATAAAATTGCAATAATCTGTATATAAAAATAATTGCATAATTAGAGGGGTCAAAGTTTTCAGGATTATTCCTGAATTCAGGATTCTGTGTCTAAAAGTGGTTGATTTTCTTTATTTTCCCTATATACATTTTCAGAATTTTCAGAATCTCTAACTTTCACCACTGTAATTACATGTAGATGATGTACCTGTTCGAAAAATAGAACTGCATAACCCTAATTGAAGTAAAATTGATTGCAGGAATATCCATGGATTCTGAGTGCATCAGACGACCAGACTATCCGCATTTGGAATTGGCAGTCAAGGAATTGTGTCTGGTATGTATATTCTGGCTGTTGTCAATGTTTATGCCCCAAATCATAAAGTTTAGGGAAAGCATATTTTAATCACACTTCTTGTTTTAACATTTCTTTCCATGTTAGCTCTTAAACTTGGCCTCAATGTGTGTGGGCAAAACTTTGGTATTGAACAAGATGGAAATAATTCAATAGTTATGCTTCTTGATTGGGTCATCTCCTACTTGAAGAGTAATTTGAACATCATAATATAATTTTTTAATGGCCATAACTTTTATGTTAGGAAAGACCTAACCAGATTGCTGGAGTTGTGGCCCTTGAATAACCTTGTTCAATATTAACCCTTTACTCGATATAATTATACAGGTTTTATGGTGTATATAGCTATTGTAGATCGAGTCCAGATAGCACATCAACGTCATCTGACTGTATCAACACTAGTAGCTTCTTGGTAAAAAAACCACAACATAATCGATCTATAATAGAACAGTGTAGATCCAGATCAGATGGCACTGATGTGGTGGCTGATCTGGATTATAAGTATCTTGCATGAGTGTGAGGTGAAGATGGAAAAATCTGTCACCGAGGGGGAACTGTTTTGCGGGAACGAGGCTCTGCCGAGTTCCCGCCAAAACAGCTCACCCGAGGTGACAGATGAAAAATCTTTACCGAATGTCCCATGCAAGATACTTTTTCTTGCATACCTTTTACTGTTCCTAACATTTGTGTACATATATACAAACTAAATTTTCTTTCTTTACGCTAAAATATTGACGTTAACGTAAACCTTATTTTCTAATGACGTCACTAACTTGAAAAAATTACGTCAGATAAATGAAGACGTGACCTCACTCATGTAGCACGCGAACGTTATCTTTTCCCTAGGGAAAAGATAAGATTTTCTTTCCCCGGTAAAACACGCGGAAATATTTATCCGGTATGCAAGAAAAACACTGTTTTGCTTATGGGATGTTTGCCATATCTATGGAGTAAAGGCTGTTATTGATTGCTATCAAACTAAACCAGGGCCCATGCCCTAAAACTTTTGAACTAGATCTACACTGTTCACTTTTAAAATGTGCAGGCTAATCTGGATCTACTCTGGTCCACCATGGAGTAAAGTGTAAGCCACAATTTAATTTTCAGTTGTTTTATTTATCAATTTCAGTGTACTGGCTGGCCACAGTCATTTTGTAATGTGTGCTCAGTTCCACCCCACAGAGGACCTGATCGTATCAGCATCATTAGATCAAACTGTCAGGGTCTGGGATATCTCCGGATTGAGAAAGAAAAATGTGTCGCCAGGTTGATATTCTAAAATTCTTTAATTTGATATTGAATAAATCATTATCGTCTGATTAGCAGTTATCACGAATCACATGTGTGTAGTTTAGTACATTTCCATCTATAGCTTACATTTAGACACAGGCTTTCATCTGTAGGTTATGTTTGGACACAGTCTTTCATTTGTAGGAAACATTTAGACACAGTCTTTCAGCTGTAGGTAATGTTAAGACACATTCTTCTACCTGTAGGTAAAATTTAGACACAGTTTTCTAACTGTAGGTAACATTTAGACATGATCTTCTATCTGAAGGTAATTTTAGACACAGTCTTTCATTAGAAGGCAATGTTCAGATGAGGCTTTCTATCTATAACAATGGGACACATATCTTCCATTAGAATTTTATTGTTTGGACAACGGACATTATATTTTCTTCTCTAGTTTTTTTGGGGGCAAATAACTCGGAAGGTTGGCTCTTTTGTACTCCCTTGTTTAATTTTCATTAGAATAATATTTTTATGTTGTGGTTATGGTATTTCCTTCCTTGATTCAGTCCAAGACAAAAATAAAAGGTAACAGTTGAATAATATTGACTTTTCACCGATACCTTTGCCGAAAATGTATCATTTCGATTAAGAAGTTAAAAAAACACAAATTTCGTCCAAATTGAGTTCCCAAGATGCCATGCGGCTGATTTTGTTAAACATAAATCTAGCATTGTTTTACTTTGAGATATCATAAAAAACTGTGACCGGAACCCAGTCAAGTCTTAAGCATTTGATTGGCCAAAATTGGGAACCAGTCTCCAAACTGACCAATCACAAGTCAGTGTTGAGACTGGTCACCAGTCAGTGTTCTATATTAATCTTTGGGCCTTTACTTAGACTGTGTCTTGGTCTTCACATTATTTTTCTCCTATTTTCTCTTTACTATCAACTGTCTTTCTTATTTCAGAACAGTCTCAGAGTGAGTAATCTCCCCTTATTTAGCATGCCCATAGATAATATTTTATGAAAAAAATTCCCGTTAGATGTTGTGGTGCCATGTGATGACCATGTTGACATATTACTTGAAAATGGTAATGGTTTGGTGTCAGTGGGTTTGGTTTTGAATTTGCAGAATTTACAGTCGGTACATAAGAAGCTCATGTGAAATTTATCTATACTAGTTGCAGAAGGGATAAAAGTAGCGATGTGCTGATGATCTAAAGACATCCATTAATCATCAGTTAGAACCTCCCGATGCCGATAATCGATGTCATTATCCCATAATCGATTTAAACCGATGTATACGCACAATTAAACATATCTTGGTCAATATTTGTACTAAAGTCATGATTGAAATTAATTGGTAGGGCCTTTTGGGCATTAAGTGCTATCAACAAACGTATTTTGGGGTGTGTTAAGCATTGTTCATTCATTCTAATCAGTGCATATTTAATAAAAACACGCGAAAAAGTTTTATTTTTGTAACTGGAACACCAACCTTTATGTAGAAAGTAGCAGCAAACACACAATAGTAAGGGATATTATATAAGCTACTTATTTGAAACCATTTGTTTATGTAACACAGATATGATTTATAAACCAATTAATAATCGGTGAAATCACATCGGAAGTGGCAAACAATTCCAACTGATGATCGATTGTGATTTGCAACCGATATCCCAACACTAGATAAAAGTCATATCCAACTAGTTAATCCTTAACCCCATATACATGTATATGGCTAGATCTAGATCAGCCATATGATCATGATCTATACTGGCTTCTCAGTAAGAAATAACCTTAATGTAAAACTGTTAAAAGTACAAATTCCGTTTTTTCTAACAAACTGTTGAATTTTGAGAATGTTGGTATTTGTGATCAGCATGCTTATGAAAAACAGTTCTTAAAAGACAACAGAATTTATGTGCATGCACATCCGCAACTTCTACAGAAGCATCTGACTTTTAAGATTAACAACTCTAATGTAGGCCGAATATTTTGTATTCCATGGATTTGAACTGTTTTTAGCATTGCATTATAATGACAAAATATGTTTATGAAAAATAAAAAAAATATCATTAATTTTGCCAGTGTTCATTTATCTTAAGTTTCTGAATGAAATGATATGAATTATTTTATTGGTTTTTAGCTACGAAGTCAGTTTGTTTGCAGTGAGATTATTTTGGAATGACGTAATGATTTCCACCAAACAAACTGCATAAATTTCTGTAGTGTTATGTTACAGTGGGTGAATGTCGTGGTAGCTGCATGAGTGATCAGTATAACAAAATTGTGTCTGTCTGTCCTTCTGTCTGATCTGTGACCAAGGTTATAAAACTGAGCATGGAAACCAGTCTCAAATCTCAAGCATCTGATTGGCTGAAATGGCGACTCAGCTTTATAACCTTGGGACCTGGGTTTCAGATAGCATATCTAGCAAACCCATAAGGGATTTCAATCAAACTAGATACAAGAATTGCATTCAAGAAATATTGCCCTACCTAAAAGGTCAAATCACTGTTGGAGTAAAGAGGTCAAAGTATGCCAAAAATCTAGTTTCCGAGGCATCACCACAACTGACAAAGGTTCTTCAGCTAAAACGAACATAAAATGCTCCCCTGAATGACACATACTTTTATGTTTAATAATCAAACCCCTACCTTGAAGGCCAAGGTTCGAAACTGAGCCATTGTTACATCCATTGATCTTTTTTGGAGACTGTCTCCAGTTTTAACTTGCTCACCTTGTGCCCAAGTGACCAATAACCTTTTACTACATATGTTGATTTTATCGCATGAAACCAGTATAGATTCTGATCAGATGGCAAGGATGTACCAGCTGGTCTGAATCTCTACTGGTCGCTTGGTCAGAAATAACTTCATGAATCAAAAGTACCGTCATTGTTTGAATATAAGCCACACTTTTTCCCCAGAATTCAGAAGTAAAAAGTTGGGGGTGCGGCTAATACAAAGGTTTGGCTGCTTATACATTGTGTAAGCCATTTTCATCTGTTCTATCATGTTTGGGGCGGTGAGGCTTATACATGAGTGCGGCTTATATTCGAACAATGACGGTATACAGTATCTTGATCAAACAGCTTGATTTTGGATCTACACTTACTATGGAGTGAAAGGTTAACTCAACATTTAAATGTAAAGTTTAAAATAAAGTTCTGTTTGTTGAGGTTTTCTAGGCAAGATGGTAAATTCTTGTATTGCTAAATTAACACATCTTTTTAAGTTGTTTCTTTTATTTAAAAATTCATGTCCTTGCAAACTAGGCCTGTATTAAGTGAACCTTAGTCTTTGCAAATAATTAGCTCCATTTAGTTACAGTGCTCGAGTACTGTTGAGCATATTCATGACCATTTAATTTTCAATATATTCGCAGATGGCGCAGAAAACGTCTGCAGGATTGAAATTAGAAAAAAACATGAAAAAATATCTGCAAATATGTCTAACCTTGCCAAAATGCTAAGTTTGTATGCACAAATATTTATTAGTTTACAATATTTCAAAGAAAAAGGTTAACTATGAGTAACTACACTGATTACATTTCATATAAAAAATAAGTTTAGTGCAACAATCTTCTAAATCTGGAGTTTAATCGAAGAAAATAGAAAACTTTTGCATTCCATCTTCTAAAGACAGAATTGATTTCACCAACTTCTTGGTGATGTTTTTTCATTTTATAAAAGAAAAAAATTCTGTGATGCAGAGGAGATCATCAGGGGACATTTTTTTCTTAATTCAAAGAATTTACCGGAATTGCCTGTAAATCGTGACAATATCTGAGACGAAAATACATTAATAGAATCTGAATATCATGTTGTTCTTAAAAATTCATGAAAATAAAAACATTAAATTGTTTGACTGTAATTAAAAAATCATTGACTGTAATACATAGTATAATGATGCTGAAAGTGAATAAAAAAAACATTTTTCTCATTGCATAATTTCTAAACAATTTCTGGCTTGAGCCAGGGGTTCCACTAGCGGCTGAATCTCAAGGGTCATCTTGTCCATTTCTCTCAATTATAAGCCTAAAATACCCCTAATTAAACTTAAAGGAAAAAATTACCCTTCAGCTAAAATCCAGGGGGTCAAAAATAAGGCATTTTGGAAACTTCAAGGGTCAAAATGTCATTTCCCAGGCCAAATAGAACCTGTGTTGAGCCATTATTTTTTAATAACAACACCGTGACCTTTTATAAACAAGTGCATGAAAAATTGGAGTTATATAAAAACAAAAGATTTTGTAAATTCCGACAAACCTAGATATAACTAGGACAGAAACTGTAAGGGACAACTATAGTATTTGTCAATATTTGTGAATGATATTTCTGACCTATAGTACTGTTTAGCTGGAATTTTAACATTGCATGGCATTAAAAATGGTTTTTCTGTCATGCACCAAATCGTCTGAGAAAAGCCTGCTTTTGTTTTTCCCAGTCAGAATTTGAACTACAAGCACAGTCTAAATGTAGTCAGTTTTTATAACATGATTCCTATTTTCTATTTATGGATGGTTTCATAACTGTGTTACATAATTCAGTGAGTCATAAGTTCAAATACTTTCACAGGTCTAGACAAAACAAAAGTGCATATGTTTTTTATACAGTTGGGTAAAAAACTGATGTATTTGAGGTTTAAAACCAGAAACTTCATGATGTAATTTTTGTCAGCAGAATATTGTTTTATGTATGATGTTAATTTCCAAGATTTAAAAAAAAAACTTATCTTTTCTGGCATTAAGCATTGATGTTAATAAGAAAAAGTCTTTAAACTCGATGCGATTTGCAATCATGCAGCTTTTACAAAATAATAGAATTTATGTAGATGTTGTTAAAATTACATATTCTCGAGATCATGCCTGTATGATTCCTGTCCCCCATCTCCCCCCCATATTAGTCAAACACCTAAAATGACAAAAATATGACAAATGACTTCCCCCATGTTATGTTTGCAGTGGTTGCGATGTATTGTTTCAACAGTAATTAATTTGTTAAGTGCTCAAAAAGAGACTGTTCAATCTTACATGTATTCTTATTTTCTTTACAGTTTTGGATGCTTTCTGCAAATAGCACTCAATAGTCACATTGTTCTTTTTTCACAGGAGCTTCATCCCTGGAAGATAGGCTCCGTAGCTCAGGACAACCTGATCTGTTTGGAATGTCGGATGCTGTTGTCAAGCATGTGTTAGAAGGGCACGACAGGGGAGTGAACTGGTGTGCGTTCCACCCGACTTTGCCGCTGATTGTGTCGGGGGCTGATGACAGACAGGTCAAACTTTGGAGAATGAATGGTATGTTTTCCTTTATTTGAACTCTTTACTACATGGGATATGACTGTTATCCGATTGTCAAAATGTGTCGACCCAGATCAGCTAGCACATGAGTGATCTGGATATACACTGTTGGATGTTTGGTCAGAAATAACCATATACAGTCAAACCTGTCTTTAGCAGCCACCCAATGGAGTGACAAAAAGTGGCTGCTCTATACAGGTGGCTGTTAAAGACAGGTTAAAATGTGAACTAAATGTCAGTTTAGGACATATTCAAACTGGCTGTTTAAGACAGGTGGTTGCTATTGGCAGGTGGCTGCTAAGGCAGGTTTCACTGTAAATCTAAAGGCAATCAGTGTAGATCCTGAGTGGATGAAACACATGTGCAGGGTGATCTGGATCTACACTATTTACCCATGGGATAACAGCCATATTCCATGAAGAAAATGGTAAAAGGCTGTTTTTCAGAATTCAGTGATAATTTTCCGAAAACTTCAAAATGTTGAAGAGATATTTTGTGTATTTCTGATCAGTTTTTAACAAGATTTCTGCATAAATTTCTGTAATGCAATCAACCATTTAGTTATATGGTATTTGATTTTATTTACAGTGATTAAAATTCAAAGATTACTTAGTGGTTAAAATCTGCAAGTTAAGAAACAAATTGTGTTGGCTGAAATATTGTATAGTCGGATTAGTCACTAAAGTACACTAGAGGTAAAACCTTGTTTTATAATTTCAGAGTCCAAGGCATGGGAAGTGGACACGTGCAGGGGACATTATAACAATGTCTCATGCTGTTTATTTCATCCACGACAGGAGCTGATTCTAAGCAACTCTGAAGATAAGAGTATCAGAGTGTGGGATATGAGTAAAAGGTACATGTCTGCTACTTTTGATGAACAAATACATTAACATTTTTTTCCATTGGATATGGTTTTTATCCCATTAACCAGTTTAGAACCAGATCAGACTTCACCAATGTGTTGACTGATCGTTATTTACACTGATTGATTGCCAATCGCAGAACAAATACATTAATCCTTTACACCACTGTTTATGGGTTTTATCCCATAAAACACTGTAGATCCAGATCATACACCATTTTTTTGGATGATCTGGATCAACACTAATAACTGTATCTAATGGAGTAAAGGGCTATAAGATCTTGTAAATACTTCACCGGTTTTATATTTATCAGACCCTTAAAGCTGCCTATTCACAGTTCAACATGGAATACTTCAATGAAGAAGATGTGGTTCATATAGATCGTATAGCTGTGTAATGCCAATAAATAACTAAACAGGAACGAATAAGCTGAAATAATAGCTTATCAGTCCATTTATGAACCAGTTGTGAGTGAATTTTACTGCGTTCGAAATGCTTTTCTAACTACAGGTTTAAAACTTTAAATCTTATCACTTGTATATGAAACCGTGTAAAAATATTAAATCACATTTAATTTATTAACAAGTCTTTTACAATTTTAAATATTATTTTTTATTTGAAAACATTTTATATTTCTTTCCTGATACTTGACCAGGCATCTTAATTTATCAAATCAAATCAAACAAATTACTCATTATTGTAGGACTGGAGTGCAAACCTTCCGCCGAGAACATGACCGCTTCTGGGTGCTGGGGGCACATCCTACACTCAACGTGTTTGCTGCAGGTCATGATAGTGGCATGTTGATCTTTAAGCTCGAGAGAGAACGTCCGGCGTATGCAATCAGTGGAAACTTGCTCTACTACGTCAAAGAGAAATTCTTACGAAAACTCGACTTTACGACAAACAAAGATGTTCCTGTGATGCAGCTGAGAGGGTTTGTTTATTTTCTTGATAATTCAGGGGTTCCACTACCTGCTAAATCTCAAGGGTCATTTTAATCATTTTGAGGTGGATTCTGCCAATATATAGCAAAAATGCACATAATCTCCGGCAAAAAATGACCCTTGGATAATATATGGTAACTAACATTATAGGGGTTAAAATGAGGCCATTTGGAAATTTCAAGAGTTGGAGGGTCATCCCTGGGTGAAATTGAACTCCTGTTACTTTAATCATTAAGAAGAAAATAATGAATGTGTGGGAAGTGCCACATGAAAAAAGCTTTCCCACAAGGCCATAACGAAATAGGAAAAAAGAGCATGCATTTTTAATTTGATTGATTTTTATAAAAACACCACTTTCAATGAAAAATACCAGACAGTTTGCCATTGTCGTCTTCAAATGAAAAATATAAACAATACTTTCTGTATAATGATGATTTTTAGTTCCAACATTCTACAACTGTACAGTATGAATAAATGGCCAGGCATAAACAACAAACACTGAAAGTAGAAAAAAATGGAATTACTCCAATTTACGGCCTTATTTTACGACCTACCACTAATTAAAGGCAAAAAAACAAGAAAATTGAAAGATTATGTTAAGATAAGTTAATGGATGCAACTTTTATTGCTTGGGCAAACAGTGTAAATAAAGATTAGCTCTGGCTTTCTCCTTCTGCCCCATACATTTTCAGTATTTTGAAAATGTTTAACTTCCACCCATTCTGAATTATTTATGATTTCGCATTTTTTTTGGAACTGCATAATATTTACATGTTTTATTTTCTTATTTCATATCAGAATTTCTATGGCTGTTTTTCTGTTTGATAACAGGTGGTAAAATAAACAATGATCAACAGATTCTGGAGGTTTTTAATCGAGATTGTTTTGAAGTATTATTATATAAACTAATTCAAAATAGACTTTGCTGGACTTGTTAATTTTCTTGTCACAGTTTTTTCTTATATAGACAAAAAATGTAAATGAAATTCATAATAGCCTTTGCCGGACCTGTTAATTTTTTAGCCACGTTTTCGTGATCAAGACACAGCAGTTTTTTTACACAGTAATGTATGGTTACAGCACGTTTCCATGGTTGTTTTATTTGGTTTCTTGAAACTTGGCCATTGGTGGTTTATGTGTTGCCTGCTTAGTCAAACGATATTGTTTGCCCATTTGATGAAAGGCATGTATAAGTAGCAAAGGTCTAAATAACTTGACTAAATGTTTAAATTCTCCTTTCACAGAGGATCTAGATCACCAGTGTACTCCATGTCCTACAATCCTGCTGAAAACGCTGTGCTTTTGGTGACAGTAAGTATCCTTAAAGCGGCATTACTTCAATTTAGCACGCTCTTGTATGAAATATTACATGTATTTAGAACTATTGACACAAATTTGCAGCATTAGTTCGGGCTAATAAAATTTTAATTTACTAAAACAAATTTGGTCCGCACGACTAAAAGGGAAAGTAGGATTTCTTAAACGTCACAGAAATTGAGATCGCGCATGAAGTGGTCTCTTCATCAAAAATAGGTTACTAAATATACCTCCACTATATTAAGCTTCTTAAAAGTTTGTTAATGATAATTTAACAATATCATTGAAAATCCCATCTAAAAAAGAAAGAATTTGATCGGACCTTTTGTGTTCTGTTAGAGAGTTTATATATTGGAGTCTATAATATTATGGTAAAATATGATTTTTCAATAGTATATTCTTACTTAAGTTTAGGACTGGGACTTTAATTTTTATCTATCAAAACTGTAAAAAATTACTGTGGTATCATTATATTTCACGAGGATTACATTTTCGTGTATTTTGCACTACACAGAGAGCATGACACCAAAAAAACCAGTAAAAAAAATAACCAAGAAATAGCTTATGACAATGATCCGACTGTGCGAAGTAATGCCCGCGCGAATATGTCATACGCAAAAATTCATCCCGAAAAAATGCGAAAATAAATGATACAAGAGCACCTGAACCTAGTGTTTAAATACCCTTTTTGAGGTGGATTCAGTATATATATGAAGTTAATGAATTTCAATGATTATGAATTTCATTTACATTTGATTTCAGTCAAATCTGTCAAATATTATTACCTGTGTATAGGGACCACATAGTGGTAAAGCACCCTAAATGTTTGATCAGTCAAACCTGTGCGAAGGCCTCCATGTCAAGATCACATATCTGTAAAACACCTTTATTTAAAATTGAATCTGTCTTTAATCTGTTAGTTGTTACGAATAGTCAGTCAGTAACATTAGTGAAACATTTAAAAAATCATCTATATTTTGACACCCAGGTTGTTTTTTTCACTGCTGTGGGTAGGGGCCTGTGCCCTTTAATTATGGAGGGAAAATATGTTGATTTGTTCTCGAAAAGGAGAATGAAAAAAACCTGGTGTAAACTTACTTTTTTGGGAAAACTGCATGATTTTAAAGAACTTTTCTGAAGGGAAGGCACCATCAACAGCCGCTTATAATGAAAAAAGTGGTAAGCTTCTCTAACCATGATCTGTGATTACCTTTAAAGGATGCACCATGTTTTAGAGAAATTCTATTATTATGCTGACAATAGCACTCTTTAATGTTCTTAACAACTATGTTTTATAACAAATGTTCATGAAAAACAAAACAAACTTGTAAATTACCTCATACTGACTGTAAGAAAATAGCCTTCAAACATGTTAGTAAATAGCCTCCAAACACAGCCAAAAAGGGCCCAATATTTTATAACTAATAGATGTTTGTAATTTTTGATTGAAAATATTGTTGCTGTCTCAATTCAAGTCCGGCAGTATAGTGCCCAATAACGCTTTACTCCATGAGATAAGGTTGTTATCCATGAGCGAAGAGTCTAGATCAAGATCTGCCAGATTTGCCTTTTAAAATTATACAATGAGTTATTTTGACCACAAGGTAACCAGTGTAGATCCAGATCAAATGGTACAGATGTGCTGGCTGATCTGGATCTTTACTGGTCGCATTCAAATCCAATAAAATCCATATATATGTAGTAAAGGGATTGATGACAGAACAAGGCGACCAGTGTAGATCCAGATCAAATAGTACAGATGTGCTGGTAGATCTGGATCTACTCTGCTCACTCTCAAAATCCAAAAAAATCATATATGAAGTTAATGAATTAATGTCGAAAAACAGCAATTTTTATTACCCACATTATAACTTATTAAATTTTGTTGTAGCGAACAAGCAATGTGGAAAACAGTACTTACGATCTGTATCAAGTGCCGAAAGAGACGGATGCTAAAAACCCTGATGGTAAGTTAAAGAGAACTGGAGTTGACTTCATCATACCAACCTGTCAACAAAGACCACCTGTGGATAAAGACCACATTTTATTTGCCTCACTGACAGATTAAAAAAACATATTCACTTGTGAACAAAGATCACTTGTCTTCAAAGACCAATTTTGGGTTAACAGTCCAACCTGTAATTAAGAACACCTGTCAACAAAGACAAACTGTGGAGAAATACCACATTTTATTTGTCTCACTGATTTAAAAAAACATATTCACTTGTGAACAAAGATCACCTGTCTTCAAAGACTGCTTTTGGGTTAACAGTCCAACCTGTAATTAAGAACACCTGTCAACAAAGACAAACTGTGGAGAAATACCACATTTTATTTGTCTTACTGACAGATTAAAAAAAAGATATTCACTTGTGACCAAAGATGACTTGTCTTCAAAGATTACTTTTGGGTTTTCCTCAGGATGTTCTTTGAATAAGGGTTTGACTGTACAGTTACCCCCCTCACTAAGACTACCACAATAAGATATCCCATTCCTGGATAGATACGCAGTTTTACGCATGTGCGACCAGTGTAGATCCAGATTAGCCGGCACGTCCGTGCCGTCTGATCAGGATCTGCACTGGTCGCATTTTGGTCAGAAATAACCTAACGAATTAAAAAGCAAACAGTTTAGATCCTGATCAGACGGCACGGATGTGCCGGCTGATCTGGATCTAAACTGTTTGCCCTAGCAATAAAGGCGTATCTGTACGGGAAAGGGATATAGAGGATATTTGTTTTTACCAGTGTTAGATAGAAATATATTTCACCTTTGTAAGCTCTGAAGTATTTTCACAATTGGCAAACATAATTTCTGAGTTCAGGAGTGAAATATATTTCTGTCTTTCACTAGTGAAAACAAATTTTCTTTTTATTTTATGCTTGTAGTGCAAAATTTGCTTGAATTTGACAGAAAAGTTGCAAAAAATGGTGCCAAAACGCTTGCTTATGATGTGACGTCATGACGTCAAATATACAAGTTTTAGCCCGTTTTCTAAACGTTCTCATTTGGTATGTATGTGCGTTTTGGTACCAAGGTGAAAAAATCTGTGAAAATAAAAATGATATTCCACTGTTTGAAAACAGTGAAATACCACTTTTTTATTTCACCGTTAAAATTCTATAATTCACTGAAAAGCATAAAATAAAACTATTTCTATGTCCCTTTTAATAGTTTTGCACTATTTTTAACTTTGCACTAAATCATCTCCTAAAAGATCACTCCACTAATAAGACCACATTTTTCCAGTCCCAGATATGATCTTAAGGGTCAACCCTTTACTCCATGAGTAAGCCTTTTATCACATGGGTCGCACATTTGCCATCTGATCTGGATTTCTATAGAAAACAACTTTATGAATCTAGAAGCTAACAGTGTAAATCCTGATCAGACAGCATACAGTATGTGTGGCAGCTGATCTGTATACTAGTTTCCCATGGAATAAAAGGCATATCCAAGGAGTAAATGATTAAGAATATTTCATCAAAATTATATACATCTTGTTTCTTTCAGCTCCTGAAGGGAAGAGGTCATCAGGTGTGACCGCTGTGTGGGTGGCCAGGAACCGATTCGCTGTCCTTGACCGAAGCCATTCTGTAAGTTGTCACGTTGCGATTGTCAACATTTGGTTATTTTTTTGTTGAAGGCTACTTTTTCTCGGTAACCATTCAAGTAAGACCTTTGAAACTTAATACAGTTGTCTGACACCAAAGTAGCAATTATCAGTACAAGTTTCATAATTCTAAGTTGTCCTGTATTTTATCATAGTTATGCCCCTTTTTCACTTTGAATTTTGATAAGTTTTTCATGTAAGTCCACTCTTTTTTCTGAAGTCATTAAACACTAATGATCCTTATTAATACTCCAGGTGAAAACCTGGTTTGATCACATTGCGACGTCTTCTTGTTTCAGATTGTAATCAAGAACCTTAAGAATGAGATCACGAAGAAGGTACAAACCCCGAACTGTGAGGATATATTCTACGCCGGCACAGGATGCTTGTTGCTGAAAGACAGTGACAACGTGACATTGTTTGATGTACAACAAAAGAGGTCAGTTTATTTTAGGGGTGTATGGATATTTATCTTAACATTTCCAGTGAATAAAAAAATAATCTCTGTGAAATAAAAGTGTTATTTCACACAATCATCCAGTTAAAGCATGATATAATCAGAAAATTAGTTTTCGATCAGCAAAAAATAGAAATATATTTCATTTATGGATTCTATGATTATGTAATTGGTGAAAGATATTTCTGTCTTTTACTGGACAAAAGAAATATCCTCCATATGAGCTGCCCATTCGAAAATACATGTTTGTTGATTTTTTTTTACATTTTATGTTGAATGTAATTAAGGATTGAATCGATAGTTGATGGTTTCCATTTGGGTATTGAAAACAGTTGGGTTGTTTAAAGTGTGTGAAGCCCGAAGGGCTTCACGCGTACTTTAAACTATCCAACTGTTTTTCATACCCAAATGGAAACCATCAAATATTATTTTCTTACCCAAATGGAAACCATCAAATATTGATTCAATCCTTACATTTACACTCATTAATAATCTCATTAATACAGAAATTAATCTCATTAATACAGAAATAACTAGAAGAATTCGTTATATTACGGCTTTTTCCAATGGCTGTTGGAACAGCTACGTTGACGACAAAGTGGATGACGGCACGCTTTTTCGCAGCAACTCATGGCAAAACGTGTGTGCAAGGCGACGTCACACGTTAAAACGTCCAATAAAATGTGAACGGTTCTACTGTAGCCATGCCTTTTAAATAATATGTCACACTGTTTACCATCAGAACTTATGATTCGTTAGATGAATAAGGATTCATCGTAGAGGATGAAGTTGAAGTGTAAATATCATAGAATGATAATTTGCTTATCCAGGGGTAAGAAAAGTACATGAATTTATGCTGGAGAAAAACTGACTTAAACTTGCTTAAAATTTGATAAGTCTTTGCAAATACATCAGTCATATATTTTGGTCTTTTCAGGAGTATGGCCAGTGTGAAGATATCGAAGGTGAAGTCAGTGGTTTGGTCAAATGACATGTCACATGTGTCCCTGATCAGTAAACATGGTGAGTTATTATCTGTTATGTACGATGCAAAAAGAAAATCATTAAGAAATGGTAATACTTAATAATTAAAAAAACGGTAGTATGTGTGTATTTTGGGTACTGAGTTAAGAGTAAAGGTGAAAAGTAAAGGTGTTTATGCTGGAATAGAGGGGAACAAATTAAAATGTAATTGAAATGTAATTGTTAATAACACACTTTTTTATGATGTAATTACTTATTTTAATTACATGTAATTAAAAATACTTCAAATTACACACTACGTTCAATTACTTGGAGATTGTAATTAAATTGCAATTAATTACAAAATTCAATTACCCCAAGTCTGGGAACAATAAAAGAGGATTGATTTTGGAATATATGCAATGGTACAGGGGTTTTCTACCACAATTCAGAGGGCAACAATAAATGGGTTATTAGCTGGAACTCGTTCAAGCTGATTAATGCAAGACTTCCCTCTACAGAAACCTCTGTTTGTCTTGCAACAATACATGATATGAAACCATGATACTGAGTTTCTTTTACTCTTACTCGGCTAGAATGCAAAAATATTTTGGCACAGTTTGTTAAGGAATGATTATTAATTATTATTGTTTTGCCTCTCTGTTTTTAAGTTTTAGGAGATTTAGTTAATTGTTTCAATTTCTTGATGACAAAGGTTCCTTCCATTTTCCGAATGAGAATATTATTGAATGTGCAAACGTTGCAACGATTTAAGTATTTTGTTCACAAATCATAAAATAATTTTGTCAAATTTGCAGAAAATTGATGATGAGTTATGGAACATTGACACTAAGTGCTGTGTACTTTAACCGTTTCCTGTACAGATACACCTTATTGCTAGGGCGAACTGTTAAGATCCAGATCAGCCGGCACATCCGATCTAAACTGTTCGCTTTTTGATTCATTAGGTTATTTCAGAACAATATGCGACCAGTGCAGATTCTGATCAGACGGCATGGATGTGCCGGCTGATCTGGATCTACACTGGTCGCACATGCGTAAAAATGCGTATATATCCAGGAATGGGGGCTTCATTAGAGTACACCAGCGTAGGCCTAAACTGTAAAATGAAATTTTAACATGTTTTAAAAGTGACCTCCATGTTTGTGAAAATTAACCGAGAATGAAATATGTCTGTTATTTTTCAATTTGGTTTTTGAAGTACAAGGGATCTTTGGGTTTTCAATTAATTGCAGATTGTTAATGAATTGACGTGCTTTGTTCTTCGTCAGTAAATATCAAGATGACAAATAAACAAGTCTTAGTTCTTAATTATTCACTTTGGCATTTACTGATGGAAGTTCCAGCTAAGTGTGAGGATCTTATGTACTTTGAAATGTACTTTGCTGTTTGTAGTTGCTGTCCCAACTTTGTGTTTAATCTGCGAGTCTCTGTATCAATGAATCTACATGTACAGAAAATCATCATCATGTTTTTGGTAAAACATAATTATAAAACTCTTGAAATTATACCATCACATTTTAAAAATGAACAGAAAATCATCCAGAGCTGTACTGAAGTGCTCAATCTAACAACAACATAACAATAAATTAGAGTTATCATCATTGAAGAAAAAACCTGAGAATGAAATCTGACTGTTATTTTGCTTTATCATCATTGAAGAAAAAACCTGAGAATGAAATCTGACTGTTATTTTGCATTTTTGTTAAAGTACAAGGGATGGGTAGGTTATCAATTAATTGGATATTGTTAATGATAGTGACGTGTTGTGTTCTTCATCAGTAAATATCATGATGACAATAAACAAGTGTATGTTCTTAATTCTTCTCTTTGTCATTTACTGCTAGAGGTTCCAGCTTAGTTTAGTTTAAACAATATTTATTTACCATATGACATGTTACAAGTACATAAACATATATAGTCACAATATGGTAGGAGAATCTGGAAACAAGTTTCCGAAGGAATCTTATGTTAATCCATTTTCTCGGTTAGAAAAATATAGGCGGTTACATACATTTAATGTTCAAGATATGAAAGTGAAGCGTAAAATTTGAAAATCGATTTTGAGTTGTGTTTGGTAAAGATTATTTTTTATGTTAAAAAAATAAACTATTTATAGTAAAGTTCTTACATATAGGTATTTATTTTA
Source organism: Corbicula japonica (assembly GCA_038501625.1). Taxonomy (NCBI): domain Eukaryota; kingdom Metazoa; phylum Mollusca; class Bivalvia; order Venerida; family Cyrenidae; genus Corbicula; species Corbicula japonica. The sequence goes on from JAZAYU010000125.1 coordinate 1,248,559, forward strand.
ACAAAACGAAAATAATTATATTAATGTGTTACTCATTGTTGTTTTTTCTCCCTTGCACGACGACCATGACGCCCGCCCAGTAACGCAGCAAAATCCGGTCCAGAGGCTCATGCCGCGAAACGTCTAGTGGCAATAATGAATTCTTGTACTTTAATGAATACGTATGCATTTTCGTCATCACTTAAGTGCTCATTTCTCAGGTTCCAGCTTAGTGTGAGGATCTTCAAAAAAATGAACTTTGCCCAACTTTTTTTTAACCCTTTACTCCATTTATACACATTTTGCAACGAGTGTAAATCCAGATCAGCTGGAACATCCATGGTGGCTGATCTGGATCTACACTGTTCGCACATGAGAAAAAATGTGTATATATATATAGTAGTATATAAGACCTAAGATAACTAAGACTATGTCTTGCAGTGACTTATAACTGCTGAGGGCCTGCCAAATATTTATGAGTCTTCGCATCTTTCCATTCATCGCACCTCATGTAATTTATTGACATCCGGGCGGTGCCATTTAATGTCACATTGTGACATTTGTAATACATAGAATTAATGTAGAAAAACTGCAATATATTAATTTTTACATGTTACTTTTATTTATTAATACAAACAACAATCAATAATCAATAGTTGGAAAAATTTATGGCAATTTTTACATACATGCTCATTACAATCCCACAGAAAAAAGCACAGTGACATCTTTTTATACATGACGAATCTCTTGTCACAAGATATTTCTAGAACAAGATGAGCTGGCACATTTGTTTATTTTTTTTATTCATCATTAGGTCATTTTTTAACAAAACACGAACAGTGAATATCCGGATCAAATGATACCAATGTTTGGGCTGATCTGGATCTACACTGTTTGTACATGTGATGAAGCACGGATACATGTATATAGAGTAAAGTGGTAACTACAGGTATTATTTTAATGCATTAAAAAAGAAAGGCTTGTGAAACCATTTCATGATGAAGGTGAAAATTATAGTGATAAGAAATCAGCAGTTACTTAAAAGTGTGAATTTGCATTAACTGGTAATTTCTAGAATGTTCTGAACAATTTTAACACCAAGCCATTCAGGCTTAAAACGAATGAACAAACTGTCATTTCCTGTCACATGAAAATGATTAGCATATATAATTAGTAGTTAATTGAAAGTGTGAAATTTTGTAATTGCATGAAGGGATTCTTTACTTTTATTAGCAGTTTTACAAAAGACTGGTTCTTTCAAGAAATTTCTGACAAAAGTATGATTTACATCAGATTGTTTGCCGGAAAACAATTTGAAAAGAAAGGCTTGCCCAGATAATTTGTTACCATTTATATGAACTTCATTAACTCTTTACTCCATATATATGGGTTTTATCCCAGGTGCGAACAGTATTAGATCCAGATCAGACACAGTATTTGGTAGGAATAGCAAAACGTTTAGACCTTGGGCAAAATGTGGAGATCTGCTAATTGATCTGGGTCTACACAGGTTTCAAACGTGACATTAGTAACTTCTAAAGCTTCATGGGTAAAAAATGATGATGGTTATTATATAAAGTTAACCATTACTCCATATATATTCCTTTTTTGTCACATGGGTGACCAGTACAAATCAGCCAGCACATCTGTGTCATGATATGGATCTAAACTGTTCACTGATTGGACAGAAATAGCTTGAAGAATCTAAATGCGAACAGTTTAGATCCTGAACAGACGGCACAGATGTGCCGGCTGATCTGGATCTAAACAGATGTGCTGGCTGATCTGGATCTAAACCGTTCCCCCATGCAATAAGAGAAATTTCAATGGAGTAAATGGTTATGATAAATGCTGACAAGTTGTGCTAAAACTAGGGATGATTGATTATATTTGACAGTTTTTATATCAAACTGTTTATTCTGTAAAATGATTTTTCATTGACAAAAATTGAGGGATAGGCATCAAACTGTTTATTCTGCTTATTAATGCAGTTGTAATTTCATTTTTAGCCAATTTCATTTTACACATTGTATGGTATTTAAAGCATTAATTGAGAATTCCAGGAAACAGATTTCCTGTTACTAGCAAGCAATGATTTACTTTATTTAACACTATTCATTTTGTACAATTTGAATAGGAAGGATCGTCAAACCATAAATGGTCATGTGTGATAGTACTAAGAATTAATAAGAAGGGTTCTAACAGATAAACAGTGACTCTGTTAAAGAAAATGCTAGCAAGCGATGATTTATTTCAGTTATTACTAATTAGTTTAAACCATTTGAAAAGAAAGGATTGCCAAACCATTAATTGCCATGTGTGAAGATACTGAGAATTAATAAATAGAACTTAAATATTGATCTGGAAGTGATAGAAGCTTAAGAAATGTTCTGAAGGCTTTAGTTGACTGAAATGTTATATTTTGTTGCTATCTGGTATATATATTTTAGTTTAGTGCAAGTGCTGTAAATGGTGTATTCATGTGGCTCTTTATTTGCACAATTATATTCTCTTTTAAGACATTTTACGGATGTGCCGACTGATCTGGATCTACACTGTTTGCTCATGCGATAAAAGGCATATGTATGGAGAGTAGGGTTTAATAGTATGCAAAGGCTGTCAGTAGTTTTTATCCCCAATTTTCAGTAGGCAGATCTTCCAATTATCTCTGAATTTTATTATATTCAACAAGAAAAAATAACCTTACTCTTTATACCTTTGAATAACTACACATTCATGCTGTCTGATCCGGATCTACATTGAATTACTTTTGGTCAGAAATAACCCTATGAATCTCAAAGCAAACAGTGTAGATCCTGATCAGATGGCACAGATATTCTGGCTGATCTGGATCTACACTGTTTGCCTAGCATATCCCAGGTAAGGCCAGAGAAAATAAATTATTAGATTCTCATCCGGATTTCGGGGGAAAAAAGGGGGCGGGTGGACACTTTTTAACTTTATTTTTTATTAACGAAATACCTGAGAAGAGAAGTAAAAACTAACTTAAAATTTTGAGACAATGGCATTTAAAGTTACCAGAACCTTTAATGTAGAATATTAGTCCATATTTTCAATTTCTTCCAAAAAATCAGGATCACAACTTAACAAAGTATCAGGTTGGTGCCTTTTCTTGCTTGAAAAGCCATACCAGTCTTTAATAGTAACGCTATCTCCTTTGGTAAGCTTTGAAATGATGAACATTTTATATTTCCGGGATGGTCTTAAACCTCTTCTGTCCGGAACAGAATATGTTCCGATTTTTTCGCCAATAAATTTTTTTTGGGGCGGGTGGTTTTGGACAGGGCGGGCGAGGATGAGAATCTAAAATATTTTTTTCTATTGCCTAATAAAGTGTCAAATGAGTGGTGGATTAAACATTCTACAGTGTGTTATTTTAATATAACAGTTTTATTTTATGCTTCCAGTAAATTACAGAATTTTATCGGTGAAATTAAATTGGTATTTCACTGTTTTCAAACAGTGGAATATCATTTTTATTTTCACCATTTTTTCACGTTGGTACCCAAACACACATAACATTCCAAATGAGAACGTTAAGAAAACAGGCTCAAGTATGGGTTTATTTCATCATGACGTCATGTCACAAAAAATTTTGGTGCCATTTCATGCAATTTTTCTGTCAAATTCACACAAATCATGCACTAAAAGCATAAAATAAAAAGAAAATTTGTTTTTGACTGTGAAAGATAGAAATATATTTCACTCGTGAACTCAGGAATTATGTATTTTCACAAGGCGAAGCCACTCATGAAAATACGAATTCCAGAGCTCACTCTGTGAAAATTAATTTTTATCTTACACTGGTAAAAACAAATAATCTCTATATATTCCTTCACATGGTAATGGAGCTGACACTTTGTGCACTGACACTCATTTTATAATGGTGTAGACATGTAAATAGGTCCATGACTAACATCATAGAGTTCATAAAACTTCTTAAATTGTCACTCTTAATAAGTTCTGTAATTGCGTAAAAATGGATGCTAATATCTCTTAACAACTGAAATTTCAAAACATGTTTGACCATTCTGTATTAACCCTTTCCTCCATGGATCCATTTCTAGCGCATAGGAAATGGCTAATATCCCATCAGCAAACAGTGTAGATCCAGATCAGCAGGTGCATTCATGCTGTCTGATTAGGATTGATTGATTGATTGATTTATTTCGGTAAAATAGAGATCATACATGGAGTAGGATTACTGCAGGTGCCTATAACACATGGTTTATAATAAACACTGTACTAATTACACTTTCTAAACATGTTATTGTTGATTGATTGATTGATTGATTTCGGTAAAATAGAGATCATACATGGAGTAGGATTACATAAACATACAAATGCAAATTATAAATAGAAACATTAATAGTTACTAAAAATTAAAACAACAATGATAATTACATTTTACATAAAACACAAATTTAAATAACTACCCATGTTATGCCTCCTAACCCAGGATAACACGAAAAAGACTACATTACTGTAATTCTTATTTCCATCGTGGTCCTGTATAACAAAAATGGGGGCATGACACAGAGAGGCTTGTGTTATTGTCTAAATTGAAAAATTATGTAATAAATACAAATGTACTTCATTTCATGTATCTCACAGTAAATTCAATCACTATCTTTGGCAATATCACAGACAAAGTTACTTATATTTACTATTTATGTTTAATAAAACCTCTTTTACAGCCTTTTTAAAAACATAATACTTATTGGTTTCAGTTACCTCTGGCAAAAGTTTGTTCCACAATTTGGATCCCATATAACAGAAAGATTTAGAGCCAAAAGATTTAACTTTGGGAACACAATAGCCTCCTTTTGTACTCAGCCTGGTTTTATACCTATGACTAGAAGCTACTGAAGTAAAAAGCTGTTTCAAATATTCTGGAGCCAAGTTCTTTTTAATTTTAAAAACATGGCATAGCATAATTTGTTCAACTCTACTCTGCACAGGTAGCCAATTTAGGGACCTAAAATGCTCATATCCAACATGTGACCTGCTATCCAGATTGAGAATAAATCGAACCATCTTGTTCTGAGTTGTTTGAAGTTTGTTTTTGAGGGTTTGAGTAGGACTATGGTACCACACTGAACACGCATAGTCGTAATGACATTGAATTAGTGACATAACTAGTTGTTTTCTTATGTGTTTATTGAGAAAATCCTTCTTTCGGTAGGGAAACTTTAACCTGGCATTGGCTTTTTTGAGAATAGATTCTGCCATCAATTTAAAAGATAAAAATTGGTCTTAGCTAACACCTAGATATTTAACAGAGGAAGTGTGACTGATCGTAGTACCATTACAAATAATGTTAAGATTAGGTTGTGATCTGAGCTTCTGTCTGGATCCAAACAATATTGATTCAGTTTTACCCAAGTGTAAAGAAAGTTTGTTGTCTATCAGCCATTGACTAACACCTAGTAAATCATCAGACAAAGCTTTTTCAACATCAGAAACATTTTTACCCGAGACTAAAATAGCAGAATCATCAGCATACAGTAGAAGTTTATTTTTAACAACTGCTGGCATATCATTAACATAAATTAAAAAGAGCAGAGGGCCAAGGATAGAGCCTTGAGGAACCCCACATGTAATTAACGAGTGACTGGAAAAAGTGCCAGAAATATCTACCAGTTGTTGCTGGATCTGCACAGGATCTGCACTGTTTGCTTTAGATTCATTGGATCTAGATTAGATGGCACAGATGTGCAGGCTTATATGAATCTACACTGGTAACATATGGGATATAAGGTGTATCCATGGAATGAAGGGTTAACCCTTTCCTCCATAGACACACCTTTATTGCATGGGCGAACAGTGTAGAGCCAGATCAGCCGGCACATCCGTGCCATCTGATCATGATCTGCACTGTTTGCTTTTTGATTTATTAGGTTATTTCTGACCAATATGTGACCAGTGCAAATCCTGATCAGATGGCAAGGATGCATATATAGGAAAGGGTTAAGTAAGCAGGAAGGGGATTAAAGTAATATTCCTGCATAAAGCTGTTGAGTTGACCAGTAGGGCACTGACACTTATTTTAAATAGGCGTAGATCTTTGAATTGGTCCATGACTAATACCATACTAGTAATGAAACTTTCCAATTATCATTTCTAGAAGGTTCTCTAACGGCGTAGAAATAAATGTTGCTAACAACCAGCGATATAGGTGTTTGACCTATCATGATATATGTTAATATGGAACCGTTACTCAATGGATCAGGGGTTTATGTAACTGTTAAGGGAAAGGACCCATGTCCTATAATTTGGGGGAAAATAGTGTGATTTCTTCTTTAAAGGGGAATGAGAAAACCTGATGTAAAGTTACTTCTGGGGAATACTGCATGCTTTTAAAGAAATTTTCTGAGCGGAAGGCGCCTGTAAATGGCCCCTTCTAAAGAAGGAAAAAAAGGCCATGTGGATCCACCTTTTATCAAATAGGGCCACCAGTGAAGATCCAGATCAGCCAGCACATCTGTGGTGTCTGAACAGGATCAACACTGTTAGCTTTATATGTTACTATTTACTCATTGACCAGGACTGAAGGTTATAAAACTGAGATCTGAAACCAGTCCAGACTTCCTGAAAGTTGTAAAAAAGTGTCAGACATGTGGTCAGACAAGATGTGAAAATCTGTCTGACCGAAACAAATTCTGTCTGACTGAAACATTTAACAGATTAAATAAGCAAAACACAGTATTAAGGGTGTTCTTTTTTTTTCAGTGGTTCGAATTGTCATTATGACCAATACGTAAAATATTTCATTTGGATATCCTCACTCATTTCCCACCAAACAGTCTCGAATCAAAACAGCGAGTAAAATTGTAATTTAGCGAGTAAAATTGGTATATGCAGAACAAATTTTTGCCGGACACTCGGTCTTACAACATTGGAAATCACATCAGACCAGTCCAAATTTTGCCGGACAGGTCCGACGGTCTGGCGACTTTCAGGAAGTCTGCCAGTCTCAAATCTCAAGCATGTGATTGAAGCGATATCAAATGCATGAGATTTGAGATTGGTTTCCATTCTCAATTTTGTAACCTTGGGTTGAGCAGTGCTGTTATTGTTTTCCAGTGATTGCCATCTGCAACAGGAAGTTAGAAAATTTGTGTACCATACATGAGAACATCCGTGTGAAGAGTGGTGCTTGGGAAGAAGGCGGGGTCTTCGTGTACACAACCAGTAACCACATCAAATACGCTCTCACTAATGGGTAGGTATTCCGTGTACATTAATTTTCATAGGCATAAAAATTTATGGTTTTTCCGATATAATGGCATTTTTTGTGTTCTTGAATTCATATGTTTGAAAATTACTACTATCATGTGCTTTGAATCAAGGAAAAAGGTGTCTCCAGACAGCAATGCCATCCTTGTCATGATGTCATAAAACCTAGCATCATTGCTTATAATGCAAAACTAACATTATATATTAAGAATGATAAGAAAATAACAATAATAATTATAATAATGATAATGCATTTCACAGTAAAACTTACATTTATGAAGAATAATAAGAAAATAATAATAATAATAATAATAATAATAATAATAATAATGATAATACATTTCACAGTATTACTAAGAATAATAAGAAAATAATGATAATTATCATAAAAATAATAATAGTAATAATAATAATTTTAAGTTCTTTACAATTACAGTAAGAACTAAAATTTATAAAAAAATGTCATAACTGTCTGTCCCCTTAGTCGATTTTACAAGTATTAACTTTGACCAAGTCTTAGTTTTACAAGAATATTTCAGAAAGTGAAATGCTTATATGTTGCAGTGACCATGGAATTATTCGCACCCTGGACCTTCCGATTTACATCACCCGTGTGAAGGGTAACAGTGTATTCTGTTTGGACAGGGAGGGACGCCCAAGAGTGCTCGGAATTGACCCTACAGAGTTTAAATTCAAACTGGCCCTTGTTAACAGAAAATACGAAGAGGTATGCATCTTGGAGTTGAATGGCTGTTGGAACAATCATGCACAGAGTAAAGGGGTTAACTAATTGTTGAAAATATTGTTATTCTGGTAAGGGAGAGGAAAGGCTGCTAATTGATGTAAATTACCAGAAACAAGTGAATATGTTCACAGTTTGTCAAATGTATGTAATTTTCATGTTCATCTGATGGCAGCTAACAAGCAGAAATTTGTCAGATTTCTAAAAGAAGAAAAAATTCTTGGAATCAGGAGCATCTTAAAGTACAAGTGTTTGTTGGAAAATTGATAATTGTCAACATGTTTATTTCTTTACTCTGCGTATATGCAGATTTCTAAAAGAAGTAAACATTCTTGGAATCATGAGCATTCAAAGTAGTTACATGAGGTTCTTGAAATGTGAAGTTTGTTTTAATCCCAGTACAGTTAAAGCTGTGCTTAAGGCCACCTGTGGACAAAGACCACATTTTAATTGTCCACTGACTGATTTATACAACAAATTCTCCTGTGAACAAACACCACCTACTATAAAAGACCACTTTTGGGGATCCCTTTGAGTGGTGTTTGAAGACAGGTTTGACTGTATATGCCCTTTCTTTACTATGATGACCAGTGTAGATTCACATCAGCCATGCAGTCTGATCTGGATCTGCACTGTTCGCTTCTTGATCAGAAGCAGTCTAGTTAATGAAAAAGGAATTGTATGACTCGTATTTACCTAGTCAAGTGCTAGGTACTGAAAAGTGGTTAGACAGGGAGACCATTATGTCAACTTTGGGTATAAGGTGAAACTAAATTACCAGTAGCTGCCTAACTATACAAGAAATTGCCTGACTTTATACAATTATTTGCATAACTACTTAAAATTTACTTGCCTAACTGTATACAATTAGGTGCCCAACTGTTTACCAGTAGCTGACTATTTATGTAGTTGCCTAACTGTTTACAAGTACTTGCTTAATTATATATATACAATTTCCTAACTGTTTACAAGTACTTGCCTAACTATATATAAAAAGTTTCCTAACTATATACAAGTACTTGCTTAAAGGTATTACTATACATGTAGTTACATAACTTTATAGAATTATTAACCTAACCAAGTACTTGCCTAACTGTATATAAGAAGTTACCTAGCTGTATACAAGTAGTTGCATAGCTGTTTACAAGTAGTTACCTAACTGTATGCAAGTACTTGCCTAACTGTATACAAATCGATACTTAACTGTATGCAAGTACTTGCCTAACTGTGTACAGGTAGTTACCCTACTATACAAGTAGTTGCACAACTGTTTACAAGTACTTACCTAACTGTATACAAGTACCTGCCTTACTGTATACAAGAAATTTCTGCCTTTATATAAGTACTTGCCTAACTGTATACAAGTACTTGCCTAACTGTAAAAATATCTGAACATTGGATAATTTGTACATCATTGTAGGTTCTACACATGGTGAGAAATGCGAAGCTAGTGGGACAGTCGATTATTGCCTACCTGCAGAAGAAGGGCTACCCAGAAGTTGCTCTACATTTTGTCAAGGACGAGAAAACGAGATTTGGACTTGCCCTGGAATGTGGCAACATTGAGGTACTTCCTTTAAAATCATGGTGTGTCGCACACGTTTACTATTTTGTATCACAATCACATGATAAAGCATTATTCAGCATATTATTATTGTGATTTAGGTTTCAAATAATGGCATTAAGAAAATCAGATTTGAAACCTTTGAATTGGTAGGCTTTTTATCAATATCCTGAAAAAAAATAATTTGATTTGTGGCAACATACCCAATAAGTGACATTCAAAATCATCTAAAAGGCAATTGGTGCATTGAGTATGGTGAGTAGGTTCCATTCTTCTCATGTTGAAGTCTTCTTATAAGCCCCTAATTACACCTTATTTTCAGATTGCCCTTGAGGCGGCTCGAGCCCTAGATGACCAGGTGTGCTGGGAGAAGCTCGGTGAGGCGGCCCTCCTTCAGGGGAACCATCAGATTGTGGAGATGGCTTACCAAAGAACAAAGAATTTTGATAAACTCTCGTTCCTCTACTTGATCACAGGCAATCTGGAAAAACTCAAGAAAATGACAAAGATTGGTATGTTGATTTTAGAAACATTAGTACAATGAAACCTGATCTAAAAAGGGGATAGTAAACCATTTAACCCTTTATACCATATATATAGTTTTTTTAAGAATTTGTGACTAATGTAGATCCATGCCATCTGATCTGATGTACATATCTTGTTCAGAAATGATCTAATAAATCTAAAAGCGAACTTTGTAGATCCTGTTCAGACAGCAGGTATATGCCTGCTGATCTAAATGTACTGTTCGCCCATGGATAACAGCTATACTTTATGGTTAAATATTTCTTACTTCACGTGGAAATTTGTTTCATTTTGTAAGAATAATATAAATGGTATTGACATTAAGGTCATACTGGGTAAGAGGTAGTTGACATTTTCTAAGCACGTGTCTTAGACATATGCTAAGAAGAGTAAGAAAGCAAAAGTTGGAAATTTCTTGCATTGTGGGGATTAGACTAGATAAAGTTATTGACATTTAACAGCATACTGACGTATTTGATTAATTTCTAGAAGAGAGTGTAATAAACAATCGTGTCGTTTGCTAAGAGGGGATAATAAACAGTTTGAACCTTTGTTACCTCATGGGGGATTAGTTTAATTTTTAAGACTATGTAAAGTTATTGACTATATATAGTTAGTGACTTTACCTCGGACTATGCATGAGGTATCTGCCCTTTTCCAGACAAAAGACATCAGTGTTTGACACGTGCTGTACACAATTTTTTCAGCGGAGATTCGTAAAGATACCAGCGGTCATTTCCAGAATGCTCTGTTTCTTGGAGATGTTGAAGAAAGAGTGAAGATACTGAAAAACTGTGGACAAAGTAAGAGGAAACTATACGTTGTTAAAGCAGCATTACTTCAATTTAACCCGCTCTTGTATGAAATTTTACATGTATTTGAAACTATAGGCACAAATTTGCAGCATTAGTTCGGGCTAATAAAATTTTAATCTACTAAAATAAATTTGGTCCGCGCGACTAAAAGCGAAAGTAGGATATCCGAAACATCACAGAAATGGAGATCGCGCATAAAGTGGTCCCTTAGTCAAAAATTACTTGCTAAATATACCTCCAATATATTTAGCTTCTAACAGGTTTGTTAATATTGTGCGTATCTGGTCAAGATCTATTTTAGTGGCTTTTAAATAACTTTACAAAACAAAAGCATATCTTGAAAATTATGCTGAAAATATGTGAACATTTGTTGAAATGCTCCCTATATATGAGTCCTTATCGCAAGTGTGACCAGTGTAGATCCAGATCAGTTGGAAAACATCTGTGCCATCAGATCAGGATCTACACTAATTGCTTCTAGATTCTTAATGTCATTTCAGACCTAGAAGCAACATTTAGATCTTGATCAAATGGCACAGATGTGCCCATACATTTATAATTTATTTTACAATAAAGTTTAAAAATAATGTCGGCTTCCATAGAATCGCTGGCATATTTGACGGCTGCTACTAACGGCCTAGAAGAAGAGGCTGCTGGGCTGAAGGAGTCATTTGGAGAGAATGACCGTGTCCCTGAGCTGTACCCAAATGCTACACTCCTACAACCCCCGGTGCCAATAACCCAACAGGAATCCAACTGGCCCCTGTTGACCATGTCGAAAGGGTTCTTTGAAGGAGCAATGGCAGCTAAAGGAGGCCAAGGCAAGATGGCCGCAGCTGATGATGTGGAGATTGAAGAGGCAGGAGCAGGGTGGGGAGATGATGACCTTGGCCTTGATGACGGTACTTTTTAACCCTTACTACATAGATACACCTTTATTGTGCTCTGACCAAGGTGCAACCAATGCAGTTCTGCATTGGTCCCATACACATTAAAATGCATATATATGGAGTAAAGGGTAAACCATTTGATCGAGTGATTACAAGATTCTATTGAGGTTTCTAGTTAACCCTTTTCTCCATATGTATGCCTTTTATCACATGGGCTAACAGTGTAGATCCAGATCTGCTGGAATATCCATGCTGCCTGAGCAGGATCTACACTGTTCGCGTTTTGTTAAAATAACCGAATAAATAAAAAAGCGAACATTGCCGATGATGACTTACTGCTGTAACAACACTTATTTTTGTGGGAATAAAAACATTTCATGCATTTTTCCTGTTTTATGACATTTTAGAGGGTTCTTGATATCATGGTTTTGAATTTTCTTCAATAAATTTATGTTAAATTATTTATTTCTTTGGGGTTTTGAAGTCATGTATGAATATGCCCACCTCGAAATTTAGCATCCCACAAAAACTTGTGAATTCACCGTAATTTGAAATGATTTTGAATGTTTTAGAGGAAGGATTTGGAGGTGAAGAAGGTGAGGCAGGAGAGAAGGATGAAGAAGGTGGCGGTTGGGATGTGGAGGATGACCTTGAACTTCCACCTGACCTTGACGTGCCCTCCACACCAACAGCAGGCGGTGAGGGATTCTTTGTGCCACCAACAAAAGGAACCAGCCAGGCACAAGTAAGTCGATGTGTTGTTTTTTTGGTTCATACATTATTTGGGGCACGTCACTGGAAAAAGTGAGTTCGGTAATAGTTTTTGACATTTTAGTTTTAAATATTTTTGTTAAAAATTACAATTATCTATTATTTTTTCATAACTTAAATGTGATGTTCAGGGATTAAGCTAGGAGCAAATTTTAGGGAGAACTGACTTCTCCCTCCTGGAAATTTAGGGAGAAGTTTTCAGAAACAGGGAGAAGTGACCAACGCGGTCGGTCTGGTTTTAACCAAATAGCTCTTATTTTCTCTTATACACCCATACATATTATAAAACAAAAATACTGATTATTTAATCTATTTTATTCTACAAAAAATGACAATACTAAATATGGCAAGGTATTCCTGTAACAGAAAATGTAAATTTGCCTTGGCACTTTGGACAGCAACCCCACTTTTTTCCACGTCTAGCAGTCTGCATCTGTTGCTGGAACTTGCATCATCAACAGAGGTCTTGTGTTCTACAAAATAAAAAAAATACCAGTTGTAAATATATTGGAGGCCTGACTATCAGACACAAATCACAATTCATTTATTTTATTTTAGCATCATAATTCACAAACAAAAATTCAGTCTGTCATTTTTCCTGAAAGTATTCTGGAGTTTTAGGGGAATTAAAAGGTTTTTATAATTAAAATTACTCCTGTGTGATTATTTTGTCATATTTTCTCGTAAAAATCAATACTCACCTTTCTGTAATTATTTTTCTAGCCGACATCATCTGGAGATGTCTTCCTTCAATCAAGTATCGAGTCAGCAAACAAATCACACAAAAGGTCTATTGCATTATTAATTTCTCCCAGTCTGATCATAGACAATCATCTTAATCCAATTATCACCTCGTACAGGTTCTCAAAGTGCCATAAAACTCGCAATTAACTGTCAAATTAATAAGCTGTCATTTTCAACATCCGGGGTAACTTACATCATTATTGCTTATGTCATTTACAATAAGAAAATGCTGGACTAACGAGCGATTTTATTGGTTTATTCTGTATACACCAGCCAATAAAAATCTCATTTTGTGAAGACTGATTAGGTAATCAGGTCGAATTTGTTTACGACACCTGTATGTCAATGTTTATAATTGAGTAAGTGAGCATTTGGGGGATTATTGGCAGGTGTTTGATTGTTCCCTCGGACAAATTCAACAGGAAATCAAGGGCGAAGTGAACTTCGCTTTTCTATGCAAATAAAGCGAAGTCAGGCCGGTCTGGGCGCCTTCTTCGCCCGAATTGCCTTGATTCTTGATCCCTGATGTTATTACACATTTTGATAATACTGACATTTTACTACAAAATGTGCAATATTAAATGTCGTTTGCCCAACTTAATGACATCATTTCAAGGTTTTACCTAAAGTGTCCGAAGGTACCTTTTCCCTTGACAAACCTCATTTCTTATTATTTTTTCATTATTCCTTATTAACTTACTGCTTGAAATATGATTATTATACCACTACCTTATACAATGGGGCCTACTGATTTACACAGTTACCTCCCATTGAGAGTGGCTTCCCTTGCTGATTGGGAAGTCTGGGTTTAGGAGCCACAATAAGCATAGCGTTAGAAGTGTAGATAAAAATTCTCAAAGTGCATTTTGAAGTTAAAATTCATTGTCGGCTTAGCAAAAAAGTGAAACAGGCATATCAGGAATAACCATCATCTTTGTAAATTGATTTTACGTTAATAACTAAAAGCAACTTTACCTATTTACGCAACTTTATCCTTTATGAAAATTTAATTTATTCGCTGGCATGGAAATTATAGCCTTTTATGTTTTCAGCCAATCAATATTAAGTCATGCAAACAATGCTATTAAAGAAAAGGGCCTGGTGTTTTATGACCATGTTACGTAATCTAATTAGCAAGACAGGGTCTTATAAATTATGTGTTTTCAACAAGAATTCTAACAAAAATAGCCTTTATTTACTCTTTATTTTCTAATATTTTACACTAAAAGGCCTTTATTTCCATAGATTGGAGCCTTTATAAAAACCTTTATTTTTGTTCAGGTGTGCTAGGAGGCCTGTCAATTTTGTTTTTTAGTTCATCATATTGTGATATCATTATATTTCGTGGTGATTTAATTTTCGCGTAATTTGCGCTACGGTAAATGCGTGAAATCAAATCCTAGTGAAATCAAACCATTGAATATCTAGTCTTATTAGAAAATTACAGGTGCATGAATTTAAGCCCTCACAAATGACAATTATGTCATTCGCGCGAAATTTGATCCCCGTGAAATTAAATGATACAACAGTAGTCGAGGTTTAAAAAGCTGTATTGAAAATTTAAAATAAAACTGGTAGGCACTAGAGGGAACATTGTAATTCATTGTTTTTCATTCATTTGAGTGGAAATTGTTTTATTTTGACACCAAAAATACACTTAATACCAGGTACCACACTTTATTAAATTTGTAATAAATATTCATCTTTTTTTCACAATTGCCTGATGTTCTCAGCACAATAGTCTGCATAATCTTTCATTATAGCTTTACTTATTTAAAGTGCAAGAAAATTGATAATTTCATTTTGAAACTTCGTAGTATTACCATAATATTCTTTTTAAATGCCAACTGGGCATTACATTTTTTGAAATGGGGCTTTTATAATTAATATTAGTTAATTTTATTATTATAACATTATATTCTGAAGATTAGTTTATAATAAATAGGGATTAACTGATTTTTTCCCTATAAAATAACAATTGGGGTTGGGGTAGGGGTATTTAAAAGGAGTTTTACGGTATAAACAATTTGGCTTACAAATTGGATCTTTCTTAAGATGTTGCCAATGGGACATAATGCTGCATAAGGAGTATCACTTACCAGTAATATGGGGATGATTTATTCTCATTTTTGGACTCTTGTCGGGTTCAGTGTTCTAGGATGTTTAAATTGCTTTCTCTGACAGTCTGAGATATTTAATTGGAAAGCCCAGAAACTGTTTGGGTTAACTGACCTTTCTTTTCACCAGGTCTAGCCAAACATTAATGCAAACATGTTTAATCATCATATTTATTAGAATGTATAAGTCAGCAAAATAAAATGGTGTGAAAAACTGGCCCAATTATTCAGTCAGGTTCAAGTCTTTGTTGGGCATTGACCTAATGAAACTTGCTGGGATGAACTCATCCTCATTTCTGGTTACATCTCGTTAAGAACAATATCCAGTGAAACCCTCTATCAACCCATTACACATTTCTTGCATAAGCTAACAGTGTACATCCAGATCAGCATGCACATCTATGTTATCTGATCTGGATCAGTGCTGTTGGCTTTTTGATATATTATGTAATTTCTGACAAGAGAACAGCGCAAATCCTGATCAGACAGCACAGATGTGCCAGCTGATCTGGATCTACACTGGTCACACACACACATGTAAGAAGGCCTATATAGGTAGGTAAAGGGTTAAATGTAATTTTTGGACTCTCATCAGATTCAGTGTTCTAGTATGTTATTTTAATTGCTCTCTGACAGTTGGAGTTTATTTAATTGGAAAACTGAGAAAGTTGTTTAGGTTAACTGACCATACTTTTCACTAGGTCTAGCCAAACTTTTGTATATGTAATGCAAACATTATTTTTCATCATCATATATTTAATTAACCTTTGTTGGGCATTGGCTTATGAAACTTGTTGGGATGATCTTATCCTTATTTGGGGCGCATCATGGGAAAAGGTACCTTCGGACAGTTGACGTCAATCTTTAAAATGACGTCATAAATTTGAGTAGACGACATTATTTATTATGCATATCGCGTTAAAAATACCATTTTATTGTCAAAATGTGTAACAAAATCACATATTAGTTATAAGAAATTGATTTATAGTTGTAAGTTCTTTCTAAATTTAGTAAAAACTAAAATATCACTAAAAATGACCGAAGGTACCTTTTCCCGTGACGTGCCCCATTTTAGGTTACATCTCTTAGCAGCAATATATTAAGTAATATCCTCTATTAAGACCACCTCTGGGACTGGGCAAAGGTTATGAATTTTTTTTTTCTTTATGTTGAAACAGAAACTCAATGGAAATGGAATGTCATTGAAATGGAAATTCAATAGAATGCTAAAAATGCCTTTAATGCTAGAAATGGTAGAAATACAATTATAGTGGGTTTGTCTTAATTCCAGGGTAGACTTTAGTGCAAAACTGTTAAATTGGACATTAAAATTGTGGTCTTTATTTTGGGGTGATTTTTATTCCAGGTATGGTGCAACAATTCCCAGCTACCCGTGGACCATGTCTTGGCAGGATCATTTGAGACGGCAATGAGGGTATGTAATCAATTGATAATCATATACTGTTAATGCAGATGTATTTTTATGGTCGTAAGTGCCGAAAATAATGAAACTAATATTGGAGACGATTCTTCAATCTCAAGCATCTGATTGGCTGATATGGAGAAAGTGGAAAAGTGTGATGTTGTTCACACTGCAAAATGACTTCCCAGCTTTTAGGGCTTAAATCTCTGCATGCATCGTGATGACGTCATATCCTTGACCTTTATCTGGTTAACAACAAATATGTTTTTCATACAATTTGGGCAAAAATATTAACAGTTTTATGAGTAACTGTTGGAATGGAATGTCACAGAAAAACATGAAGAACAATCTAGAATGGTTTTATGGTAGCCCATAGGGTTCTCACTTTCGTTAATTGTTTGTGGCGTCTATTTTGAAACTGATTATTATATAACCATGCTCTCTTCTCCTCTCTACCTTTTGGCTATGTGGGAAGGCTGTTTCTGTTGGATGTTGCAATTCTTGATAGGCATATTTCACTTTCTTATAAGGATTTTTTTTAAATGTCGGGCAATTGTAACATACAAGTGTCTTGCTCCTAAATAATTAATTTGTTCCTTCATATATACACATTTTTACGCATGTGCGACCAGTGTAGATCCAGATCAGCCAGCATATCTGTGCTGTCTGATCAGGATCTGCATTGGTCGCATTTTGGTCAGAAATAACCTAACGAATAAAAAAGCAAACAGTTTAAATCCTAATCAGACAGCACAGATGTGCCGGCTGGATCTAGTCTGTTTGCCCTTGCAATAAAGGATTTTATTATACTGCAAAGAAATTTCCTTTAATTTGATTGGATAATTTGCCGTTGATGTATGTCCGTATTTACGAATCAGCCATAGATATTAACTGCACGTGCCTTTAATTCCCCCTCTGGCCTCCCACCTTTTGTTGTTGTCCGCCATTTTGTTTTGAATTTCAATAAAAGTTCATGTTGTTAAGCCGATCTCCTAATTTGTTTAGCGGTATGCTTAAGGATTACTTAAATTGTTATAGGAAATAATTGTATCAAGTTTATAAAGTTGAATACAAGTCATGCAGGTAAATAAATGACGTCAAGCAGGTAAATTTTGAGGTTCTCAGCGGGAAAATAAGACGTTCGGGATTTAGTAAGCGAAATAAATGAAAAACAAATGTTTTCTTATTATCTTTTGCCTAAAAAAGGCTTTGCAGTATAATAAAACAATTATTTGGTTCCTTGAAAGGGTATATGAGGATATATTGCCGGCCTGGGTTTCATATTATCCCTCGCCTACGGCTCGGGTAATATGACACCCAGACCGGCAATATATCCTCACACACCCTGTCAAGAAACCAAATAACTATATAATCTATGAGGAAAAGGGTTAATTTGTGAATTAATTGAAATGTAACTGTCAACAACCAGGTATGTCGTGTTTGTTTCACTGTCCAGGTGATTCAGCCTTGTTCATTAATGTTGTGAACTACAATATAGCTCTTTGTTTAACCCTTTAAAGCATTTGATATATGGCTTTTGTTCCATGAGCAAACAGTGTAAATCCAGATTAGCTGGAATATCTGCCATCTGATCAGCATTAGGTTATTTCTCACATCCATGCCAGCTAATCTGGATCTACACTTGTCGCACGTGCGATATGACCCGTAATGTCCAGCAATTGTTACAAACATGTGGTTGGCATTCAGCATCTTGCAGGATTGATTTATTAATTAGTCGACATGTAACTGTGAACAACCTAGTGTTGTTTGTTTATTACACGGCCTCAATGATTCAGCCTTTACCATTAATGTTGTGAACTACAATATAGCTTTGTTTAAGCCTTTCCTCCATAGACAAACCTTTATTGCGTGGGTGATCAGTTTAGATCCACATCAGCCGGCACATCAGCGCCATCTGATCAGGATCTAAACTGTTCGCTTTTTGATTCATTAGGTTATTTCTGATAAAAATGTGACCAGTGCACATTCTGATCAGACAACACGGATGTGCTGGCTGATCTGGATCTACACTGGTCGCACATGCGTAAAAATGCGTATATATCAAGGAAAGGGCTAAAGAAAAAACAGGAAGCATCCTATACATATTTTTCTTTTGTAACTTTTATTTAGTTTCCAGCATATTTGATATATTAATGGTTAATAAAGATTTGATATGAAGCTTGTGGGAAAGATGTTTCTATGGTGCTTGCAACTGTATTATCCCTTTACGCCATATATAGTTTTTTTCACAGTAATGTAGATCCAGATCAACTCACACTTCCATACCTTCTGATCAGAATCTACACTGTTCACTTCTTGGTCAGAACCCCCCCCCCCCCCAAAAAAAAAAAATAAATCAAAAAGTGAACAGTATAGATTCTGATCAGATGACACAGATAATTATGCCAGCTGATCTGGATTTACACTGCTGTCACATGGATAACAGCAATATCCATGGCATATATGGTTAAATTAACATGGAGAGTATCGACTTGATATTTTTACTGTAATATCAATTATTGACTTGTTTCACTTATAAACCCCGCCCACTTTGCAGAATATTTTTTTATAAAGCCCCTTGCCTATTTTCAACCAGGAACCTGATCAGACAGCATGAATGTGGCACATGACCTGCATCTTTACTGTTTGCCCAGGCCATAAAGGTGTATCATGGATTTAAGGGTTGAGTACCCACAAAAACTGTGTCATATAGAAGAAATGAAATTCATGCCCGCAAATTTTAATGCCTCCCCAGTATATTGTACATTCAATTCTTGACTGGTTGTCTTAATGTTTTTCATACCACACTTGAAGTTAGTCATTATATTTTTCACAGAAGTTAAAATGAGCGTTCTAACTTCCTACGCGTGCAAAATGAACACTGGTGAACTGTCTTTCTGTTAAAATAATAGTTATATAAATAACTTTCTTTTAACCCTTTTCTCCATAAATACACCTTTTTGCATTGGAGAGAAGTGTAGATCTAGATCATCTGATACATATGCGCTGTTAAGTCAGGATCTTCACTGTTTGCTTTTCGATTCATTAGATTATTTCTGACCAAGATGCGACCAGTGCAGATCCAGATCAGATTTCTTGCTTAGAAATAATGTTATCAATCAAAAAGGGAATAGTGTTGTTTCTGATAGATGGCACTGATTTGATTGCTGTTCTGGAGCTACAGTTCACCTATTGGTAACAGTCATATATTTTGGAGAAAAGAGTTCATCTTAAAAGTTTTAGGACAAGAAGTGTGTTAAAACATATTTCAGTCTCCATTTCGAATTGCAAAACTGACACATGTTCTATACACTATCAAATTTGATTCACTGTTCATATTTCAAACATGCATTGGTTTGTATGAAAAAAATATTCAGATTTGACTTATTTGTTTACAAAAAGAAAGAATACCGCAGTGTTATTTTGTGTGGGCTCTGTGACGTTATATAAGGACCCTTGCAAGAAAAATGAGTGAAAAACATTTTGAATAACTGTTAGAATATGTTGTGAAAAATGACGCACACTGTAGGATGATTTCTGAGGGTGGGGCATATTGTTTTAGTTGATGAACTTGTAAGGATTGATTTGTTACTTAATTGTGCTCATCTAGGTATGAAAAACATTTAGTGTCTTTTAAGACTCGTTGACGCATAAGACTCAGTGTTTTTATCAGTTTCATTGACCTCCCTTGATGGTCTTACGCTATTTTCAAACCATGAGGAATGCAAATCATTGTGGGTGACTGTATATAGATATACTTCAACTATCCTTGTTTGGGGATGCAGATGGTGAACCGTGTGCACTGTGTCTGTCTCTTTCATTGTGGGCTAGGCACTGTGAGTATGGCATAGGGGCTATCTATACATTTCATAAATAATGTAACTGTTCTATGCACAATGCAGATGATTCAAAGTTTATTATGTTATATACCCTACAGTGCTTTTTAACCGTTTCCTCCATAAAGATGCATTTTTCCGTGACGTCTGATCAGAATCTGCATTGGTCGTATACTCAACAAAAATAGAAACCTGACACTTTATAGTTGGTGTATTTTCCTGGAATCAGATTTAAAGCTAATTGAATTGTGGTATGTAATAAAAATTGTGCATGTTTTGAACTTAATTATGCATTTTGATATTTTTGGTGCATGAAACAAGTGATTCAGTGGTTATTTTCTTTTGGATGGTGCAAAAATATATAGATTTTGAATATGCACCTCATACTTATTCAAAGTTACAGTGTCAGGTTTCTTTTTTTATTGAGTATATTTTGGTCAGAACTAACCTAACAAATCAAATAGCGAACAGTGCAGATCCTGATCAGACAGCATGAATCTGGATCTACACTGTTCCTCCATGTTATAAAGGTTTATCTATGGAGGAAAGGGTTAACAGAACTGACTGACTTCCCAAAAGTTAAAAAAAATTCAGACATTTAGTCAGACAAGATGTAAAAATCTGTCTGACGGAAACAAATTTTGTCGGACTGATACGTGTTAAAAAGGAATTGTCAAGTTCAAATTTTTGTCTGACACTGTCTGATAAAATTAGAAATCACGTAGGACCAGCCTAAATTTTACCAGGCAAGTCCTTTGGTCTGGCAATATTCGGGACATCTGACTACCACAATGTAATTGTGTTTTTTTGCATTTGTCAACAGTCAGTTCTGAAACCTCTGGACAGAATTTATCCAAATTTTGCCTGTGATCTTCCATTCATTGACGTCTTCTAAATTTTTTTTTTTAACAAATGACATGCTGTCTGTTGCAGTTGTTGCATGATCAAGTGGGTGTGGTGAACTTTGAAGAATACAAACAGTTGTTCCTACAGACATACAGTAGAAGTAGAACATGCTACCAGGGGCTACCCTCACTACAACCTTTTTTTGGTTACCCTCACAGAAACTGGTAAGTAGAACATGCTACCAGGGGCTGCCCTCACTACAACCTTTTTTTGGTTACCCTCACAGAGACTGGTAAGTAGAACATGCTACCAGGGGCTGCCCTCACTACAACCTTTGTTTGGTTACCCTCACAGAAAGTGGTTAATAGTACATGCTACCAGGGGCTGCCCTCACTACAACCTTTGTTTGGTTACCCTCACAGAAACTGTTAAGTAGAACATGCTACCAGGGGCTGCCCTCACTACAACCTTTGTTAGGTTACCCTCACAGAAACTGGTAAGTAGAACATGCTACCAGGGGCTGCCCTTACTACAACCTTTGTTTGGTTACCCTCACAGAAACTGGTAAGTAGAACATGCTACCAGGGGCTTCCCTCACTACAACCTTTGTTAGGTTACCCTCACAGAAACTGGTAAGTAGAACATGCTACCAGGGGCTTCCCTCACTACAACCATTGTTTGGTATTCTCACAGAAACTGGTAACTAGAACATACTTTCAAGGTCCTTAGTTCCTTTTTAATATGTTTGTCAGCAAGATGAGCTTTAATATACAGAAATAAATTAGAGCTGTCAGGTAAATCCAAGTATAAACAATAACATCAGAATAAATGTTAAATTATGTAAGCACCTTACCAGTTTATTGGTAATCCATTTACAGGAAAGAAGCTGGAGCTAGAAATGGCACACCAGCAGTGGGACTTAAACTCAACAACCTTGTTCAGCAGCTGCAAGTGGCATATAATCTCACTACGGCTGGAAAGTTTGCTGAGGCCGCTGACAAGTTCCGAAGTATTTTATTGAGTGTGCCATTGTTAGTGGTGGATAATAAGCAAGAAATAGCTGAGGTATTTATGATATTTTAATATTTCACAGGGACCACTCTGTCCAACTGTCCAGCATAAAACTTAAATATTTCTTCATCAGAATTTCCAAACTTTATTGCTATCAAAAAAGAATTCTTGTGATTTAGATGTTATTTTGACAGGTAGCCAAGGGCAACACAGATGTTCAACTGAACACCCATCTATAATCCAACCAGTGCTAGTGTCACCTGAAAAAAAAGACCACTGTGACCAGTGGATAAAGACCACACTTTATTTGTCCCTCAAGACTGATTTTAAGAACAAATTCACCTATGAATAAAGACCTCCCACCTTCAGAGACAATTTTTGCTCCCCTGGGTGGTCTTTGATGACAGATTTGACTGTAGTCAGTATTGAATATACTGGTAGTTATAATTGTATTTGTTACAACTGGATTATGTTCTTACATCAAATTTGAACTTGTTTGTTGTTGTTTCTTTAATAAAGAAAAAAGGGTGGTTTTCTAAACGCAGTAAACTGAAGTCATCTGTTTATCTCTATGTTTTCAGGCCCAGCAATTAGTAGAGATCTGTCGGGAATATATTGTTGGGTTGACCATGGAAATGGCAAGAAAAGATATGCCAAAAGCCACTTTACAAGACCAGAAACGACTGTGTGAAGTAAGTGAGTCTTTCTCTATTTATGATTTTTGTTGTTTTTGGCAAACTTGTTGGGGAAAAATGCACTTAATATTGACTTTTCTTCAAGGATCCTGGTCACTTATTGGGACAAATATTAGTACTTTTTTATACTTTGGTATCAGTTTTTTTATTGGGTTTAATTTTTGCATATTTTGCATGATGCAATTTCATATTGCAATTCAACCCAAGCAAAATTTAAACATTTAACAATGTGTCTTAATAGAATAATACAATTGCATGAATTTTTATATCATTTTTTTTAAAAGAAGCAGACAACCTGTAATGAAGACCTCACACAAGCGAATATATTTTCGGCCAAAGTTGTTATTACATTGCTTGGGCAGTAAAATTCACTAAAAACATTCATTTATTTGCATTCTATTCTGGTCCAATCATTGTTAACATCAATTTTAGAAAGTATATTCCGATTTTAACATTATTATTTATCCACCTTCTAACAGCAGCATATTTATATTCGCCTTGATTCTGTAATAAGATTTGTTATTTTTTCCACTCTACAGATGGCAGCATATTTCACCCACTGCAAGCTGCAGCCAGTTCACTTGATCTTGACACTACGTACAGCACAAAATCTGTTCTTTAAACTGAAGAATTTGAAAACAGCCGCGTCCTTTGCACGTCGGTTACTGGAACTTGGACCGAAGCCAGATATTGCTACCACAGTAAGTAGTTCGAGGAGCGAAGCTTGGGTAGTAAACTAACTTGGTTTATTATTAGACAAACAAATTTCTGTTGTTTTAATTGGTCGAGAACCTTTTGCCTATCCACCAATAGAAAGTGATGCTGACCCTAGAAAATGATACTGGTCAAAACAAAAGTTTGAGGACACATAGCAAAGAACTTAGTGTGAAACTATTCTGTCACATTTATATTTCTGTATATGATAGAATAGTTTGGCACTCTGCCTTGAAACATGGTGTGTTGCATCATTTACATGCATATCTGTTGAAAAATGTCATAAATACAATATTTAACTAAGAAACATTAAAAGAGTTTTTTCCACAAAGAATGACCTCACACCCCACCACCCAATAATTGTCTTTTGTTCAAAATACCATATTTACATGTCTGAATATGATTAAGTATCTTTCCCATTTGATCATGGGTGTATATATTTGCAAAATACACCCATTTTGCACGTGGGATACAGATAAGTTCTGTCTTGATTTCTATGGTTCTTTTTAACTCTAGACTGATATAATATTGAATATAATTAAAGAGTTACTTAATTAAAATTTACAAGCAAAAAACTTTGAATTCATGAATATTTGAGGGGTTTTAAATTTTATATTATTGATATTATCATGATATCTTAAATTAAAAACCCCAATGAAATATATTATTATTCATACATTTAAATATTAAGTAATTTTCCCATTTGATCATGTGTGTACAAACGGTACATTCATTTTGCACATGGGATAAATTAATCCATTGTCTTTGTTCTATTGCACACCCTTCCATCTGCTGGAGTGTGATACAATAGTGTGATACATTAATAGTCATGATACACTGTCAGATGATAGTGGAATTTTAATAATTAGTATCTTGTTAGAAATATTACTCAACTTTTCCCATTTGATCATGTGTGTACCAGCTTATAGTACATTCATTTTGCACATGGGATATATTAATGCATTTTATTTGTTTAATTGCACAACAGTGCATCTTATGGAGTGTGAGACAATAATTGTATACATTGTTTATTTGAGATAAGAATGTTTTAAGAAAACCATTTTTAGATGTGGTTATTCTAGTAGAATTTTAATATGATTAATATCTAGTTTGAATATTTTACTCAACTTTTCCCATTTGATCATGTGTGTACAAACTGTACATTCATTTTGCACATGGGATAAATTAATCCATTTTCTGTGTTCTATTGCACACCCTTCCATCTGCAGGAGTGAGATACAAGAATGTGATACATTAATAGTAATGATACACTGTCAGACATAAGTAGAATTTAAATAATTAGTATCTTGTTAGAAATATTATTTAAGTTTTCCCATTTGATCATGTGTGTACCAAATAACAGTACATTCATTTTGCACATGGGATAAATTAATCCATTTTCTTTGTTATATTGCACGACCATCCATCTGATTTAGTGTGATACAATAATGTGATACATTAATAGTAATGATACACTGTCAGATGTTAGTAGAATTTTAACAATTAGTATCTTGTTAGAAATATTACACAAGTTTTCCAAATTGATCATGTGTGTACAAATTGACAGTACATTCATTTTGCACATGGGATAAATTAATCCATTTTGTTTGTTATATTGCACACCCTTCCATTTGATGGAGTGTGATACAATAATTTGATGCATTGATTATTTGAGATGAGAATGTTATAAGAAAACCATTTTTAGATGCTGTCATTCTAGTAAAATTTTAAGGTAAGACCTGTGTAATAGGCACTATTAAGAATCCAACATCTGATTATATTTTCATCAACTGCTTCATACCACTGACTTGTATGCAAAATTTTAATGATTTTCACCGTGTAGTTTTTGAGATTTTTAGCTTTTTTTATTTAAAAAAAGTGAGAAAAAACATGAAAGTATCCAATTTCTTTAATCGGTGACAAAATTTTTTGTTATTGATAAATTCAACCCTAATTTTTTTACAGTTTATCCAAAATATGTTATATTTTACTAAACCAATTTAAGATATAATATATAAATACAGACTTTGTCTTAAAATGACATTTTTTGACCAAATAAATTTAAAAAATGCATTTTTTTATATTTCACGAGACTAAATTAATGAAAATTGTGCAAAATCCTGATTGGTGCAATATATCAAACTTTACCATTTTTTAACTATATACCTTAAACAAAATTTAAACAAAATTTCAGAGAAGTTTACCGTCCAGTTTTAGAAATTTTCAAATTGATGACTTGAATAAACACTATTCTGATAGGGAAAACCCCTTTAATCTTGATTATTTTGCTTATTTTAGTTTAAATCATGAAAATTTTACATTCAATGACAGAATTACACATGAAAAAAAGAAATATGCCAATTATTTAAGCTCTAGGCTTACAAAAAAAATTAGCTTCCAGTGGGATTTGAACCCTGGGCCTCTTGCATGAGAGAAGTCTATCCTAATTTACTACTATAGTTACCTCCCTTGGATACTCTTCTGGATATAGGTATTCATTACACAGGTCTTACCTTAATATGATAAATATCTAGTTTGAAATATTACTCAACTTTTCCCATTTGATCATGTGTGTACCAATTAACAGTACATTCATTTTGCACATGGAATAAATTAATCCATTTGTTAGTTATATTGCATAACCATCCATGTGATGGAGTGTGAGACAATAATATGATACTAATAGTAATAGGTAAATAATGATGGACTGTCAAATATGTTCATGAGATACAATAGACTACCTGTTTGATACCAATGTATATATATTCATTTAATTTAGATCAGAATTGTTGCAGAAAATATGTAATGCAGTAACTGAGATGATATCAGTGTTATTAACTTACAATTGCGAAATATTATGCAACATTTCCCATTTGATCATGTGTGTATATACTTACTGTACATTCATTTTGCACGTGGGATAAATCAAGATTTCATATTAGATTTATTACACTTCTGGTCATTTAATGTAGTGTGATATCATAATATGATACAATATCATGTGTTAAAGTCATAGCAATCAAGTAAAGGGTCAAATTATGAAACATGTTTGTTTATCACTATATTATTATGTGTTTGAGTTAACTACCATGTCCAGTAAATTATGTACAGCACTTCTTTTGAATAGATGAAGCCTAGTAGAATGAAATAGAGGATAGTTGTTTTTACCAGTGTAAGATAGAAATATATTTCACCACGAGTGAAACAAACATAATTTCTGAGTTCACGAGTGAAATATATTTCTACCTTTCACTGGTTAAAACAAATTTTCTTTTTTTTATGCTTAGCCTTTTAGTGCACTATTTGCAAGATTTTGACAGAAACAATGCATGAAATGACACCACAAAAGTTTGTGTATGATGTAACGTTATATACGAGGTTTTCAAATTATCAAACATGTTGGTTTATAACTGTATGATGAAACATATAATTTGGCAATTATGTGCAGAAAAATATGCACAGCACTGCTATTGAATAAATGAAATAGCTTTCCCATTTGATCATGTGTGTATTTACTCATTGTACATTCATTTTGCACATGGGATGAAGTGATGCAATCATGTGTTTCTATTTCACTACATATTTTGCCATGCATATGTAGTTTGAGTAAACATGATACAGACTATTTTGTCATCTGATCAACTGTTGAATCTCATGATTGTGTATGGGTTTGTTTTCTTGCAGATTTGTATTGAAAAAAGGTATAAATTCAAATAATTGTTGAAAATTTTTACCATTGATTATTGTGTCTTGACATAATTTTGAAATGTGCCAATTTGTTTTTAAAAATGTGCATATAGGAAATATTTTGCTACTGCTGATTAAATAACTGTTGATACCATATTTACCATGTTTGTAGACATTGGTTTTATTGTGGTTACTTCCCATTGTTTTATTGTCCAACAATATTGACCTGTCACTTCATTAATTTTCGTAAAGGTCATTGAATAAACACGGGTTTCAGCGAAAACACCGATATATAATTCAATTTACACCTCAGTGATGTGTGGAGTATTGGAATAGACTACCGATCGTAACATTTACGAAAATTAACGAATATGGGGGTCAAATGCAAGAGTGCCAGGTCAATATTGTTGGACAATACCATTGTTACTTCCTATCGTTTCCATGATGCAAGGGAGATTACTCCATTTAAGTTGGGACTTATTATGCTCCCCCCGAAATTCGGGGGAGCATATAGTTGTCGCTTTGTCCGTCCGTCCGTCCCGTTCGTCCGTTCGTTCGTCCGTCCGTCCGTCCGTCATAATATTGTCCGGACAATTACACAAAAACTATGAGAGGTATCAAGACTAAACTTCATAGGTAGTTAGATCTCGTTGAGGAGCAGTGCAGTGCACAAGAACTATAACTCTTGCTTTATTCATTTTTGAGTTATTGCCCTTTGAAATTTCTCATACTTACTTTTTGTCCGGGGCATATCTCCCAAAGTCTAAGAGTTATGAAGTTGAAACTTCATAAGTAGATAGATCTCAATGAGGAGCAGTGCAGTGCACAAGAACCATAACTCTTGCTTTATTCATTTTTGAGTTATTGCCCTTTGAAATTTTTCATACTTACTTTTTGTCCGGGGCATATCTCACAAAGTATAAGAGTTATGAAGTTGAAACTTCATAAGTAGATAGATCTCAGTGAGGATCAGTGCAGTGCACCAGAACCATAACTCTTGCTTTATTCATTTTTGAGTTATTGCCCTTTGAAATTTCTCATACTTACTTTTTGTCCGGGGCATATTTCACAAAGTATAAGAGTTATGAAGTTGAAACTTCATAAGTAGATAGATCTCAATGAGGAGCAGTGCAGTGCATAAGAACCATAACTCTTGCTTTATTCATTTTTGAGTTATTGCCCTTTCAAATTTCTCATACTTACTTTTTGTCTGGGGCATATCTCACAAAGTATAAGAGTTATGAAGTTGAACCTTCATAACTAGATAGATCTCAGGGAGGAGCAGTGCAGTGCACAAGAACCATAACTCTTGCTTTATTCATTTTTGAGTTATTGCCCTTTGAAATTTTTCATACTTCCTTTTTGTCCAGGGCATATCTCACAAAGTATAAGAGTTATGAAGTTGAAACTTCATAAGTAGATAGATCTCAATGATGAGCAGTGCAGTGCATAAGAACCATAACTCTTGCTTTTATTGATTTTTGATTTATTGCCCTTTGAAATTTCTCTTACTTATTTTTTGTCCAGGGCATATCACACAAAGTATAAGAGTTATGAACTTGAAACTTCATAAGTAGAATGAATTCGTTGAGGAGCAGTGCAGCACACAAGAACCATAACTCTTGCTTTATTCATTATAGAGTTAATGCCCTTTGAAATTTACCATACTTACTTTTTGTCCGGGGCATATCTCACAAAGTATAAGAGTTAGGAAGTTGAAACTTCATAAGTAGATAGATCTCAATGAGGAGCAGTGCAGTGCACAAGAACCATAAATCTTGCTTTATTGATTTTTTATTTATTTCCCTTTGAAATTTCTCTTACTTAGTTTTATCTGGTGCATATCTCACAAAGTATAAAAGTTTCTGAACTTGAAACTTCATAAGTAGAATGATCTCAATGTGGAGCAGTGCAATGCACAAGAACCATAACTCTTGCTTTATTCATTTTTGAGTTAGTGCCCTTTGAAATTTCTCATTTTTTTTTGTCTTATTTTTGTACAATATTGTAAAATGCTTTCTGTTTGAATCGTAAAGGAAACTTTCAAATACAATATCTTTCTTACAAATTCTTCCTGTTCTAACAAAAAAGTATTTGTGACAAAGCGGCGTTGGGGAGCATAACCCGTCTCTGACGGCTCTTGTTTATGATTATAAGTAATAAGAAGATGAAGTGAAAGCTATTTATAAGAGCTTGCTTTATTATAAATAATAATGTTTATTTCTTTTTTCTTTTTCAGGCAAGAAAAATTTTAGCAGCTTGTGAAAAGAACCCTGTTGATGAACATGAACTCAAATACGATGAACACAATCCATTTGACATATGTGCAGCCTCCTACACACCTATATACAAGTAAGTTCTGTATGAACACAAACCATTTGACATATGTGCAGCCTCCTACACTATATACAAGTAAGTTCTGTATGAACACAATCCATTTGACATATGTACAGCCTTCTACACACCTATATACAAGTAAGTTCTGTATGAACACAATCCATTTGACATATGTACAGCCTTCTACACACCTATATACAAGTAAGTTCTGTATGAACACAATCCATTTGACATATGTACAGCCTTCTACACACCTATATACAAGTAAGTTCTGTATGAACACAATCCATTTGACATATGTACAGCCTTCTACACACCTATATACAAGTTAGTTCTGTATGAACACAATCCATTTGACATATGTACAGCCTTCTACACACCTATATACAAGTAAGTTCTGTATGAACACAATCCATTTGACATATGTACAGCCTTCTACACACCTATATATACAAGTAAGTTCTGTATGAACACAATCCATTTGACATATGTACAGCCTTCTACACACCTATATACAAGTAAGTTCTGTATGAACACAATCCATTTGACATATGTACAGCCTTCTACACACCTATATACAAGTAAGTTCTGTATGAACACAATCCATTTGACATGTGTACAGCCTTCTACACACCTATACACAAGTAAGTTCTGTATGAACACAATCCATTTGACATATTTACAGCCTTCTACACACCTATATACAAGTAAGCTCTGTATGAACACAATCCATTTGACATATGTACAGCCTTCTACACACCTATATACAAGTAAGTTTTGTATGAACACAATCCATTTGACATATGTGCAGCATCTTATACACCTATATACAAGTGAGTTCATGGCCCAAAATGAAAACCAATGAATATGAAGGTCCAGCCTCATACACATCAAGTATAGCAGAAATTTCTTGGCCAAAATAATAAAATCGAGAATAGAGGTGCAGTCACTTACACATATACAACTAACTTCTTGGCCCAAGATAATAAAACATTGGCACGAAGAAGTCTGTGATCTCAAGCATCTTGTTTGTTGAAATTGAGATAAGGCTTCAAAATGGACCAATTAAAAGCTTGAGTTTTGAGATTTGTCTCAAGTCTCTCTTTGATTTTTGGCTTTTTTTTGTCTGAAATTTACTTTTCTTTTATACAAACCCATGATGTGCTAAATTTTCTTTATTAACTTGCTGTCATCTGAATTTACTGGGCTTCATTTGTAGTTATTGCCATATATATTGAAGCAATTTATTGGATTATTTTGTTGGATTATTATTGATAAGTGCAAACCTTTATCATGGGAATGGTTTGGGTAAAAATTAGTGGTCTTCAAACAAACTAGGTTGTAGCTTTACGAGGATTTAATGAATAGGGGAATAACTTTCTGAATATTTATGCTTTTCAGAGGTAAACCAGTAGTGAAATGTCCACTTAGTGGAGCCTGCTACTTACCAGAGTTTAAAGGAGAGGTGTGCAGAGTGACCAAGGTAATACAACTGTTCTCATAACCATATATTTCATCGGGTTATCTAAATATTATGACAAACTTCGCTACCCAATCATGTATAATCTGATGGCGAATATTTTAGAAGTTTCAAGGCGATATCTCAAGTAGTTTTAGTGATGGACTAAAGTGCACATTTTGGTTAACAGATGCTGATGCGACAACTATCACTGACGTGGGGCTGAGTAGAGTAGCTCCCTTAAGCTTAACCCTTTATTTGAGATAGTGCTTTATTCCAACAGGTTTTAAGTAAAGGCTTCCGGGGACCCTTTTATAATTAAACATTAAATGCATGGTTTGTCTTTATATTTTAAAAAATTCTTTGTTGTGGTCCATGTTTCTATTGAGAAAAACATTGTAAAATTTGGTTCAGGTTTGATTAAATGCAGTTTCAGCTAAAATTAAAAAAAAACAACAAAAAAACAATCCTGTCTGAAAAGATGACTAGTTATAAGGGATAAAAACCCTTATGAGGTTAATCCCCCCTGCCTCCACCCTCTGTCCCAACAAAATGAATTTTTAATCCACACTCTGTTCCAATAAATAATGTTTAAACCCACTTGAAAGAAGCAACGGAATCGAAGAGGCATAAAGATTTGCTTTGCATATTCCTTCATTTTTCAGCCTAGTGTCTAAATTCTGTTCCAAAATTAATTAAAATTAATGTTATAAGTAGATTAATCAGGTACATAAGTAACACTATGTCAATTTTGCTCCTGCTGTGCTTGTTTCTCGAGGATTGGTACAATACATTTCTCTCTCTCAGTCAATTGTATTAAAAAAGGTTTTGTTTCATGCCTCGGTTAAGTGTTGTATATACTGATAATTATAAATTGTTTTCTTTTTTCTTCCAGGTGACTGAAATTGGCAAAGATTGTATTGGATTAAGGATTAGTCAAATACAGTTTAGATAAAAAACCAACACCCGACCCCTAAAAAACAACAACAACAGATACATACAAAAATGACAGAAAACAAAACATTTGATACAATGTCATAGAGAAGTGACAGAAAGAGTGCTTATACTTCATCATTATTTTCCAGCTGGCAAAAAACATAGTTTTGCAAATACTGCAAATAATTATCTGGAAAGTTTGGTATTTCAAACAAGTAAAACAACATCCTTTGAAAGGACAGAATGATCCAAACTACTTTCAGAAAAATAAATTCTGGATGATGGCACTGTGCAATTAAATGTGCATAGATGAAGAAAAATGCACTTGGATGTATTTAGAGATAATAGGCATGGTTATGGACAATATGATGACATTTGCTTTCACTTTCTTGATGTGTTTTAATTTATTTAATTACAAACATGATTTTTTTTATAAATGATATGTGATGCTATTTTGATGGTAAGATATGTTAAATGGAAAATTAACATGTACTTTTGTCAAAAAAAAAGAGATCCAAGCTTACGATTATGAGACATGTACTTTTGCTTAATGTTGCAGTTATTTGAAAACAAACATCATAATTTGAGCAGAATTCATCACAGCCCACCATATTATCTTTAGAACTAAATAGCTGGTGAAAAAATATGTGTTAATAAAATGTGTTAACAAGATCATGTTAGTTTATATATTTGCTTGTTTTCTTTAAGTAAAGTGAATATTTATTAAACAAATAACAACAGTTATCTTTGTGTGTTGGTTTTTTTTTTCAAATAGTAGGAATTGCAGGACAGGCCTTAACCCTTCCCCTATAGATACTCATTTTTACGCATGTGCCACCAGTGTAGATCCAGTTAAGCCGGCACATCCATGCTGTCTGATCAGGATCTGCACTGGTCGCATTTTGGTCAGAAATAACCTAAAGAATCAAAAAGCGAACAGTGAAGATCCTGATCAGACGTGCCAGATGTGCCAGACCGCTTTGTCTGTCCGTCCGTCAGTCCGTCACGAAAACTTAATGTTGGCTATAACTTTGCCATTTCTTAAAATTTCTTCATCAAACTTGCAAATTATATTGCTTATGACGACACGCTCGAGATGATACCAAATTCTCAAGGTCAAGGTCACATTTGATGGAGTTATGCCCCTTTTTGTACTTACATTTAGACACGAAAACTTAACGTTGGCAATAACTGCCATTTCTTACTTTTCTTCATGAAACTTTCAAATTATATTCTTTATGACAACACGCTCTTGATGATACCACATTCTCAAGGTCAAGGTCACATTTGATGGAGTTATGCCCCTTTTGTTCTTCTATTTAGACACGAATACTTAACGTTGGCAATAACTTTGCCATTTCCTAATATTTCTTCATGAAAGTTGCAAAAAATATTCCTTATGACAACATGCTCGTGATGATACCACATTCTTTAGGTCAAGGCCACATTTGATGGAGTTATTTCCCTTTTTACGAAAACTAAACATTGGCTATAACTTTGCTATTTCTTCATATTTCTTCATCAAACTTTCAAATTATATTCCTTTTCACAACAAGCTCCTGATAATACCACATTCTTTAGGTCAAGGTCACACTTGATGGAGTTATTCCCCTTTATATGAAAACTTAACGTTGGCTATAATTTTGCCATTTATTAATATTACTTCATCAAACTTTCAAATTATATTCCCTATGACAATACGCTCGTGAAGATACTATATTCTTAAGGTCAAGGTCACATTTGATGGAGTTATGCCCCTTTTTGTACTTGCATTTTTATTCTGACAGCACCAGACGGCGACACAAGTGTTTAACTTAACACCCATCTAGTTTTAGCTCACCTGTCACAGAGTGACATGGTGAGCTTTTGTGATCGCCTTTGGTCCGTCGTCCATTCACAATTCACAATTGGTTTCCGCACTCTAGCGGTATCGATTTTTATCCGATCTTCTTAAGATTGGTCAGAATGTTTATCTAAATTATATCTAGGTCAAGTTCGTAACTGGGTCATCTTTGGTCAAAAACTAGGTCACTAAGTCATATTAAAGCAAAAATTTTGTTAACGCAACAGAGGTCACATTTTTTATCCGATTGTCATCAAATTTGGTATGAATATTGATATTGATGATCTCTACTCAAATTAGTTAAATCATGTTCTTGAATTGTCCAGGGGCCCCGCCCTGGGGTTTTTAATTTTTTTCTTCTAAATTCTGTTTTTAACCTTTGATTTTCTACAGTTATCAACCAGATTTTGACACAAACTTTATACCATCTAAAAATTCAATCTTTCCTGAACAATTCATTCACTGGTTGTTCAGTGATAAAATTTGAAACAAAAATTGTAGTAGCAGAGTAAAAATTTCAAGTGTCAAAATTCCAATATTTCTACCTGTCTTCAGCTTTATTTAGGTTCAGTCTTAAGATGTTATTAGGATGCATTATCAGAGTTTATTCCTCCAGTTGCTGGTCAATGACCTAATGAACCTTGCTGCTTAGATGTGTGTTATGCAATATTAAGAATTTTACTCTGGAAGATTTTATAGTGTAAATTTTGTCATTTTCTATGGATACTGACCAAATAATCTTTCTTACTTTATAGCACTTTGAAAATATGGCTTTTCCGAATATTTTATTCACTGTTTTTAAGTAAAACAACAACAACAACAACAAATTTGTCACTCTCTTACACTATCGGCTCATTACATTCACCTCTTTTATAGGCTGGGACTACTTTCAACTACTTTTACTTTAGCGTGAAAAAATAGTTCACCAATTACATTTAAAATTAATTGGGTTTCTTCCGTGTGAATGAAAGATAGTAAAGATTTCTGTCATTTGTTTTACCACAAGCTTTCAAATTCAAAATAATGACTGTATAAAATAAGGCTGTCGAGTTTGGTCAAAAATCTTGACATTGAGCCTTTCGCAGAGATGTAAAGTGAGTGTAAGGAACGACAACTCTGCGAAGGAGATTGCAAATTTGTAGCACATTCTCAAAATGTTAGGACTAAATTTAAGAGAGGTCTCAGCTGTATACAGTGTATGTATACAAACTGGCAAATTTATTTGGGGTCTCAGAACTCAAACATTTGATTTTTTCTGAGACTGGTATCAGTTTTCGGCAGTCAGATGCTTCAGAATTGAGAATAGTCTCTAGTCTCAGTTTTATTGTCTTTGGCCATGATCTTAAACCCTTTCCTCCATATATACACATTTTTAGCTCATCTGTCACATAGTGACAGGGTGAGCTTTTGTGATTGCTTTTCGTCCGGCGTCCGTCTGTCTGGCGTCCGTCTGTTGTCCGTTCACCAGCGGTCTCAATGTTTATCCATGACTGGGTCATGTGACCTTCAAAACTAGGTCACAAGGTCGAATTATAGAAAAAACTTGTCCACACTCTAATCGCTTTATTTTGGTGCAATCTTCTTTAAACTTGGTCAGAATGTTTATCTTAATGATATCTAGGTCAATTTTGTAACTGGGTGATGTGACCCTTAAAACTAGGTCACTATGTCAAATTAAAGAAAAACATTTGTCCACACTGTAGCAGTCTTAATTTTGGTGGGATTTTCCTCAAACGTTGTCAGGATGTTTATTTCAATGATATCTAAGCCAAGTTCAAAACTAGGTCATGTGAGCTTGAAATCAAGGTCACAAGGTCAAATTATAAAAAAAACTTGTCCGCAGTCTAGCGGTCTTAATTTTGGTGCGATCTTCCTTAAACTTGGTCAGAATGTTTATCTCAATGATATCTAGGTCATGTTCGTAACTGGGTCATGTGGCTCTTAAAACAAGGTCATTAGGTCAAATTAAAGAAAAAGCTTGTCTGCACTCGAGCGGTCTTAATTTTAGTGGGATCATCTTCAAACTTGGTCAGAATGTTTATCTTAATAATATCTAGGTCAAGTTCGAAACTGGTTAATGTGGCCTTGAAAACTAGGTCACTACGTCAAATTATTTAAAAAGCTTGTCCGCACTCTAGCGGCCTTAATTTTGGTCTGATCTTCTTCAAACTTGGCCAAAATGTTTATCTCAATGATATCCAGGTCAAGTTTGAAAGTGGTTCCTGTGACCTTGAAAACTAGGCCTCTGTGACCTTGAAAACTAGGTCATAAGGTCAAATTATAGAAAAATCTTGTCCGCACTCTAACAGTCTTAGTTTTAGTCCGATCTTCTTCAAACTTGGTCAAAATGTTTATCCCAATGATATCTATCTCATATTCGTAACTGGATTATGTGACCTTGAAAACTAGGTCACTATGTCGAATTATAGAAAAAGCTTGTCTGCACTCTAGCGGTCTTAGTTTTGGGCCGATCTTCTTCAGTCTTTGGTCAGAATGTTTATCGCAATGATATCTAGGTCAAGTTTGAAACTGGGTCATGTGACCTGAAAACTGGTTCGCTAGGTCAAGTTATAATAAAAGCTTGTCTGCACACTAGTGGTCTTAATTTTGGTCTGATATTCACTTTAATTACCATAAGATCTTGTTTTCTTTCTTGAATTTGCCATATTGCATTATGGGTTTCAGAGTTATGGCCCCTGAAAGTGCAAAAATTAACTTTTTAGACCTTGTCTGCACAATAGCAGCTTCATTTTTGAATTTAATTTAATAAGACTTGTACAATACTTGAGTTACCATGAGATCCCGGTTCCTTTCTTGAATCAGCTAGACTCCATTATGGGTTCCAGAGTTATGGCCCTTGAAAGAGCCATAGTAAGCTATTTTGACTTTCTCCACAATAGCAGCTTTATTTTTTGACTTGATTTTACCAAACTTGCACACAACTCTTGCAACTATAAAGCAGTTGTTGACAGGTGAGCGACCCAGGGTCCTATGGACCCTCTTGTTTCAATTTTCATGCAGCCTTTGAATGTATAGAACATTGTCGTAAGGGGCGGGTCAAAGAATTACTCCCCATAATATTTTGTGTTGTGTTTTAATGAACATAATAAGGGTACTGCAGCTGGGCTTCTTTCTTCAAATCCCCTATCTTGACACAAAAAAATGCAATTTCAGACATAGTTTTAGAACCATATATTACACTGTTACTCTTATTCATTTTCCGACGTTATGCTAACTATCGTTACAGCATCATTCCTTCAGAAATGTACAATCCTCCTAAGCTGTTGAGCTCTGTAAGACACTGCATAGTATAACCAGAAGCAACCGGAAAGTACCGAATAAGATTAAAAAAACAACAACAGTGTATTCATTCCGAAAACCACAGGCCTTATTTGAGGTTTTTGGTCATTTTCGGTGGTTCTATGCACCCTTTAAGACATGATTTTTAGAAGGCCTTTTTTATATTTGATGGAACAGAACTCCAAATTTTCATTGCGATGTGGCAGAGACCCCAGCTTCGTCACTGGATTCTTCCAGAGGATACCCTCGTTGGCCAATGGCTGGCTCGTTGTCTGGGACGCCCTAGGATCCACTAATCGGCGAAGCCCTGGGGATCACGAGGACGGTGCAGAGGATGAGCTCAGCATTTCGAATCGCTACTCCATATTGGTAAGTCATTGTCCATTTTGTATTGTTGAATTGCTCTATTGTCATCATTTAACCGCGGCTGGGAGCTGCATATGTAAAGACCAGCGTCGCAGGCATTGGTGGGACTAATCTCTGCGATAGCGAAGTATCTAAAGGTTCTTTCAGAGAATTTGTGTGTTTGGTTTGTTATTTGTAATTTACTTAATGTGTGCTGATCGAAGATTGTAGCTGGAACTAGGTAAAAGGATAAAATATTGTTAAAATATTTGGGTGCAATGTTGTTGAATGTAGGAGACGGATAAAAAGCTTTAGTAGTGTTAATTTTTAAAGTATTTTAGAGCAAGTAATCAATATATGAACAATGTATGCATCATTTCAGGAGTCGGATAAAATGAAATGCTTTAGAATATTTATTTTGAAAGTATTTCAGAGCAAGTTCTGCATGGATATTCCATGTTAGAGTACAAAGATATACAATTTAACGATGCATCACACTAAGAAAGATTTCTAGTACAGCAGTACCAACAGGACAGTTAAATGCAAGTCATTCTGCAAAACACATCTAGAGCATTATTTCATAAAAAGTGACAAGTTTTACGTGTTACTCCATGTTAGAGTACAAAGATATACAATTTAACGATGCATCACACTAAAAAAGATTTCTAGTACAGCAGTACCATGAGGACAGTTTAATGCAAGTCATTCTGCAAAACACATCTAGAGCATTCTTTCATACTAAGTGACAATTATTCAAATGAAGGTGTTTATTCCCTAAAAACGTGACGCGTATAACTGCTAATTATTTTGACGTCAATCGTTTTTTTTCTTCAAAAATGTTCACTGTGGGTTCATTGTGTAAATGAAAAGGGATCGCACAGTTCAGTGCAGAAATCAGTGAACGATATGTGCCTCTTCCAGTCGTCACCACAACTTCATTCCTCTTTTGATGGAGGCAGAGAAAATCAATGTAACAATATATGTTATAAAGAATTATATACCAGGATTCTGAAAAACTATCTTGAGTTTTTTTAATAAGTTTCTATTTTTGATTAAGGGAATAAGTTTCAGACATGGGATCCACAAAATAAATTAATATGTGAATTTTGTATTTTAAACAACCGTATTTAATACATGTACTGATTAATCTGTTAATGCAACTGTATTTGGAAGTTAAAATATAGATTTGTTTACATTAACCATTTTCTGAATAAATGAGATTATCGTGGAAAAAAGTCCCGAAACGGAAGAGTAGGATTTCCCCCTTTCTTACAATTAAAAATACGATGTAATTTCACACTATTGACTAGGTACGAAGCACTGATTATGATAATTTTTCACACAAAGCGTTCTCGCTTTGACAATCCTCTCTTTTGAAAATATGACAAGTACATACTTAAAAGAGTAAATTCAAACTCTTAAATTTAACATTACACCTCATCCATGTGTTGACCCTAAACGTACGTACCAAATTTTTGAATTTCTTGGAATTTAACACAAAGAATTATTGCAATTGATTGTTTCTCCTCCCTCGCCCCTTATTTCAAGGAATACCGTCAATTTCCCGACGGTCCCTTTTCCCCAAGACGGCGCCCCATATGTGTGTTAACCCACAAATTGTGAAATGTGTGCATATTTTATATACATATTTTGTTTTCAGTACACAGTTTGCTACAGAATTTTACAAAAAATTAAAAGCCTTTTCGTGAACCATTTTCGAGACAAAAACAGACACGCACAGCAGGGCAGTTACAAATTGCTAGTTTGGGTTTTCCTGCTATAAAAATTTAAAACAAACTGTTACTAACATTTTCCTATTTTGCAAAGATGTCTCATGATGCCTTTTAAATATCTGTGAAGTTTCATCAAAATAACACCTTCCGTTGCAAAAGAATCTAAAATAATGGGCAAATAAATGTCAGGAGTGAGACACAAAAGTGTGACAGTTTTAAAATCACATTTGTTTAGACCATCACGTTTCAAAAAGCTCGAAAAAATACATGTTTCAGTGTTGTTTTAGTGAAAGGTGCATTTATTGGGCATCAACTTATGATAAAATTAAGCATAATATACTTCAAGTAATCAAACTTTATGTCATTAAGTCAAGCGTGGTAGATTAGAAAATACCTCATGAAAATCAATACATCTTTGCTTAATAAATTGATAGGACTTTCACGAGTAATAGTGAAGCAGAAATTTTATGTGTATCTTTAACCTTAATGTCTCTACATGCAAATTATAATATTACCCCTATATTGAAATCATATTTGTCTGCAGCTCCCTTTAGAAAATATCAGCTTAATGTGTCAGGAGTGTGACATTATGCACTTATTGCAATATTTCTCAACACATCTTTTGTATGAATACTAGAGCATTTACAAAATTCCAACGGATTAAAAGAAATGCTTCAGTAATGTTAATTTTGAAAGTATATAAGAACAAGTTCTGCATGGATATTCCATGTTAAGAGTACAAAGAGATACAATGTACCGATGGATCACACTAAGAAATATTTCTAGTACAGTAATACCAACAAGACAGATTGATGCAAGTCATTCTGCAAAACACATCTAGAGCATTCTTTCATACTAAGTGACAATTATTCAAATGAAGGTGTTTATTCCCTAAAAACGTGACGCGTATGACTGTTAATTATTTTGACGTCAATCGTTTCTTTTCTTCAAAAAATGTTCCTGTGGGTTTATTGTGTAAATGAAAAGGGATCGCACAGTTCAGTGCAGAAATCAGTGAACGATACGTGCTCCTTCCAGTCGTCACCACAACTTAATGCCTCTTTTGATGGAGGCAGAGAAAATCAATGTAACAATATATGTTATAAAGAATTATATACCAGGATTCTGAAAAAACTATCTTGAGTTTTTGAATAAGTTTCTATTTTTGATTAAGGGAATAAGTTTCAGACATGGGATCCACAAAATAAATTAATATGTGAATTTTGTATTTTAAACAACCGTATTTAATACTGATTAATCTGTTAATGCAACTGTATTTGGAAGTTAAAATATAGATTTGTTTACATTAACCATTTTCTGAATAAATGAGATTATCGAGGAAAAAAGTCCCGAAACGGAAGAATAGGATTTCGCCCTTTCTTACAATTAAAAGTACGATGCAATTGCACACTATTGACTAGGTACGAAGCACTGATTATTATAATTTTTCACACAAAGCGTTCTCGCTTTGACAATCCTCTCTTTTGAAAATATGACAAGTACATACTTAAAAGAGTAAATTCAAACTCTTAAATTTAACATAACACCTCATCCATGTGTTGACCCTAAACGTACGTACCAAATTTTTGAATTTCTTGGAATTTAACACAAAGAATTATTGCAATTGATTGTTTCTCCTCCCTCGCCCCTTATTTCAAGGAATACCGTCAATTTCCCGACGGTCCCTTTTCCCCAAGACGGCGCCCCATATGTGTGTTAACCCACAAATTGTGAAATGTGTGCATATTTTATATACATATTTTGTTTTCAGTACACAGTTTGCTACAGAATTTTACAAAAAATTAAAAGCCTTTTCGTGAACCATTTTCGAGACAAAAACAGACACGCACAGCAGGGCTGTAAAAAATTGCTAGTTTGGGATTTCCTGCTATAAAAATTTAAAACAAACTGTTACTACCATTTTCCTATTTTGCAAAGATGTCTCATCATGCCTTTTAAATATCTGTGAAGTTTCATCAAAATAACACCTTCCGTTGCAAAAGAATCTAAAATGGGCAAATAAATGTCAGGAGTGAGACACAAAAGTGTGACAGTTTTAAAATCATTGTTTAGACCATCACGTTTCAAAAAGCTCGAAAAAATACATGTTTCAGTGTTGTTTTAGTGAAAGGTGCATTTATTGGGCATCAACTTATGATAAAATTAAGCATAATATACTTCAAGTTATCAATTTTTATGTCATTAAGTCAAGCGTGGTAGATTAGAAAATACCTCATGAAAATCAATACATCTTTGCTTAATAAATTTTTAGGACTTTCACGAGTAATAGTGAAGCAGAAATTTTATGTGTATCTTTAACCTTAATGTCTCTACATGCAAATTATAATATTACCCCTATATTGAAATCATATTTGTCCGCAGCTTCCTTTAGAAAATATCAGCTTAATGTGTCAGGAGTGTGACATTATGCACTTATTGCAATATTTCTCAACACATCTTTTGTATGAATACTAGAGCATTTACAAAATTCCAACGGATTAAAAGAAATGCTTCAGTAATGTTAATTTTGAAAGTATATAAGAACAAGTTCTGCATGGATATTCCATGTTAAGAGTACAAAGAGATACAATGTACCGATGGATCACACTAAGAAATATTTCTAGTACAGTAATACCAACAGGACAGTTTGATGCAAGTCATTCTGCAAAACACATCTAGAGCATTCTTTCATACTAAGTGACAATTATTCAAATGAAGGTGTTTATCCGCTTAAAACGTGACGCGTATAACTTCTAATTATTTGACGTCAATCGTTTCTTTTCTTCAAAAAATGTTCCTGTGGGTTTATTGTGTAAATGAAAAGGGATCGCACAGTTCAGTGCAGAAATCAGTGAACGATACGTGCTCCTTCCAGTCGTCACCACAACTTCATGCCTCTTTTGATGGAGGCAGAGAAAATCAATGTAACAATATATGTTATAAAGAATTATATACCAGGATTCTGAAAAACTATCTGGAGTTTTTTAATTAGTTATGTCTCCCCCCCTCCGGGGGAGACATATTGTTTTTGCCCTGTCCGTCTGTCCGTCAGTCCGTCTGTCACACTTCGTTTCCGCTCAATAACTCGAGTACCCTTTGACCCAGAGCCTTCAAACTTCATAGGGTGATAGCCCTTATTGAGTAGAAGAAACCTATTGATTTTGGGGTCAGTAGGTCAAAGGTCAAGGTCACAGTGACCCAAAGAGTGAAAACCGTTTCCGCTCAATAACTGGAGTACCCTTTAACCCAGAGCCTCCAAACTTCATCGGGTGATAGCTCTTATTGAGTAGAAGAACCCTATTGATTTTGGGGTCAGTAGGTCAAAGGTCAAGGTCACAGTGACCCGAAGAGTGAAAACCGTTTCCGCTCAATAACTCAAGTACCTTTTGACACAGAACCTTCAAACTTCATAGGATGACAGCACTTATTGAGTAGAAGAACCCTATTGGTTTTGGGGTCAGTAGGTCAAAGGTCAA
This sequence comes from Corbicula japonica, assembly GCA_038501625.1. Classification (NCBI taxonomy): domain Eukaryota; kingdom Metazoa; phylum Mollusca; class Bivalvia; order Venerida; family Cyrenidae; genus Corbicula; species Corbicula japonica. Next base: position 1,291,607 of record JAZAYU010000125.1, read on the forward strand.
GGTCACAGTGACCCGAAGAGTGAAAACCGTTTCCGCTCAATAATTTGAGTACCCTTTGACCCAGAGCCTTCAAACTTCATAGAATGATAGCCCTTATTGAGTAGAAGAACCCTACTGATTTTGGGGTCAGTAGGTCAAAGGTCAAGGTCACAGGGGCCCGAAGAGTGAAAACCGTTTCCGCTCAATAATTCGAGTACCCTTTGACCCAGAGCCTTTAAACTTCATAGGATGACAGCCCTTATTGAGTAGAAGAACCCTATTGATTTTGAAGTCAGTAGGTCAAAGGTCAAGGTCACAGGGGCCCGAAGAGTGAAAACCGTTTCTGCTCCATAACTTGAGTACCCTTTGACACAGGGACTTCAAACTTCATAGGTTGATAGCCATTATAGAGTAGAAGAACCCTTTTGATTTTGGGGTCAGTAGGTCAATGGTCAAGGTCACAGGGGCCTGAAGAGTGAAAACCGTTTCCGCTCAATAACTGGAGTACCGTTTGACCCACAGCCTTCAAAATTCATAGTGTGATAGCCCTTTTTGATTAGAAGAACCCTATTGATTTTGGGGTCAGTAGGTCAAAGGTCAAGGTCACAGGGGCCCGAAGAGTGAAAATCGTTTCCACTCAATAACAGGAGTTCTATTTTACCCAGACCATTCAAACTTCATACGATGGATGTCCTTATTGAGTAGAGGACTCCTATTGATTTTGGGGTCAGTAGGTCAAAGGTCAAGGTCACAGGGACCCCGAAGAGTAAAAACCGTATCCGGTCAATTACTGGAGTACCGCTTGACCCAGAGCATAGGGTAATAGCCCTTATTGAGTAGAAGAACCCTATTGATTTTGGGGTCAGTAGGTCAAAGGTCAAGGTCACAGGGGTCTGGGCGCAATGGGGGGGGGGGGGGGGCGGCGCAGGAGGGAGACATGCGTTTTTCACAAAAAACATCTAGTTTCTATGTTTGAAAAGTTTCAGACCTGGGATCCACAAAAATAAATTAATATGTGAAATTTTGTATTTTAAACAACCGTATTTAATACTGATTAATCTGTTAATGCAACTGTATTTGGAAGTGAAAATATCTATTTGTTTACGTTTTATGAGATTATCTTGGAAAAAAGGCCCGAAACGGAAGAGTAGGATTTCCCGCTTTCTTACAATTAAAGTACGATGTAATTACACACTATTAACTAGGTACGAAGCCCTTATTCTGATAATTTTACACACAAAGAATTCTTGCTTGCTTTGGCAATCCTCTCTTTGAAAATATGACAAGTACATATTTCACAGAGTAAATTACTTTGAAGTCAAACTGATATATTGAACATTTTACCATTTTCTCGTGTGCACCATTTTTTAAAAAAATTCTTGGAATTTAACACAAAGAATTATTGCAACAAGTGTCTCCTCCCTCGCCTCTCATTTCAACACGGCAAGTATCCCAATTATCAGGGCTCGAATGATAACGCACCTTCTTCGGTGGTTTTCACCATGATGTAGGGACTGTCTGCAAAAACCATTGCAGTTTTATATAGCTTATGTTGGCCTAGAAAAATTGCAATCATTAACGTGATTTAAATCGGCATAAGTAAAAGATTTATGTGAAAATACTTATGCTTTTCTCTCTGTCATCCACAACTCGAGCCGCTATTATCATCTGAGACTTGCGTTATCATCCGAGACTTGCGTTATCATCCGAGACTTGCGTTATCATCCGAGCTCTGATTAATGGGATACATACCATGTTCAAGGGATAACATCAATTTCCCCAACGGTCCTTTCTTTCCCCGGACGGCCCCATATACGCGTTCACCCTCAAATTGTGAAATGTGTGCAGACTTTATATACATATTTTGTTTTCGGCTGAACTTGCTTGGGCAACCAAAGTGTGGATTTTCCTTAGTTGGTATATAATTTCAAATCTCGCTTTCGTGCAATTTACACATTTTTCAAGACAATTTGCAAAATCTTATAAAACGATGGTGCGATTTGTAAAATAAGCATCTTTTCAAAATGACAATAAGTGCTAAATACATTTGAGTTTATACGTACCTAGGTCCACAAGCTGTGAATTGTGTACCGACTCGGTCCGACATACAGTTTTAGGTACACCATTGCTTACAGCACGTTACTTACATGCAAGTCATTCCACGAAAGAATGCTAACTTTCAATCTTACTTAAGGTATCCCAGTTTTATGTTTAGCTAGCTTATTTATGTGAACTATTGGGCAAATTGAAGGGAGATCCTGTATGCTTGGTCAGTGAGTGGTTTTCTTGCTAAAAAGGAAATTTCAAATTGGTTGAACACTTTAATAATTATGAAAATTCCACTAGCAGAAATTGCTGTTGGCAAAACATGTTTTGATCTTATTAAAAACTGAAATATGCATATATCAGGTATAGCCACACACAGAAAACACAGCCTTCCCACAAAGCCAAGAAGCAGAGAGGAAAAAAGAGTATGTATTTTATGTCTTTAGGCTGTGTATGCTGGATGTGGCCATTCCTGATATGCATATTTCATTTTTTTATAACATGATCAATTTTAAATATTTAAAGAAACCAAAAACTATTAACGAATAAGATAGCCTGGTGGTCAGCGTTCTTTGGAACGGTAATTTGCAAAACAATTCAACATTGATGGTTCAAACCAGGTTCTCTGGTGCACCAACCTTACACTTGCCCCAATAGGTTCTCGTTTAAAAAAAGAAGTGCAAGTTGACTTGGTGAAATAGCTCGAACCCACCATCTACTCGACAATGATGCATGAAAAAGCACACAGACACACATTAAACACAAGAATCTAATAGCAGTTGTAAGCAAACCTTACCGAGACAAGAGCCCCTGTATTAAAACCAAAAGAATTACGGCGACAGGGATAAAAGAAACAGAACGAGCTTTCTGTGTTCTTTTACATAATTTCTCTTACAATTGAAGTACAATTTATTTACATACTTGTGACTATGCACTAATGACTAATTTACTCGCCTTCGAATTGGTAATCCTGTCTTTAAATGTTATAAATTACAATTAACATAATACTATTCCATTAAAATTTTAAGAAAGACTGAGAAATAATTATGTAAACATATTGTCAGCATTTTCTTACAATAAAAGTATAATGCATTTTCAAAATTCCAACTGTGCACTAAATACATATTAACTCCCTTTCGATTTGGCAATTATGATTTTAAAAGTTATACAATTACATTTCACGTAATACTTTTGTATTAAAATTTTAAAGAAAACTGAGAAATAATTATGTAAACATATTGTCAGCATTTTCTTACAATTAAAAGTTCAATGCATTTACAAAATTCCAACTGTGAACTGTGAACTAAATACTTATTCACTCTCTTTCGGGTTGGCAATAATGTTTTTTTTTAAAAAAAACAAAAACAAAACATAAATTACATTTCACATAATACTATTATATAAAATTTTAAGTAAAACTGAGAAATATACCGAATAGAAATAAAAACTTACCAGTTTTTAAATTCCACTTTTTTGTTTAGGAATATATTTGATCTTTTATTTAATTTGTATTATTTAAACATAGCTGGACATTTGATTAAGCAGGCAAAATGTTGTTATTTTTTCGCAAATAATGATGAGATCGGAAATTTTTAACCTAAAATTCTCAAAAAGATTAATTTATTTGACTGTTAAAATAAAAAGTAAATGGCATAAAGAATAGGAAAAACATAATCTTTAAAGCCGACTGATGCTATGAAATAAGATACAGTTACTTAAATATCCGTTTTAGCAAATTAACTCCCTTTTAATTTAAATCAGAACAAAATTCAACGCTTAATTTTCCACAACCTCGTAATGTTTTTCTTTGTTTCTTTTTTGAAAACGATAGATACATAACCGACAACTTCCAAGATAAACATTATTGTTTATCAAATTCCTACATATTTTTTTTCATTCACTTGCACCATTATTGTAATAGAAGTTTTCCATGTTATTTTGTCAAGTTCTCATTTTGGCTCAGTTTATGTCAGCATTTAGTACAATATAATTACATAATTCCAACTGTGCACGAAAAACTTATTTACTCGCCTTCGAAATGACAATCCTGATTTTAAAACTTAATAATTAAATTTCACAGAATACTATTATTTTAACATTTTTTGTAAAACTGAGAAATATATCGCATCTTGTCAGCATTTTTTACAGTTGAAGTACAATGTATATACAAACTTACAACTATGCACTAATTATTTATTTACTCGCTTAAATCCTGTCGTTAAAATTTATTAATTAAACTTTTTCACAGTATATTAAAGTTTTAAGTAAAACTGAGAAATATATCGCTTCTTGTCAGCATTTTCTTATGATTAAAGTACAATGTATTTTACAACATTTCTCCCTTAGGCAATAGAAAATGATTTCCTAGATTTGAGAAAATGGGGCGGGTGGGCGAGTTTTATTTTTTATTTTATTTTTTATATATCATTCTCACTGTTTCTAGCGACGCTTGTGTAGTGCAAAGATAAATAAGTCTCGAGCCGACTGTTAATTGCCGATTCCCACTTAAATGTTTCATACTGCGTTTTCATACTCTACCGATTCGTACTCGTAATGTAATTTTGATGTACGCATTTTTTCCAAATAAAACAAGTTCATGTGGAGTGATTTTCGAGGGGCATGCGGGAATGGGATCTAGTGATTAAATTTCTATTGCCTTAGCACCCATTACTTATTTACTCACTTTCGAGTTGACAATCCTTTCTTCAAAAGTTATAGATTAAATTTCACAGAATACTAGTACTTTTAAGATTTACGCAAAACTGATAATTTATAACATCCTGTCAGCATTTTGTACCGATTAAAGTACACTGTATTAACAACATTACAATGCACTAATGAGACTGATTACTTATTTACTTTCTTTTGAATTGACAATCCTGTCTTCAAAATTTATGAATTAAATTTCACAGTATTTTATGTCACGTGTGTAAAACAGTAAAACTGATAAATTTATCACATCTTCAGATTGGCAATCATGTCTTTAAAGTTATATGGAAACGTTGGCATGGTCAAGTATCAAACAAAAATATCGAGTGATTTAGAATATGAAAATTGACATTTAACAATTATAAATTGTGAATAAAGTAAATGTAATGTTTAATTACACAGTCAATCAACGCACGAGTGAATAAATTTATTAAAGCCAATGTTGTTACTACAGCGTTCTGAAGCATTAGAATTCACACACTACAGATCATTATTATTTAACAAGCTCATATTGGCAATTTTCGTAGTGTCACAGCAATTCCAGTATTGGCCAATTTTAGTTTAGTCTTCATATGAATTGGATGTTTTAAATCTGTTAATAAATAACATTGTCATTATCAAGGGAATTTACGTTGGCCGTGTAAATGGGCTATTTGATGTTTAATACGGCGTTTCTTAACATGAAGTGACGAATAACCAGTCTAGACCTAGACCAGTCTGTTCAGCCACATTCTTTCAGGGTCTACACTTAGTGCTTTTAGTAAATATAATTCTTCAGAATATTAAAAAAATCCAAATTGAATGGTTCAGAGAAATAAGGAAAGCAAGAAAGCAAGAAAGGGAGAAAGAAAGACAGAGGTTAAACATTAGCAGTAGTTAATTTTTTAGCCATTTGAAACACTTACTACTTACGCTTTTTGAAACAAAACGTTTGTTTCAGAGTGATTTAAACTTATGTTTCAGAGTTCTTACATAAATAATATAAACAAATAAAGGAAGACGAACTCCAATATTTCACTACGCGTTTGGAGTTTATTTGACTTTTCTTCAGGTGAATGTTTTTGTATCAACATCTCTTATAAACAATGTCTTATTATGGCGTAAAAAATGATGTAATTTTATTATTATACTGCAAAGAAATTTGCTTGAATTTGATTGGATAATGTGCCGTTGATGTATATCCGTATTTACGGATCGGCCGTAGATATGAACGCACGTGCCTGAATTTCCCCCTCTGGCCTCCCACCTTTTATTGTCGTCCGCCATTTTGTTTTGATTTTCCGTAAAAATGCATAATTTGAAGCCGATTTTGTAAATTATAAAGCGGCATGCTTAGGGATTACTAAAATTGTTACAGAAAACATATATGTTATGTTTTTAACGTTGAAAACGATCAGATTGTTCTCAAATTTTGTAAATCAATACCAAATCGATAGTCCATTCAATTTCTATAGCAGTGACGTCATGCAGGTAAATTAATGACGTCAGACATGTAATTATTGAGGTTCTCAGAGGGGAATCAAGCCGTTCGGCATTAAATAAGCGAAATAAATGAAAAATCGATGTTTTCTAATTAATTTTGTCAGAAAAAGTCTTTGCAGTATAATAAAACAATTATTTGGTTCCTTGAAAGGGTATGTGAGGATATATTGCCGGTCTGGGTGTCATATTATCCCTCGCCTGCGGCTCGGGTAATATGACACCCAGACCGGCAATATATCCTCACATTCCCTGTTAAGAAACCAAATAACTATATAATATACTAAACTAACGTCACCATTTGGCGTAAAAAAGACGTCACATAGCAATATCAACGACGTCAACTTTGGCGCAAAAAGAAGTTGCACATTATTTGGCACAAGCAACAATAAAAAAATTAAAATAAAGGAAACATATATAAAATCACAGGATTCTTTTCGCCGAAAATAATATAATGTTGATAAAAATAGGAAATACATTAAATTTATGTAATAAGTACAGGATCTTATAGATTCAACAGTCACTGGTAGAAAAATATGCCATGTAGATTTCTTACATGCAACTTCTGAAACGTTAGATTATGCCTATACACATTTCAGGTTGGCATAAGTCAATGTTTCGGATGTCGTATATATTCATTATATTACTGTATACATGTATAATTACCTATGAAATACTAGAATAATAAACATTGCATTTCGTCTTGAGGAATGAGTAGAATGAAATTAAACTAAATTGTATTCTGTTTTTGAAAATCATAAGATAACCAAAACGAGATTTTAAATAACTTTTGCAAAAAAGACATTTAAATAATGAATCGAACCTACGACCATACTTACAATTTGCAAAGTTAAACATCTGACCTCTCGGCTATTGGCATATACGTAATAACTTGCCCACTTTATGATAAACGATTATTAAAATAGTATTGTTTACATGAAACGCCAATTATGTAAACATTGCCAACTGATCTTTGTTTATTATTATTTTTAGTACCTGTTTCCTTCAACGTCTTTCTGCAATAACGTCAAAACATCTGGAAATTGCTATAAACACCTTCACTGTAAGGTATCCCTGTTTTATTTTTATACTCTAGATTTTGCGGACCATAACGCCTTCACTGTAAGGTATTCCTGTTTGTTTTTTTATATTCTAGATTTTGTGGACCATAACGCCTTCACTGTAAGGTATTCCTGTTTTATTTTTATACTCTAGATTTTTTGGACCATAACGCCTTCACTGTAAGGTATTCCTGTTTTATTTTTATACTCTTGATTTTGTGGACCTTAAGGCAAACTGAACTTCGATTGAACAAAATTGGCGAGTGGTTTTATTGTCAAAATAAGATATTATAGGTTGGTTGCGAACCTGAATTAGGAAGCACCACTGACAAAATATTCTTTACAGCGATCATATATTGATTTTAGTGTACATGCAAGAAACCCAATATGAGTGACTGAATGTAAATTATAAGGTTTTGTTTAAAATTTTTTTTAGTCATAATTGTGAAAATAAAGTAAGAAGTTATAAAAAAGTGACATATCAAGAATGGCCACATCCAGCACACTCAGCCTCCCCACACAGACAAAATGTAGAGAGAAGAGAGAATGGTATTGCAATATTCAGTTGGGATATGGATGCCAGAAACATTCACGGAAGTGAAAACCCGAGGGGTTACCGCCTTGGAACAGAATTTAAAGCGATACTGTGTCTGTACTTTTTGCATATATTCAGTTGGGATATGGATGCCAGAAACAATTCACGGAAGTGAAAACCCGAGGGGTTACCGCCTTGGAACAGAATTTAAAGCGATACTGTGTCTGTACTTTGCACTTTTTGCATATAAAGAATTAAAATGCGAAGCATGTAAAACACGAATAGCCACATTCAGAAGACACCACACTTCTAAAAAAAGAAAAGATGAAGCGAGCGAGCATGGTTTATAAAATGACCGATTTCAAATTAAACAGCACACACAACAAAAATGAAAACACAAGGGTAACCACCTGGTTCGGTCAATGACAAAGCAATTGTATACTGGTGGTTCAAAAAAGGTTGTTACACCCTCACACACGCCTCAAAAGTTTCTACTATTAACAGGCAAGGACAGGTTATCTTGGTGAAATAACACCAACCCACCCATCAATTCCTCGACAATGTTGCATGCAAAAGCATTCAGATAGACCAACACTGGGAATCGAACCATTACACCGACAACACCTACATGTAACCATATATTTCCGAGCACGCTGCCGACTGAACTAGCTTGGACAACCAAAGTGTGGATTTTACTAAGTTGGCATATACTTAAAGGAATTAGAAACGCAACTTCTTTTAACAAGAAATACATTTCATGTTAAAAGAAGTTGCGTTTCTTATCTCTTCAAGTACATAAAATAAAGTTAAAGAAAATAAAAACGCAACTTCTTTAATTACAAATCATATTTTGTGTTAAAAGAAGTTGCGTTTCTAATTTCTTTCAGTATATAATTTCAAATCTTGCTTTCGTGCAATTTACACATTTTTCAAGACAATTTGCAAAATCTTATAATATGATGGTGCGATTTATAAAATAAGCATCTTTTCAAGATGACAATAAGTGCTAAATACATTTGAGTTTATACGTACCTAAGTCCAAAGTCTGTGAATTGTGTACCGACTCGGTTCGACATACAGTTTCAGGTAGGCAATTGCTTCATTACAGCACGTTACTAACATGCAAGTCATTCCACGCAATAATCCTAACTTGCAATCTTACTTAAGGTATCTCAGTTTTATGTTTAGCTAGCTTATTTATGTGAACTTTTGGGCAAGTTGAAGGAAGATCGTGTATGCTTGGTTAGTGAGTGGTTTTCTTGCTAAAAAGGGAGTTTCAAATTAGTTGAACACTTTAATAATTATGAAAATTCAACTAGCAGAAATTGCTGTTGGCAAAACATGTTTTTATCTTATTGTAAAATCTGAAATATGCATATATCAGGTATAGCCACACACAGAAAACACAGCCTTCCCACACAGCCAAGAAGCAGAGATGAAAAAAGAGTATGTCTTTTATGTCTTTATAACATGATCAATTTCAAATAAGAAACCAAAAACTATTAACGAATAAGATAGCCTGGTGGTCAGCGTTCTTTGAAACGGTAATGTGCAAAACAATTCAACATTGATGATTCAAACCAGGTTCTCTGGTGCACCAACCTTACACTTGCCCCAATTGGTTCTCGTTTCAAAAAGAAGTGCCAGTTGACTTGGTGAAATAGCTCGAACCCACCATCTACTCGACAATGATGCATGAAAAAGCACACAGACACACATTAAACACAAGAAGCTAATAACAGTTGTAAACAAATTGGTGAGAACTCAATGACCTTACAAACAAACAAGAATCACGGTGACTGAGATAAAAAAGAAAATAAAGAAACAGATCGAGCTTTCTAAGTTTCTTTTACATAATTTCTCTACTGTTGAACATTTAAACATCAGTTTAAATCAGTCGTATTCATTATAAGCAATTTTATGTTTTACATTCTTTTTGTATTATAAAAATAATAATCTATTATCTTTACCATTCATTCTAACTTACACTTTCCTACATATTTTTACACATGTGCAACCAGTGTAGATCTATATCAGTCTGGCTGATCAGGTTCTGCACGTGTCACATTTAAGTCAGAAATAACCGTACGAATTAAAATACAAACAGTGTAGATCCTGTTTAGATGGCACGGTTATGTCGGCTGATCTGAATATATACTGTTTGCCCACGCAATAAATGTATACATATGGAGGAAAGGGTTTGAACTGTCCTATGCAAGGAAATGGCAATCCCTTCCAATTTAAATTTCTGTTTTTAGTTTAAAACATCGTTTAGAACATCTGTTAAAGAAGGAAAAAAATTTCCAGGTATGAGCAAATGCATCAACTTAACTTTATGGTAAAAAATAAAGTATTACTGAACAAAAGTTTTGAATTTAGAAAAAAATAAATTCTTTTTTGTTTGTTTGCCAAAAAAGCATACTGAAGATTGCAGCTTTATGTAGGAGTACATGCGTAATTCTTCATCATTTTCAAAGTAAATCAAGAGCTTTACGAGCAATCCAATGATGTCACATGACGTATGATTTATTAGCGCAAATCATCATATGAAATATTTTGAACACTCGATGGTTTTTGTAACCACTGCTTGCAGTTGGTTACAGTGTTACAGACCGAATTTCTGAGCCTGGCAACTTCGCTAGGATTAATTGATTTACCGCCAGGAAACCCCTTATCCACCAAGTAAGTAGTTCCTTAGTCTATCGAGGAACCGTCTTTACTGGTTGCAATGTAATGATATAAAATAAAGATATTAGGTTCACAAAACATATTGTATGTGATACTGAATAAATACTTCCACAGCATGGCAAAAATTATTATTTGTTTTTATAATGCAAATAACGCGGAGAAATACAAGATTTCGTTTTTTTTTTCAACCTAAAAATAATCCTATAGTTTACGTCATTGCAGGTTTCAGAGTTTCCGGGCTGGCATAATCACAACTTCGTGTGGTAAAATAGTCCCAAAAATTGTTAATTTTATTATTATTTTAATCTTATCACATGCTTTAAAAACTCTTTGTTATAATTATGCTAATATCTGTTAATAATATAACAAAGTATTAATCATTATTATCTTACATGAAATAAATCGACTGGAAGCGGATGAATTCTAATAACATAAGGTTTGAGCGCCTCAGTGACCTGATTATTTTCAAGCTTCGCAGATCAGAGGGTAAATCCAAAGAAGTCCTCTCGTACAAGTCCTTTTATTACACGGTATGTATTAATTATGTTAGTGTAAATATAACTTTAGCCTGTTAATAAGTAATTTTGTGTATTTGACTCTGCTTATTTGTGTGTTTGTGTGAAATGTTTTTGGATAGATAGATGTACGTCTTGTTGATTGTGACAACTGCCTGGCTTCTGTTCGGTTCTGATTACAATATTATATTACGTCTATCCTATGACAGAAGACACCTTCGGGATGCAGCGACCAGTTCGACTGGTTTCATATTCAACCAAGTTACAAACATGCAAAAACAACCGCGTTCTTAAAGTTACCAAAAAAAAGTTTAGTAAAATCTCAAACTGGGTTTCAAACCTACACAACCATGAATTGCTACAGAAAGTGAAATAAAAGCTCCCTTCTGGTACAGGCAGTGGTTACTCCAGCGCCTGCAGCGCTTTGATTAATAATCCGCGCTTACCGATATTTACTGATACGACAATGAAGCTTAAAGATCAACTTTTTGAAAAATATACAATAGAGGTCTTTCACATTGTTGTGCGCATGCGTCGTACGCCACGTTAGGTGCGGAAAATATTGGTTTTATCCTAAACCGACAAGTGAGGGGGCATTAACTGTGTCATTGCTAACAGAATGAACAGACATGATCACGGTGTCGTCTTAAAGCTAATGATAAATTATAATAATAATTATGATAAAGCATAATAAATTTGAGTTTTAGAATTTCCGAATATAATAGGCTTAAAACGTCTGGTCGGCAAGATTTGACTGTGAAAAGCGTAAAACAATCAAAGACATGGTTGCCACTTTGAATCGGGAAGTCTTATATGAAAACAAATACATTGAGGATTACACGTTACTGTATATTTTCCACAGACACATATATAAGCGTATCGAGTTTTTCTGACAAAATGCGATTACTTCAAGAAATATATTTTATGTTACATGATCTCTCTAAATCGGAGGTAAACGGATGAATTCAGCAATGAATCGTAGTTGTATTCAACGCCCGTTAAGCTTATTAAGTTATTCATGTTATTATAAACATCTTTTTTTTATAAAATCGTCAGCTATAGTCAATAGACATTAGTTTAAGTCGCATTTCATGAATATCTACGTGTTACGGGAATGATGTAGAAAGAAGATAAAATGTCCGCAGACCTCCAAAATCTCAGGATTTTATCTGAAATCTCCGGACCGTAAGGTTCTTCTCCGGATCTAAGGATTTTCAGGCGAAATCTCAGGATTTAAAAATATTGAAAAGGATAATTAATGAAACATAAATTTAACTGAATTAAGAATGGGTTTTACAATTATATTAATTAATATTTAGAAACTTGGTCTTGGTCACGGCTCCAAAATTTCCTGTTTATTGAGAGATTACGTGATAGTGACACGCTGCCTCGGGCACACATGTACACAACAGCTAAGTGTCATAAAACTAAACTCGGACCTGAATATCGCAGTCCCGTTCATTTGTTTGTTTTGGTCCATGGTCATTTTGATTTTAAACAGAAATGAAAATATTATATTTCAAAACCTTCAGCGACAACAATTACGAACTTCAACATCAAAATAGTTTTTATTTAAAAAAACAACAACAAAAAACTCTCTGGATTTTTTTAAAAATAGGTTTTGGTTGGCCTGCCGTCCGGCAATATTCGTTTGGTTCAATCAATTTAACGATTTCTCGGGTTGTAGCTGGAATCATCCTATTATGTAAATACGTATTTATTTTTTCTCAAAAGCAAAACACGCAAAACACTTATCAACCTAGTCGCCGACGAGCTACATAAGAATATAATTATGTCTCATTCCACTATAAATTATAGCGTAACCAAATAAAATGCCGTAAAACTGTAAAATGTCCAGTAACAGTCTGAATTGTCAATTATACAGATTTATTTTTAGTAAACACAAATCACGTGTGTATTTTCATAAAAAAAAAACAAATCCGTTGGATACTCGCGTCCTGAAAATACCGCGATAAACAATGTTTAAAATGCGCATAAACTTTCTTGATGTGCTTGTAAATGATCATAACGGTTTTTTATTCTTCGTTGTTTGACTGAACTTACTTATTTATAAATTTGAAATGATTAATCAACATTTTCTTTATTTTATAACCACTTAGTCATATTTACAATAGTAAACGATGCCCCCTCGCGTGCATTTATCGACTAAATATGCTCTTCAATTTTAGAGAGCGCTAAGGGGAGGTAACAATGTGAAAGAACTCTATTAGTTTTTAAATGTGCATTATAATGATTTATTTATGATTTATATTCTAAGATCCCCTGTCAAAAGTTTATTCTGTTTAGTTCTGTCCATTGTTTTCTCGTTTACGGCAAACCCAATCTTTTATATGGGGATCTTACGCCGTTGAAGATGGAATGGTATTAATATGAAAATACTGCATTGAAGGTTCCATGTCCACCGCCATTTGAACACCACCGTTTAGGATGTTCAAAATCAATCGCACTGTTCATTGGTGTAAATATTGAGTTGCGCTAAACCCGGGGCTAGTTTTATGCATTTCCATCAACAAAATAAATGCTTGCTTCAAAAGTCTACGAAATTCTGGATCAGCCATCGTACTTGCTTCTTACATTCTTCAAACGCATTTAAATCCTTGAATCCGCCCCTTCGCTCTTTTTGAGAACATGACAATTAAGGCTTTCACATTTTGAGATTTCCAAACTTACAAAAACAACATACAATAGGCATACCTTTAAACTTATAGATTAATACCTTTCTGTGATTCGTTGATTCCATCTTTCTACGGATTATAAATGCAATTTTTGGAAAAAGTTTTCATGTTACCTGAAGTAAAACCCTTAGTGACCCTTGCAGACTCTATTCAGACACTACTGCTTTGTCGACTGATGTCTCTACTACGACATTTGTGCTGCTTTGTGAATGTAGCATTCATTTCAAAATTCCTTTCTGGAACGAAAGGCTGTGTTGTGTAAATGCAGCATTCATTTAAAATTTCCTGTCCGAGACACGAGGCTGTGTTGTGTGAATGCAGCAACTTTTCATTTCAGGGACAGGAGGCTGTATGAATGCAGCAGTTACCTAAACTTTTCTGTCCGGGACAAGAGGATCCGCTTTGTGAATGCAGCAATCCTTTCAAATAGTCTTGCAGTAACAGGAGGGTGTACGGTGTAAATGTCGCATTCACTTAAGGATTTCTATATCAGGTCTATGAACACAGTGTTTTCCCTGTATGTTTCATTTAAGCATTTGTGAACCGACCATTTTTATTCAGGTCTCTAATAGAAAAATCTCACCTGAACTCTGTAATACTATCCAATGAGACATAAGTTAGCCGCAAGAAATGCTACCTTGACCGGCTTCCTTGCGCAATAATTTCAAACGTATCTCGGGTGGTTTGACAGGTAAACAATCTCGACATTAAACAGGCTAAATTAACCCCTGTGAAAAAGCTGATTTACAACAATCTATCATTCAAATTCACTCAAAATTAACATTGACTTACTGCTTCAGACCTACTTAATACAATAATGGCATTTAATCAGTATTTTCATTCAAATTTCAATCACTATGAATCATCCTAAAATGAGCGCTCTTTAACTTTGTAAGTACTTCCTTATTGTGGGTAACCAAAGTGATAAAACTCTATAAAAGGCGGTGTTTTATGAATGCAGAAGCCACGTTATATTTTTTAACAAAACAGGTAGCTATAAAAATAATACTTGTATTTTTTTAAGAATAGAGAATGTTGTTTTTTTTTTGCAATTTAACACGATAGGTCTATTTAACCATGTAAGTGAATAGGCCGTATCAACTTTGTAAACATTTTATGAATGTTAATTTTAATTTGACATTAATTTTAAGTTAAATTAAGGAATTTTAAATCAATGTACACATACTTACAGAAGTGTATTTGCGTTAATACTTAAGGTGAGGAATGATATTTACGTAAACGTCTCAAAGAGTGTATCAGCACTCATTTAAACTTATTTGTTTGTTTTGTTTATGTTAACGTTACTGACGGTTTTCACTGCACAGTGATTATGAAACAAGATGTTTCTAAATGGTTTACCATAATTGATAATAAATATGAACTGGTGAAGAATTTACCGGTATTCTTCAAGTGGAATATGGTGGCTTCTGATGTAGCTGAAATGTCAGATACACTCAGCTCATGGTACTTACGATATGATATTAGCTTCTTATTTTTTATATGTTTGTGTGCTTTTGCATGCAACATTGTTAAGCTGATAGGTGAGTTGGAGATATTTCACCAAGACAACTTGTTCTTGTTTGTTCATATGAGAACCTGTTTGGGCAAGTGTGAGGTTGGTGCACCCCAGAACCTGGTTTAAACCCCCAGTGGCAAATTGTTTTGCCACTGACCGTTCTAACGTGGTAATCCTTTAGGTTCTAATTTTTATTTATTGTTTGTGGTGTCTGTTTTAAAATCGGTCATTTTATAAACCATGCTCTCTCTTCCTCTCTTCTTCTTGGCTGTGTAGGGAGGTTGTGTCTTCTGAATGTGGTAATACCTGATATGCGTATTTTACTTTTGCTATATGAATGAATGTTTTACGAATGCAGCAGCCACGTTATATTTTTTTACAAAACAGCTATAAAAATGACTACATGTAATTATTTTTTACAAGAATGGAGAGTTTTATGTTTTGCAATTGAACACGATATGTCTATTTATCCATGTAATTGAAAAGGCTTTATGAACTTTGTAAAAGTTTTATGAATGTTAATGTTAATTTGACATTAATTTTAAGTGAAATTAAGGTATTTTAAATCGATGTAAACATACTTATAGAAGTGTGTTTGCGAAAGAAGTGTGTGTGCATAAATACTTTAAGTGAGAAATGATATTTGCGTAAACATCTCAAAGAGTGTATCAACACTTATTTAAACTGATTTGTTTGTTCTGTTTTTGTAAACGTTACGGTTTTCACTGCACAGTGCTTATGAAACATGATGTTTCTTAATGGTTTACCATAATTGATAATAAAAATGAACTGGTGAAGAATGTACCGGTATTGGTCAAGTGGACTATGATAGCTTCTGCTGTAGTTGAAATGTCAGATACACACAACTCATGGTACTTACGTTATGATATTAGCTTCTTATGTTTTATATGTTTGTGTGCTTTTGGATGCAACATTGTTAAACTGATTGGTGAGTTATTTCACCAAGACAACATGTTCTTGTTTGTTGATATGAGAACCTGTTTGGGCAAGTGTGAGGTTGGTGCACCCTAGAACCTGGTTTAAACCCAGAGTGGCAAATTGTTTTTTCCAATGACCGTTCCAAGGTGGTAATTCTTTAGGTTCTTTTTTTTATTTATTGTTTGTGGTACATGTACCTGTTTTAAAATCGGTCATTTTATAAACCATGCTCTCTATTCCTCTCTTCTTCTTGGCTGTGAAGGGAGGCTGTGTCTTCTGAATTTGGTTCTCATTTTTATTTATTGTTTGTGGTACATGTATCTGTTTTAAAATCGGTCATTTAATAAACCATGCTCTCTATTCCTCTCTTCTCTTTGGCTGTGATGGGAGGCTGTGTCTTCTGAATTTGGCAATACCTCATATGCGTATTTTACTTTTCTATATGAATGTTAAAGTTAAATTAAGGTATTTTAGTTGATGTAGACATACTTATAGAAGTGTGTATGCGTAAGAAGTGTGTGTGTGCATAAATACTTTAAGTGAGAAATGATATTTACGTAAACATCTCGAAGAGTGTATCAACACTCATTAAAATTTATTTGTTTGTTTTGTTTATGTTAACGTTACTAACGGTTTTCACTGCACAGTGCTTATGAAACCAGATGTTTCTTAATGGTTTCCCATAATTGATAATAAATATGAACCTGTGAAGAATGTACCGGTATTGTTCAACAGGACTATGATGTCTTTTGCTGTAGTTGAAATGTCAGATACACAGAACTCATGGTACTTACTTAAGCACAATATATTGTAATGTAGACATTTTAACCTCAAATAGGGCTTATCACGGGAAACTTCGGAGAGTTGACGTCTATTTTGAATGACGTCATAAAATTAAGCAGACTACATTACTTATTATGCTTTTTTCTTGTTAAAAATATTTAATCTATGTTTATTTAAATGTGTTAAAATTTTCCAACAAATTATGAGAAAATAATAGATAATTGTTCTTTCTAAATAGTAGAATGTCAACAATGTGAAAGATAAACATTTTCCCATGGCGTGCCCCAAATTAGCTCAAGCGAGCGGCAATTTAAAATATTATATATTTTTAGCTAGCGCTGATGATTTAAGAATTTTTAATTATGACTATAATCAAACAAATAGGTTTGCATGAATAAATATTTTTTTGTTGCAATTTTAGTATTGCTGTCGATAGCGGCATCCTATCTATTAGCATTGGTCAAAAATCTTAGTAATCTTAGTACAGTAAGTAAAGAAATGGTTAAACTGGGTAAGAGATCCTATGTACAAAGCAGTATCAGACAATCAATGATCTGAATAATTTAAGGGGTCGCAAACAGGCTAATGGCGAAAACAGGCTAGAATTTCAAAAATGAATTTTTGGGGAAATACTTATTGCCACCTAGATTTTAGTGAAGAAATGTATTTAGCTAAGGATGTAGTTAATGTTTGCAAGCTCAATTTAGTGTAATTCATGTCCTAATTACCAAGCACATACTAAAACAAAAGAAAAACCGTTTGCATGAGAGCTCTGAAATTCATGAACAATATACCAAAGCAAGTCATACCTGAAATAAGTATATGCTGTTCTACAATGTTTAATGCCAATTTGTCAAAATAATGTTAGGGTTTTTAAGAAATTTAAGGAAAACTTACTTCCGGGTTCAAAACGAAAGTAGAAATCTACTTTCAGTTTGAACCAGTAAGTAAGTTTTCCTTAAATAGAATTTATTGCATTTTTATTGAGCAATAGCTCAATTATCAAGCCAGTAATGCCCCATTACGAATGTGTATACTTAGAAAAGTTGTTAAGTGTAATTGTACAGATTGTTTCAATTATTTACTTGGTCGAATTTTTGAAGACTAAAATTGGTCGTAACCTATAATGTTTAATTGTGCTATATATAAATATTGCGCCGACACAATAAATTAGGCACTTTGTTTATTCACTGCAGCAATAATTCCACTAGTTTAACCAAACATTTATCAGTGTGATACCCATTTTGCACAAAATCCCGTTCTGTCTCGCTATATCAAGCAAAATACAACCAAACTACTTCCATTTCTGGCTCAATTCCGGATAAAATCTTAGAAAATCGTCCGCGTTTTACTATAAAGAGATATTGCGATCCGACGATATTGCTTATGTTTATCGTCTGCCTATTTCTGAAATTCGAAAATCTGAGATCACATACGAGGGCTGATTCAAAATAACGTAGACTTTTGTTACAGCTTTTAAATTATTCCAAATACCACAAATTAAATTACACAAGCTTTAATCGGAATATATCCAGCATTTGTTTACAAAATATCAGCAAATTACACCATCACGTAAAAAAACTATGAACAATTAAAATCCTACACTAAGCGCTATCCGGCGCAAGTCAAATGTGATCTCTCAACGTGACGACGTTAATTCAAGGGCCCAGCGTTAGCGAAGCGGCGTATGTTCAAAGTTTCTGTAAATAGACCTTGTCAACGGAATGCGATCTCGGGGAACCCATTGATCGAACTTAGCAGTGTTTCATTGCTGGTCAAAGTCTCTCAAATGGTTATTAGGCGATCCAAAAAATTGGTCTCTTCTTGCTCGTACTGCCCAAGAAACCAGCGGGAATGCCTACTCATACAACATTAATAGAGCAAGATTTGTAACTGATTAAACAAATTTCAGATCTAAAAACATGTACATGACAGATGGCCAATAGACTTATAGATTATTGGTTCTGTGTATTACTTTTTAACAATATTCCTTGTTGCACCATGTAGAGAGCACGTTAGTAGCTATCTCGGTCAGATGAAATGTTTCTAATAGGTGCACATTTACTTAGTTTAAGAAACTGGTTAGTTCTGGTAAAGATTCCTGAGATGTTGCTCGTTAACAGAATTTTCAGTATGAAACAGGAAAGTAGGTTAACATGTTGAAAGATATAAATTTGTTAAGTGGTAAATTTCGATAGTTCTTGTAAAAGGATTAACTCGTTAATTGATGTATTCTCTGAGGTCAGAGTTATTCATCTCACTTATCACTTTACATATATAATTGCTTATAAATTCAAAATTTAATTTAAATTGTGCCACACACTAAAAAAGGTCAAACAAGTGCATGTCGGGAATTACCGCACACAGAAGACATTGTCTCTCACAGCAGCATGAGAGAGGAGAATAATGCAAGGGTTGATTTAATGATTATTAGATAGAAAGATTTATTTCAATATAAAATGAAAGTGTACATGGCAATTGAGCAACAATTAAAACACACATGTGCTTGAGTTAAGATGAAACATGTATGATTTAAATAATACTAGTAAACCATGTCAACCAACATTATATATTAAGGATAACACAAAAAGAGATTGAATATCTCTTATTTCCATTGTGGTCCTTGAAATATAGCGCCGTGTGACATAGGAAGACTATTTAAATTTTATCACAGATCAAATATTCATACAAATACAATAAATATAATATAAATCTACAAATAGCACATGCGCACGCACACGCGCACACAACACACGCACACAACACGAGCACACATACAGACACACACAAACATACCGGCGCACGCACACACGCACGCACGCACGCACGCACACACACACACAAACACACACACGCACGCACACACACGCATGCACACGCAGATGCAAACGCACACGCACACACGCACACACACACGCACACACGCGCACACACACCTGCATGTACAGGCACACACGCAAAAACATACGCACACGTATGCACACGAAGATGAACAGAACTTTAATTGATAGTTATGTTATGAGTTTTTGGCGCGTCATATGATGAAGCCGTCGACGTCAACGTCAACGTCTTTTGTTTTTATTTACGGGGATAATTTAGATATGTCAGAATGTAAAAGCTAATTTAAAAGCGATTTGTTTGATTTGATAAAGGCCGCATGGCCGAAACGTCATGTAAAAAGAGTGAAAACAACTGTGTTTACAAATATTCATAGTTAAAAATAAATACACCATTTACTTGAAAAAAAAAGTTAAATTAAATTAATTTTCAAATGAGACACAACAAACAATTAACGAAAAATAGAACCTGAAGGGTAACCACCTTGGAACAGTCAGCGGCAAAAACAATTTTGCCACTTGGGTTTAAATTAGATTCTAGGGTGCACCGTTATGAACAAAAAAGTACAAGTTTTCTTCAAGAAATAACTCCAACATGGAGTCGAATCAGCAAAATCATGATAACATGTATAAAAACAACATAAATCAATCGATGGGTTTGAACATGAAAGTTGATATTTTTGAAGAATGTTAAATACCCTTATAAGTAACATGGTTTTATAAACTTGCATGGTAAAAACACCTCTTAAGACATCATGCATGTCTTCAAAATTTCCACCAAAAGACGAAGGAAATCGTGTTATCAGTTTGAGTTTAAGAAACCGGTTAGTTCTGGAAAGTTCCGAAAATTGCTCTGTAATAAAATTATCAGTAGGAAACTGGCTAATTATGTTAACATGTTGAAAAATTTCTATATGATGACCTTTAAAAAAACTGGATAGTTCTTTAAAATGGATATAATCGTTAATTGATGAATGTCGTATTTTCCGGTGTCATTGTTGCATATTACTTTTACATTTTACATATATGATTATTATTTCTATTGGTCATGAATGCAAATCCAAATTTTATCACACATTGAAGAATAATTGTGAATACGAATTGATATATTTAAAGAAAATTGAGAACCCTTATTAATTACATGTTTCTTTATACTTGCACGGTAAAACATACATCTGAAGACACCATACATTGAAACCGCTTTATTTAGACCATCATATTGGACTGTAAAAAGTCTTAATAGTGGGGTGGTTTTTATTTTGGGATAGAAAACAAAACAATGTTAAATGGGACTTCTGAATAGTGGTCTTATTGTCAAGGTAGTTTTAATTTGGGATAGTTTTAAAGAGGGATTTTATTTATTCAAAATGTCCACTGTAAGCCTAAGTAAATCGAGTTTTGCCGATCATACATGTAGAAAACCAAGCTTCACCAAACCCAAAGGCCTATCATGTGTTCAGCGATACATTTCGATGAATTGCGATTTTAATTAAATGCCGACCATTGTAAACCATCGTTGGACATTATTTTACAAACTTGACGGGGAAAAATGTTGTTTTTTGTTATATTTTGTCTTTATTGCTTTTACTTCTAATCAGAAATTGTTTGTTCTTAAAAATATGACAGAATCTGTTAAAAATATTAACGTCATCTTAATGAATAGCTTGTGCAATATTCTTAATTAACTAAATCAAGTCAGTTCAAAGTATACTTACAGCGTTCTTGAGGCAGATTCTAAGAACCTAGAAGCTCGATTTGCTCCTTTTATCCCTGTCATCGTGTTCTTGTTGATTTGACCCCAGGTAATCTGGTCTCGATCATTGAGTACCCACCCCTTTGCTTTTTATTTCTATTAGCTTCTTTTTTATGTGTGTGCTTTTGATGCAGCATTGTTGAGCTGATGGAAGGGTTGACGTTATTTCACCAAGATAACTTGTATTTGTTAGTTGATATGAGAATGTGTTACGGCAAGTGTGACGTTGGTGCACCTTAGAACCTGGTTAAAACCCCTAGTGACATTTTGTTTTGCCACTGACCGTTCAAAGGCGGAAATCTCAAAGTTCCCTCTTTCGTTAATTGCTTGTGGTGTCTTATTTGAATTTGACATACTTTTAAACACATGTTCTCTTTTCTGCTCTTAGTTATCGCTGCGCGGGGAGGATGTGTTTTTGTGAGTGCAGCGTTTCCTGATATTCATAGATCTCTTTTGTATAACTAAGTATAGATAGCTAAAATGTCGCGTGATAGAAAGTATACTCGTAAGAAAACAGAATTGTGACATACGAATCGGTTTATCATCTTGTTTTCGATGATACAGCTATTCTGTCTGTATGTAGGATCACCTTAAACTTTCCTCTTCGAGACAGGAGGGTTTGCTATGTGAATGCAACTTTTTCATGTTTTCTGTCAGTTAGAGGAGAGAGTTCTGTATTAATATCGTATTTACTTCTACCTATAGAAATATGTTTTGTTGTACTTGTATGTAGCAGTCACCTTTTCACATTCACGAATAGGACAAAAATACACGACTACTCTTATGAGGGCGAACCTGCATCGTCACGGCGACAGCGCCAAGCCATGCGATTCCGATAACGCAACCGACTGAACTAGCCGGTACAACCATCCTAAAAGCCTTAGGTGATGATCGGATAGCCCTGATACACGTTATCATCACTGCATGACATTGGTTACGCATTATTTTACTGATAACAGAACTGACTATATGTACGGGGAGACTTTTTACGGCCGCCACGCTGCACAAATAGCGCTATTGTGAATTTCAAACGATATTGCCTCTACTGGGGGAGGGGGGACCGGACCATCACGTCGACAGGTAGAAAGTTTGTTGTCCTGTTGAAGTCGAGAAGGATCCATTAAACCATCAACATGAAAAACGTTTTGTCAACTTCCTAAAATTGATTGTTGTGTATGTTATTTTCATAAATTTAAATCAAAGTACACATACGTTTACGTATATGTGTACGTACATTATACTTTAACTGAGAAAAACTAATTATATAAAGGGATGGCCTGCATACTTTAAGGAGTGAGTAAAATCAGAATGTATCTAATTTGTTATAATTGTTAGTGGATGATAGTTACAAATAACTTTTCTTCAGTTACTTCTCAGTGTTAATAAAACAAGATGTTTCTGAATGTTTTACTAAAATTGATAATAAATATGAACTGGTGAAGAATGTACCCGTGTAGACAAAATGACTAGTGCATTACTTGAACAGTTATAGTAATTGTGTAAGCGCTTTTGTAGAAAAGACTTTCAGGCCTGAGAATTACAATCACACAGCAACGTTTTTAGTTGCGAATTCAGACGGGATTCAAGCAAATTGTTTTTTCTTTTGTTTTAGTAAGTAATTAGAACATGAATTAGACTTTACTGAGCTTGTGAACATTACCACATCCTTAGATAAATACATTTATTCACTAAAATCTAGGTGACAATGAGTATTTTCCACAAAATTCATTTTTTTGAAAAATTCAAGTCGATGACTGATGGAATTCTATATTTATTATATATACCTTTGGAAATTACATAATTACGGATTCTTTAGTCTTTGATAACATTTAGATCCCCTGTAACGACATGACCGGCAGGTTGATGGCAAAATTTTGAATTTGAACAATCTCATGCTGTTAGTGAAGTCTCAACAATGTGTAAATGCGGCTGTAAAAGACTGTTGAAAATTTATGATTTAATGTTACATTCATACAGCAATGCCACCTGTCACTGACACGAACTTTATAGAGAATCTCCTGCATAGCTGTCGTTTCTTTCACTCATTCGCCACCTTAGTACAAAACCAGTATAAGTACCATCGAAATGAAAAGGAGTTATATATTTTGTGCGCTAAGGTGACCCATTTTCATATCTGCTTTTGGCTATACTTAACCATTATCTCTAATACATATTTGATCAGGCCCTAATA
Source organism: Corbicula japonica (assembly GCA_038501625.1). Taxonomy (NCBI): domain Eukaryota; kingdom Metazoa; phylum Mollusca; class Bivalvia; order Venerida; family Cyrenidae; genus Corbicula; species Corbicula japonica. Next base: position 1,315,334 of record JAZAYU010000125.1, read on the forward strand.
CTTAATAGGCCGTATTGTTAGGAGATAAAATTGATTCGCCAAACTGTGGCATCACCATTATAAGCTTTATCAGCAGCCACTTTTTATGGAAATCCTGGATTCTTGTAAATGACGACGCAAGTTTCTGAGATATCAAGTTAAGCTTGTTTTGATCCAAACTTCACTTGTGCAAAGTTTCATGCTAATGTGCAGTTATTTTGGCCGTTAGCTGCTGTGCTAAACATTTCTGAAGACATCATATTCATATTGTTGATTGAAAGCTTACGGAAATAGAGTTTTGACGATTATACTTGTTAAAAGCCTAATTAGAAGCGGGAACTGCGTATCATGAGTTTAGCGGAACCTGAAATTAAAATCAAAGTAAACATACATATAGATGTTTATGTACGTAAAGACTTTAACTGAAATGCTATTTAGATAAACAGGTGGCCTTAAGGAGTGAATGAACACGCATTTTAACTTATTTGTTTCTTGTATTAGGAGGCGATAGTAAATTTTCTTCAGTTACTGCACAGTATTAAACAAACAACATGTTTCTTAATAGTTTACCATAATTGATAATAAATACAAACTGATGAAGAATGTACCTGTGTCGGCAGGTGGACTTTGGTGGCTACTGGTGTACGTGAAACCAAACCCTGAATTATCCGAAAAAAAGTGAAGTCACCAGCAAAATGTTGAAGGTAAGATGGACAGATGGACAGATGGGACAGACTAAACGCCTGTAAAATGAGTGACGCAAATTTATGAAAACGCATTACTGTCTTAATCAGCTATAGATTCATCAAATTTTAGTGAAACTGGATCTTTCCGTTTTGGCTTCGCAAGGTGACATTTGTTTTGTTTTCTAGGTATGGCATTTCCGGAGGAGAGCATGGCGGAGCAATCCATCAACGTCATAGGCCTATGACGTATGTTTCATGAGCGCATCTTTTGAAAACTTGATGTGTTTTCATTATCAGAACTAACTGATACTTCGGATACGACCGCATCGAAGTTCAATCAACACTGTTGTTATACAATATACACTCATTTTTTTAATGAATGACTCACAATGCTTTCACTAAACATTAATATTACGTCGAGAAAATATCCGACATTTATAAGCATAGACTCGGGAACGCAAACCGGCAACTAGTTGACATTGTAATATATCAATGTCTTATTAAGACATTGCGTATGATCTGCAAATCTTTGCTTCATGTTACGATATTCGTTTTCAGCAACATTTAGATAGCATATCTGTAGCAACCTCATTTAGATTAAACGCTTCTAACATTTGCAAATTTCCTTGGTTTAAAAATTTGGTTAGTTCTGGTAAGACTCTTGAGAGTTTGCTCGTTAATAAAATTATCAGTAGGAAACAGGCAAATTAGGTTAACATGTTGAAAAGTAGCTACCGGTATTTTACTTTAATAAACTGGATAGTTCTGGTAAAAAGAATAAACTCCTTAATTGAGGCATTGACTGATCGATTGGTGTCATTTTCCATATAGTATTGCTCATAAATGCAAATTTAAATTCAGCCACATATAAAAAAGGTACAATATGCATATTATATAAATATCACATCCCATTGGGGGAAACAGTACGAAATGTTAACCCGAGAGAAGTAATGTCAACCGAGGCGTTAGCCGAGGTTGACATTACCTTCTCAAGGGTTAACATTTCGTACTGTTTCCCCCAATGGGATGTGATATTTATTTTATTACACCGAACATTTGTTTTTTTAGAGATCTTGACTATGACCAAATTTCGTTTGGGAACAAAATCAAGCGCTGGAAGTGCAAAATCAATAATGCTCAATAAGCGGCTACAAATAATGATCAAAATGCGTTTATCTCCCTTGGTCAATTACGCATGCGTAGAAGTTAATTTGTAATCGGATTTCCAAGATATTTATTTTTAGATCCACGCGAGGGTGACATGATGCTGTCGCATTTGTGACAGAAGCGATTATCTCCCTGTGACGTCACATTACGCTATATAGTAAACTAACCACGTGAGGTGTAATAATAGGAATTGCGAAATCCAGAAATCACAGCATCTCCACGCAGCTAAAGGTAGAGAGGAAAAGAGAGCATGGCTAAAGGTAGAGAGGAAAAGAGAGCATGGCTAAAGGTAGAGAGGAAAGGAGAGCATGGCTAAAGGTAGAGAGGAAAGGAGAGCATGGCTAAAGGTAGAGAGGAAAAGAGAGCATGGCTAAAGGTAAAGAGGAAAAGAGAGCATGGCTAAAGGTAGTGAGGAAAGGAGAGCATGGCTAAAGGTAGAGAGGAAAAGAGAGCATGGCTAAAGGTAGAGAGGAAAGGAGAGCATGGCTAAAGGTAGAGAGGAAAAGAGAGCATGGCTAAAGGTAGAGAGGAAAAGAGAGCATGGCTAAAGGTAGAGAGGAAAAGAGAGCATGGCTAAAGGTAGAGAGGAAAAGAGAGCATGGCTAAAGGTAGAGAGGAAAAGAGAGCATGGCTAAAGGTAGAGAGGAAAAGAGAGCATGGGTTTATTAAATTATTAACTTCAAATAAGACACACCCCACACACAAATAACGAAAAAGAGAATCTAGTGGTTACCTTCTCAGAACGGCCAGTGGTATAAAATTGCTACTTGGTGATTAACCAGGGTGCATCAATATGAACAATCAAGTACAAGTTGCCTTGGTGAAATAACTCCAAGTCAAATCTGCATGAATTCTATGACAGAGATAAAATAAAACAGAAATCAAAGGTTGATTGTAAGAATAAAAGTTGATATATTTGAATAACGTTAAATACTCTTATAAATAACATACTTCTGAAGAAATCATACATGTATTGAAAATGTCCTCCATAAGTCTAAGGAAATCGAGTCATCGGGGTTGTCCTGGCTAGCAAAGTCGGTAGCGTTATCGGATTTGCATTGCCAGGCGCTGTTACCGTATGATACTGGTTACATTCCTATTATGGGCAGGTAGATAGCAAGTGTATAGCTATCTGGCTTAAATGAAAGGTTTCTATCAGGTGCAATTGTCCTTGGTTAAAGCAACTGGTAAGACTCCTGAAATGTTGCTCGTTAATACAATTATCACTATGAAACAGGCTAATTAGGTTAGCTAGTAGAAAAGTAGCTATCTGATGTCATTTACAGTTAGAAAACTGGATAGTTCTGGGAAAAAGGATATTATTGTTAATTCATGCAACGACTTATTCTCCGGCGTCAGTATTATACATTATTAATTAACTAAAACAATATTGACACAATATGTACAATTCAGTCCGCCTTATATGGGTTGCACTCAATTCATATGAAATCTCAACTGGGCCAATACGAGATAACCTGGGCCAATACGGGTTTTACTGAGCCAATATGAGATCGCATGATTCTGATTGGATAATGAACTGGTCCAATATGGATTGAATCACTTCCTCTTAAAAACAAAAATGCCGCCATTTTGGAATTTCTAAGTCGAATTATTATGGATAAAAATGATAATAGATAGTGTGACTTTGGACACGAGGTGCATTTAATCAAAGCGGCAGAGTATAAGTCTATGTTGCCGCTTTTGGTGGTTTCTTTCTGTGTAATGAAAATCTTTGAGTTTATATAACTCACCAGTACAACAACAATGCGGATGTCTGCAGCAAGAATTCTTGAAACTAAAAAAACAGTAACTTTTAAGGGATTACTCTTGATTTGAGCAAGTCTATTCAGAAGAAAAATTGCAAAAAGGATCAAAGCTTCGTTTGGATAACTTACAGACATGATAAATTGAGTATTACGTGCGGAATTCGTGGATGGAATGTGCGAGAAAAGAAAATTTTTTGGATATATTTGGATATGAACTAAATTTAAACTGGAAGAACAAGAGAGTTGGCTGCCACAGTGTGTAGGAATGTTCAGGTTGTTTTTATATTCAAAACAAAACAACCTTCATATCTGCATCTCCATGGTAGCTTATATCAGCCAGGTCACTACTGTACATAGACTCATTGAAGATGCCAGACATTAGAATCAGAGTTGACACTTCATCTCTTCAGGCCGGTAAATTAGCAAGTCTAGAACTATGAATATTGTGTTAATTAATAAAATTGTCATTAATCAAGTGAATTCATATTGGCCTTGTTATTGGGTCTCGGGCAGTCATATTAGCCCTCGGCCTTTGGCCTCGGGCCAATATGACTACCCTTGACCCAATAACAAGGCCAATATGAATTCACTTGATTAATAACATTATATTACACTTACTATTTTACATATATTACTTTTATTGCTCGTGGTCATGAATGCAAATTTACAGTTAGTCAAACATGGAAGGATGATTGTAAAATAGAGAGTTGATATGCTTGAAGAAAGTTGATAACCCTAGTAAATAACATGTTTGAATACATTTGTCCATTGAAACATACTTCTGAAGACATGATATTTATCAATGTTTCCGCAATAAGTTACAATAAGTAATAGATTTTTGCCGACTGCATTTGTATAAAAACAAGCTTAAAATTCATACCTGCCTATCACTAGTTCAGCAATACCTTTCGGTGAAACTTGATGTTAATTTAAGTCCGACCATTGAAAATCAATGTGGGTATTATTTGCCAACCAAGACGGAAAGAAACGTTTGTTGTTTTTTGTATTTTGTCATTGTTGCTAATATATTTAGAAGGACTTGGAATGACAACAACCATAAAATAGTTTTCGTTTGCATTTTTTGTTTGGTTTTTTTTTTCGTTTTTTTTCGGGTCGCTCGCGATCGCACCATTTTTAATCACAAGCAAATGGTTCAGTTTTCTGCAGCAATTTCACTTATACATAGAGTCCTGCACGTATGTGCATTTAGTCACTAATTTCATAATTCTGAACTGATGAGCCAATGTCACATTCTGTTGTCACTGCTAACTGTCACTGAAGTTTAAGTGTGAAGCTCATTTGCACACCCGTTGTTCATTTCACTTATTAGTCAACTCAGTGCAATAAGTATAAGTATCATTGGAATGAAAAAGTGTTACACCACTTTTTGCACAAAGTGACGCATTTTCATTATGCACTCGGCTACACTTACGGCTATACTTAAACACTATCTCAAAAGCCGTTTTGATAATTAAAGTTTGATCAGGCCTTACTCCTTGATAAGCCGTATTGTTATAAATTTAAATAAATTTGCCTAACTTTGGCAACTCTACTGTAAGCTTTATCAGCAATCACCAATGGGAGATTTTTATGGAAATCCTGGATTTCTCGTTATTGCGACGAACGTTTCTGAGATGTCTCCATATAAATTTTAGCTTCTTTTGGTCAAAACTTCAATTATGCAAAGTTTCATGCTAATATGGAGTTTTTTTACTTTTCTCGTAAGCTGCTGTGTAAAGCATTTATGAAGACAACATATTCAAATTGTTTATCGAAAGCCTAAGGAAATAAGTTTTCGGTCATACATGTGTAAAAACAAGCCTGATCGAATCGGAACTGCGTACATTGTATCATGAGTTTAGCGATACCTGAAATTAAAATCAATGTACAACTACTTCTGGATGTAAATGTAACTATAGACAATCATTGAGAAATGTTATTTAGATAAACGGATGGCCTTATAGAGTGCATGAGCACTCAGTTTAATTAATGTGTGTATTGTATAATTAGACGATATTTACGTTTCTTTTGTTACTGCACAGTGTTAATGAAACAAGATGTTTCCTAATAGTTTACCATACTTGATATTAAATACGAACAGATGAAGAATGTACCAATGTAGACCAAAAGGACTTTGATGGCTAGGGGTGTACCCGAACTGTCTGTTATACATATGTTTTGGTACTCAGCTAAGCGCTGCTACAGTTGACCTTCTTACCTCAGATCAAACCCATGCGACCGTTTAAAATATTTATGTTTAAGCTCAAGCTGCATTTTATACAAGAAATATCTTTAAAAAAAGATCAACGGCGTTGATGGAAAAGATTTTTATATTTAAGAAAGAAAGAAAGAAAGAGCGGCGAAGCAGACGCAGTCTAGTATTTGTATTTCACTTGTTATAGCTGTTGACGAACCATCTCTGCCTTCTTAGTATGGCCTAGGGCTTAAGCGACCGAGGCATGGAAACCCCATAAATTAATTGAATGTGTTTGTCCAAAAAATGTTGAAGCTGTTGAAACAATTTCGTCTAGGGTATTGTACTCAAGTGTTTACCTGACATCCATAAATGTTCCATATAAAATCGTATTTAAGCCATCAATTGACTTATTAATACTGGTTATTTATGTCGTAAATATGTTTTTCTCCGATACAATTATCGCTTTTAAAAACGAAAATGCCCGAACAAGTAAGTGCCAAGTCAAATACTTACGCACAATGTAAAAATCGTTACGGTAATCGTTAACGAGACCCACTAATAACCAATCAAAATAATATATTTGATTTTCCCGCTGAATATTAAGTTTTATTTACATTATTTCATTGGACGAAAAAGTAAGTCAAAAGTGAGCTTAGACAGCTAACGCCGAAATATAGTTTAGGAGGTAGACAAACAATTTTGTTTTGTACAAATAAAACTATTTTAGAAATTGTTGTATGCTTTTCAACACGTCATTGGTTTTTTTCAGCTTTTGTTAAGCACTCGAATAAATTAAACAAATACAAAATATAAGTAGAAATATTTTTCGGATCAATTAATTTAAATGAGACCCCAATTGTCTGTGTTTAACAGGTACATCAAAACTCCGCCATTTCTTATATTCGACTTTGGACCGCCAATCGACGACTCGGTAACACAAACAAGACATTGTATATGGTCTGAAAATGTATGCTCTATGTTATAATATTTGTTGGCTGCAATATGGAGATAGCATATGTGTAGCAAACTCGCTTAAATGAAAGTTTTCTATCAGGTGCAAAATTCCTTGGTTTGAGAAACTGGTTAGTTCTGGTAAGAATGGTAATAGGTTGGTCGTTAATGGAATTATCAGTAGGAAACTGGCTAATTAGGTTAACATGTTGAATAGTTGCTAATTGAAATAATTTATTTTTAGAAATCTAGATTGTGCTGGTAAAATGGAACAAAACCGCAAATTGATGCATTGACTTATTCCTGGTGTAAGACAGAAGTGTTATAAAGTACACGTATTACTAGTATATTATTGCTCAGAGTCATGAATGAAAATATTTAAAATTAAATTTAATATTTAGTCGAAGGACGATGTCACTGGATGTGAAAATGAAAGGTGATTTATTTGACAAATTAGTGTACCATTATCATGATTATAAATTACAGCTTTCTATAAATTGACAAATGTCTCTCCACTAAGTACACATACTTCTGAGGACAACCAATTCAAAATGCCCGTAGTAAGCATAGGGAAATAAGTCATTTTGCCGTTGGTACCTAATAAAAAAAGCTTCACCGATTAAGGCGTCGCCCGTCTCGTGATTAGCGACACCTGTCTGTTATTTTCGATTTTAAATAAAGTCCGACCACTGTCGATTGCATCTGCGCATGAATGTAGTTATTTGACAAGCGCTAGGGGGAAAAAGCAGAAATGTGTCTTTCGTCTGCAATGTTTATGTTGTTACTACTTTAAAAAAGCAAATATTTATCCATAACTAAGAAGTTTTGGTTCAGCCTTTTAAAAACTTGAATAAGACATGGTATTTTAAGGCACAATTCCTCATAAAAAGTGAAATATGCATATTAGGAATCGCCACAATAACAAAACACAGCTTCCCCACGCTGCAAAACAGAGAAGAGGAAAAGAGAGAATGTTTGTAATAAGTACATGTACGAGGGTTGTTCAATATATAATGAGACTGTGTTCATATCTTTTATTTGTTACATTTAACGGTTATAGAGAATACATAATTACAAAGTTCATTCATTTCTGAATACAATCAGAAAATATTTTAAAAATCCACGAAACAGCTTTAAAGTTACAGCAATTACACGAGGGTCCTGTTTGCATCATCGCCCCCGGGCAACAAATATGACGCGACGTACGAGTAAAGCGACGTCGTTCGCATAGTAAATGTCGCTATTATGTTTTATCACATTCATAGCTTTCCAAAATATGCTCCCTAATGCAGAACACAACTTTGGTGGCGTGCAGCTGGCTGATTGATGGCAATGTCTTCATAACAATCACTTGTTGTTGACTTTATCATACCATTTACGGCCGTCTATTTATCATTTTGATTTTTGTCTAGATACAAAAATGCCGATATGATTATATTACTGAACTTCTATAAGAATTATTCAACACTATTATTTATTTAATATTTACTGACTTTTCCCATGCTTAAATTTTGTGTCAGTATGCGATGCGCAGTCCCTATGCTCACATCAAAAATTTCGGAAAGTACCCGCCCCGTTAAACGTCTGTCCGTATTGAGCGCTGACTGAATTGACGCGAAACTAGACGCTTTCATGGACTTCTTTCTGCCGGACCTTCGCTCGTCATTTAGTGCTGGTTGTCTCTCAGAAAACTTTTTGTGCCATCTTAATACTAACGCAAGATAAACACTGTCTTTCCCGTTAGCCTCTTGTAACATTGTAAACGTTTCTGCGCCGATTTGCCAGAATTAATACAGAACTAAATGTTTGCCCGCACTTCAAGACGTTCTTATGTCATGATTTTGACGAGACAACGTGAAAGGGTAACCATGAACAAATGTTAATTATATAAACGTTTTACCACCAAATGACATCATTTTTTCAGATTATGTGATTGATTTTATATACAAATTATTGGCAGATTTTTATGAAATTCCAAAATAATTTTGTTATTTAACTTAATATTATCATGTACGTCTTTATAATGCAGCATGGATGGGGGCGATAACGCGTTACTATGTTTTTGGAATGATCATAATTTCTATGTCGCATAATATTTTTTTCACCAATGACGGTATTCTGATCAAGGATAAGTTATATTAAATAATGATAACAAATTTTTAATAATTTCACGTCAGAATAAAAATATATGAGGACAGTCTATATTGAACATCCCTCGTATATGAATTCAAATAAGACAACACAAACATGTAGCGGTTTATAAAATGTTATCTATACTCAGCAAAAAAGAAACCTGACACTTTATTACGTTAAATAACTATGAGACACGCGTACTTATACAAACTTATATTTTTTGCACCGTCCCATTAAAGCTGACGGCTAAAGCACTTGCTTCATACACCAGAAATATCAACATAAATGCATATGTTCCAAACTCATTTAGATTTATTTCCAGTCGCATTGGCAATCAAAATAGGTCAATATCCAGTGTTAAGTTCCCTTTTTGTTGCGCATTGATGCAAAAGGAATTGTAATCACATTTTTCTTGACAGCCGGATTCAAATAATTTACTCAATTTTGATCAAGTAAAAACCAAAAAATGGACATCTGCATTTGTGAAAAGGAAGTACGTTTTTATTTAATGCAATTATGTATGGACTTTAGAATATATGTGTGGATCACATCATTTAAAAGATAAGCTCAAAACATAACAGTTGCTTTTATGTGTCAAATGTTCAGTTACGGAGGAAAACTGCAGGTGCCTATAACACATGTTTTATAATTAACACTGTACTTATTACAATATACACCTTCTAAACATGTTATTGTTGACTGGAAACATAGTTTAATGGATTAAACACACAATGTTTATGGAACATAAACAAAAACGAATTCTATTTTACTAACTTTCATGAGTACATGAGTATGTTAAGATTTACAAAAAATATCTTAAAAACAAAAACAGGAGGAAAAAATATTAAGAAGGTATATGTTATTCATATTTTTCTAGATGTTAATTGGTACATATCATCAGGTTTATGAAACATGTTGTTTGCAATCTGTTTTCAATCAAACAAACGCCAAATCAAGCATTTCAAGTGTATTATGTTCATAAAATAAGAATGCAGACCACTGTACATCACTGTCTGTCCTAACATCAACACAAGTATATTCATCGTACCTGGAACTGCATTGTAATTCAACTGATCTCAAGGTTTTTTAAATGTTTGAGCTAAATATTTTCACTTATGTTTGTATAACTTTCATTAAAAATGTAATTTTAATATGTTTAAGCAATAGAGACCAAGCTCAAGCAAAATCGTGCACCAGTTGAACTAAACAATTACCTGCATATATATATATTACTTTTTAGAATTATGACAAACAATTTAGAGTACTTGTGTATCAGTTGTAATGGAACAACTTTTTTATATAAACTCATGTGTGCACCTAACATTTAGACACAAGTTGGTCGAGGATAAATTGATAATCGTGCATACTTTTCCTCCGTTACTTTTCACTTTTCTAGCTTCCTCCGTAACTTACCTCCATAACCCAAAATTACAAGGGTAAATTTTAATTATTTAACGCTTCTGACCATATTACTTGACGGCTTCTGTGATAATAGCGAGGCAACCAATTGATAACAACAATTTTATTAGCACTTGAAGCATGATACATTTGGTTACGGAAGATAAAATTACGGAGATTTTTTTTAAACATTTTAAGACTAATATTTGCAATAAATAATACTTTTTTAGTGATGGTATGTATTAATCAATTGATAATCATATAATTGATGTAAACTGTTTGATCCATGGAATTAACACATATTAAAAGAAGTGAAATACACATTTATAGAGGAAAATTTTATTATCGGACATTAAAAATATCGTGTTAAGGCTATGACCAATAAAAATATAAAAAGCCGCAGGTGTTTAACTTTTGAATTCATAGTATTTGATAATTCTATAAAATATTAATGCCTTTATAACAGTTTTTATCTTATTTAATACCACCAGCAGTGAGGTTTAAAATGGTTACGGTAGGAAAGTATTTTTTGGTAACATCCCTTAAAATCAGTGTCATTGTTTAAAATAGCACCCCATTGCAACAAAACTTTTCAATATCATATTTTCAAGTGCCTTAAACGTAAAAAACTGCAAATCTCTTAATTGCCAATAATCGTATTTCAACAATTTTACTGTAAAAATAGAAGTTTTGCCTGGCGACATGCAAAAAGCGATGTTTCTAGACATTTAGCATGCTATAAAACTTAAAGACAGTGACATAAATGGCTATCTCAGTGATGTTTGTTCTATGTAAACATGGTGAATTACTTCCATGTCTAAGATGTGGTTAATATTCATTGTAATGCTATCTAATGCCTTTAAATAACTGAACAAGGGACAATTTCGTCGAAATTTCGGACTGATCAATACGCTATAACTTTTGCTTCAAATATATTCACTTGTACGTTGAATGTTAATAATACATCAGCTATTCTTTGTAAGGGGGTTTTTAAGTTTTAATTATGAATAATTATATTTAAAACACTTCTTACTTTCGTCCTAATTTGTGATTAGGTGACTTTCAAATTAAATAGGGTAAATGTAATCAAATAGGTACGTCAGATAACAAGCAAAGCCAAACATATGGGGTTTTTGTTTCGAAAAATAATATTTGTCTACAAGCTATAAATGTGCTGTTTTGTTTTGTTTCAGTTAGTCTAGAAACTATTTATTGCAATGATTTTAGTGATATTGATATGATAGAAGAAAGGAATAGACTTATCATTGATTTCATTTCATTTTAAACATCACTTGCTAAAAGCAGTCTTTTTTAGACATTTATTTTCAAAAGTCAACCGCGGACCATTGAACTCCTCAGAAATCTATATACACTAGTCAAAAGTTCTAAGTGCACACTTGATAAATGTTAATTTTTTAAATAATTTGATTAAATCTTTTAAAATAGTGTAAACTACAATGAAGAAGAATCAATATTCTATTAAAGCACACCAAACATTTTAAATCTGCTTAACCAGATTAAAAAATAATAATATTTTAGCTCACCTGTTCTCAGAAAGCAATTCTCAAGTTAATTATCATTGCATCGGCTATCATCTGTGATAGTTTTCTCATCTCTGTATAAATTAAATTTCATGCAAATTTAAAGGAAATACTGTAGTTTGCCATTCCATTGCACTGAAATAGCTTTCTGTAGCTTTGTAATGGTCTGCTGGGCACGATGAGCCAACACACTCAACTCTATTTTATCCATAACGTTTTTACATGATTTTAAGGAGAAAATTCCATCTTTAACACAATGTTTTGTGCCAAAAATTTTTGAATTGTATAACAGGTTGGGATGATACCATTCTCTATGATAGATGTGTAACAACCTTTCCAAACGAAAAAATGTATTCATTTCGATAAAATTGACCAGTTTTCGGACACGCCTTTTGACCAAATAAGCGTCATTTTCGAATAAATCGATTTTTAAGTTTATTGAATTTCTATAAATTTTAGTTTTAAATTTTTATTTATTGGACACTTATCCAACAAATGTTACACTAATATTTTCGACTTTACGTTGTTTTACGTAAATATTTAATGACGTAATTGAGTAACATCAGCGTTCAACGTAAGCAACGTAATCAATCTAGAAAATAATATCGTTTGATTTTCTTCTTAAATTAATAAAATATGCAAAAATAAGGTATTTCTTTTGCATTTACGGAAACCGTCAAGTTTTTTTACAACAAAATTGAAGTTGTGCCTGTGAAAAGAGTTTTGACGGCAATGTCGTTGTCTGCTGACGTCAACCGTTCCATGGTTACAATTTGTTGGTGTGTTTTTCGTGTTTGTCTGGAGTCGGTGAACATGAGAAAAACAAAAACGATTGTAAAAAAATTAATTTCGCTTGCCCCACGGGGATAATGCATAAATAGCGTATGCCGACGTGGATGACGTAAAATGTAAAACATATGCAAGGTTTTCAAAAAATTATTATTGTTTGATCATTATTAACATAAAGTCAAACTTTCATTCAATTTGAATAAGTTTACTTTAGGATATTCAAACTTGAAAAGTGTGCACTTAGAACTTTTGACCAGTGTAGTAAGTTGACTTTGTCAGATTGCTTGTAACATTGTAAAGGAGTTTACGAGGTCCAATTGTATTGGTTTTTAAATTAAATGTGTATTCAAAGTTAATTTTACACCTTTCAACCAAATAATGTTTGATATGAAAGTTCAAACATTGAACTTCCGGAATACAAACTATTATATCACAGGAAAGGTTGAAATGACTTTATTAGGTTGTGCAGTCGAGATTACAATGAATATCGCAATAAAAAAATATAAGGTCAAAGGTGAAAAAAACAACAACAAGTGTTTAGTTATGTGAAAATAAAACAAGCCTTTGCTTGTTGCCGTACGTACATCTTTAGGTATTTATTTTATTTACTTGCTTAGAGCAGTATCAAAATAGCAGGGTTGTATACAGCTTATATCAGTGATTTTAGTCTAAATAATGGGAATTTCAGATAATGTATTTTAAAAAGACTTTTTACCGAGACTTTTCAATATTGCGAATTATAGATGTCAAATATTTATAGATGAACGTATGATACTTTGGAATTGAAAAAGTGTAAGAAAGATGTTCTATAAGTTCAATAAAGACAGAGGTAAAACAGTATGTCCCGTTGAAGTCCTCATTGCAAGTTCAACGTAAATATAAAATTATCAAAATCTCTCGAACGGCAAAATGCAGTTAACAAATTGTGTTCATGTTATCAAATTTAATGTATCTTTATTTTGCATATGTTAAGAACAGTTAAAAAAATAGCTAGATCAAAATATCTCTATTTACAAACAAAAATTAAAAAAACCCGCATAATATCGCGATAATTGCCCACGGGAGTAATTTGATACTGACCACGGAATGAAAGAAGCTACATGTGTATAAAGGTCATACTAAATCATATTCTAAAGGTAAAGGCTAATTTTAATTATACACCAAGGTGCTATTTGCGAAAACCTTTGGTGCTGCATAAATGTGTTTTTTGCCTTAAAATTCTCTTATGAAAATTATAAAAGAAATTATTGAGAAATCCCCTTTACAATGTATGCATTGCGTGTGTTTCACAGTAAATCTTTTACGAAAACAGTGCCAGATAACTTAAGCTGATAAACAGATAACCAATGACAATTTTGATTCCTTATTGATGTTTACATCGGTAGATGACATAAATTTGGTCAAGAATAAAAAATGACATTGGTGCACTCAAATTTCTCTTTTCTTTCACCTTATCAAACGCTTACTGATACACTTTACTATGACAATTAAAAAATAATTCACATTCATTTCAGTAGTTGATTAACAAATAAAATGTTAAATGATTCAATTGTGATAAAAATTTGTTTGTCATTTATTTTTTTCTGTCTCTTATTACTTTTTCATCAAATAATCACCGATTCTGAGGCAAATGACTAAGTTGATTTTGGGTTTTTTCACATGATAAACATAGCAAATAATATAGAAATCTTTCATGTGTTTGCAGTTTGGACCGAGAAAAAAAGAGCTCACAGCAATGTGATTTTGTGGTTTATCTAACCATTAAAAATAGTTATCCCAGGATTGGATTTATTAATTTTTGTGAGCGTATGTAGTGTATTCTTTTTCAATGACAAAGACATAGGAACTCCAAAGATTTATGGTTACATAAATTTAGAATTCGCTCCTTTACTGTAATTTCCTTTAATTATACCTTTTGGTATCACAACAGTTTTTTTTTATTTAACTCTATATTTCTGTATAAGTAAAACCAAATTGTTATCAATATTCAATTGGCGCACTTGTTTGTATACGCCGTAATGTCCCGATATTTATATGCCGAGTGCTCCGATCACGTGATAGGTACACCAATCCGGTACAGATGAATAGAGTGCAGTTCGGGATACCTTGAAATGGCCACCAAAATACTATGTGAATGGAAAACAAATATGGGTCCTATAATAGGCAATTTCTCAATATTTCAACTGACACATTTTGTTTCGTCGCCATCTTGGAAATAAATGCGCCGAGCTGTTTTGACCGGGCCATGCGGTATGTCCCGACTTTATCGGAAATACATGCGCACGCAAGTAGCCGGACTGAAACGAGCGTAGATCGGTGTCCCGCGGTATACCTAGGACTGATTCGGGACACCAATCAAGTGCGCCTAATTACTTTACACAAACTGCGACATGGTTGAATGGAAATAAATCTTTCTGTCACTTTCTCAAGAAGCATACCACTTTTAGCACTTTTTAACATGGCACTTATCAAAACAGTTTTAATTCCTAATTAGAAAGTATAAAGCAAAAGATGTTAAACAGCAGTTTTAGGTAAACTTTAAAACGTACAAAAGATAGACATATTTTTTTTCAAAGAAATTTAAAATTATTACGGTTTTTTAAAGGATACCAGTTTGTCTAACAAAAAAGCTTGAACATACTTTTTGACAAATGCTTGCTGCACTTAGGCTTGATTGAAGACAACACCAAAAGTCGAAATCGATTGCTAATGAAATGTTACTCGATCACTGTTTCATATTCTTTGTTGGTAAGGTTTACGACTTCCCAAATCTTAATTTCGGTATACCCGAATTTTATATTTAAATTATGGCCTGTATCATTGAAATCATAGGTTTCTGGTTGAATCTACTTGAATTAATCCAAGAAAGGTGCAACTTTCATCATATACGTATTTTGGTTCTTCACATTGCGAAGAATATATACATATAATACCTAATTTTTGACCAAACATAAGCTGCCAATGAACTTTGATGTATTTTCTTTCCAAGGGGAATCCCCTCACCAACGACAAAAAGTTTATAAAATATGTCCCGACATATATCCTTCCCACCAACGTTATTACCTTTCTTGCTATAGTGCAATTTGGCATCAAAGTCTATCCAAACATCTCTTCCATATGTGAACTGAGAAACTCGAACAGAACAGCTCCTTTCAAATTCGCTGAACCAGCATCTGCTTGGGGGGATTACTTCTTAACTAGTGTACTTCTCAAACGCACGCATGTCAGACCAACGGCATTCCCCAAATCCACCAACTAACAAAATTGTATCTATATCCGTCGGCCATATATCGTTGGCATTAGTCTCAATTATTCAGACGCATTGATTTCGCAAAGGCGATCAGTACGTCTGAAAACATTGTTCGTTAAAAAACCAGACACTCCAAAACGAGGCTTGTAATTAGGACATAAGTATGGAACGCCCTTGTTGTCTTGTGAAAACTGTTTTTTTAGAATGTCGCCCTGCCAGCTGGAAATCAAAAAGACATATCCTACGGCGACACGCATTTTTTAACTGTATTATTGCGCCCACAGGCGTGTTCAAGTATGCTGGGTTCCGCGGTGGACACGAGATCTGATGAAAAGTTTATACAGAAGTTGCAAGCACAATAGTTACCTTATTGCAACCTTAGAAATATTTTAAAATGAAATCATTTCAATAAGAAGATCATATTTTTTTTCTCCAATTTTGGATCTTTTTGGATCAAAATTACTTTTGAAGTGAAAAAGCTTTGCCCTACAATCATATTTTTGAATTTCTGACGATAACTTTAAAATTCTTTGGCATACCCTAATGGCGACCTTAGAAACATTTTACAGTGAAATCACTTAGATTAATTTAAAAAAAGTCTATAACTTTCCCAATTACGAAAAGACAAAAGTGTTAAGACAATAAATAAAAAGTAAAGCTTGAAAATCCCTAAGATTCTATTTGCAATCAGACACAAAAACGAAGCATCGCAAAACAGAACAAGTTCAAATGCCCACATGATCAAAATGATACTGACAATATCCAAGATTCTTTAACAGAACTTTTAATTAAAAAGAGAGAAATCAACAAGTTATGTGATCCATTTTTGCAACCATGAAATATAAGACCAAAACACACTTTTACAAATATCTCTTACTGTATACATGTGTTAGACAAGATGATCTGAAATATTGTTGTTAGTAACTCATTACTCAGGAAGGCATTTAAATTGAAGTTTAGTGTTGCTTTGTTTTTGTGTTTGGCTGCAGAATTTAGGGATTGTTTTAGGTCTTTTTTTACTATTCTAACTTTTCTTAACCTAAAAATAATAAACATACATAATAAGAGATATTCTTCCCTTTTTATCAATCACCGTACAATGACAACTGCCATACCATATAACGTGACAGTCTAAAACCATTATCACGAAGAGGCAGCAACGGCGTACCATATATTTGCATTCATTTATGTAAAATGAGGTAGGCAAGTACTTAAACGTCCTTTGTTTTATAAACCATATACTTGATTTTGTATCTCGATGTCATATTACCTAAATTTCATTTTGCCCAATGTAGGAGAAATACAGTTAAAGCACTGTTAAAAAAATTCATTAGAAATCGCGATTGATTTTGGATTTGTTTACCATACAAAAGCGCCACCTGTCGGTCAGACTTTTTATATAGCGATGTCTCTAGACGTTCGTCAGAGCAGTGTGACACTGATCAATGATAGAACGTCGAGATGATCTAGTCTACGTTAACATGCGGTTTCGATAAAAGCTCTTTAACATGCCTGGTTATCTCACCGATTGTTTCGTCAAATAATTGCTTTGCAACAGATTTTTTTACACGTATCTATCACCAGACCATGTCATTTTCCCACGAAATGGTGACACACCAACAATGCCTTCCATGCTCTTTTTTGTTTCGACGCAGTTCTTCAGTGCATCAGGAACTTTAAAAAAAAAGATGAAAAAGCATATCAGGAATGGCGAAACCCAGAAAACATAGCCTACCCACACAGCGAAAAAGAAAAGAAAGAAAGAACCCTTGGGATTACCACCTCGGGACGGTCAGTGGCAAAACATTTTGCCACTGGGGAGTTTAAACCAGGTTCTAAGGTGCACAAACCTCACACTTGCCCCAACAGGTTCTCGTATGAACAAACAAGCACAAGTTGTCTTGGGGAAATAACTCCAACCCACACTTCAGCTCGACAATGTTGCATGCAAAAGCATACAAACATATAGAGTATAAGAAGCTAATGAATAAGATGAATAAGAAGCAAAGAATATAATAGCATTGCAAAGGAAAAAGGCGAGTACTCAATGACCTTATCGAGACCGGAGCCCCTGGAGTCAAATCAGCAAGAGCACGATGACGGGGAGAAAAGAAACAAATTGACCTTCTAGGTTCTTTTACTATTTCCCCAAAAACTTTCATACACTCTAAAACCTTGCCACCGTCATGCAACCAAAGAGATAAGCATAACAATCAACTATAGATTGAGTAATCAACAGTCATGCAGATCGCTGCAGAATATCATGTTGGTAACTTTTTTTTGAGTTTACAGATGGTTTTTACGGATAACGTGGATAAATTAACACTACCTTTTATTTTCTTTAGTTTAAAGTTTAAATCTTCATAAAAATTGGGGGTGAATTATCTTTTTGCAATAGTGATTTAAAACTGCACCTGTATTTGTGAATTAAATCTGGCTATCGGCGATACAATTTGCAAAAGGTTTTCCTTAATTTGTAATACCGATTACGTTGATTACGTTCATTAAAATCATTAACATCATTGCAAGCTCTTGCAAGGCGAACAAGCTGTGAGATACAAACCCGGTTAGATGTTGCACGAGGAACATCGCCATCTAACAACGGAAAATTTACAATATTAAAATTAAAATCATCTCTCTTATCATATATTTAAGCAGTGACCTATCCATTTTCAATAGAAAGATTAATTTTAATTAAGATCAGGACAGTTAAAATTCATTTTTTTTCGTCCGTATCTGTGCTTATTGTCCTCTTTTTTTGTTTCAAAATCTCTTAGAAGATCAAAATAGTCGCAAATGCGTTTTGCCTTGAACTTTTGCATTTCGACCCCTCCAAAAACTCGTTCTAACATTTCTTAATATACCTTGTCGACTTGGACCCCCACCTAGACTCAAGTAATATTTACACCTTTAACATTGTCAATATTTAAAAATAATTAAATAGCGCGATCGGTTTCAACATTCAATAAAATTATTTTCAGTTTTAAAGTAATATTGTTTTAACCTTAAATATGTATTTATTCGAAAAAAAGAAATAGTACTTGCTTTTAACGGCGAATGTTATGGAATGCCAGCAAATGTTGAACTTGTACTTAATTTTCGAAAATTCAAGTGAAGATGTCAACTTGATAGCACGTAGACTTTAATTTGAGTCATTAAAATAAAAGATGAACATGACAAAAAATGGACAAGTGCTAAGTTTTAGTGGTATTAAGAAATAACTGTCGGTCTGTTTGTCGGTCTGTCGGTTTTTTTGGTTTCCGGACCATAACAATTGACAAATGCTTGACAAATTTAAACAATTTTTGGATATAAGATCACTAAATACATGTACATGTAACGTTTAACTTTGAGGTGGTAAGGTCAATGACGCTTTCCGGAGAATAACTTATGAATGGCTTCACAGATTTAAACAATTTTGGTGCACATGTGTAACATCCCAATATACAGTAAAAGTTCGACTTTAGGGGTGCTGGGTTAGAAAAACTGTTTCTGGATGATAACTCATGGCAGATTTCAATTATTGGTTGGTGCACAGGGGTTACATAACAAAAATCAGTTCAAATTCGACTTTTGGCTAAAATCAAGGTCACTGTTACTCAAAATAAAAAAAGTTTCCGCTCAATAACTTTAGTAAGGAATGCGACATTTTTATCAGTATCTTCTGTGAAGACAACGCTAGGGAATAAAAGTAGGACCAGTGGAATCTAGGTCAAGGTCAGTTCTATTAAAATATGATATGAACAAAGGCACTACCTCAATGCGAGCTCTAGTATTTAACTCTTTTATTAAATTGGTGTTAAACTTGATGCTTCTGAATGAATTGAACTATCTTGAACCACGTTGCTTGTCGGTAGTATTTTCCTCTATACTTATATTGACAGAGGAAAATACTACCTTCAAGTGAAAGAAATAAAATGGATAAGACCATTTAAGATAGCAGCTCCGAATGGAATAATCAAACACGCAAGCATCGATGAATTGTGGAGGAAATTTTAAAGTTTGAATACAATTATACTCCTGTAAGCATATATGTATGCATGACACGCACATGCAGACACAGACAAATATCCACTAACATACGCACACACACACATCAACGCATGAATGTACAAATAAACACACACACGTACTTCACTCGTATATGAAATTAGCGCAACTATGCATACATACACATGGACACGCATGCTTATTCCCTGAAACATTTACAGAAATATAGACTCTTATAGCACTCATTGTACGCACGCATACACGTGCGCACACAGCAACATGACCACATATACTCGTCATTACGCACACAAATCAAAATATGTGATGCACAAATATAGGAGAATACTTATGCACACCTACACGCATATGCCCACACACACGCACACATGCACATACGCTTGCACACACACACACACACACGCACGCACACACACGCACGCACGCACGCACGCACGCACATATGCACACATACGTACGCGCATATACTTACGCACGCACCCGCACACACACATACATTTAATAGACAAAAAGTGTATTGTTAAAATTAGGTTAAAGATGTTTAATAATTTTATGTGAATTGAACTGATAAATGCACGTCAATTTTAGCGGGAAAAGTATAAAGACGTTGACGTCGCCGACGTCACTTCCTCATTATGTGTCCGTAAAGTAAATAGAAAAAATGTAAGAAGTTTTCTGACATAAATATGTTGATAAATGCCATTAGCCAGAACGTCAATATTAATAAAATGAGTGAAATTACTTAATGTTGTGTTTGCGTATTAATAAAAATAAAAGTAAATTAATGAATAAATATTTGGTACTCTTAAGCCTTAAGCAGACGGTGAAGGATGTCTCCGTGCGATTTGGAAGCGACATACGAGCGGACCGCTTGGGATCACATTTTTTTAAAGTCAGGGTAGTTGGACATAACACATACGTACATTACCGTGACAGCTCGCTCGCTAGAGCTCGCATGTTAAACGGTTTCGGCACAAAAACAATTAGCTAGGTATGAGACATTGTGGTGGAACTAGCTGTATATATAGCTTCGTTGAAGACGTCGCTAAAAATTGAATTTTGAATAAGCATTTCGGCATCTTCTTGTTAACATCTCAGTCACTTCGGAAAACACCCAAAGTAAAAATTATTATAAAGAAGTTTAAAGTTTATAATTTTCTGACTCATAAGTATGTTATAAATACGTCAGTTTTTTGCTAAATTCCAATAACATCAGTCTTTTAATACAATATTAACTTCATAAAATAATCAGTATATAAACTCATTACCATATGCTCCGTTTGTCAGTAAAATTTCGGTGTATAAACGTTCCTTTGTTTTAGTACCGAATTATATAATTTAAGTTTTCCGACATTTGCTTTTAAAATGTTACTCAAAACAGTCGATTACTGTTTCATATTCTTTGTTGGTAGTTTTGAAGACAAGCCTAACCTTAATTTCGGTATCTCCAAAGGTAAAAAATACATCGTGTGCTGTGTTGTTGATATCATCGGTTTCCGGCAAATCTACTTGAAGTTTTCCAAGTAGGTTGCAGCCTTCATCAGTAACGTATTTCGGGTCTTCACATTTTGAAGAATATATGCCTAATATACCTGTTTTTTGGCCGACATAAGCCGCCACTGAACTTTGATGTATTTCCTTACCAAGGGGAATCTCCTCACCAACGGCAACAAGTTTACAAAATATGTCCCGACATAAATCCTTCCCACCTGCGTTAGTTCTTTTCTTGCAGTCGTGCAATTTGGCATCAAATACAGAACAAACATCTCTGCCGTATGTAAACTGAGAAACTCGAACAGAAACAATTTCTGGCAAGTGACCAAACCGAACAGCTCCTTTCAAAACAGCCAGACCAGCATCTGCTGGGGTGATAAGTTTGCAACTGACGGACTTCTCAAACGCATCTCTGACCAACTGGCATTCTCCAAATCCACCAACTAACAAAATTGCATCTATATCGTTCACATGCGGTTTCGATAAAAGCTCTTTAACATGTCGGGCTATCTCACTGATTGTTTCGTCAAATAATTGTTTTGCAACGGTTTTTTCAACACGTATCTTATCACCAGACCAGGTCATTTTCCCACGAAATGGCGACACATCGATTATGTCTTCCATGCTCTTTTGCTTTGTTTCTGCGTATTTCTTCAGTGCAGCAGGAATTTTAAAATTCATTTTTCCTTCTGTATCTGAGGTTATTGTCCTTTTCTTTGCCTCAAAATCTCTCAGAAGGTCAAAATAGTCGCCTACATGTTCTGCTTTGAACTTTGTCAGGGCAACTTCTCCAAATATTTGTTGTATCATTTGTAAATATGCCTTGTCGACTTGGACTCCACCCCACGAGCCTCCAGAAGCTTTGTGAATTTCTTTTAATGTGCCGTTCTGTAACTTCTGGTGGACTGTTACATCTGCAGTGCCACCTAGTAAAAATATATAAAAATATATGAGCTTTCGTTCACTAAAATAGTTAGGAAAACCATTTTATTTATACAGTTTTAGAAGTAATACACTGAATTAATAGCTTCACCTATCACATTGTTTTAATATCTCACCGTATTATTAGTCAAGACTTTAAACTTATTTAATTTCACCAGTTTAACTTTTTTAAAGAATTAATCATTCAAATTCCTACATGCTTTTGAAAACCACAGTCATTTTATCAAGGAAGGGGTAAAAACAGAAGTCACAAAGCGAAAATATATTCTACGTTTAAGAAGAGTAATATCTATTTGAATATGGATTCTAAGTAATTTTAAACAATTCTATGCGTTTTTGCATTGATGCGATTGCTTAGCTGTTAGACGGAAGATGTTTCAGCAGTTTTAGCCCATTTCGAATCATCATCTGTAGAAAGTCTATGGAAGATTTTGTGAGTTTTGGTCAAAATGCAAACTATACTCAGTCTGAACAAAAATAAAAAGGATCCACTTTTTATGCTTATATTCTCATTAACATATTTTCATTTAATCAGGAACGCTTTGAATGATGTTTTGTTAGTTAACCTCAGTTGTTTTTAAGTTAAATTGCTCAGGAATAAAAACTTTCATACCAAGACCTGAGGAACTGACAATCGAATAACAATTAATCATGGATTACAAAACACTACATATTCAATTTAAAGTGAGGTAATTGGAAATTGTTGGAATTTCTTGCGTTGTTCATCGATTTATCGAGGACCAGTGGTGTTATTGATGAATATTTTGTGATTTTATATATCCACAAAAGGTAGAAAATGTAATTTAATTAAAATAATTGTGAATATTTTAAAGAATTGCTGACATTTTACCGAAACCCTTATTATATCAAAGGGAAAGATAACTAAGTTGTGGCTGCAGATTTTCAAGAATACTTTATCCCTTTGCAATGATAACAGAAAAATAAATTTGTACACATATAGAATTTTGAGTTTTCGTTTTCAAATTTTACAAAATTTAAAATAGGAAAGTGGACACTTATATTTTTGTTGAGTATATTTAATTTAGCCTATATCGTAATATTACAAAACAGAATGAAAAACAAATCATAGCCATTCAATATGAATCAAAAGCACACAACAAATCACAGCCATTCAATATGAAACACGTAAATGCCAAAAATAAAAAAATCTTAAAATCACTTAATTAACTGTGTGATGCAGTGTGCATTATCAATATAAAAACATCTATTAAAATTTTATTTCGATATTCTCTTATTTTCAGAGGCAATGTAATACATGTGTATTTACAGTATTTAAGTTCGCATGAACCCCAATGCATTCGTTTTAATTTTGTACCGCACAATGTAATTAAAACACTTCTGAACTTTGTTTATTAACAACTGTTTATTTAATAATATGTTTTCCTACCTCCAAGATCTACAACCATGTACTTTGTTCCTGCTTTGTCCAAACCACTAAGTGTTTTGTCTGTGGCCACCTGACACCATATGGAAGCTGCTTCTGGCTCTAGAGCTAGTCTAAGCTGCTCACCTGGGATTCCTCCCTTATTAAAGCAAAACATACAATTCAATTTACATGCCTTTAAAGACTGCAATGAAGATGAAATGCATACCGGCATTAATAATTTACCAACGTATCCAGTTTATCCAATCAAAAGCGGAGTTTGGTGACTCAAATGTGAACTTAAAAAGTTAATAACAAAAAGGTACACGTTTAAAGGTATATATTGATACCTGAATTGCAGCCTTCCGCATGAACTGCTTGGCCTTTTGATCCCATATTGCCGGAACTGTGATAACATACTGAATGTCTTTCGTTGTTATCCCAATAGTCTGATTATTAAGTGTCTTCAGCAAGTGCTCGTTCAGATATCGAATAGAAAGGCTGAAAATGGTGAGAGCTGGCATCTTTTTACCAGATAGGTCCTCAATTTGTGTATCCATTTGAAGATCCTAATAAGAAGATAGACGACTGTATTTATAATAAAAACCAAATTAATATAAACAATCTGAAAATTAGCCTCCTTAGCAAACAGATTTGGGAAATATTGATGTGGCATAAAACTTATATCCAATAAGCTTTAATTTAAACATGTACCTTGGTTTCGTACAATGTCATTTTGAACCGTCTGAATAGATACCATCCATGATGCTCATCATCTTCAGCCAAGTCGCTGTACTTGTTTTCTGCTTCAAACCCGAACGAATGAAACTCTTTGTTAGGCTTTAGAAGTACAGAAGTTGGTGTTTTTAGAGTTATGAGCTGGTGAGACCCCGAACCCCAACTCTGGTTAGTTATAATTTCCAACGGCTTGTCTCGAAATGAGAAGGCATATCCGCTAAAAGTTGTTCCAAAGTCGATAGCTGCCACTAGCAGTCGGTTACAGTGCGATGTTGAAGCATCCATTGTTGCTGAAATCTTCAAAAAAATGAAAGAAGAATTAAGAATGAAAACGATTTTATCATACATTAAAAAACAAAACCTATCAAGCATTGAAATGGTACCTTGGTTATTCCTACGATATGATTGCTACGTAAGTCTTTAAAACTTTGAACAATTATGTTTAATATTTATATAACGAATTTAAGGTTATTTATGAAATGTATTCTAAAGCTATATTAAATTTTATAGATACCAATTTGCATCGGTAATTCTGTATGAAAAAAACAACATCTTTTTTTTTTACATATTTTGGATACCATCTAGAGGCAATATCAACAATGTCGAGTTTAAAAGAAATTTGAGGAAGTGTTTCGTTTGCTTCTACTCTCGGTTTGACTGCCAAAGAAACTTATGTTTAAAATGGCTGTAAGATAATGTAGTAATATCAGGAATAAGTACATGGAGAAAATTCACACAACCAATGAAAGAAAAAGCAAAGAGAGCAATATAGCACAAACACTTCAAAACAATGCATAAAAAGACAACCAGGCTTATCTCCAGGCGCATAGTTGCCTATACGCAAAATACGCGGCTGAATCCACATGATTCTCCTAAGAATGCGCCAGATTGTCCAACTGTTCAAAATTTCTCGCGGGGACAAGACCCCGGACTCCACTAGCATAAATATGAATCCACATTTATAGAGGGCTGGCTACGCCCCTGACCTGTTCTAGTATTTTTATATAAACCTTTATAAAAGAAATACTCAAACACTCAAATTGTTTTTACATGATGTTTTCTTGAGAGTTGTATAAACTCTTGATTTATAAATCAAACTAAAAAGTTTAATTGAAAACTGCTGTTTCGATTGAATGCCTGTTGGATATAAATAAAACTTTTGTCGGAAATACAAACAATATATGCAAACATGATTTTGCTATTATTATGTTTTTATTGTATAACTATATTCATTGAACGATGCACTTTATATTAAACCGGTAAAATACATCGTTCCGGAACCGATTCGTTTCATATCATGTTCTCTTAATGCATAAAACAATTATTTAAAAGTTAAATGGATGGGCAAAAGAGAGGAGCAAAATGGAAATGTTGATATCAGTGTCAAAATGTTAAGATGCTTATTCAGTATTAATAACCAACTTTGGGGATGTTAAACAATGATGCTAAAGATTCGATAATATGTGGTCACTAGCCTGCAAATAAATAGAAAGAAAGAGAAAAAGAAATAGTTCAGCTAAATTGAATTCACACAAATATATCTCTTTTTAATGACTTTTAAGCGCAGCGCACTTAAAAAAGTTGAACAAATGATGAAAATCGAAACTATTCATTGCTTAATAAAATGAATTAGCTGTTTAGTACTTTTATTTAAGAAAATAAATACCTTTAACAAACCGCTTTAAACCATTTTATGTCGGCGATTTTCGGAAAATATTAAAATCGAAACTGGAAAGACCGCTCACGACTTATTACTTCCTTGCCGAAGTAAACCGGTGTTCTTAACTACCTTGATAACGAAGTCACGTACGCATTCAGTCCGTAGATAGAGGGGTATTTTAAGCAATTAAATATAAGAACATGCTACAGAAACTTCAGCTGGAATTTTTTTCTATGTTTGTCGGAATGTCGCTTTACGTTCAGCTTCATTCACTGTAAATGCAGTAGAGATTAGTTTTTAATGTCAGATAAATGCATAATAGCTAGGCTTGATTTTGTCTTTTTAGAGAACTACAACTTGTTCTTTAATGCAAAATTTCTTATGTGGATGTTCATAAATTATAAGTCTGTCTGCCAAAGACAAAACCGGGTTTTGGCCAAAACGTCAACAATTGAGTTTAAAGTGTTTTCTAACAGTCAAAAAATCAATCAAAGCTATCCACTATTTCAATGATATAGAGGATGTTTGTTTTTACCAGTGTAAGATAGAAATATATTTCACCGAGTGAGCTCCGGAATCCGTTTTTTCACGAGTGGCGAAATCACGAGTTCCGGTGTGCACGAGTCAAATATAGTTCTATCTTTCACTGTTAAAAACAAATTTTCTTTTTATTTTATGCCTTTAGTGCATAATTTGTGTGAATTTGACAGAAACCGATTGTTTATGAAGTGTCGCTATAACGTCAAATATTAAAATTTGAGCCCGTTTTCTAAACGTTCTTATTCGGTATGTTATGTGCGTTTGGGTACCAACGTGAAAAAAGCAGTGAAAATAAAAATGATATTCCACTGTTTGAAAACAGTGAAAAAACACTTATATGTCATCGGGAAAATTCTATAATTCACTGAAAAGCATAAAATAAATGGATGTTTTTACAACTGTTGACATTTATCACGTCAAAGCAATGAGTTTATGTTAATTTACTGACTTCATAGTTGTTCTTCCAAGGCTGCACCGTCATGTTGAGTATTGTAAAAGAACAGGGTTTTGCCAGAATAGCAAGCTTAATGATCAAAACGTGACAGAAGTATTATATATATAACCTTACGCTGAAATACCTTTATGTATTTGTTACTAAAATGGGACGGCCCTCCACTTTTTCCCATGGATTAACGAAATTTTGAAAAAGTTATCAAGACAAATTATAGCTGAACCGTGGTTTTGTTTATAGTTTGTGGGTCCATAAATAACGTGGTATAAGTATCGCGCTTTACGCGATATTATTTGGCGAATAAGCAATCCGGAAACCCGCCTGTTCGAACGCCCACCCGAAATATCAAATCTAGCCAGCCACCCATCTACCTACTGGAATCCAAAGCCAAGGCAGCAACAACACATCTACCCTCTTGTCTTAAGAATGATTGCGTTACACTTGAATTATAAAATCATTTTTGACACACTAAAGTAAAATTTTCAGGTCCATAAAAGATAAAATATTTAATATCAAGTCGATATCGATTACTAATTTTAAGAACGGGAAGAAGTATTTCGTTGAATTGGGTTATCATTTATCAGTAAAAGTATTGATCTATAGGATATCTGTATCGAAATTGTGAGTAACTTGTAAATATTACATCTTCTTCTTAAATAACAATTTTACATGTTTAAAAAAGGAAATAAACAAAAAAAACAAGCAAAATGTTGCATTTATTCTTGAGACTGATAGAGTTTTCATTAATTGTCTAAAAAACTACGTGTATTCAGCATGCCTTTTTGCAAAATTTGACAGTTTGTATCTCAACTTCTTGGGCTTTATAGGGTTCTGAGTACATTATACCTAGTAAATATAACGTTTTCTTCTTTAAAAAAAACTATACATGTTTAATGAGGAAATGAGAAAAATAGAAAAGAAGATAACATTTATTCTTGAGACCTATGGATCTTTCATTAATTGTCTGTTTAACTATTCAACATGCCTGTTGGCAAATTAAACAGTTTTTATTACCTTAGAATTTATATGTCATAAATTTGTACGAAAATAAATTGTCCATAAAATAACTCGACCGAGGGCCGAGTTTTATATAACAAGACCCGTGTACTATCATACCAATACATGACAAGTAGTTTTGCACGCCATATCTATACTTACGATAGTGACCTGAATAATTCTTTATTGATTGTTGAAATAAGGATTTCTTTTTCTTTACGTCGATTGAAAAGATTGATTTAAATTTCCCGCTGTCGTTAAGTAAAGATATACGGTGACGTATATCATTGTGTCGAGCAAACTGTCAGAAATATTAAACCATGTTGAACTTCCCACTTTGAAATATTGATAGCTTTCAAAGTAACAACTGTTTTAAAGCAGCCTCTTATTAGAGTGCAGGAAGAAAGTCGATATTTTAAATAATATATTGATAAAAAATAACTTTGAAAGCCACCGAATATGACAAATATCAAAATATTTCAGGCTCGGTTTGATTGAGCCTCTTTATATGCAGTAATGGAAATGCCTAAAACTGTTCACGCTGCCTAGACCCGTTTGAGCGCTATGAAATACACAAATATATATTTCATGATCAACGGCATTCAAAGATGGTTTAACTGTTTGATAGAAACAACGCTTTTGTGATATTTAAATAGAAGAGAATTTGGATAAAAATAAAACCAAAAGCGTACCACGGAATTAATAGGTTCAACGCTGATCTGTATTATCAATGATCGTATATAAAAAGTAAAGGGTTCAAACATTAAATTGATTAATGTACTACATTGTAGATAAATTTTCTGAAACTAGAGCCAACGAGGTACACAAACATTGTTTTTAGCCAAATTTTCACCTCTCTTATAAAGTCTTGGAAAGAAACCATTTATAGAGTTTCAAGTCTATTTCACCATGAAATGCTTACCGATTGACAGTTATCGGGTAAAATAAAGGACGACAATGTTTACTCGGTGCTTTTGTTAACAAAAATTGAAAAGAAACGTATTCAAATAATTATTTGAATAATACAAAGTCACTATCCTTATGCTTTATCGACAACTAACGTATTTAACGCCGTGCTTAGGAGAAATAATTGATTGTTAGACTTAAATAATTGCTTAATTAGTGGAAAGTAAAAGTGTTGAAAAAGGTAGACGCCCTTACGATCAGAATTCTTTTACAATGACTCTTACAATCAATGGACATGCTAAACGAATAAGAGCACGAAATATTTTCATATACATGAATCTTGTTTTCCATTTTATCTATCAATAGAGAAAATAATTTTATTTATGTCGATGCATTTGTTTACAGCCTTTATGTTGTTTTCAGATATTCTAGACCAATGGACGCTTCGGTATCTCACTGTAACCGACTGCTTGTTGCAGCATTGGACTTTGGTACAACTTATAGCGGGTATGCATTTTCGTTCCGAGGTAAACCATTAGACATAAAGTACAACCCAACCTGGGTTGCGGGATCTCAACAACTCTTGTCCCTAAAGACTCCAACATGCGTACTACTAACGCCAAACAAGGAGTTCCGCTCGTTCGGCTTCGAAGCCGAAAACAAGTACAGCGACCTTGCTGAGGATGACGAACATCATTGCTGGTACCTTTTCAGGCGTTTTAAGATGATGCTGTATAATACTAAGGTAAAGTTTAATATTACTGTTAATATGGTATGGCTGTTTTACAAAATTCAGATTTGATTTATAATATTGTCTTATCTTGAATTTTCTTAACATTCATCAATTTTGTCTATTGAAAACAAATGCACAATAAAGTAGGAGACAATGGAATATTTCCCGTTGCTTAGATGAATAAAATTCTTGATTTCAATCTAGTATTACAATTTTCTGAGTAGAATATCTAGTATCTGCAAGTATAACAATCGAAGTTATAGGTTTAACCTAGTTTATGGCCTTTTGATGTTTAGGGATAAATCATGTTTTAATTTGATGGACGTTAACGTTATCGGATTTTACTTTTCTCTTTTACATGTAGGTGTTACACATTAGAGGCAGAAAACTAACTCATTATCAATACATTTTACGTTAGAGAAAATGGGTTAGATACAACATAGTTATGTACGGCAAAGCAATATTTTGTTGGCTTCTAATCAAAACATTTTCTCACTTACGACCTTTCTAAACGTTAACCCGTTGGTAATTTGTAGCTTGTCAAGTAAAACTGTCATTTAAATATTTTGTCTCTCGACATTTGAAAGAATCTACACTTGGACGCAATTATTGAAGACATATCTGGAAAGAAGATGCCAGCGTTGACTATCTTCAGTCATTCGATCAGATACTTGAACAATCATCTGCTGAAGACATTGAACAGTCAGGCTATTGGAGAAGAGCCTGATGACATCCAATACATTTTAACAGTTCCCGCAATCTGGGACCAGAAAGCAAAACAGTTTATGCGAAAAGCCGCTAATGAGGTTCGTGCACTATAATTGATCTTTCTAGTTGTTTCAAGCGTAAGATTTCCATATACAAACGATAACGAAAACATTTTTTGTTCAAAAACGACTAAGATCGACACATGATGGTTTACAGCAATGACGATTAAACACAGATTGTCGTCACACATACACATATATTTGACTTAGGTGGATGCTCAATATATATTATATGTGTTAGGCTACTAATAATTCACCGTGGCAAATTGAAAACGGATGCAGATGTTCTGCAAGCATTTATTCTTAGACAATCCCTGGTATTTAATTAATTGATATGCATTACATATTAAATTAGGTTCAGTTGTTTTTTTTAATAAAACAAATCAACTGTTTGCTTACTTGAACATGTTAACAATGAATTTCCAGGCTGGAATCAAAGACGATCAGCTGAGAATAGCTTTAGAACCAGAAGCAGCCTCCATATGGTGTCAGGTTGAAACAGACCAGAAGTTGAGCAAGCTGGCAGAGGCGGGATCAAAATACATGGTTGTTGATCTCGGAGGTATAATTAAAATACATTCTGAAAAAAGTTTTAAAAGAAATTAAGTGCTATGAAAAGGACAATTTAATCGGCGTTCTTCTATTTCGACAGTGTTTGCCATCACATGTTAAGATTAACATATATTGGAAAACGTTTCCTTCTAATAGTACGGTAGGCCTATGGAAAGGGGTCAACAAAATTGCAACAGAAAAGTTTTGATGTGATTTATGTAAGAATAGTAAAAACATACATTTAAAAACAAAATTGGACAAAATCGGACCATTATTAATCGATTTGCATCGATTTTCTTGTATCCGGAATAGTTGTATCCGAAAACATTAACACTTGTTACATGTACAGTTGAAACTTTCTATATTTTACTTGAAAATAGCCTATTCACTATACTGTTTTGTATTGGTCAAAGCATAAAAAGTTATAAATAATAAATTTGTCATAATTCTGAGTGCTATCAGTCGTGGTAACCGAGAGACTTGACGATACAATTGATCAGAAAATATAATATGTTTATGTAAACATTTACTTTTTATAAGTAACATTTGAAACTAATCTAACTTCTTTACCGATTTCTTAAATTTTAAACATCAAAACGTCCTGTTTTATTTTTCCATTATCAACATATATTTGAAGAACTTACTGTGCTTTTATGTCGTACTAAATAACACGGTTACTATATATGTCATTCGCATTTATACATGTCACATGTATCACATGTTAAGATAAGATATTCGTTAGTTAATATCAAGATGAACGCACGTCTTATTTGTAACTCACCCTGGTACCAGCTCTCCCAAGGACAGGGGCACTCTCACATACAACTCAATGTAAATAATTTTAGAGGAGAGGTGGTGCAAGTGTTTCGTTTGTATCTCTCTTGTAAATTCCAAACCTTCAAAAAGTGAAACATATCAGCGCTCTTCAAGTGTCACAACATTTCATCTTGAAATAAACAAACTACGGCGAGCTAAACGCGAAAGTTTGACTCAAAAATATCAAATGTCAAAATAAAACGTAAAATACTCAGTACATACTGCAAATTTATTCATTTTCGATACGATATCTTATAGTCCCGTTTTCCTACAACAAACAGTTCAAATTCCAAGCCTTGATCTGTTTTATTTAATGAATGACTCATTTTTATAGATGGTCAGTGGTTTAAAAACGGCACTCCAATCGCACAGGTGTGTAATTGTTTGGCACTCATCAAATACAGCTACAGAAAAGTCTCAAAAAATGTCAAGAAATCGTCAGTAATTTTGTTTTAGTATATGTGGGAGGTCAATATACTCAAAGCAAATCTTAAAGTTACTATGCGTCTCAATTTTCTAATATTTTAACAAGTGTCTACTAAAATTGGAACGATAAAGCGATTAGCGTGTAAAATTGCAACGATTTTGTCAGTCTTTTGCGTTCAGGTTGTTCTTTCTCTTTCGGGACTGATTGTTTATTTGCGGCAATGCATTAAAAGCAGATCTTAACGAAGCGTATCCTGTAAGAACATTACAATTTCAGGACACTATTTATCGAACTTGTTTAAAACGACAAGATTCTTGGGCTGATCCAGTTCTGGGTAGAATTCAGTCAGTAAATGACCTTCATTGCAGTGTTAATTTTAGAACATTTAAATCTATACCAAGTATGTATGATATCGATATAGGTGAACCTAATTCTCAACCTAAGAGGTCTAAGAAAGTAGGCAGGCCAACGTTGTCAGCCACTGATATCGCATTTTATCGTGTTGCAGAATTTCTATGTGAAAATGAGGATGACTTGATATCTATAAATGACTTGATTTCTAAGATGGGAGAATTTCTCGACTTATGGAACATTTTGGAGATCAAATTGTAATTTCAAGTATAAATGGTAAGCCGAACATTGTTACATTTCGTGAAACAGCCTCTTCCCTTCTTCATCAATTTTACAGCATGCCCAAACAGACAGATCCTAAAGTCGAAAAGCGCAGACTCATTCAAACAGTAGCTTGATTAATAAAAAGTGATATCAAATCCATTGACCTTGAAAAGATTATTTATCCTGAAGAAATAGCTTCATAAACAAAAATTTAGAATTTATTCCGGAGTCCCTGAAATCTTTTCTTTAAGTTAGTATTTTAATAACCGTTAAGGACAAAGACAAACAGGTTGCGTGCATAGGTCAAGCAGTTTTGCAAAATGTGAGACCAAGGTCAATACGTTCACCTCTACAATTATCGATAGGCGATCAGATGCATAGACAGTTTGGTTCCCTGTTTCTTATTAATTCTTTACATGAATACGGATGTTCGGTTTCATACACAGAAGTTCAGAAGTATGAAAAAAGCGCGGCAGTACACCAAGGCACAGAGACAAGCGGGTTCTCAAGAGAAATGTGTATACAGTATGTTGCAGATAATGTTGACCACGATATAAGAACCATAGATGGGCTTGCCATAGTTCACAGGATGGCCATAATTGCTAAAAAGCAGTCCGTCGCATAACCGTAACAGCCGAAGATGATGCAGCAGTGGGTAGAATAGATGTAAAAAATTTTAAACCCATAGACAATTTTGAAATACCATTACGGTTCAATCCACTCCCACAATTTACTTCGGAAGACCCGTCAGCAAATATTGACCTTTTGTGGCAAATGTCTTGGTTATTAAAACTGGTTACACCATCTTGGAAACAAATAAAACATTTCGCGAATGTTCTTCTGTATTTAATGATCAAGAAGCCACAAAAGAAGGTGAAATTGTTGCTGGAGAAAAAGCTTTAGTGGTATTATACAATGGTAAAGCTGAATACTCGCTTAATAATTTACGGCTTAGTAAATTCCTCCAAAAAGTTTCATTGAGCGACAAATATATTTCTCCCGAGAATATATCTTCCGCCAACAACAGAAGCAGCAAAATACCATAGCCTTCGTGTGTACAATAACAATTACGTTTGCAATCATTTTCAAGTTAAGGTAAAATTTCTGGCAATATAACCTTAGTAATATTACTTTTCTACAAAAACTGTCTAAAGTCGATGATGGCTAAAAAGCGTTAAGTAGTTATTTGACCATTCTTGTGTCTATAAAAGTTTTACAATATATAAAAATCGACCGTTTGTGAACAAGCAATTTGTGTGGGTGGGGTAATTCAACATTAAGAATTGTAGGTTTATTAAAATGACCAATAATATTTAATTTTTAACAAACTTGATGTTCATTTACAAATAATATTTCATAGAAGTTGGTTTTAAGACTAGAATTTGAAAGAGCTGTATAGAAAAAGTGTCGAGTAATGCACATAGCCTGCTATTGATATATTTTTTTTTGTTTTCAACTTATCCTATTTTCAACATATGAATTTATGGATTTCCGGTGGTCCGATTTTGTCCAACTTTTGATATGATTCAGTTTATATTAAATGTGATTAGTGGTGAGAATTTCATTTCTGTTGCAATTTTGTCTAGGTTTGACGTATTTTTTTCATAATGTGACCGTACTATAAGTTTGTTTGTAGACGTTGAGTTGCGCTTAATATTAAGCTAGGCGGAGTGCGCAGTAATATGCATTTCCATTTCAGCGAAATAAAAGACTCAATTAAACCATCATATCAATAAAATCATACTTGTCCTATGAGGTGCCCTTGAATCTTCCCTTGCATCTATTTTATAAATAAAAGATTTAACTAAAATACCTTCTTATGATTAGTATTTCTTTTGATTTATGTGACAGGACGTCATTTTCAATTATCAAATTTTAAAGGTGGTACAGCAGATATAACAGTACACGAAAAGATGCCGGATGGAACACTGAAAGAATTACATACAGCTTCAGGCGGTTCCTGGGGTGGAACTGCAGTCGATAAAGTGTATGTGGAAATGATGTCTGAAGTCGTTGGAGTTCATGCTATGCAGAAATTTAAAACTGAACATGTAGGAGATTATTTTGATTTTCTGAGAGATTTTGAATCAAAGAAACGAATTATTAAAACGGACAACAAAGGGAAGATTACTTTAAAAATCCCAGCAGCTTTAAAAGAATGCGCAGAATCAAGGGATACAACTATGAAAGACCTCATCCAAAAGTCAAGATACCGTGATAAAATGACTTGGACTTTTGATAAGATAAGAGTTGACAATGATGTTGCTAGAAGTTTGTTCGACAATGTCGTCGATGAACTTACTAATCACGTTGAAAAACTGTTAGGAATTCCAAAAGTTTGCGATATAGATGCTATACTACTAGTTGGAGGATTCGCTGAGTGCGAGTTGGTCAGAGCCTCATTTCAAAAGAAATTTGCAAACAAGAAATTAATAATACCTGCTGAGGCTGGCCTGGCTGTTTTGAAAGGGAGCGTTAGATTTGGTCACCAACCCGACATTGTTTCTGTAAGGGTAGCAAGATTTACGTATGGAACGAAAACCATGCCAAAATTCGATTATCGCATTCATGATGAGAGCAAGAAAATAACGCTTTACGGTGAAGAAAAATGTTGCGATTTCTTTTGCATATTGGTAGAGATGGGGGAGGAGATTCCTTGTGGAAAAGAAATAAGAAAAAGTGGCAAACCTGCCTCTGTTGATCAAAAGCGCTCAGAAATTAACATTTATTCATCAACACATGAAAATCCGAAATATATAACTGATGAAGGCTGCACATTTTTGGGCAAGATTGACGTCCTTTTACCAGAGTCAGGTGATATCAGTGACAAAAGACATGACGTGTTTTTAGCATTTGGAAGTACAGAATTGACTTTTAGAGTGGTAATGCTGAAAACAAACGAGACTTATGAAAGTGTCATTAGCTGTTTTGGATGAAATTGTTGGAGATTTACAATTTGCCGCAAATTTGACTTTCTGGGAGATATTCTAGAGAAACACAATATGACGTTTTAAGGGCCAAGGCTATTCGATTTCCTTGTCAATGGATATCTTTCACATCAAGGATGCTCACAATATCTTTTCCTACGTTTTACGAAAACCTGATGTCTTGCTTTCTTGAACAGCATT
The DNA here is from genome assembly GCA_038501625.1 of Corbicula japonica. Classification (NCBI taxonomy): domain Eukaryota; kingdom Metazoa; phylum Mollusca; class Bivalvia; order Venerida; family Cyrenidae; genus Corbicula; species Corbicula japonica. Next base: position 1,351,348 of record JAZAYU010000125.1, read on the forward strand.
TAACACTTATTAGTCAGAAATATGTTACTATCATATAAAACCGATTTAAAATGAAAACAAAATGGTGTGTTAACTTCAAAGTTGCAAAGGCTTTAATTTTATTATGCGCTGGATCAGTCTTCGTTTTATTGATATATATGATAAGTATTTTCGAATACGTAATTGTAAATTGTACTTTACCAAAATAGGAATTCTTCTTGAGCATGCTTAAGATCTCAGCGAGGAAAATGACAAGTCAATCTTGATACTTTGTAGATCGATCCTAGTCTTTATAAGTATCAAAAGCTCGGAGCTCTAATATTAGTCAGGATAATGCTTGGATTTGCTTTTCATTTTCTAAACAATTGACGGCAAATGTTAAGATATACGGTTATTAAGATCGATTATTGCCACATCGAAAGATATTTAATACAAGAGTTTCTGAGAGATGTAGAAAATCACAAAATAATAGTATGGGTGCCCACACAATCTCTAATTAAATTATAAAAATGAAAGACACATGTAGCTTCTTCAATCCCAACGGGTACATGTAACCACTATTATTAAGTTACTTGATCAACTTCATATCTCAGAATGATTGACAGACACACAATGTTAATCACAAATTGGCCATTAAAAAGTAGTAAGTAACAAGCCCCCTTATATATTGACGAATCATTGAGCTTTGCTGGAAAGAATTGACTTGTTTTCCTCTTGATAAAAAATAACACAAAGTTACTGTTTTGTTTTGCAACAAAAAACTATAGAAATTGTTTAAGACCCAGGTTGGCTTATCTTTTCTACAAACTATTCACAAAAAAATATATACTATAAACAACCGTGAAATGAGGCTTCCAGTTAAATTTGTTCTAAAATCATAAGGTAATACTTGTTTTAAATCGATCGTGAAAAAATGTTACTACAAGGATAAAGGATATTTTTAACAATTATTAATTGTAAAAAAATCAACACAAATACAATAGATATAATTTGGTGGAGGGGAGAGGATGTATACGTTTTAATATCCTACAAGTATTTAATCTTTTGTCATTGCTGTATTTAACTGTGTTTATACCATGCTGGATAACATACATATTGATTTGTATGAATATATAGCATGTCTGTAAGAAACGGAGGATGGATTCCCGATCCTTTCCGTACGTAAATAATGGATAATAAATTGGGTTACACTTGAAATTTGCTTGACAATGAAAAACAAAGTAGCATAGGATATCTGACCCCTTATTACAATCAAACAATCATTAAGGCATTTTCTTTACATTTATTTCCAGACGGTGTAAACCCGGCAACTTTCTAATTTGACCCTTTTGTAAATCAAATATCTGTTTGCCGACTAATTCTATTGTTATAATAATGTTATACTGACTATCACCTCCGTAAAAAAATGCAGACCGCCGCAAATTAAATCGGGATTCGTCAGTGAACAACACATTAGCCCAGTCAGCTCGAGTCCATCCTACGTGCTGACGAGCAAAAACGTAGACGCTGCTGGCGATGTATTCGCGTCAAAACAAGTCCCACATATGGGTCTTCGGGCACGAAGACCGGATTCTTTCAGTCGGTTGATAACTGTTTGGGATGACATGTGACGTCCATAATGGCCAACAGCGGTGTGTGCGGTACTCGTTGCGGTTTTAAAGCGACGTCGACGACAGTGTGAAAGTCTTATTTGTCTGTCCTGACGAACAGTAGTGACCCCTCGTTTTGGGCGTCGCGCGATGTCGGCCACACTTCCGGTCACCTGGAACTTCTGCCACAGTTGCTGTATGGACTTGTGATGTCTGTTAAGCATACGTGCCACCTGGAAGTAAAATGTTAGTAAATTAGGGTTGTTTGTAACCCTGTTCTAGCAAACACATAATAATAATTACAAAATAGCCATTTCGCGCATTTTGGCTATAAACTTGTAAATACCCGAGGAATTAGTCATGTCTAATCACTGGGGGCTAACGCGTGTAACGGAAAAGTGTTGCAGCAACAATTTTTTTTTTATAAAACGTCCCACTAGTAAGACCTACACCTGACTTGTTTCTGTATAAAGAAAATTAACATAGAAAACGTGACATAGAGGCGACTCAAACATCGAACAGAAATCAAGGTGTGTAATGTATAGTTTATTTTACGTTTTTCAAAACATTAAATGCTTGTCAATGTTTAATTTCATCTGATATTGCGATGTTTTTGCCAAATATATATGTATTAATATTACACATAAAATATTATTCAATTGCATTATTTGTTTAATTTCTTATTTAAGTGACCATAGACATTAGTTTCAAGAACCAAAACATTACTTATTATAGAACTTATTATTATAGAACCTGTTGGGGCAAGTGTGAGGTTGGTGCACCCTAGAACCTGGTTTAAACCCCCAGTGGCAATTTGATTTGCCACTGACCGTTCCAAGGCGGTAACCCCTCGGGTTCTCATTTTTGTTAATTGTTAGTGGTGTCTCTTTTGAAACTGATCATTTTATTAACCATGCTCTCTCCTTCTCTTCTTCTTGACTGTGTGGGGAGGCTGTTTTTTTCTGAATGTGGCGATTCCTGACATGCATATTTCACCTTTTTATTATTTTTTAATTAAATTATATGCTAATTAAAGTGTTTCTATTCCTCGGTAAAAGTAAAATAAAGTGTATGTGTCTATACGAAATCAATAAAAGTGTGTGCGTTTCTATTCGACAGTGTGTGCGTTAATAATTGAAGACTGTTTTCGATTTGTTTGGAAACGTGAAAGCGAAGATGCGGTAATTATAACATTTGATATTAATATGCGTACTGGTAATTAATAAATACATCACCGGATGTTCCTATTCGAGAAAGTCAGTTAATCGCTGACACAAAGTAGTCTTCATTTTTTGTTTTGTTGGGCATAGGATGGCTATTATGGCCTGAAAGGGAGATGTTAGGTTAATCACAAGGTTTAATGCAATTATAGCAAATTTATGTCTATATATAATGAAGGCTCTCAATATGAAAATAGGCTCTGCTTATAACATGACATATGTAAACATATAATTGAATAAAAACGGGGCACCGGTTTTAAGGTGTCAGATCACTGTTAATAAATAACCTACCTATACTTTTCTTTCTGATAATAGACAGTACAGTACATTAAAATGAATGTTCGAAACTTCTGTTGCATACATGTTGTAAATCAGTGTTAATTCAAAATGATACATTTCTGATACCCTTCGGCGCCGGCTTGAGCAGAAAGTTATTTTAAGGGCATTAAATATAGAAATGACCCATACTCCACATAACACCTACTTAAATGAATGCACATTATTTTTGCAGGACTAAAACAGCAGCCCTGACCGAGTGTGGAAAATGCTGTTTGTGGCAGCCAGACACACAGGAATTAACAGTGAAAAGTCTGCATACTTATACTCATCTCGATCGCGAGGATAACCATTTGAGAACGTTTTAGAGTTTATTAGCTGAATGTTGTTGATAATGTCAAATATGTTTTAGTCAGTTCCGTTGCCATGGTAACCAAAATTTGAGTATTTCATTTTGTAAAATACGATACTTGATTTATATATAAATACTATTCATGGGCAATAAACAGACTGAAATACTGTATTTCTTATAGTTGTCACATAAATGAACCTATTTATTTGGACAATATTTTGACAAAAGTAGGCTTTTTCACATTCACGGTGGTTTCCCAAAAAATGCTGTTTTTCAGTTAAAATAAGTCGTTTTTGGAAAAAAAAAGAATTGGTGTACTCCAAAGTCAACAAGGTACCTGAAAATGATAATAACTCATTTTGGCCAAAAATTGCATTTTGGACCATTTTTCCCAGAGAGTTCCACATATATTCACTTACATATTCTTTGTATGGTTTAACACTGGTGCCAATCTTCTCAGGGGCCGTGGTCATGTAACATCTTAAGCGAATCTTAAAATCATTGCACTCGAGTTTAAATACCCACCCAGACATATTTCTAATATATTTAATATATCAATCTATTAATCCCTTGGGGCTTCACACACTTTAAACAACCCAACTGTTTTCCATACCCAAATGAAAACCATCAAATATTGATTCAATCCTTAAATATACTATAATTATACATGTATCATATTTTGCATTCAAATCTATTTATACAAAGAGATAAAGTTAACGAAGTTCTTTTTATAACGTCAACGTTTCTCCTTTTTTTTCTGAATACTGTCCCTCAGCTACAAGAATGGCTTACTATGAAAAAACTTCATTTCTTTTTAAGTATTTAACAATGATGATGCGTAGTACAAAAAGTTCAACGTACAACCATTTAAATATAACAGTGCATTTTATACAGATAAACAGTAGTACGTAACTCTGCCGCAGCAACGCAGTGGTATCGCCAGTAGAACGCCGACAGACGTTTGAGCATGCACAAAACAAATGCGGTCGCTATGTGTTCTGAAGAGCGCAGTGGGGTCGCCTTAAGGTTGCCGTAGCAACGCAGTAATATCTACTTCAACGACACAAGAGCTCTACCGGCGCGCACAGAGGTCGCAGTGCGAACGCTGTGGTTGTAAGTAGCGCTTGAAAAGGGATTTCATGACAATCTCAGAGACGTCACTGCGTCTATACGGCGCGTCCAAGGCGTTTATATAGAGTGTTATTTATTTTATTGCGTTCTTACAACTACAACATGCTTTAGTGCGCTTCTACAGCTTTCATCGTCGTTTGCAAAAAAAGACGAACACATTTATATACATTTATAAGATTTGCAAATAAATACTCATTTCACTATGGCACCAAGCCTGGCTACTGCTTGCCGATATACAAGTCCAGCGAATAAATTGTGCATATCAATCTGGAACGACGACGGAGGTCCAAAGGCATAGATTCAACTGTTCGAGAACAAACAAATAATTGATGAAGATGTGTCTAATCACTTCGTTTGATAGGAATAGCAAACGAACGTCTTCAGCATGCCATCAGCGCAGAGACAGCGCCGTGATTCAAGTTCAGTGGACGCAGTGCAAGCGCCACGAGAGCACAGACAATCGCCAACAATAAATCCGTAGGAACACAATGAGAGCTCCGTAACAACGCCTTGGTCGCTGTGTGGACGTCTTGATATCTCCATCTTCACGAAAAATTTAACAATTTTCTTTCGATCTCACGGCCGTAGTTTTGAAAATTAAATATTGCCATGCAATCGGAATGGAAACGTGGTTTAGTGTGAAAGGGTCTTTACACGTGAGTAATCTTGAGGTAAACGTGTATCTTATATTTGCAATATCTCACATTGCTTTCCACTAACGCTGATGTTCCCAGTTAATTCACCAAATCATAGAGCAATGATTTTTGTCGCCACATTACGACCAGGTACTGCAAGTGTTCTTTTTTTATATCCTATTTTTGACGAAGAGACTGTCTCATAGATGTAAGACGAATATTCCATCATTTATACACTAAATTAGAATTTTTATACATGTCATTAGTATTATCTTTGTGAAGTTAATATGTTGATGACTTTGAGCAGGAAACCTAAAAATAAACTAGTTTCATGACATTATCTAAACTAAAGCACTATGACTAACAACAAGATGTGTCAGTTTATATTAAATAACATTTACCTTCATTATTGGATCTCCATTGGAAGTAAAATTAGTCCAAAATACACAAAAATAAAACAAGCACGTGATAAATGTCGTCGTAATGTAAACAATCTTTCGATGTGCAACGTACACGCACTGTCGTTGCGCAGCACTTGTCGTCACACGCGTTAGCCCCCAGTGCCAACGGTGAATCGATGTTATGACTCCTGATACACATGTGTAGAAATCTCTATCAAATTATATGAACCATATCAAAAGATTTTGCATATACAAGTCTGGCAGTTTAGAAATTTGGGCTAGTATATTAACAAAACAAATAAACCTGATATAGTTTTTTAAACTGTAATGGTGTTCTAGCTGATTTCACTCCAGGGGCTTTGATCTTAATAAGGACATTGTGTACCAGCCCTTTTTCTTGACAATATTGTTAGCTTCATATATCATACTTGTTCCGTGCTTTTGCATACAATATTGTCTCGAGAGGATGGGTGGGTTGAGTCATATCACTAAGACAACTTGTACTTGTATATTTTATGAGACCCTGGAACAAGTGTGATGCTGGTGCACCTTAGAACCTAGTTTCAACCCCCAACGGCAAAATTGTTTTGCCACTGACCGTTCCAAGGCGGTAACCCGAAATGTTTTCTCTTTTTAGTTAATTGTTTCCGGTGTCCTATTTGAATTTGATATTCATATAAATCCATGATTTCCTTTCCTCAACGCTTTTGTCTGTGTAGGTAGGTTGTCTTTTCTGTTCAGTTTAGTTCCGCATTTTTTTCGGCGTAGATGTCTAAGCTTGCTTTTGATCGCGTAATTAGTTTTTTGAGGAGGGAAAATGAAAAAAAATCGATTGATGTTTATTTCTACCAGAGATACATCTAGCTGGGTGATGATCACTTTGAAGAGAAAATGTTAAAAGAAAGGAATAAACGTTCAAAACGACTATAATACCTATGACTAATAGAACTTTGCTATTATAAATTGTTGTGAAGATGTTCAAGTAAAACATACTGAAGCATTCGCCATTTGCTCTGGTAATTTGTCAGAACAGATCTTTTTAAATTGAAAGCAAAATTAATTGTAAGTAACAACAACGACAAAACACCCATCAACTCAAAAATGTTGTATGCAAAAGCACACAAACATGTAAAACATATAAAGAAGCTAATAGCATTGTCAGTATAAGGGCGGATACTCATTGACCTTACCGAGACCAGAGCCCTTGTCAATCGGAAAGAACACGATGATGGGAAAAGAGAAACAGATTGAGCTTCTAGGTGCTTTAAAGTAATAAAGGCATGGGTCAGAGGAAAACCAGGTTGCGACATGGTCTATAGGATCGAAAATCCAGACGTTTCTTCTTACCGCATATTTCCACATTTCACTGGCCATTCCTCTCTTCTTTTTTTCTGCGTGGGGAGGCTGTGTTTTGTGAGTATGGCAGTTCCTGACATTTTTCACTTTTTTTTTCAGAATAGTAGCACCTTTACCAAAGCAAAAAATCGCTAACGCGAAAATTGTTAAAAAAACAATATAATTAATAAATATATCTTTATTTAACATGTTTATGAATAACTTGAATAATTACGAACATGAAAAAGTGAATGTTTTCATCAATGTAAATAATAACAAGTGTTAGGCATATTTCATTGCCATGAATTCTGAAACGATCATATTATATCTGTTCTGAACTAAAATTTGGTGTTGTAATATAAGTTAAACTAGATGGGTATTTAGTCGAGAAACTTTTTCTAGGGTTAAAATAATAAAACATAATTAAGAAGCATCCGCCAGAAACGACTGAACGACTGGTATACACAAAAACAGAAATCTCTTCAATGTGACCCTGACCTTAAGGTTTTGGCTCAGTCTCAACTCGTTTTCATAAGAAGTGATATTTAAGGTTTAATAAAAATAGTAAGAGTGGTTATAGCCAACTTAACGTAAAGAAAGCGAATAAAGACATGTTTATTTTACGTATTCGTGCGATAATACATATCATGTGCGGAGCTGGAGTATGTTTTACCAAAGCGACTGGTTCATGTTTGTTATTTAGAGCACGACGTTGCAACTTGTTGAAATCAGCAACATGTACAAGGCAATAAATCCGCAGGTATTTGTTTCGAGTTTCTTATTTATTTGTGTGACAAAAACATTATTATGTTGTTTTTAAATCCCTCCACTTGCAGAAAAAAGCTTGTTGTCTTTTTAATCTTGAAACCGTTAATATATTATATATGTGGACGTTAAGATCTTACTGAATTCAGCTTTAAAATTTACTTTTTATGCTATCCGTCATGTTCCAACAAACATCCGAAATACAGGAACATGTTTCTTTCGTGTACCAAATTCAACAATGGAATAAGATAAATTTAACTTAATTTAATTACTGAACATTACAAAATCACACCTCACGTGGTCGAAATTTCGAACAAGGATATCAGGAATACCCGTGCTCAGAAAACAAATACTTCCCACACAGCCAAAACAGAAAGAGCATGGGTTTATAAAAAGATCACTTTAACATAAAACAAACAATTAAAGAAAAAAAGTACGGTTAGAAGCAAAACATTTTGCCACTAGGAATAAAACCAGGTTCTAGGGTTCATCTTACACTTGCCTAACAGGTTCTCAAATGAAAAAACAAGTGGTCATAGTGAATTGGTTCGAACCCACCCTAACTCGATAATGTTTGAAGTTTCGGAAATGCAGCCTCGATCGGTACTTAATCGTCGGACCTTTCGTTTATCAAGTTAACTCGTTTGGCTTTGCTAAAATGCCGAGAAATTTACATAAACATCTCTTTTGTCTTATGCAATGCAACTCTTTGAACTCCTTTGTCTCATTCTTTGTTAAGTGTTAGGTTTACGAGTCAAATGACACAACTCTACTACAACTTTAGAAAAAATAGATACTTTGACTTAACACATTTTGTCATTTTCGTGAATGTGTTTCAAAGAAATGTTGTGATAAACTACATTAGCTTATCCACATATTCTTTAACTTTAATATAATTTGAAGACATTTACAGGGAGTCTATTTTTACAAATTTAATATAATATTGTGTTAGATTGGGATGAAAGTTAAATAAATCATTATATAAACTTGTGTAACTGTGATAAGTACATGCATAAATGAAAGAATACATTAACATAAGGTTGAGAAGTTTTTATAAAAATTAAGATCTTATACATGTTTAAAATATCTACTATAAGAATGCATAAATTCTGACTTAAGACAAATTACTTTTATTTTATGCGAGTACTGCTTTAAGTTACAGCTGGATGTTCTTTCTTGAGAGTTGTAAATAAACATGACGGGTTCGAATCGAGACTTGTGTAACTTGCTTTCTTTAATAGCGTGTATTGGTTAAGTGGATGCCGACATTCTCTAATACTGGAGGTTCGAACCCCAGACTATTGAGACAAAGGCTTCTTCACAGCAATACAGCAGCCCTATTTACACACCTTACTTACACGCACCACTAATAAATGACAAACAATTATATAATGGGATATGACCGCGATATTTTATTTCAAAATAGAAAGTTAAACATGGCACATATAAAACACAAATGATAATGATTTAATTTAATGATTTTATATAAATATAAGGGGAAACTGAATCCCACAAAGATTGTATTTGGTGTAATTCGTCTGTTTTCAAATAATGTGCCATTCCTGAAATGCACATTCTGTGTTGAAGGGCCACTTAAATACGATTTGCCACACAATATGTGACAAACGTATTGCGCCAATATAAGGTTCGATTCTGATGTAAGAATTTCTACGAACTACCAACGTCTATGCTTATTTATCTCCACCATGATGCTAAGTAAATATTTATCCTTAAGGAAGGCTTCCCCTAATGGGAAAATTTTCATACTAACTAAATCTTGCAAAATTTCTGTTGTATTTGCATTATCTAATTAAAATACATATGTAAACAAATTTTTACCTTGTGCTTTTTGCATTTCCACAGTTTTTAATTCGGAATCCCCGACTTCTCTTTTTGTGTATGGGAAAAATGCATGGTAGAAGATTTCAAATAAGTTTATTTTTGGAAGATTTGGAACAAATTTCTGTATAAAAACCCATAAATTCACTGCAGATATATTTGTTCTTATTACAAAAGTTCATTTCATGAGTGATTTTTATAAAATAGCTATCATATTGGTGAAAACGTCGGTGCCAGTATACACAAATTCCTTTAAATTCTCGAAAAACCAAAATTGCCGAAGTCACTTTAGTCTATTTTCTTCAAAAATTTAAAGACGGTACATCAATAAACATTACATAAATATCATCTATAATCATAAGTGAGTACAATTAGACCTTGAGCCTCCAATAGACCCCCCTCCCCCCCCCCCCCCTGAGGGAATTTTGAAGGGTATGTTTTTCTGAAAGCCTATACCATTCTACGCATTTTGCAATTTGTTTGCACCCTGGCGAGTGGGGCGTTTTTCCGTAACGCCTGTTTGAAAAAAAATTGTGTAAGAATGAAATATTTGACAATTATAAAAGTTCTAAAATCAACCTATTTTTTCTACACCAGGAAGCTCTTATCTACATGACTAATGCAATAAAACATCTGTAACCTAAGGTATTGGTCTAAAATAGTGATTAAGTTATGTTACTTAACATAAAAACCTAGTAAAATAAGATGTATGAAACATTTCTTACGTGCAGTAGCAAGTAATTTGTGCTTATAAGAAAAATATAGTAAGGTAATGAGAATTCAGGGCAAATGTAATACAGTGACATATATTGGGACATAAGCCCGTTATGCTATATTGAAATATGTTACCGAAAGAAAAGAACATGGGAAACAGGCCATATGTATAGGACCTTGAGCTGCCAATAGACCCCCTCCCCCCCCCCCCCCCCCCGGGGGGAATTTTGAAGGATATGTTTTTCTGAAAGCCTATGCCATTCTTAGCCTTTTGCAATTTGTTTGCTTTCTGGCAAGTGGAGAGTTTTACCGTAACGCCTGTTTAAATATGTGACCTTTGAGAAAATTTTATGTTATGAAGAAATAATTGCCAATTATAAAAGTTCTGAAATAAACCTATTTTTTCTACACCAGGAAGATGTTTTTCTTTTAAATTTTTAATGCAATAAAACATCTGCAACCTAAGGTATAGGTCTATAAATAGTCATTAAGATATGTTACTTCACTTCAAAACCTAGTTTAAAAAGTTGTATGAAACATTTCTTACTTGCATTAGCAAGTAATTTCTGTTTTATTTGTTTAATTTATTTAATATATATAAGAATGCAGTATTTCAATGTAATAAAGTCACATTGAGACACACTTCTTAAAAAATTAATAAAAAAATATTTAAAAAATAAAAATAAATAACATATCATAAATCACCATTTTTAAATATGTTACCCAAAAGAACGTATTAAACAAGTTTAGTTACTGCACAATAGCGATATAAATTACATACCTTCTTTCATGATAAATTGCGACAATAATGAATTTTAAGAACCAACACACATCAGCCTGCACTTGTTTGCAGACATTTTAAGATGAATTTCTGTATTAAGTTACAATTATATCCTTAAGAAATAGTGATTCTGGTGATAAATTTAATCAATTGTTCTCAAAGAAAGGTGACTCAGAAATTATGAAATTCTAGTTAGTAATAAAAAGCTATTAAATTATTTGCGTTTGATAAGCTATTAGTGTGTTGTCAAGAATACTATGAGTAAATAAATGTGTTTCATTCATGATATCATATTGATTTTTTTATTATTTATTTTATTCAAGGACAAGCAATATACGTCTCCATTAAAATTACCTGTAATTGATGCGTAGCGACTGTTATAACCATAAGTAAAATGAGGTAATATGACTGTTGCTTTGATAAAACAGTAAACAAATCAGTGCCAGTTTTGTTTTAATAAACCAGTATCTTAATCCAGTATATTGGTTAACAACCTTCCTGCACTTTATGTATCTTGTATTAAAATAGGTAATATATAAGAATTATGTTACGAAAGGAAATTAAGGTATTGATGCTGGTGTATTTTGAATTTAAATTAATGTTAAACCGTAGAGGTTAATGATCAGTGTACTGCTCAATATGTCTTGAAATAAATGTGTATGTTGTAGATGGTCGTCCTTTTTCAAATCTTTTTAAATTAACAATAAACCTATCAATATGGCTCAGTGACAACATTGTAGTACAGCTTACGTTTGCACTAATTATGGGCTGTTGCATCCAGTCTAAAGCTAAGTCAAGATACTCTCGATTGAGACAAATAACATTAATATGTTCTAAAAAAATGTAGAAAAGAAAAAATAAACAAAATTAACAATATTTTATCATTTTATTAATCTATTTATGTATTTATCATCTTTTAATGTTACCAATTTTTACTTTAATAATCAGCAAAAATTATAAGAAAAGCAAGAAACTGCAAACAATTAGTTAACATTTTGATAAATATTTTTATATAATATTTTATTATGTTAAAGTTGATCTATAACAAATTTAAAAGCTACTTAATTTAAACTTTGCAAAAATTAGCCGATTTAATTATCTGATGTTAGATATGTTTTTAAAAGTAGTTTTATTCATCTAAAATACTAAGGTTCAGTGTAGAATTTGTAAAACATTCAAAACAGCATGAGCATTATATAGCAATTTTTTAACTCGAGTAAAAGAATTTTTACCTAAAAAAATTATTATACATAAGTCAATGTTAACTTGTCTATTAGCTTACCAACACCTGCATTATTCAGATTGTCTTTCAAATTAAGATGTTTCTCTTTAAAAGTTATTTGTCTTTAAAAAATAACATTCTACAAAGATCTTAAGGAATTCTTACCAAATTCTTAAGCTTTCTTTGAACAATGGAAAAAAAAAGTTTTATTTAGGACAATTTATTTTTCATATTACACATGTTTTATTTACCAGTAACATCAGTTATTATTGCTATAAAGCACCTGAACTGGTGCTTTCAACTTTGTTTTAAATAAACATAGTTTATAGAAAGTTCATATTCACATTATGAATGACTCTACGGTAATCTAGATACAAACTTTGACACGGTTTAGATTTTTTTTCTTTATTCTAAGTCATTTTTCTAAAAACATTAATTAAATAATTAGGTAACATATAATTAATTTTAATTAGTTTTATTTGTAACACTTTTCAAAGCAAAACTTTTATCTCTTGTATTTTCACTTTTTTGGAAACAATTCTAAAAATTTTTTTTTTTTTGAATTTCAGTCTAATCATTTAATTCATAAATTAATTGTACTTTGTCAATATTGTAACTTCAGAATTGTATGTTACGGAGATTTGAGGGTTAAAAATGGACAAGCTTAAACACTTTAACATTTTAACCACATAACATAACATAGTATACACCATAAACTACTTACCATTATTATTTTATAGTTTTATCCAAAATGATTGCATAGTTGTGATACAGTTTTATAAATGTGTTCTGTTCTTTGTACAACAATATCAGTTTTAGAGAAAATACTTCTTTCAATCAGTTATATTAGTTAAAAAAAACGACTGTCAATGTAATTAGAAATCTACACAGGGCTAACAAACATCAGGACATTGCACAGAGCACAGATGATTAATTTCTTCAAATAGATGTCAGCTAACGCCATTAAAAACAAATAAAAACAAGGAAATAAGCCTTATTTTAATAAGTGACATATGTTATGTATGTGACAAAATTGAAGTCATGCAAGTTCCAAGAACACTTACAGTTATCAAGCACAATTATTCAATTAAACACTATATTTTTTACTTGTTCATCTCAAAACATGAATATTATGACTGAATTAGCAATAGGGTAACATATTAGATTAGGGTAAAATTTTTACCTTTGCCAGTGTGATTTTCACGAAAAACACACTGCTTCATATTGCCTGATCACGCAGCTTTCAAAAACATTTATTATTGCCTAAATTTGCTTGTAAACAAAAATCCTACAGGTAAGTTTCTGACTTAAATTTCATCTTTTTAGGGTTATGTGTGTGACGTACTTAATATGTTAGGTTAGAGTAAAAATTTTGAAATGAAAACTACATCAATCAAAAGAGAATACATCATCCTTATACAAAAATATAAGTTTTAAGAAGTCATAGCTGGAATAGAGCAGAATTAAAGGTTCAAAATCCATATATTTTTTCTACAAATTTTAGGGGTAACATATTAAAACCTCCGTTACACCCTTATGCCCCACTCGCCAGAATGCAAACAAGCTTCAAAATATCCGGGACATAACAGGCTTTCAGAAAAATCATGTCTACTAAATTCCCTAAGGGGGGGAGCAAACATGTTCCTGGCCACCGGCCTATTATAGGAACAGTAAGCTTTAACGTCTGAACATATCTACAGAGAAAGTAACGGATTACCTCAGCTTGATATCAGAGCCTAACGCCGTCTGTCAGGTCAACAAGACCGAGGCTTTGGTCAGTCTGAACAATAACAATAACAAAATGTCTGCTGGTCGTACTCTCACATTTAATCATAAATGTGAAGGTCTAGCACATTACAATAATAAACTATTCATATCCGATAGTAACTCAGTATATATTCATGACATTAACGGTAAGGAGCTGCGGAAAATAACAACAGACGCCACTGGTAAAGGTATATTCAGTGGAATCAGTCACATTGCAGTCAGTGCTGATGGGAGCAGAGTGTTTGTGGCTGATAACAATGGCTTGATAATACTTGACATTTTGGGAAATTACCTGTCCACTCTCAGTGAGAGTGAGATCCAAGCTTCAACTTGCAGTGGGGTGTGTACAGACGGTAGTAATGTGTATGTGTGTAGTAATGATTCGGACAATGTCGTTCAGATTGGACAGGATCATAAGCTTCTTGGACAGATAGTTACTATCAATTCGCCTCAGTCAGTGTGCTTTGATTCTCAGAAAAGAAGATTATACGTAACAAAGTTTAGTAATAATGTGAGAGTGCTGGAGCTAGAATAAGCAGCAGTCTTCTTACAACACTTGACAACAACCGTGTACATATATAGCACGGGCTATACATTTGATAGCTTCAGCAATTCTATCAACAACAGAGTTTTAATTTGTTGATGCAGTAATCAAGAGATTTAATTTTGAATGGTATTGACTCTAACTCGTATGATATAGAATTTTATTATCTTATCCTGTACACAATAAATTTAAGTATATAATATATATATGGAATATGAAAATAACCGACTGAATTGATGGAGAATACACTCAACAAAAGTTCTAATTGGTCACTCTTTGTCCGTAATTTTTTATACGAAAGACATTGAATTCGCTCTTTATTTATGATCATATGCCAACAACAGTCTCCATCTTAAGCTTTAATCTTGTAACAATTGACCTTGGAACAGTTTGGCGAGAGTTATCCTTAATTTTGCTAAAAATGCATTTCTTGCATAAGAAGGTCAAGCAAACAAAAATTTGCTCCAAATTCCTTGTTTTATTTTTATAGGACCTCTCATTAGTAGGAAAAACAGAAAACATGATTAATCAACAGCACATTTGTTTAAATAAACCCCTTTCAATGTATCCCATTTTAAAATTACCTCCCTTTCAATTAAAGACTTTTCTTATTTTGACCCTATGGCGTAAGTTAATGGTATTGGATTTATTTAAGAAAACAATGAAGATTATCAAGACATTAAATAATTGATTTCAAGACAAAACAGTTCTTTCCACAACCTCCCTTGACGTAGGGAAGAAACGAAACTAGCATACTTTGTAAACATATACAATTAATTACAAATGAGAACTTTGGTTGAGTGTACATGAATGTCGATTTATAAATATGTTCTTTTATACAGAACGCAAATCGCTTAAAGTCAATGCAACAAAACTTGGGAAAACAATTGTTTCTTAGTTCTCTGCACGTTCCAGATTTAAGAAGGTAGATTACATTTGCACAAATAATTTTGAAATTATAATTAATTTTTAATGTTCAATTTATAACGTGTAAGTGTTGAATTGTTTATAAGATCTGTTTAATGTACATCGCTCATTTACATGGGGTACGTTACGTGGAATTCTTGAAATGACGTCATAAATTTAAGCCGAAGACATTACGCATTTTGCGGAAAAAGAACATTATGAGGTAAAAAAAAATATCAAAACCTCGATAAAATTTTGAATGATATTGCCTCTACCATGGAGCGAACCCACACCGTCACGGCGACAGCGCCTAGCCATGCAATTGCGATGACGCAACCAAGTGAACTAACCGGGACAACCCCAAAAATGGTTATTCGGATAGCCCTGATATTTTTTCTCGTGGTGTGCCCAAATTATGGTACATGCTTTTTTCAAAGTAAGCATATCGTGTTTTATCGTTCTTTACTTCTTTCAGTCTGATTACATTGTAAGTATACTGTCAATAATGTTCTTTGTTGCCTTGACAGGTCTAATTTTCCAAATTTCTCCAGAACGTCTATACTGGTAGCCCGAAGCTCTTCAAAAACCAGTGTTCTATCGAGAACAGAGTCATCAGATCAGAAGCCTGAAGCTCTTCCAAAACAATATATATCGGAACAAAAAATATACAAGTAGCCCCAAGCTCAGATACAAAATATCCTTCCTAGACTCAACCCACTAAACCGGTAGCCCGAAGCTCTGTCCAAACAAAAATCATATCGGGACAAAAAATATACCGTAGCCCGAAGCTTTGATAAGAAATATCCTCTCAATACTAGAACCACTAAACCGGTAGCCGGAAGCTCTGTCTAATACTGTAATCTGTCAGGACTAAAACAGACAACCGGCAGCCGGAAACTATGCTTAAGACTTAAATCATGTCTGCACTTGTTTACCTAGATTAAAATCGGTGCTAGATTTCTCATTCTTCGCCTCATACCTATATTCTGTCTTGCTGCTACAATCATGCAGAACCGACTTGAAATACAATGAACCTATCGGAAGGTCGAAGCCGTGACTTTGTTGCTGATGTTAGTGACGACGTTGCTTCATTTGACAATAATATTGGCGGTTGTAGTTGCGAAGATGAAGTTGTGTGTTTTTGTAGCTTTTTCTGTCAATATATATTTTTTCTTTTCTGTTCTCTTATGCTATTTGCTTTATACTGATGAAATAATAAATAGCTACCAGATCTCATAACCAGGAGCCCAGAGTTCAGATGCGGAAGGATAAATCGCGAGGGGCGAAGTCCCAGTTGATATACACTTACCGGCAGTTCTAATTACACACCCCATATTTTACCAATTTTCCAGAACAATAAGAAACCTCCTTTAGTTTATCATATACCATTCGAAAGAGAAAACCTTTGCCGTCAATGCCATAATTTTTCTTTTCAGAAATAAAAACAGAAGTATGACACTTGATACCGTTTTATTTCATCACTATCAACAATAAAAATCACACTTCAATATTTGGTATGTCCCCCGTTTGATTTTAGCGCAAATTTTATGTAATATTTGACTTTTTCTAAAATCTGAAAAAAGTAATTGGATTGAGTTTTAACAGCGAATTATTATAGCACTGACATTCTTAAACTAATTGCACAATAAAATAGTTCTGTGAAAGCATTTGTAGCGTAAATGACCGTCGCCGAATATGACGTCACGTGCATCGCGTTACGTCATTTTCGTACACTCAACATGGTATTCAATCATCGTAATATCAACGTTATGCCGTAGTTATTCTAATTAAAACAATTTAAGGGCAGTAAAATGAAGGTAAAGACTTGTAACTTACCTGTCTTACTGACGTGCCAGCTTGGAGCATTCCAACGGCACGCGCGCTCTCTACCAAAGTCATACGCGCCATTTTTTGTGAGTTTTTATACCGGCCTTTTTATCTCTGGCTAGAATTCTAATGATTTTGGCTAAATTCAAACTTGCCTAACATTTTGTACATGTGTGCACGAGGAAAATGCTGATTTCAAATTTTCACCTCGCATGAATGAACTCGAATGGGGATTTTCGTGTAACGTGCTACGATTAGACATCAACTCCAGGTACAACTCCCGTTATAACCAATTACCATAAACACCATGTTTTGATAGTTATTTTCGTCTATAAAAAGTGTGTAATTAGAAATGCCGGTGAGTGTATATCTAGTACGTATCTGAATGTCTTCCCGTGATAACTCCTTGAATATATCATCGAGAGCTACTAATTACTTCAATTTTAAAACGAATATGCTTTATACAGGTAGAGACGGAACGTAGATTATTTATTACTCTGATTTCATTGATATGTATACATTTTTGCTAATTTTCGAAACGACTGTTCAAATGTTTACCTGTAAGCGGAGCTCATTAATTACAACTAGTTTATCAAAATTCTCGCGGCATTTGTTTCCCTTTACAGTTACAGGGTAAACAAGGCTGAAATTTAAGCTAAGTAATTTTTAATTATTTGATTTCCATGTTATTTTTGTACGCATACACGATACGCGAACAAAGAAATATTAATCAAATGGCAAGTTCGTTTGGAGAGAAAATGTCTGTATTAAAATAATTAAGTTTCATTATACCTTTCAACTGATTCATTTTAATACAATCCGTTTTACGATGTGTCGCATAATATACAGATGTGTAATAAAACTGACCGAGTATTACGGCTGCACAAACTTACACCAGTCCATATAATAAGAATCGCAACTTGTTGTTATGACGCCGCGTCAGCGTTCCTATATGGCTGCACAATTTACCACGATCAATTTCTTTAATCAGAGATCATTTTGAATAGGAAGCACGTGATTACCTTTTATGGATGGAGTTGATCAATTAATAAACAATTACGTTAATGTAATTGTATTACAGCAGTTACTGATTTTTCCAAGGCGGTACATGTATCATATCCTATTTTTTCGTCGATTTGAAAGTTTCGTCCCCGTATTTCCGTCTAGTGTCGGTAATGTTGTTTGGTTGTTTAAATCTTACCTTTGCTTGATTTCTTACTGGTTCATGCAGAAAGTTTGTAAATGTCAGTGTAGCTTCTTTTAACCATTTCAATGTCTCACTTTCGTAGTATATACTAAAATATCCACATAAACCATTATTATAACGAACAAGTGCGTATCATAACATCACTAGAACATCCTCAAATGGTCATTAACTTTATACTTAACTTACCCCGTCTCTCTTTACAGGCGATTGGGGCTGATTTAGATAAATCCGTCCTAATGAATTTATGGAAAAGTTTATGTCTTGCAAGGTGAACTTGACTTTGAACTCTCGTTTTAATGCGTGTCAATGTGACTTGCGTGTGCTTCTACGTCAGATTATGTCTGAGTACCGAATCAGGTATAGAGAATACATATACTGAACGCAAAATGTTTAAAATGATTGTGTTAACGTTAACGTGTTATGTTCATTCTTCTGCCATGTGACCTGAATAGGTGGACATTTTTTTTGGCAGATGCTAAAGTAAATGTTTAGAATAAAGAATATGGGAATAAATATCAAAATATCCAGATTGTGTTTTCGTTAAACACAGACCTTACTTTCTGTGTTTAGTATAATGTACAATTTAAATTATATGGGAATGCATAATTCTATTAGCTTCATTTTGGGGATGAGGCGGAGTGGGGTCGGGTGTGAAATGGTATTGATGTACGAATAGTAAGTAAATTCTGAATATAATACATACAATTGATGTAATTCTGTATCATCACAACGCAGTTCCGTTGATTTTCGTTACTCAGTGTTATTTTAAGTAGCAATGAATCATTTATTTACTACTGCAACCAGACCAGTCTTAAAATAGTGGCAGTTACCCGATTTACCCAAAGGGTTTTTCATATATCCTCTTGTAAAATATGTTTTATAGTTCACTAATCAACCGTTGTTTTGTAAATATGTACAGTTTTGTATTGATCTGTTCAGATATCAATCAAATATATTTTTGAAGTTCGGAATCCAGCGCGATTTATAAATACAGTAAGTTATCTTGCATAACGACTAGACACGGTGGAAGATATTTAAATATGAAATATAATTTATTTCAGATCAAGACCTTTAGTGTTAAAAACATAAAAACAATCTTCGGATCACACTGATTAGCAATATCTTGGAGTCGTTTGGTGCATATAGTCTTGCGAAATAGATAGCGAAAATAGGGCATATGATACCACACTAAACGTACACAAATTAATTGTTAAATCTTTGGAATGTCTATCTCATGTTTTAATAAACCGTTATGTTTACAAGTTAACTAATCAATTTATGATTTTGTGAATTATTAACAAAACCTAAACAAATGACTGTTTGCAAAACGAAATAGTAATTATATATACGTATACGGTACTCGTTTTTAAATCAGGTGAGACTTGTTTATAGCAACGAGTTATTTTCAGAAAAGGAAGTAAAATTACAACTTGAAAAGATGGCGGCTAGCGGAGGTGAAGACTTTATGTCAGATGAAATAGTGACAAATAAATGTTGTATTTGTGCGAAAAAGAATAAGAAAACAGAGGCAGCTAAGTTCTGCATCGATTGTAAAGATTATTTTTGCACATCATGTGTCGACATTCACGCGATGGTTCCCTCCACACAGGGACACACAATGCTGGATAAATACAACTTTAAATCCGTGAGATCAGGAGCAGGGTATCTGCCGAGTTTTCCGACACAGCGATGTGACCAGCACAAATCCGAGGTTCTGAACATGTATTGCCAAGATCATGATGTAGTGTGTTGTGCGACATGTATCGCTATCGATCACAGGTAATTTTCAACTACGAACAGGTGTCGGATTACTGTGGTTGTGAATTGTATTAACAATTTAAATAAGAAGATAAATATTGTTGATCGATAAACAAAAATTCAGGTCAATACATAAAGGGAAATCAATTGCGGTTAAGCATATGCTGTTTAGTAACAACAACATGCGTTTGCAGTTTCATCAATGATTAGTGCTTACTTTCACTTAAGTGTCATATGCTCATTCGATATTGCACACACAAGTATATTGAAAGTGAATGTAGACGTAAATTAGATTCAAAGCTTCAAACGCATTTGGTAACAACATGATTGTCATTAATCTGTTTGTGATGGATTTCGTGGAAATAAAAATAAGTAGGCGGTTGTCAGGCGATATTTATCTACGTGCACTATTTAATTACTTTATTACAAAAAATATAACTCTCGGACTGAAGATGTAACCAGTGGCCTTCAGGCGTATCCACTACGTCACGAAACCATTTAAATATGACATTTATTTTACTTTAATGTTACAGTAAATATAAACATGACCGCGTCATTGTCCGTAAATATACAGTTTGTCAACCAAATCCTGTCTACTTTTCATCCGATGTGGAAGAATATATTAAAAGAAATAATCTTAATTTTGTTTTGTGTTTAATTATATGCAAGGGTTTATTATATGCAAGATGTCTTACCAAAAATATGTTGAAATTATTTTAGTCTCCGAATGTCTTTTCTTCCACAAATGTACATGTAGCAATAATTACCGATAGACACATTTCAACCAATTCCGGTTAATTCAACCAGTTCCGAATATTTATTGGGGGACATCCCTCAAAGTGTTTTTGACTGTTAGATTTGATAATTGTGTAGTAATGTTTTTGAAAAACCGAATATATTTTCACATGTCTTCTGTATTAGGCCAGATCTTTTATATTTTTCGTCTTACAAAAGATCTCGACCGTTTTTTTTTTCTAAAATTGAAAAAAAATAAAATCTCGATTTCCGATTTTTTATTCCGACCGTACCCGTTTGGTACTAAAACCTAAATGAAGCGAAAGTGAATGAGTACGAATCAAACGATGCAGCATAAAAATTGTTTAAATAAACCTATTTAAAATTTTTAATCCTGTAATCCTGTAATATATTGTTTTGTCAGTAAGAAGAGGTAATCTAGTAAATAAATGCAAACTTGTACAAAAGAAGTTTGAAAGTTGATGGTTAGTGAAAGTCACATCTTTATTTTTTTTTTGAATTACCGTACTCATTTTTTCAAGAAAATTCTCGTAAGACTAAAAATAAAAAAAGTGTGGGCTTATGGTTCAAAATAATTCTGAAAAAATCAGCATGTAGTTTGAAAAACGTTTTGAATACCAGCATGTTGTAAGTCTTCTCCAAAAACAGCGTCGATCTACGTCAGACTGTATGTAAAGAAATTGTTTCAGTCATCAGCCTGCTAATTGCCTCTCTGGTAAAAACAGGATCTCAAACATTTTTTGTTATGGAATGTTAAGCTCTCAAACATAGCATTTGCATCTAGAACAATATTAAAATGATATTAATCATGTGAATTCATAGAGGCCTTGTTATTGGGTCAAGCGTATTCACATTAACCCGAGCCCGAAGGCCCAATAGCACGGTCAATGTGAATTCACTTGATTAATGAAAATTTTATTAATTAACAGAATAAAAAATCAAATTATTATAATATAATGTCGAAACTCTGACAATACGAGAATTACTGGGTAATATGAGATAGTTGATGAATAAAAAGGCGTATTTAAAAAATAAATGTTCAACATTAAATTATATTTTTAACAGGTCTTGCAAAAGGATATTTTCGATACCAGAGAAAATTGACGACCTGTACAAAAGATCGGAAATAAGTAGCGTAGAACAGAAAATATCGTCTTTAGGAAAGGAAACTGAAGCTGTCAAAAAAGCAAAAGAAGCTCATATACAAGAATTATCGAAATCTCTTAAGACAGCCGTTGATTCTGTCAAAACATTTAAACAAGAACTTCAACTTCTGTTAAATAAAATCGAAGAAGAAACGATCAGCGGATTGAGGAAAGAATTTAACCGAATTGAGAAGTCCGTTGCAGATGAAGTAAAGAATGCTGTTAACCTTATAACTGAGCTACAGAAGATGACCGCCCAACTAAAAAGCACGGAGGGAAACAAGGTCCATGAATTCGTTTGCGCAAAGACGTTTGCTATGCTGAACAAAAAGTATGAAAAAGATTTGAATCAACAGCAGTCGGATGAAACAGTCTCTTTCACAGCTGATCAAAGTATTAAGCAATTCTTACAGCAAATACAATCGTTCGGGAAAGTAACCTGTCAAACATCTTCCGTTCCAGAAACGCGACTGGCCGTAAAACCTCAGCCTAGCACTCCGACAGTGATCCCTAAGAAGACCACTCTATACAAAGTAACCAATCAGAGAAAAGTAAACGTGAAGCTTCCAGACGACAAAAATGATTGCGACATATGGGGTTCCTGTGTCACCGAGGATGGCTCCCTACTTTTAGCTGATTATGGGAACGGTAAGCTTAAACGTCTGAACATATCTACAGAGAAAGTAACAGATTACCTCAGCTTGAGAATCAGCGCCTAACGCCGTCTGTCAGGTCAGCAAGACCGAGGTTTTGGTCAGTCTGTGCAATAACACTGTACAGTTTGTGACACTGGAAGACAAGATGTCTGGTGGTCGTACTCTCACATTTAATCATTACTGTTATGGTCTAGCACATTACAATAATAAACTATTCATATCTGATAGTAGCAACTCAGTATATATTCATGACATTAACGGTAAGGAGCTGCGGAAAATAACAACAGACGCCTCTGGTAAAGATATATTCAGTAGAACCAGACACATTGCAGTCAGTGCTGATGGAAGCAGAGTGTTTGTGGCTGACGAAGACAAAGGTTTGATAACACTTGACATTCAGGGAAATTACCTGTCCACTCTCAGTAACAGTGAGATCCAAGCTTCAGGTTGCTATGGAGTGTGTACAGACGGTAGTAATGTGTTTGTGTGTGGCTATTATTCGGCAATGTCGTTCAGATAGGACAGGATCACAAGCTTATTGGACAGATAGCAACTATCATATGGCCTCGGTCAGTGTGCTTTGATTCTCAGAAAAGAAGATTATTCGTAACAAATGATAACAATGATGTGAGTGTGCTGGAGCTGGTATAAGCTGCTTACTCCTGTTTACAACACTAGACAACGACAGTTCACGTATGAAACACGGGATTAAAATTTGATCTCTCCAACATTTCTATCGACAACAGAGTTTGAATTTGTTGATGGAGTAATCAGAAAGATGTTGTGTAAATATGATATAGACTTTTATTATCTCACCCTGTACATAATATATTTAAGTATTTTAACGACTTTTAACGTTTTAACAAACGATGACATATACGTGTAAATAAAAATTTCTTTGAAGACACAAAAGCCATCTAAACCCTATTATACAAGTGTGTATTAAAAATAAAAATAACCGACCGAATTGATGGAGAAAACATGCGTTTCGCTTTACAAATCTGTTCTGTTAATACAGAACGCCAATCTTTTAACATCAGTGCAATACAACTTGCAAAAATCTTATCTGTTTATAATTCTCTGCACGTCAATCATTTTAGAAGGTAGCGTACATTTAAACGAGTTGAACTCATTTTTAAAGTATATCTAAACGTTTTGCGTTCAATATAATATTACCCGTAAATGTTGAATTTTTGAAAATCTGTTTAATGTACATTGCATATATACATATACTATATTTTCTTTTTAAGTAAGAAAAACGTTTTAATCGTTCTTTCAAGCTGATATCATTATAAGTATACACCCAAAAACGTTCTTTGCAATCTTTAAAGTCTTCAGTTGTGAAATAAAAAATCAAAGCGTTAGTGAGTATAACCTTTTACTCCGTAGGATAATTATGTGTTTTATCCAACAAGAATCAAGTGTACATCCAGATCAGCCGACACATCCGTCTGATCAGGATCTACACTATTTCCTTCAAGATCCGTTAGGCTATTTCTAAGCAAGGAGAGAACAGTGTAGATTCTGATCGGACGGCATTGATGTTCCCCCTGATTTAGGTCAACACTTGTCGCCTTGTAATAAGAGTGATATCAATGGAGTAACGGGTAAAACACGTTATGACAGTTTGTCGATCTGATAAAACATATTGCTTTATTCTAACAAGGAAGACAACAGGTCCATATCACGCATGAGCGGGAACCTGGTTGGAACCAACGACCTTTCGTAAGCCTTCTGAATAGCTTCCTCACATGAAAGATACCGACTCCAGGAGGATTCGAACCCACAATATTGATGTTCCTGTTATTGTCAGCCCACGACCTTGCCAGTTTTCTGACTGAAACTTTCAATTCTTAAATAGCCTGCCGGAACAATAACAATTAAAGCTGGATTTTTTCGAGATTGACTCGATTTACAATGGTGTCTGATCAAACTCACAGTTGCAATATCTAGGAGATCGCAACCCCTGGATTTATCGTCTTAAGCTCTAACTCAATCAATATCAGGCTATGACAAGAACTAAAGTTCTTTGTAAAATGGTATCTGGCCATGACCAGAACCATTTGCTTGGTCGTTTTATGCCCCCTCCCTAATACGATATCGTGCCGAAACTGGAACAACTGGATTTATCTCCAGAGCTCTCACTTAATCGATATCAGGCTATGACAAGAACTAAAGTTTTTGTATAATGTTATCTGTCCATGACTAGAACCATTTGCTTGGTCGTTTTTTACCCCCCACCCTAATACGATATCATGCCGAGACTGGAACCACTGGATTTATCTCCAGAGCTCTCACTCAATCGATATCAGGCTGAGACAAGAACTTAAGTGTTTTATCAAATGATATATGTCCATGACCAGAACCATTTGCTTGGTCGTTTTATGCCCACCCCCCCGCCTCCCTTTTTATCTCCAGAGCTCTCACTCAATCGATATCAGAGCTCTCATTAAATTGATTTCAGGCTGAGACAAGAACCATAGTTCTTCCTAATATTATAAGAATCTTGCATGAATCAAGATGAAAAATCTATCGCCAAGGATGAACTTTTTGGCTGGAATTTCTAAATGACGTCACTTACTTAAAAACGTCACATTTATGATCGAAATTTCCTTCACGGGTGAAAACACCGGATGATCTGATCCAGTATGCAAGAAAATATGAGCAAGTCTCTGACAAAATTACCCTTATTGCTTTCCTAGAATTGTTGGGTGCTTTGTCACCGCTATCCTTACTTTCATAACTCTCGTTCTTAACAGAATTAAATATCCCTGTCAAGGGGATGAAAATAAATGCATTTCTATCTGGCTTAGTGGTCATTTTGTCAGAGACTGGACCATACGTTTCCGTGACTAGAAACATATGATTGGTCGTCCAATGTTCTTTTTAATAAGATGTCGTGCCGAGAACTGAACAACCGGCTTGTTAGTCTCCCTTATAAGACAATAACCCTAAGATTGTTAGACCCTAGCGTTTTCCCTAACACGTATCGTACGGTCTGACCCATTTAAAGAGCCCTTCCTAGTACAGTAGCATGTCGGGATCAGAACCATGTGATTGGTAGCCTCACACCGTACCTTATTCGATGTTAAACACTCTTGGTACCAAAAACAGCTTACCTAATTTTGCACTCAGTCGAGACTTAATCGAATTCGTTTACTCCGGCCAGACGTTTCGCCATCGTTTTTAAGTATTGTCTGATTTTTCATTGTAATGATACTATAATAATCATAAGAAATTAAATATAATGTGTAACTCTTAGACTTTTTAAAAATAGCGAAAACTAAAATCATTTAAAATATCCACATAAACAAAATTTCCAATGGATTAGTTTTCGAAATCATTTTCTATGAGGGGAGATCATTTGGTTAAACGTGTTCGAAATATTCAAAAGGATTTCTTCCCTTTACACTCAAGCCACGAAAGAAACTACCTGAATTAAAGCTAAGTTTGTTTAACTGTTAGATTGTCTAGAGAAATTCCAAACGTAAATGATAAACTGAAAATTAAAGTCAATGGCAGTTTAGATTCAATTTGAAAAGAAAATTTCTTTACTTTTAAATTAACGACTTTTGTTATGTTTGTGATGTCAGGGATATGTCTGGAATAACACCACGTTGATGTTTTTTTAAATACTAGAAAATATGCTTAAAGAAATTAGAAACGCATCTTCTTTTAACACAAAATATGTTTCGTGATTAAAGAAGTTGCGTTTTTATTTTCATTTATTAAATAATATGTATTTGAAGAAATTAGAAACGCAACTTCTTTTAACGTGAAATGTATTTCTTGTTAAACGAAGTTGCGTATCTAATTTCTTTAAGTATATAACCGTTACGTTTAACAAATAAATAGAAATAAAGAAAAGAAATTATATCTACAGTAAGACAATTGAATAATCATTACAAGGAGAAACTATAACGTAAAGAAATCTAGGGAAGGGAAGGGATACTTTCCTGATTTATATTGAAAGAACAAACGCAATATATGACTTAATTATATACGCATAAATGATGTTCGCATAATACAGCGTATATCCGCAAGATTAATACGACAAGGCATATCAGTAAAGTCGTATCCCACAGTGCGGTTTTCTCATTCCGTATTTCTCGTACAGTTTTCTGCATTAGAAGCGACGTCATTTCTACGTCATGCTACGTTATGTATTTTGGTCGTATTTTTCCGTTAATCTATCGGACTCCAAAAACAAAATGAAATTTGCGTCGCTGGTCTGCAACCATAACGATATTCTTAAGACACTCATGACTTTACTATTGCGTTCATATATTATAACTACTATTTTGTAAACTTCATGTTTGAAGTTATGTTATTTACTCTATTTAAATCTGTTTCAAACGAGAATGGTATATTGTAAAAGACAGTATACAGTAGGTAGATCTTCAAAGTCAACAATCAGAATAAGCGACTTGTTTAACCACACCTGTGAAAACAGAGAGGTCTGTGATTTTGTTAGTTGCTATTCATACACTTTTTTACTGACTAAATTTCGTATTACATACTCGTCAATCGCATAGTAAATACTTCTATACATCAATATTAATATGAATAATTGCGTATCATAACAAGTCTATCACTAGCATATCACCGCATGCTCTTTATTTTTGCACGGAACTCGCCTCCCACCTTTACAGGCGATTGCGTTGGATTAAGATTAGCCCGTCCTTACATGTAAGAAATCATGGAATACTAAATGTCTTGCAAGCTGTTGACGTTGAACTCAACAAGCATTCTCATTTTAAATGCGGGATCATCGTGACTATCTTCAGTCTCAACGTCAGAGTAACGAGCTTCCCTGGAATCTGGAAGAGATATAGCATTTACTGGACGCAAAATGTTAGGTATTATTTAAAACTTGTTGTGAAAACGTTAACTTATAATATTTAATCTTCTAAATGTGACATGAATAAGTAGACGATCAAGTTTGTGTTTTGTCTGGTTTAGATAAAAACGTTTACATATCAATCCAAAAAATGATGACACTGACCTTTATGCGGTAACCTTATGTAAAATACCGGAGGGTTCATAATTCCATTTGCTTTGTTCAGAGATGGGCGGGATGGGGTTTGTTAAGGAATAAACTTGATGTACGAATGTTAAGTTAGTTTCAATATATAATATATACAGTTGATCTAATTGTGTACCCTTGTGATTTCTGCTACTCAATGTTATATTAGGCGGCAATAAATCCTGTATTTTCAACTGCAGCCAACCAAAGTCTTGAATCGGTCGCAGTTATTCTACTTACCCAATCCATATATAAGTGGGTTGGAGTCTTTTCACCAAGACAACTTGTACTTGTTTTGTGATATGAGAACCTGTTGGGGCAAGTATGAGGTTGGTGCACCCTAGAACCTGGTTTAAACCCCCAGTGGCAATTTGATTTGCCACTGACCGTTCCAAGGCGGTAACCCCTCGGGTTCTCATTTTTGTTTATTGTTAGTGGTGTCTTTTTTGAAACTGATCATTTTATTAACCATGCTCTCTTCCCCTCTCTTCTTCTTGACTGTGTGGGGAGGCTGTTTTTTCTGAATGTGGCGATTCCTGATATGCATATTTCACCTTTTGATAAATACGGAGTAAAAGTGCATGTGATTAGATTATCTTCTACTTAATAATTGTGCACCATACTACTACCAGTACATGTACACAACTGTTGAAACACATACAATGTATGACAGGCAATTTTCAAGATCAAGATCCAGCTTCACTTATCCATTTTTCTTTGATAATGATTAGACAAGGTGGAAAATACAACAACAGGAAACAAATAGTATTTCAGGATAAGTTACTTTATGTTTTAGACAACAACACAGTGTGAAAATCATCTGATCACACTGATCAACCATGGTCAGAGGTCTTGAAGAAATCTGGTAGTAGTTAAATGTGTCAAACGTTTTTGGTTTGTAACTACTTTCTAATTTATAATTAGTATGGAAATGTTTCAACGTAATCGGTAATTAACTATTCCAGAGATGGTTTCTGTGCAAAATAGCAGTCACTGTAGTAGCGAAAGTATGTGATGCCAGAGTAAAATACATAAGTTCATACCAGTGTTGATTGTTTTCCTCTTTGTTTAAATGATCAACGATTTTTAGACTTTAAGTTTATCAATGGATGGTAACAAAGTACGTAAATATTTGCAATTTGATTAATAACATTAATCTTTAAGGTTATATTTGCATTGTGAAATCATGTGAGCTTTGTCGATAGCAAACGGCGATAAGCAGAATAGGAAAGAAAGTTTAAATAATACTTGAAAAGATGTCGGCAAGCGGAGGTGAAGATTTTATGTCAGATGAATTTGTGACCAATAAATGTTGTGTTTGTGCGAAAAAGAATAAGAGAACAGAGGCAGCTAAGTTCTGCGTCGACTGTAAAGATTATTTCTGTACACCATGTGTCGACATTCACGCGGCTATTCCTTCCACACAGGGACACACAATGCTGGATAAATCCAACTTTAAATCCGTGAGATCAGGAGCAGGGTATCTGCCGAGTTTTCCGACACAACGATGTGACCAGCACAAATCCGAGGTACTGAACATGTATTGCCAAGACCATGATGGAGTGGGGTGTGCGACATGTATCTCTATCGATCACAGGTAATTTTAAGCTAATCATTGGTATCGGATTACTGCGGTTGTGAAACAGTTTAAAAAAGCAGATAAACATTGTTGATCAATAAAATATTTTTCTGGTCATTATGTATAAAGGGAGATATAGTGCGGTTAAGCATATGCTGTTTTGTAACAACCACAGGCGTTTGCAGTTTTATCAATGATCAGTGCTTACTTTCACTTAAGTGTCCTATGCTAATTCGATATTGCACAAACAAGTATATTGAAGTGAAAGTAGACGTAAATCAGATTCAAAGCTTCAAACGCATGTGATAACAACATACGATGTATGTATGTCATTAATCTTTGTTTGTGATGGATTTCGTAGAAATAAAAATACAACATGTAACTAGGCGTGTTGCCAGACGATATTTATCTACGTGCACTATTAAATAACTTTATTGCAAAAAAAATATAACTCTCGGACTTTAGATGTAACCAGTGGCCTTCAGGTGTTAATCGAGCATCATATCCACTTCGCCACGAAACCATTTAAATATTACATTTATTTACTATAATTGTACTGTCAATAAAAACATTACATCGTCCTTGTCCGTAAGTATACAGTTTGTCAACCAATTCCGGTGAATCTTTTCATCCGATATGGAAGAATATATTAAAAGAAATAATCTGAATTTTGTTTTGTGTTTTATTATATGCAAGTTTTTATTTATACAAGATGTCTTACCAAAAATATGTTGAAATTATTTTAGTCTCCGCATGTAGCAATAAGTACTGATAGACACATTTCAACAAATTCCGGTTAATTCAACCAGTTCCGAATATTTATTATGGGACATCTCTCTAAGTGTTCTTGACTGTTAAATTTGATAATTGTGTAGTAATGTTTTTGAAAAACCGAATACATTTTCACATCTCTTTTGTATATGGCCAGACCTTTTATATTTTTCGTCTTACAAAAAATCCCGACCGTATTTTTTTTTCTAAAATTGAAAAAAAATATAATCCGATTTCCGATTTTTTATTCCGACCGTACCCGTTTGGTACTAAAACCTAAAAGAAGCGAAAGTGAATTAGTACGAATCAAACGATGCAGCATAAACATTGTTAAAATAAACCTATTTACAATTTTTAATCCTGTAATATATTGTTTTGTCAGTAGTAAGAGGTAATCTAAATAAAAGCAAACTTGTACAAAAGACGTTTGAAAGTTGATGGTTAATGACAGTCACATCTTTATATTTTTTTCTTCGAACAACCGTACTCATTTTTTTTCAAGAAAATTCTCGTAAGACTAAAAATGTAAAAAAGTGTGGCCTTATGGTTCAAAATAATTCTGAAAAAATCAACATGTAGTTTGAAAACGTTTTGAATACAAGCATGTTGTAAGTCTTCTCCAAAAACAGCGTCGATCTACGTCAGACTGTATGTAAAGATATTGTTTCAGTCATCAGCCTGCTAATTGCCTCTCAGGTAAAAACATGATCTCAAATATTTTTTATCTCTATCATGACAACGGAATGTTTAGCTCTCAAACATGGCATTTGCATCTAGAACAATATTAAAATGATATTAGCCATGTGAATCCACGGAGGCCTTGTTATTGGGCCAAGCGTATTCAATTAGCCCGAGCCCGAAGGCCAAATAACAGGGTCAATGTGAATTCACTTCATTGATTAAAATTTTATTAATTAACATAATATAAAATCCAATTAATATAATGTCTAAACTGGAACAATACGAGAATTACTGGGTCATTATGAAATAGTTGATTAATAAAAAGGCGTATTTAAAAAATTAATGTTCATTAACATTAAATTATATTTTCACAGGTCTTGCAAAAGGATATTTTCGATACCAGAGAAAATTGACGACCTGTATAAAAGATCGGAAGTAAGTAGCGTAGAACAGAAAATATCATACTTTGGAAAGGAAACTGAAGCTGTCAAAAAAGCAAAAGAAGCCCATATACAAGAATTATCGAAATCTCTTAAGACAGCCGTTGATTCTGTCAAAACATTTAAACAAGAACTTCAACTTCTGATAAATAAAATCGAAGAAGAAACGATCATGGGATTAAGGAAAGAATTTAACCGAATTGAGAAGTCCGTTGCGGATGAAGTAAAGCATGCTGTTAACCTTATAACTGAGCTACAGAAGATGACCGCCCAACTAAAAAGCACGGAGGGAAACAAGGTCCATGAATTCGTTTGCGCAAAGACGTTTGCTACGCTGAACAAAAAGTATGAAAAAGATTTGAATCAACGGCAGTCGGATGAAACTGTCTCTTTCACAGTTGATCAAAGTATTAAGCAATTCTTACAGCAAATAAAATCGTTTGGGAAAGTAACCTGTCAAACATCTTCCGTTCCGGAAACGCGATTGGCCGTAAAACCTCAGCCTAGCACTCCGACAGTGATCCCTACGAAGACCACTCTATACAAAGTAACCAATCAGAGAACAGTAAACGTGAAGCTTCCAGACGACACAGAACACTGCGACATCAATGGTTCCTGCGTCACTGAGGATGGCTCCCTGCTTCTAGCTGATTATTGGAACCAGAAGCTCAAACGTTTAAACATGTCTACAGAGAGAGTAACAGATTACATCAGCTTGATATCTCCGCCTCACGCTGTCTGTCAGATCAATAGGACCGAGACTGCTGTCAGTCTGCTCGGGAACACTGTACAGTTTGTGACACTGGGAGACAAGATGTCTGCTGGTCGTACTCTAAAAATTGATCATAACTGTTATGGTCTAGCACATTACAATAATAAACTATTCATATCTGATAGTCGCAACTCACTATATATTCATGATATGAACGGTAAGGAGCTGCGGAAAATAACAACAGACGCCACTGGTAAAGATATATTCATTAGAACCATGCACATTGCAGTCAGTGCTGATGGAAGCAGAGTGTTTGTGGCTGACTATGACAATGGTTTGATAACACTTGACATTCAGGGAAATTACCTGTCCACTCTCAGTAACAGTGAGATCCAAGCTATCCGGTTGCTGTGGGGTGTGTACAGACGGTAGTAATGTGTTTGTGTGTGGCTTGAACTCGAAAAATGTCGTTCAGATAGGACAGGATCACAAGCTTATTGGTCAGATAGCAACTATCAGTTCGCCTTGTTCAGTGTGCTTTGATTCTCAGAAAAGAAGATTTTTCGTAACATCATATAGTATCAATGATGTGACTGTGCTGGAGCTGGTATAAGCTGCTTACTCCTGTTTACAACACTTAGACAACGACAGTTCACGTATGAAACACAGGATTAAAATTTGATCGCTCCAACATTTCTTTCGACAACAGAATTTGAAATTGTTGAGGCAGTAATCAGAAAGATGTTTTATAATTATATGATATATAATTTTATTACATTATCATGTACATATCAGGCTATGTATAAGTCTTTAAACAAGTATATACTTTATTCACAAACGATGATATATTCGTGTAAATAAAAAATATAGCTTTTATTTTTTAGTTATTAACACCATCTTAATCTCATCATATTGAAAGAACTATGAGTGTCGCTTTATATATATGTTCTATTTATGCTCGATGCAAGACGTTTATAGGCACTACAAAATACATGGGAAATCAAATTTGTTCATAGCTCTCTGCATTTAACACATTTTATTTAGAAGGTAAAATAAATTTAAGCAACTTATTTTTTCGAAGTATAACTAACGTTTTGCGTTCAATATATTACGTGTAAATATTGTATCGTTGTAAATCTGTTTAATGTACATCGCTTATATAATAAGGCGCGTCACGGGAAAATGTACAGTATCTTCGGGTCAATTCTTGAAACGACGTCATAAAGTTAA
Organism: Corbicula japonica; assembly: GCA_038501625.1. Classification (NCBI taxonomy): domain Eukaryota; kingdom Metazoa; phylum Mollusca; class Bivalvia; order Venerida; family Cyrenidae; genus Corbicula; species Corbicula japonica. Next base: position 1,384,592 of record JAZAYU010000125.1, read on the forward strand.
GCAGACGACATTTATAATCATGTCTTTTTGCGGTAAAATAAAATTATGTTGCCAAAATTTGTAACAATTCCTCCATTTTATTGTGAGAAAATAATAGATAATTCTAAGTTCTTTGCAAATACAGTAACGACCAAAATGTCGAAAAATATGTCCGAAGACATACTCTTTTCCCCGTGGCGTGCCCCCATTATGGTACCAGCTGTTTTCAATGTAAGCATATCATGTTTTAACGTTTTTAACTTCTTACAGGCTGATTTCATTGTAAATACTGTCAATAAATTTCTTAGTAAACTTAACAGGTTTAATTTTTCAAAAATCACTGAAACGACTATACTGGTATGTCAAAAAAGAGTAATGTATGCATATCAGGAATCACCACTCTCAAAAAAACACAGCCTCCCCACTCAGCAAAAAGAAGAGAGGAAGAGAGTTCTGTATAAAGCAGTATCCTGTCGAGACCAGATCTATAACATCAGTAGTCCAAGCTTTCCTGTCTCGGCCAGAGCCATAAGATCAAAAGTCCGACGCTTTGACGAACCAATATCATATCCAGATAAAACAACAATACTGGTAGACCAAAGCTCTGCACAAAACAACATTATATGTATTATAACCACTATATCGGTAGCCTGAAGCTCTGCCGAAAACCATATCCTCTCTATAGGAGACCCACTGTACCGGTAGCGCGCAGACCGGCACACGGAAGCTCTACCTAAAACAATATCCTCTCTAAACGAGACCCACTATACCGGTAGCCCGTTCACCGGCACATGGAAGCTCTACCTAAAACAATATCCTCTCTATACAAGATCCACTATTCCGGTAGCCCGAAGACCGGAACCAGGAAGCTCTGCCTACAGCAATATCTATACTAGAACCACTATACTGGTAGCCCGAAGACCGGCACCCGGAAGCTCTGCCTGAAATCATATCCTCTCTATACTAGAGCCACTATACCGATAGCCCGAAGACCGGCACCCGGAAGCTCTACCTAAAACAATATCCTCTCTATACTAGAACCACTTTGCTGTTAGCCCAAAGACCGACAACCAGGAAACTCTACCTAAAACAATATCTCTTTATACTAGCAGCACTAACCGGTAGCCCGAAGACCGGCACCCGGAAGCTCTGCCTAAAACAATATCTCTCTATGTAACGAGAACCACTATACCGGTAGCCCGAAGACTGGCAACCGGAAGCTCTGCCCAAAACAATATCCTCTATATACAAGAACCACTATACCGTTAGCCCGATGACCGGCACCGGAAGCTCTGCCTTAAACAATATCCTCTCTATACTAGAACCACTATACCGGTAGCCCGAAGACTGGCATCCGAAAGCTCTGCCTAAAACAATATCTCTCTATACTAGAACCACTATATCGGTAGCCAGAAGACCGGCACCCTGAATCTCTGCCTAAAACCATATCCTCTCTATACTAGAGCCACTATACCGATAGCCCGAAGACCGGCATCCGGAAGCTGTACCTAAAACAATATCCTCTCTATACTACAACCACTATACCGGTAGCCCGAAGACCGGCATCCGGAAGCTCTGCCTAAAAAAATATCCTCTCTATACTAGAACCACTATACCGGTAGCCCGAAGACCGGCAAGCGGAAGCTCTACCTAAAAAATATACTCTCTATATAATATAACCACTTTACCTGTAGCTCGAAGACCGTCACCGGGAAGTTCTGTCTTAAACCATATCCTCTCTATACCAGAACCACTTTACTGGTAGCCCGAAAACCGGCACCCAGACGAATAATAGACTACAAAATCGTGGGATCTTGTGTCACCGAGGATGGCTGCCTACATCTAGCTGATTATGGGAACCGGAAGCTAAAGATTCTGAACCTGTCTACAGAGAAAGTAACAGATTTCTTCAGCTTGATATCTCCGCCTTGACCTGTCTGTCAGGTCAGTAAGACCGAGGCTGCTGTCAGTCCACTCGAGAACACTGTACAGTTTGTGACACTCGGAGACAAGATGTCTGCCTCTCGTACTCTAACATTTAATAATTGCTGTGAAGGTCTAGTGCATTACAACGGTAAACTTTTTCTATCTGATGGTCGTAACACAGTATACATCAATGATAGTAACGGAACGGAGCTGAGGAAAGTAACAACAGACGCCACTGGTCAAAATATATTCAGTATAACCAGACACATTGCAGTCAGTCCTGATGGGAGCAAAGTGTTTGTAGCTGACTTTGGCAAAGATTTGATAACACTTGACATTAAGGGAAATTACCAGTCCACTCTCAGTGAGAGTGAGATCCAAGCTTCAGGTTGCCTTGGACTGTGTGCAGACAGTAGTAATGCGTTTGTGTGTGACTTTTATGCTAGCTATGTCATTCAGATAGGACAGAATTACAAGCTTATTGGTCAGTGTGCTTTGATTCTCAGAAAAGATGATAATTCGTAACACCAGATTATAACAACGATGTGAGTCTTCCGGAGCTGGTATAAGAAGCATACTTCTTACAACGCTTGAAAACAACCGTGCGCATCAGAAACGTGGGCTTCAACATGTGATTTCTCATACAATTTTTCTACATAAATTAGTTTGATTTTTTAATTTAAATTTGTGTCATCTTATTCTTTCTAAGATGCATTTCAAATCTCAAAACAGCTTTTAACTTTCCAAAAAACCGATGTCTAAATTGTTGAATAAATAAACTTTGTTTCTTCACCAGACATAAAACCAAAATCCCTTAATTTAAAGAATAAATAGGACAGACCGAATTGAGAAAACATGAGTGTCGCTCTGTTTATACACAATGCAAAAGTGTATATCGATGCAGCAAAACTTGAAGAAAAGCAAATGTAGTTCTCAGTGTGTCACATTTTAGAATTTAGAGTAAATTGACACGACTTACGTTTAAAGTATAACCTGTTTTAAAATTACTACATAACTTTTTGCGTACAATAACGTTTAAATTTTGTATTGTCATTCATCTGTTTAATGTACATCGCTTAATATATGCATATTGTACATGCACTTTTGAAAGTATGCATAACATTTTCATTAGGCTGATTTGATTAAAAGTAGACTGTCAATAAAGTAATTTGTAAACTAAACAGGTTAAATTTTTAAAATAAAATATCACAGCGTTCGTGGCGTTTAACGCTTTACTCCGCTGAATATGGCTTTTACACGGTGCCAAGGGTATACGCATCATTGTTTCGCATGCAGCCGATGTTTGATCATCCTGAGCGTTATCGCCGTATCATTTTAGAGTTCACTCAAACTCAGAAAGTCCATCCATGAGGGAAAAACTTCAAAACAGCCACACCTTTTAAGTAAGAGTATTAACAAAAGTATGCCTAAGGAATATTATGATCATTGAAGTTTCAGATTTAACCTAGTTTTTATCCTAGACTTGAAGGATTTCTTTGGTTTAGTGAAAACAGCTAGAGCGGATTAAGGAAAAATGATCATTTAAAATACTTTAAAAAAATCTGTTTTCATTCGAAATATTTATTTGATATTGCTGTTATTGTCAAAACAGGTATTCAGTGAATATTTCACCTAAGTATAATATGCTGTTTTATTCTTATTCTTTTTTAATAAAACATGAAAACTGAAAGAATTCTTCGTACCGTATCATGGGTCCGCACTCAAAATTGTGGCACCGTATACATTTGCGTTAGACGTGCACTACATTCTGACCTGTTTTTGCATTTAGTAATCGTTTCCCATCTGTGCGAGGCCTCTAGAAGTGTGCGAGTCAGATGAGCATAATTGGTAACGCGGCTTAGTTCAAGAAGCATACCGTGTTCTTTCGGATGTCCGGCGTACAATGTACATCACCGACACACGTGACACCGGTCTTATTCGAAAAAAAAAACATAAAAAAGGAAGAGTTAAGGATTGGTCTAGTGACCCCTAGATTGATTCTTTATTTGCTGTAAAGGGACTTCTCTCCATATTTCATTTTATCAAAAATATGCGGTGCAAAGATTCTACATGATGCAGTACCGCTTATGTCAATGTTTTCTTGATTTTAAAACTTTATTCCGCAAATTTGTACTATAATATAATTATTTTTAATATGTAAATACCTCGTGTTAATACTTCTTTTGAACACTTGACCTATGATAATAATTTGGATTTTTTTATTTTCGAAAAAAGATTTAAAAAATATTGGCATTTAGAACACAAATGTGCAACATGTGTAAAAATGTTTTCATTAGTTTCAAATTGTAACAGCCAACAATTGTTGCAAGATGTGTTGGACACACAAATGAAATATTCAAAACTTCAGAGATATAGGCAAACTCTAAATTATATCCATTTAATTGATTAGAATTAAATTTTCGCCTTTAATAGCTAACATCTTGAATATACAAATATACAAATACAAAGCATTTATATAGCGCAAAATGTATATGATACAATATTCGGTTGCGCTGTACAATATCAGAACAAAACATTACATACATACACACAAAATTAGCAAGGACATTAAAGAAATGTTATATACACAATCTGATTTTAACAGCACTTTGTATAGTCACTCTAGAATTTAGCATTTTAGGTACAGTCATTGACTAAGTGTAAAACTGCTTAAATAAGTATGTCTTAAGTTTTGACTTAAACTGATTTTCATTAGTAATTTCCTTCAAACAATTTGGTAAAGAGTTCCACCACTGAGGGCCAGCAACTGCCAGAGATCTACCGGCAAGTTTAGTGAAACCATGTTATAAGAGGTATATCAGTGGAGAAGATTGTAAAATAATTATAATAGATGAAAAGGGAACTATAAGAGTTTGTCGATGTGATAGAGCATATTGCTTTTTTCTTAAAAGTCTCTTTTTTACCGACTCTGGACTAAGAATATAATTGTGTTCTGTGTGCACACAACGTCGAATTTTTGGAGTTGTATTCTGCCATTTGATTTCATTGATTAAAATACTGCTCCGCCTCATACTAGTGCATATCTGGTGTGGACTTCCAGCCTTTGTTTGGTGGAGGAAGACCCTAGTTGCCCATCGGGCACGAGTGAGAACATGGTTAGAACCACCGACCTTCCGTACGCTAGAAACCTTTATTCTGAAGTGTGGCTGTTTTGACTCCGTCGTGTTACTAGATGGATCAAGTGATTTATCTTTTCTTGGAACTGAATCATCAACACCAGTCCAGCAACATTGACTCTCTCCTCCACCCTACCTAGAACACCCACTCTCCTACACAGTCGCCCTTTCCCAAAATTAATTGCAACAGTTATTGTGAAAATTCAACTAAAACATTTATTGCTCGTTGTATACAAGATCCGGAAACAATCCTGTATTCTAACATATAAGATTTAAATATATTAAAAATAGCTGAAAAGTGAACTTTGAAAGCCACCGAATATGACAAATATGAAAATATTGCATGCTCTGTTTGATTGGGCCTGTTCATGAGCACGTTGCCTAGCCCCGGGTTGAGCTCAATATTTATACTTATAAACAATAAACTTTTGATCCATACCAAACTATGGTATGCAGGCGGAAGTGAACATGGACCATCAATGCGGTATTTTCAGATTAATACAATTCCATATTCAGCGGCGTATGGTCCCCAGATAAAAAATAGGTTTGCCCTAAACGAAAAAATAATGGGTGGAACTAAACAGAATAGAATTTCGACAGGAGACATGAGAATATAAATCCTGCATATCACAGAAAACATCAAAGGCAAAATTTTAAATGCAGGAAGTATATCCTTGGGAATATTCAAATATATAATAAGTTTGTTAATTCTTGTTGAAAATGATACTCTAATGCACTAATTTAATTAATGAAATATAGCTATCAGTATTTAATCAGTGAGATTTTGTTAATTGACACTTGTATTGCAATTATTGGTAATTTCGTTCTTTATAAGTAATAAACTATGTTTATTTTCTTTACAGAATAACTAGTTTCCTGTCATAGAGCACTATTCTAACAAAGAACAAAATGCGAAATTTTGTAGACTTGCGTAATGACAGGAATAATCTGCGTGCGCATTTTAAAAATTTCGATTCTCTTTTGAGTTACTTTTAATTTAAACATATTTATTGTACGTTTGTCACACATACAGTTTAGAGCAGATGTTGGAGGGCCAGGCAACAAGTTCTGATAAAATTAGTGCCGGCCTTTCCCTGATAAAATAAGTTAAATCAGTGTACTAGAAAGTATCTTCGAAAAACACAACAACAAACAAACAAGAAGATACATAATAATGTAGCTTAAAACACGATTTTTTATCTCGTATCTATTTGAAAGTCAAATAAAGATGCTATGCATTAAATATCGTTTTACGAAGACAAACAAAGAGCATAATTTGAGAATTTTATAAGAAATAAGAACAAAATTAGTTTACAGTGTGATTTAATGTTCGAATTACTTTTGGTGTGGACAACAAATCCTAAGCGGTAAATGCTTTCTTGTTAACGTCATATTTCTAAACCTCCTGTACATGAGGTTGGATACTGCACCAGAATGGCTTATAGATGTCAAATTCTTATGGAATATTGAGAATCTATGGTTTTAACGTTAATATATTGAATTGCGTTACACGACAACAGATCAGGAGCATAATGTGCAGTTTTTGTATGAAAGGGTCAGATAGAGAGAGGCGGATGGACTCGGAAAGGATATTTAAATTATTATGATGCGATCAACGTATACAAATTTGAAACATTAATTACATGTCCCAGCATTAATATCCGTGATATTTATTTGTTTTTTATATGGTTCTGTCTATTATTTGTTGAAGATAAGGGCATATACTCAGTATCAAGTGTGGAATATTATGAAATAATTTTCACTTGCCAGGGTAAATATTTTAGAGCTGTAAAGCGTCTTCGGCACATATGAAGACATTGTTTCATTTTATTCTGATAAATTGGATATTTCCCTGCTAATATTTATTATTGTATTCCATGCAATATGGAGATCACATCTACCAAGAATAATGTCTTGTTTCGACTTAGTTATTATTTTAAGTACCAGTTATATTTTCGTTTGTTTGTTTTTTTGAAAAGCGGGAATAATATCTCAGCACACAAAATGATTTGGTAAGGGGACGGACAATCACCTCGGGACAGCATCGGTGTATACAAAACCAGTTAGAAAGATGTCTATTCAAAGTAAGGCTGACTTCTGTTTTAAAATGCATGTATTCATTGTTTAAATTATTCACCATAATTGAAAAAAAAGTAAAACTTTTTTTCATAAAGTATCAGGAAAAAACCAGAACCGGTTGCAAAATCAATAAATAAAAGCATACTTTGTTATTGTTGTTATTGTCATAAAAACATGACATCCTAAATAAAGCGCGTATTTTCTGCTTAAAATATTCCTAAAATAAACAATGTCTTGCCTCACTTCTAATTTTACTTTATACCCTTTTTCATTTTATGAACACGGAATGGTATTAATCTGAAAATACCGCATTGAAGGTTCAATGTCCACCGCTATATGCACACCATCTTTTGGGATGGTCAAAATTTTACTTTTTATAAGTGCAAATATTGAATTGCTCTCAACCCGGGGCTAGGCGGCGAAGGCAGTAATATGCATTTCCATCAATGCCCATGAACAGGTTATATCAAATCATATTTGTCGCTTTTTATGTTGGCTTTCAAAGTTAACTTTTCATCTATATCTAAAGATGATTATTTACAGATATAATTTATAATAAAGTCAGAAGACGCTCACTATATGCGCTTTAGTTACGTTTATCTCTTTAAAGCAAACTTTAAGGTTACTATGAATAGTATTTAAAAATATAGTGCAAGTAATGAAAAAATAAATGAAAATGATACAGGCTGAGACCGGGAATAAAACCAGCACGACCACGGCCATATCGCATAGCGACACAATCCAACTGCACCGCCGCAACATGTGCCAGTTAACGCATTCCTAATTAGTAGACAGTTAATACTGTTTTAAGAGGGATACCGAATACAGACTTTTTTAAGGGAGACGTCCCCACAATGCAAAAGCAATAATATTGTAAAAGGTTAAATGATACAGTCATACATGTACATATACAAGTATAAACGTGGTGAACAAAATGTCTAGCTAGAATAAGAGTAACTGAACGAAAGCTTAAGACTTTTAAACATCTCCATGGCAGATTAATACGAGAGGTCAAAAGTGTATACACATTTCTGGAATCAGTATAAACACAAATGGGAATTATAAAGACAGTAAAAAATGACAGATATATTAGAAAAAGGTGAAATATGCATATCAGGAATCGCCACATTCAGAAAAAAACAGCCTCCCCACACAGTCAAGAAGAAGACAGGGAGAAAGCATGGTTAATAAAATAATCAGTTTCAAAAGAGACACCGCTAACAATTAACAAAAATGAGAACCCGAGGGGTTACCGTCTTGGAACGGTCAGTGGCAAATCAAATTGCCACTGGGGGTTTAAACCAGGTTCTTGGGTGCACCAACCTCACACTTACCCCAACAGGTTCTCATATCACAAAACAAATACAAGTTGTCTTGGTGAAACAACTCCAACCCACTTATCGGCTCAACAATGTTGCATGCAAAAGCACACAAACATATAAAACATAAGAATCTAATAGCATTGCAAAGCGAAAGGGCGGGTGCTCAATGATCTTACAGAGACCAGAGCTCCTGGAGTAAAATCAGCAAGAACACGATGACAGGGATAAAAGAAACAAATCGAGCTGCAAGGTTCTTGTAAGAAAAGATTTCCCATAAACCTTCATAATTTCTTAAACCCCTACAACCGTCGTGCAACCAAAGAAGTAAGCATAATGATCAAGGAGAGAGACAGGGAAAGAGGAAAAATTGTCTATAACTGTCTTGTTATAGCTAACTTAGTTGAATTCTAGCTTGTAGACGATTAAAATTTCAGTGATCAACACTTTCATATATCTATGAGATATATATATGAACCAAAAATCCGATCAACAGTTTTAGTTTATGTTTTGTCGCACTTATTCAAAACAGTTTATGACGGTTTCGTGAGATTTGTTTGTTTTTCTTATTAACGCCCGGGCCTTCAATTCTGTGCTCCCAAATGTTAAGTATACGCAAAGCATTGTGTCTTCAAAATTTTCTGACTCTGGTAAATCCATTGTAATATTTCCTAAATATGTGCATCCTTCGTCAGTAACGTATTTGGGATTTTCGTGTATTGATGAAAAAAACTGTATGAAAACATTCTTTTGTTTCAACGAGGTCGCTGTATGACTAATTGTCTTTTCCGTTCCAATAGGAATTTTCTCACCTATCCTGACTATTATAGAAAAGAGATCTTTGCATTTTTCCTGCCCGAAAAGCAATACTTTCTTAGCAGTGTCATGTAGTCTTTTATCAAAATTTTCAACTACGCTTATTCCATATGTAAACCTTGTAACTCTGACCGAAACGATTTCTGGCAAGTGGCCATATTTTACACTTCCTTTCAAAACAGCCAGACCGGCATCTGCTGGTATCAACAGTTTCTTGTTTGGGAAGTTCTTTTCAAATGAATTCTTGACCAACTCACACTCTCCGAATCCACCAACCAGCAGTATCGCATCTATCATGCTGATATCAGGGTATGATAACAGTTCTTTAACATGGTTGGTAAGTTCCTCAATGGCTGTATGGAACAAACTTCTAGCAACTTCTCTTTCTACTCTGATCTTGTCACTAGCGCTGGTCATTTTGCCTCGATATTGTGACTTTTCTATGAGATCTTTCATGGTTCTTTTTCTTGACTCTGCACATTCTTTCAGAGCGGCTGGAATTTTAAATGTCATTTTTCCATCTGTATCGGTTGTTATTGTTCGTTTTTTAGTCTCAAAATCTCGTAGTAAGTCAAAATAATCGCCCACATGTTCTTTCTTAAATTTCTTCATGGCATCAGCTCCGATTATGTTTGTCAGCATTTCTTCATACGCCTTATCGACTTGGGTCCCACCCCAAGAACCACCAGAAGCGTTGTGGAGTTCTTTCAACGTTCCATCCGCCATCTTCTCGTGTACTGTTATATCTGCCGTTCCACCTGCAAATATTGAATAAAATAATAAATATATATTTAAAACTGAATAGTTTAAAAAACGTTGCATCTACATGAAGCATCTAGTAGTCTGGAATACAGGATCTATTGTTTTTGCAATGTCATTTCGAAAATGAGCAAAATGCTTAAAACTTAAACAAAATGGTTGATGCCATCTGATCCAGTAGCCTTATGAAGTGCAGAATAATACACTTTAAGGTGACATGAACCTTTAAAAATATTTTCTAGAAATAAAAAAAGATATTTATGATACGAATTGGACATTGATTTTGACAATTATCAATCCTAGTACTGTACATGACGTTGCAAACAACACCATGTACGCCCGTTTTTTGACGGTCTGTAAATGGCCGTGAAATCACCGTGTTTTTCATTATTAAACTAAAAACGTGACGCATAGAGTACGTTTAACAATGCAGATCAATTATGTCAGTGATTTTCCACGAGCTGATAGCAAAAACACAAGAAATATTTTTTCAGTTTGTAAATAAATAACAAAAAAAAAACGGATGCTTTAAATATTTCGAGTTTTCGTCGATTTTTCACATTTAAAATCCAATTACAAAAAATCCGCTCGAATTTTGTTTGCATTTTTGTTATATGTTATGAAACTATATATTTTAAACTCCATAGTCAATTTTCAAAAACTTTTACCGTGGATTTATTTTTAATCGCAATTTTACGAAGTACACCACACGTCGTAGTTTGACGCCGTAAATATCGAAGTTTACGTTATTTCTGCTCTATATGTTTGGTGACGCTATGCCTTTAAATACACAAAGTAAACATTACATTTATATTTGATTTTGTTTTTTTTTTCAAAATGCAACCCACAATTCACAAATTTAATTAAAAAAGCTAGTTTTCATATCAAAATCGATGATTTTTTTATTCAATTTATTCGTAATAGCTGTGTTCCGAGCAGCATACGTAAAACCTTAAAATATTGTAACAAAGCAAATAATAACTGCAAATGTCTGCAAAAATATCGTAACTGAATATGTTCAATTTAAATTTGTTTTCATTTTCAAAGTTTAATTTCATCTATATACACATTTGACAGCGTAATCTAATAAATAGCAATAATTAACGTTTTTATATTATCGACTTTTAGCGTGGAAAAATGTGACGAATAATTATCGCTAAATTTTTCTTATTTACAGAACGGTAACCCAAAAAGCCGTTGAGTGGAAACTTATGCTTAATCGGGCTTGAACTCAGGTCCGTCATAATAAAAAAAAACTTTAAACCCGTGCGAGCACCCTCGGCTGCGTGGCCACCTAAACGGTGGCTTTTCATGTTTTATGCCGTATTCTCTATTGATAATTACGTATTGGTCTTGTTTTCTTGCTATGATTAGACAATAACAAACGTTTTGTTTAAAGAATTATTTCGCACACTATGTCATTTAGCATAACAAAACATAACATAACATAACATAACATAACTTTATTGGCATTAAATAGCATAAAGCAAATTTATAGCCACATAATACACTCAAATATACGATAGCGCATGCAAAAAGCAAAATCAGTATCAAAATAAAAAGTACATTTTCTGAGAAACTAATAGATACATATATAGAGCACATTACAATACAATACGAGTTCGGCTTCTTTTCGCTTTTAATTAATCTGTCTTATTTGTGAAGCAATATATAAAAATTTAGCCAGATTGTTAATAACTTTAGTAGAGTTCGATGACATAATTGATTCAAATTTTTGTATCGTTGGCCAGTGACAATAGTAAGGTTTGAAAAATCGTTTTCGTATTTCTGAATATTTTGGGCAGACGAGGAGAAAATGATATTCTGTTTCAACAGTATTCATATTACATTGTAAGCATTTTCTATCATTTCGCGGTATATTTGTATGTCTTCCTTTTTCTATAGCTAAATCATGTGAGGATAGTCCAAATTTTGTTAAAGATATTCTATATTTATTTACCTGTATGCAATTAAGATATTTTTCCATACTGAATTCGTGTTTATAGACACTATGCGATGAAAGCCTATTAGAATTATTGATGTTTGAATACCAGGACTGTTTATAAATATCTAGGATTCTTTGTTTGACAAACTGGAACAATATTATATTATTGTTTTGGTTATCCCACAAGTATTACATGCCTATCTCATTTATGATGTTTTTAACATGTAATGCCCAGTTATTTCCTTTATACGTGATATTGTTGTCAGCATCTCGCTTCAACATTATATAAATCTTTTTTACAAGGGTGTTTTCATTCATATTTAGAATTTTTATCCAATATTTTAAAATGTTAAATTTACGTTTAATTTTCATGGGGTATCTTCCCAATTCACCATATAAACCATCAAGATTGGTAGATTGTCTTACACATAAAACTTTTCTTAAGAATTTACAATGAACAAGTTCAATATCTTTGCTATCATGATAACCCCAGACCTCAGCACTGTAATTCAGGATAGAACCAACTAGGCTGTCAAATAATTTACATTTGTCACTTGTTGATAATTCTAATTGGTTATAAACCATGAACAGGTTATGTAATGCAAAATTAGAATGTTGTGCTAAACGTTTCTGAGTCCTGTACCAGCTGCCATTTTTATATAAATGTATTCCTAAATATTTGAAAGAATCTACAGTTTCTAAATTGTATTATTATAAACAAAGTCGTGTGTAGTGTGTCTTCCGTTTTCGAATATCATTATTTTTGTTTTTTTGGTATTAAGTTTCAAACCCCGGTTTGAACTTTCTGCCCGCCATGACTATCGTCGCTAGACAAAGGGGATTCTGTTTTCCGTTTTTTGATCTGTTTTTTCTTTTTTGTTGAAGAGGAATTATTACCTGGCATCAGTCCTTTAATTCTTATCCATTTTCACACTAAAATTTCCATTTTTTATCATTAAATTAGTCCAAAATTTTCAAAAAACCGTGAGAGGAAATTTTCATGTTTTCACTTTTCGAGCATGCGCAATAACCTGTTAGCAATAAATGTCATAGCACTTCTCTGTCGCACTGGACTGTTTATCACACAACTGTGTATTATCAGACTAAATTGTAAAATGTGAAATGGCCAAATGAGTTTTCGCCCTGTAGTCCGGTTGACTCATCGCAAACTTGCTCGACGATTAAACAATTCGAAAATGCAATTGAAGCAATATTCGTTTTTTTTTCACAAGTTAATAGGAAACATTTTTTCAGAAATCGTTTAAAACTACAACGGTTAACTGTGCGCTAGTTAATAGAAATAGAATTTTAGTAATAACGGGACGTATGATGCTAAAATCAAACAAATTATGATTTTTTTCTATCACATAATATTATGTACACACGAACTAAATTGGTGTTCAGTTGCGTCGCCTTCGGGTACTTTGTAAGAATAAAATAATCCAAGTGCAAAAAGGGCATAACTCCATCAAATGTGACCTAAACCTAAAGAAGAAAGTTTCATGAAGAAATAATAAGAAATGGCAAAGTTATAGTCAATGTTAGTTTTCGTAACGGGTCGGCGGACGGACAATGCAAAGCAATTCCTATGTATCGCTTTTTCTCTGAAAGAGCGATACAAATATGGAACTCATTTTAAAATGCAAGTGGCAAGTTTGCAACGTCATGTACAGTACTAGGATTGATAATTGTCAAAATCAATGTCCAATAGCGTTCTTCAGACAGGCTATTTTTAGCACAACAGGTAATCCTTATCAGTGACATCAATCTAAGTTGCCCGTATGTCAGACATTGGCCAGTGTTTACATTCTTTGTCTGTCTATTGAAAGTGGCTGCAGATGCTGGGCAGTGGCAAAATTATTCTTTGAAATTCATAGAAATTGAATTTAATCTTAAGCAGAAAACTGACGGAAATAAACATTGTTGTTTGGGTGAATGTAGAAGTTACTCCCGTTATTGTGAAAAAAAGTCAAGATGAAATGAAAGGAGTTTTTCATCCCATTTCCTAAGCCAATAACCAAGCCTGAAAAAATGTCAAAGGTGGATCAAGTTATGTGCAACCAACACATTGAAGGAACCCTCGGATGTGAAAAGAAGCACATACATTTGCAGTCTACACTTTGTGGGAGGGCAGGGTCCGACTAATGGGCACCCTGATCCATTTTCGGCTAGAAATACTGCAGAACAGATTTGCCTTGCCTTATTTCTTAAAATATTTTTTCAATGCAGCGTGTTTCTTAATGTATTTAAGAGTTTTTTTTGTTGAAATGTCATATGATGATTAGGTTATGATATTAACCCCTAACCTCTAAATTTATGTCAGTCGATTCCATGTTTATTAAAAAGGTGTTTGCAAAAAAAATCATTTGCTTGTTAATTAAACAGTAAATGTGTAGACCTCGATCTGACTGTGTTCATGTGCCTATTTGGAGCTTACTTCTAACACTGGTCCTAAATTTGACATAAATTGCAAAAAGTATTATGCTTTCATTTCAAGGTTGCAAGAAAATCTTTTAAAAGACCAGCCCCATCAAAAAGAATGTCCGCAATTAAACATCGTAAAAAGGCTTGTTTTAGCCCTCTACACTCTAACCAACGTTTTAGTTGATAAACAGAATGATCTTTAATTATTCCAAATTGAAATATTGCTTCAGGAATATCATCTTCAGTTAATTTAATTTGCAATAAGAAAGAGCAGTTTGCCATTGTTTTGTATAGAAACACAGCATATTCAGTAAATCTTTGTCTGAGGTTAACCTTTTGACCCTCTTAATCACTCTGCTAGAGATAAGTGACGTCAGAGCTGAAAGGCGCTATTCGTGTCATAAATACCTTGATCTTTTATTTGATACCAAAATCCACAGATTTCTAGAAATTATTTTTAAAGGTACATTCCACCTTAAGCTGTAAATGTTACCTCCAAGATCAACAACCATGTATTTGGATCCCACTTCTGCCAGTCCGCTCAGCTTATGGTCAGTGGCCACCTGACACCATATTGAGGCTGCTTCTGGTTCCAAAGCTATTTTCAGCTGATCATCTTTGATTCCACCCTTATAGAAAGAGATGATACTTATTCAGTCTAAATTATTGACACGTTTGCGGAAGTGTATTAATGCGTTCTGTCCGTTTTATTAAGTGAGAAGGTAATATGTATAATTATCCCATTAAATACTTATTATACATGTAACATGAACACAAATAAAGTGTTTATGGCAAAATATTGTTTTCGAATAGCAAATGCTTAATACAGTAATTGTCATTTAAAATCAATATTATATGAATGGCGGCATATTAAAGTAACCTCATAAGCGGCTTTACGCATGAATTCTTTAGCTTTTTGGTCCCATATAGCCGGAACTGTTAAGATGTATTGGATATCACCAGGCTCCACTCCAACTGTCTGATTGTCCAAAGTCTTCAGTAGGTGATCTTTTAAATACCGAATGGAATGACCGATGATATCGAGTGCTGGCATCTTTTTTCCAGATATGTCTTCAATAGTTGTATCTAGGCGTAGATTCTGTTATATATTAAACACTATTTCATGCAATTAAATTTAGGTTAATAAAATGGGCAAACAGAGCCACTTGTCGATACTGGCCCTGCAATTAAAATGATTGCCTGAGGGCTTAAGCCCGAGGGACAGTATTTTATTGCAGGGCAATTTTTCAACAAATGACT
This sequence comes from Corbicula japonica, assembly GCA_038501625.1. NCBI lineage: Eukaryota > Metazoa > Mollusca > Bivalvia > Venerida > Cyrenidae > Corbicula > Corbicula japonica. Next base: position 1,400,236 of record JAZAYU010000125.1, read on the forward strand.
CTGTTTTCCCATTACCTTACCTATTTATTACATGTATATATTAAAATATGACTATCGCGTCACTTTGTACTTGACTGAGCACTTTCATTGAGTTAATTACTACTCATGATGTCAATAGCTATGCTATTTGCGTGGTACATGTGACGTTATTTAACGAATATTTATTATTTCAAGCTGTACCAGTTTTTTATGTTGTTTTAACTCAATGGAAAGGATAGAACTACTAAACCTTGATTGCCTTGATTGCTGGAAGTAAATATCGTGGTATGAGTCTGTAAATGATAAGATTTGATAATGTTTCATATTTATACCTCTGCTGCGAATGTGACGAGACCTCTAATAACAATTTAAAACCTAAAAACAATAGCAGGGCCATGGTCGATAAAAACCCTGTCATTTCATAAGTTAATGCCTGGCAACTTTGAATAACGCTTCAGGTCATTACCTAATTTTGTTACTAAATATTGGTATACATGTAATAAGTTAAATATGAAATCTTGTTATTCGAGAAAACTTTTTCTTTAACTTTTGACCGGCTTGAGTAATTAGTAACAGAAAAACTGAATTATAGAAAAGTAAAACATTGATAAAAATATTTATTAAATACTGTAGAAGACAATCTGATTGCTAGTGTTGTAAAAGGATACCTTGGTATCATACAGTATCATCTTGAAGCGCCGAAACATATACCATCCATGATGTTCATCGTCTTCAGCAAGGTCACTGTATTTGTTTTCGGCTTCAAACCCAAAGGAATGAAATTCTTTGTTCGGCTTTAACAACACGCATGTTGGCGTTTTCATTGATATTAACTTTTCTGAACCAGCGATCCAACTCGGATTAGTTTTGATGTCTAATGGCGAATCTCGAAATGAGAAAGCGTACCCACTGAATGTTGTACCAAAGTCAAAGGCTGCAACAACTAGTCGTTTACAGTGTGATGTTGATTCAGCCATTCTAGTAGGAGATCTATAAACTGTAGTAAAGACAAAAACTAGTGGTCATCCACAAAACACTAAAAAATGTTTAATTATAATTTTGGTTGTAAAGATCACTCCTCAAGTGGTCTCAACTTGTTTTAAAAATCAGAAAAAATATTATGCTACATTGTTTTACTGGATATCGTCTTTTCCGATAAACTTTATAATGTCTTTTGCTCCCAACATTCCCCTCTTAATCTGAAATGTGTTAAAACACACAGAAATATTTTACAAACCAGTTTGTAAACATGTAAAATGGGTCCAAAACTAAATATTTTCGCGCAATCGTTATCACTTACTGGTTACAGGAATTCAATATGATCAATAATTTAGATAAGATTTGTCCTAGTGAACCACTTCAAAGTTTTATCGCTTAAGCGATGTTTGGCATAAAAACAAATATCAACAGTGTTTAAGTAAAGAAAAGCGGTGATTTTACGGGTAAACCAAGTTAGACAGACAATATTAACGCAAAATAAAACATGACATTAAAATAAAGGTGCAGTTAGGTTTTGTTCAGTTTTTACTTATTGGTTATATCAACTGCTATAAAACCTTTAAGATTTATAAGTTATACCAACCAAAATGTGTGGAACAATTATTTATGTTTTTAAAAGAAAAAAACAAACAAATAAACTCGGTTTCGATATGTTTGAATAACAAATAAAACACTTCAATTAATGTTTTCTTGCATGAACGCAGCATATTTAGGTTTTTGTAACAATGGCTAAACAATCACATTTAACGATTCCATGAAATTCAATTATTATGCTTAATATTTTTAATGCACTATAGTTAATTGCCTGTTTTGCGAGCTCCCTAGAGTCATTTTCATACATACTTTTTTTCATAAAAGCACATAATTTACTTGATATAAACATGACAACTAAATTAAATGTAGACAGTTCGCCGCAGAGGGCTTTAGAGCGAAAGTGCGTTCAAATGCAAATTATATAGCGTTTAGAGATTAAAACAACTTTGACCCACCGACCTTGCTATAATACGTTAAGTTCAGATAAACCCCTTTGCGTTGATCATGACAGACCTTAACTTTACAATATAAAAGTCGCAATGGTCTTGTAGGACAGTAAAATTCCGGGTACAGCGCTAAGTAACCGACGTTCAAACTTTAGGATTTTTGGCAACTCAATACTCTACTATTCATCTGAAAATACCGCATTGCATGTTCGATGTTCACCGCCATATGCATACCATCGTTTGGGAAGGATTGAAATGGTATTGTTTATTAGTGTTAATATTGAGTTGCGCCCAACCCTTTGCGAGGCGGCGTGGGCAGATGCATGCATTTCTTTAACTGCCCATGAGCAGGTTCAGTCGAACCGATCCTGCAATTTTTTCATATGTCATGTTTGGTAGCTTTCAAAGCTTCGTTTTCATCTATTTCTAAAACAAATACTCATAAAACACTAAAATTGTTTTTCAAAGGGTGTTTTCTGAATAAATGTACAGACAATCCAGAGTAATTCATTTATTGCAACAAAAACATTATATGCTTAAACGTTTCGAACGTATGTGCTGTATTAAAATTATTTAGAAAGACACAATTTATAGTCAAATGATAGTGTCTCTAGCTGGGAGTGAACACGCACCGTCACGGTGACAGCGCCTAGCCATGCAATTCCTGCGACGTAACCAAATGAGCTAACCGGGACAACGCCAATAAAACCTTGATCGGATAGCCCTGATATACGTAACAATCACTGCATGACATCGGTAACGGGTTAATTTACTGATAACAGTACTGACTAAATGCACGGGGAGACTTTTTTAGGCCGCCACACTGCACAAATAGCGCTACTGTGAATTTCAAATGATAATGTCTCTGGCTGGGAGCGAACCCGCACCGTCACGGCGACAGCGCGTAGCCATGCAATTCCTGCGACGTAACCAACTGAGCTATCCACTTGAAGATGCACTTTTACTTTATATTCAAACTGGTTAAAATACCTTACTCCTCAGAAATTATTTCTATCATAATGTGATCTCTTATCGTATAAAATAATCTCATTTCAAATGTAAGCAAGGAGGAGCTAAATGGAAAATATGATATCCTTGTCAAGATTTTTTCACCAAATTATGGAGGTGTTTACAATGATACTAAATATTAGATAATATCTTCTCACTATACAACAACGAAACAGAAAGAAAGAGAAAAGGAAATACTTCAACTAACTGAATTCCACAATTTCTCTTCCAAATGACATGAAAGCGCAGTGCATTTAAATCAAATTAAACCAATGATAAAATCGAAAATATTTATGACTTAAAGTTTGTTGTTTGGTACCTTTTTATTTAAGAAAACAAATAATTTTTGCTTACCGTTTTACACCAATTTTATGACGACGATGTTTGGAAAATACTGAAATCGAAATTACTACTTATCACTGCCTCGTCAAAATACGAATGTAAATCGATGTTCTCAACTACCTTGATAAAGAAGCCACGTACGCATTCAGTCCGTAGATTATGGGATATTCAAAGCGTTCTAGGAAGTAATTGATTTATAAGCCATTCCCTACGTTTCCTGATAATTTGAATATTCTTTTAAAGACAAGATTTACAAAGAAACAATTTTTTTCATGCGGTATAATTTATGCCGTTTCAATATTAATAAATTTAAAGTAAGAAGATGTTTATTTCGGAAAGAATTCATCAGTGTACAATTTTTTGCATGATTTATGGAACGAACATAAGGGTAAAGATTTTAAGGATAAATATCGCCGAAGCTTCGTTCAGATGAGCTGAGCCCATTTGTATACGGACATTCAGCTGTAAAATGTTATGGTTTAAGTTTCATTTAACGTTCAGCTTCATTCAGTGTGATTTCAGTAGAGATGTTTTATTTATGTCAGCTAAATGGATGAATGCAAGGCTTGATGATATCATTTTAAAGTACAATAACAAGTTCTCTAAAACACAATTACTTATATAGAAGTTCATAAATAATAAGGCTGTCTCCCAATTACAAAACTGGGCTTTGACCAAAATGTCAACAATTGAGTTTAGTGTTTAACAGTGTGAAATCGGCGGAGTAAAAGTTGAAAATATTAAACAAAACTTCCCACTATTTTAATAATATGGGTGTATTGGACAACAATCATTGCCATTTATCAAAACGACATTTTTAAGGTCAAATACGTTAATTTATTGATGTCATAGCTTGTATTCTGAGACTGTACCGGCATGTTTAGTGTTGTAAAGAACAGGTTGTTGCAAGAATAACAATTTCATTATTAGAACATGACAGAAGTATTTTATGTATATATGTGAATGCTATTGATATTAAGCCTGTGAAAAATCGCGGTTTAGTTTAAACTTATTTATTTTACATCGATTGCGAAAAAAGTTATTCCAACTTATATTAATCACGCTCGATGACTACTCTCTGGGTTTCTAACCAGTACTCGAGCCGAATGTGGATTGAAGAAACTGCAGAACGAACATCATCCCTGGTGGGACTCGAACCCGCAGTCTCCGGATCTGGAGTCAAACGCTCGATAACAAATTTTAAGAACGGGAAGTAGTATTAAGTAGAATTGGGTTATCGTCAGTCAGTAAAAGTATAGATCTATAGGATAGCAGTATTGAAAATGTGAGTACCTTGTAAATATAACATTTTCTTCATGAATAGCAACTTTACATCATTATAGAAGAAAATTACATTTATACCTGAAATTTATACAAGCTACATTAATAGTCTTTTTTAACTATTCAGCGTGCCTGTTTGACAGCTAATATTTCAACTTCTTGGGCGTCATAGGGTTCTGAGAGCATTATGCCTTGTAAATATAACATTTTCTTCTTTAAAAAACTATATACTGTTTGATGAGGAAATAAGAAATCTAGAAAAAAGATAACATTTATTCTTGAGACCTATGGATCTTTCATTAATTGTCTGTTTAACTATTCAACATGCCTGTTTGCAAATTAAACAGTTTTTATTAACTTAGAATTTATATGTCATAAACAGGGACGAAAATAAATGGTCCGTAAAATAACTGGACCGATTGTCGAGTTCTATATAAGCAAACAAGACCCGTGTACTGTCATACCAATACATGGAAAGTAGTTTTGCATGCCATATCTATACTTACGATAGTGACCTGAATAATTCTTTATTGGTTGTTGAAATAAGGATTTCTTTTTAATAAAGTCTCTTCGTCGATTTAAAAGATTGATTTAAATGCCCCGCTGTTCGTAAGCCGTCCGTGGAATTTCACGAAATTCCTACTTGAATTTCTCGCATCCTAAGAAAGCAAACATCTGTCACTTTAACACAGTACATTTCAACAAGAATACAAACTTAAAAGAAATTAATCAAATCAATAAATTTCATTGACTGCTAATAGCACTATGGGTATATCAATATATCAAAATAGCATAGGCATATCAATGGGGTGACACTTCTCACTCATTTGGGAAAAACTCTGCTGATTTGTGAAAAAATTACAGCATATATCCAATCATTTTCGCACTCTTTTTCAATCATTATTGATAAAAGCTTCAATTTGCATAAAGGATATTATGCTGGGACAATAGTTCTTTCATATTAGGATGGTTTTGTATAACTTGTCAACTTTCGTTGTTTTTAACTGTTAAAAAATGCAAAAGTTGCAAAACGTTTTTTGTTGAGTATATTAAAACATGTTGAACTTCCACTTTTGAAATATTGATAGCTTTCAAAGTAACAACTGTTTGAAAGCAGCTTCTTACATTGTATTAAAGTGCAGGAAGAAAGTCGATATTTTAAATAATAGATCGGTAAAAATAACTTTGAAAGCCACCGAATACGACAAATATCAAACTATTTGAGGCTTGGTTTGATTAAGCCTCTTTATATCACTATGGGGAATCACGTGATCAAAATAATCTCTAAACAAATGTAAAACAATGAAAATTGAAGTATATTTTGTCCATGGTTTGTGTGAAGCTTTATTATGTAGCCTTTCATATGCCTACTGGAAGGTATAATTATACTGACAATATTTTGCTAATGACCTCTTCTTCATAATTCAGAACAACCAAGCACTATAAAACATGGCACTGCAGAGGTTATCTGGTAAAATTCTAAACAAAACACGTGTTAGCAGTTGTAGTATAAAACTTATAGTTTTAGGAGAAATAATTGATGGATAGATTTAAATAATTGCTTAATTAGTGGAAAGTAAAAGTGTTGAAAAAGGTAGACGCCCTTACGATCAGAATTCTTTTACAATGACTCTTACAATCAATGGACATGCTAAACGAATAAGAGCACAAAATGTTTTCATATACACGAATCTTGTTTTCCATTTTATCTATCAATAGAGAAAATAATTTCATTAATGTCGATGCATTTATTTACAGCCTTTATGTTGTTTTCAGATATTCTAGACCAATGGACGCTTCGGGATCTCACTGTAACCGACTGCTTGTTGCAGCATTGGACTTTGGTACAACCTATAGCGGTTGTATGCATTTTCGTTCCAAGGTAAACCATTAGACATAAAGTACAACCCAACCTGGGTTGCGGGATCTCAACAACTCTTGTCCCTAAAGACTCCAACATCCGTACTATTAAAACCAAACAAGGAGTTCCACTCGTTCGGCTTCGAAGCCGAAAACAAGTACAGCGATCTTGCTGAGGATGACGAACATCATGACTGGTACCTGTTTAGACGTTTTAAGATGATGCTGTATAATACTAAGGTAAAGTTTAATATAACTGTTAATATGACATGGCTGTTTTACAAAACTCAGCTTTGATTTATTATTTTGTCTAATCTAGAATCTAGTACACCAATTTGCGAAGTTATAGGTTTAGCCTAGTTTGTTGCCGTTCGATGTTTAGGGATAAATCGTGTATTAATTTGATGAGAGTTATTGTTGTCGGATTTACCATATATCTTTTATGTATTACGCATTCCAAGAAGAAAACTAACTCATTTAGAATTATACATTTTACGTTAAACAGGGTTAGATGCAACAAAGTTATGTACGGCAAAGAAATATTTTGTTGGCTTGTTTTCAAAACCCTTCTCACCTCACGACGTTTCTAAACGTTAACCATTTGGAAATTGGTAGCTTGGCAGTAGAACTATCATTTATTTAAATATTTTTTTCTCTCGACATTTTAAAGAATCTACACTTGGACGCAATTATTAAAGACATATCTGGAAAGAAGATGCCAGCGTTGACTATCTTCAGTCGTTCAATCAGTTACTTGAACAGTCATCTGCTAAAGCCACTGAACAGTCAGGCTATTGGAGTAGAGCCTGATGACATCCAATACATTATTACAGTTCCTGCAATCTGGGACCAGAAAGCCAAACAGTTTATGCGAAGAGCCGCTAATGAGGTTCGTGCACTATAATTGATCTTTCTAGTTGTTTCATGCGTAAGATTTCCATATACATCGTTAAAGAGAACTGTTTTTTTTTCAAAAAACAACTAAGATCGACACATGATGACTTACAGCAATAACGTTTAAACACAGGTTGTTGTCACACATACACATATATTTGACTTTGGTGGATGCTTAATATATAATGTGTGTTTGTCTTCTAATAATTCACCAATTTGAAAACGGATGCAGAGGTTCTGCAAGCATTTATTTTATCCCTGGTATTTAATTAATTGATATGCATTACATATCAAATTAGGTTCAGTTGTTTTTAAATTAAAACAAACCAACTGTTTGCTTACTTGAACATGTAAACAATGAATTGTCAGGCTGGAATCAAAGACGATCAGCTGAGAATAGCTTTAGAACCAGAAGCAGCCTCCATATGGTGTCAGGTTGAAACAGACCAGAAGTTGAGCAAGCTGGCAGAATCAGGATCAAAATACATGGTTGTTGATCTCGGAGGTATAATTAAAATACATTCTGAAAAAAGTTTTAAAAGAAATATAATTAGTGCTATGAAAAGGATACGTTAATTGGCGTTCTTCTATTTCGGCAGTGTTTGCCATCACATGTTAAGATTAACATATATTGGAAAACGTTTCCTACTAGGTTGAGTTGCGCTTAACATTAAGCTAGGCGGAGTGCGCAGTAATAGGCATTTCCCATTTCAGCCAATTAAAAGATTCAATTAAACCATCATATCATATCAATAAAATCATACTTGTCCTATGAGGTGCCCTTGAATCTTCCCTTGCATCTATTTTATACATAAAAGATTTAACTAAATACCTTCTTATTTATTGATATATGTGACTGTACGTCATATTAAAATATCAAATTTTAAAGGTGGTACAGCAGATATAACAGTACACGAAAAGATGCCGGATGGAACACTGAAAGAATTACATACAGCTTCAGGCGGTTCCTGGGGTGGGACTGCAGTCGATAAAGTGTATGTGGAAATGATGTCAGAAGTCGTCGGAACTCATGCGATGCAGAAATTCAAAACTGAACATGTAGGCGATTATTTTGATTTTCTGAGAGATTTTGAATCAAAGAAACGAATTATTAAAACGGATAACAAAGGGAAGATTACTTTAAAAATCCCAGCAGCTTTAAAAGAATGCGCAGAATCAAGGGATACAACTATGAAAGACCTCATCCAAAAGTCAAGATACCGTGATAAAATGACTTGGACTTTTGATAAGATAAGAGTTGACAATGATGTTGCTAGAAGTTTGTTCGACAATGTCGTCGATGAACTTACTAATCACGTTGAAAAACTGTTAGGAATTCCAAAAGTTTGCGATATAGATGCTATACTACTAGTTGGAGGCTTCGCAGAGTGCGAGTTGGTCAGAGCCGCATTTCAAAAGAAATTTGCAAACAAGAAATTAATAATACCTGCTGAGGCTGGCCTGGCTGTTTTAAAAGGGAGCGTTAGATTTGGTCACCTACCCGACATCGTGTCTGCAAGGGTAGCAAGATTTACGTATGGAACGAAAACCATGCCAAAATTCGATTATCGCGTTCATGATGAGAGCAAGAAAATAACGCTTTATGGTGAAGAACGATGTTGCGATTTCTTTTGCATATTGGTAGAGATGGGGGAGGAGATTCCTTGTGGAAAAGAAATAAGAAAAAGTGGCAAACCTGCCTCTGTTGATCAAAAGCGCTCAGAAATTAACATTTATTCATCATCACATGAAGATCCGAAATATACAACTGACGAAGGCTGCACTTTTTGGGCAAGATTGACGTGCTTTTACCAGAGTCAGGTGATATCAGTGACAAAAGACATGATGTGTATTTAGCATTTGGAAGTACAGAACTGACTTTTAGAGTGGTAATGCTGAAAACAAACGAGACTTATGAAAGTGTCATTAGCTGTTTTGGATGAAATTGTTGGAGATTTACAATTTGCCGCAAATTTGACTTTCTGGGAGATATTCTAGAGAAACACAATATGACGTTTTAAGGGCCAAGGCTATTCGATTTCCTTGTCAATGGATATCTTTCACATCAAGGATGCTCGCAATATCTTTTCCTACGTTTTACGAAAACCTGATGTCTTGCTTTCTTGAACAGCATTTAACACTAATTAGTCAGAAATATGTTACTATCATATAAAACCGATTTAAAATGAAAACAAAATGGTGTGTTAACTTTAAAGTTGCAAAGGCTTTAATTTTATTATGCGCTGGATCAGTCTTCGTTTTATTGATATATATGATCAGTATTTTCGAATACGTAATTGTAAATTGTACTTTACCAAAATAGGAATTCTTCTTGAGCATGCTTAAGATCTCAGCGAGGAAAATGACAAGTCAATCTTGATACTTTGTAGATCGATCCTAGTCTTTATAAGTATTAAAAGCTCGGAGCTCTAATATTAGTCAGGATAATGCTTGGATTTGCTTTTCATTTTCTAAACAATTGACGGCAAATGTTAAGATATACGGTTATTAAGATCGATTATTGCCACATCGAAAGATATTTAATACAATAAAGAGTTTCTGAGCGATGTAGAAAATCACAAAATAATAGTATGGGTTCCCACACAATCTCTAATTAAATTATAAAAATGAAAGACACATGTAGCTTCTTCAATCCCAACGGGTACATGTAACCACTATTATTAAGTTACTTGATCAACTTCATATCTCAGAATGATTGGCAGACATACAATGTTAATCACAAATTGGACATTAAAAAGTAGTAAGTAACAAGCCCCCTTATATATTGACGAATCATTGAGCTTTGCTGGAAAGAATTGACTTGTTTTCCTCCTGATAAAAAATAACACAAAGTTACTGTTTTGTTTTGCAACAAAAAACTATAGAAATGGTTTAAGACCCAGGTTGGCTGATCTTTTCTACAAACTATTCACAACAAAATATATACTATAAACAACCGTGAAATGAGGCTTCCAGTTAAATTTGTTCTAAAATCATAAGTTAATACTTGTTTTAAATCGATCGTGAAAAATTGTTACTACAATGATAAAGGATATTTTTAACAATTATTAATTGTAAAAAAATCAACACAAATACAATAGATATAATTTGGTGGAGGGGTGAGGATGTATACGTTTTAATATCCTACAATTATTTAATCTTTTGTCATTGCTGTATTTAACTGTGTTTATACCATGCTGGATAACATACATATTGATTTGTATGAATATATAGCATGTCTGTAAGAAACGGAGGATGGTTTTCCGATCCTTTCCATACGTAAATAATGGATAATAAATTGGGTTACACTTGAAATTTGCTTGACAATGAAAAACAAAGTAGTATAGGATATCTGACCCCTTATTACAATCAAACAATCATTAAGGCATTTTCTTTACATTTATTTCCAGACGGTGTAAACCCGGCAACTTTCTAACTTGACCCTTTTGTAAATCAAATATCTGTTTGCCGACTAATTCTATTGTTATAATAATCTAATACTGACTATCACCTCCGTAAGAAAATGCAGACTGCCGCAAATTAAATCGGGATTCGTCAGTGAACAACACATTAGCCCAGTCAGCTCGAGTCCATCCTACGTGCTGACGAGCCCAACGTAGACGCTGCTGGCGATATATTCGCGTCAAAACAAGTCCCACATATGGTCTTCGGGCACGAAGACCGGATTCTTTCAGTCGGTTGATAACTGTTTGGGATGACATGTGACGTCCATAATGGCCAACAGTGGTGTGTGCGGTACTCGTTGCGGTTTTAAAGCGACGTCGACGACAGTGTGAAAGTCTTATTTGTCTGTCCTGACGAACAGTAGTGACCCCTCGTTTTGGGCGTCGCGCGATGTCGGCCACACTTCCGGTCACCTGGAACTTCTGCCACAGTTGCTGTATGGACTTGTGATGTCTGTTAAGCATACGTGCCACCTGGAAGAAAAATGTTAGTAAATTAGGGTTGTTTGTAACCCTGTTCTAGCAAACACATAATAATAATTAACAATATGATAACAATATTAAAAATAAACAAACCTGTCTTATCGGTGTACCAGCTTGGATTAATCCAAAAGCGCAGCCCCTCTCTTCATGGCTCATCCAGGACACTTTTCAGCCAAAGTTTTGTGTTTTTCTTATTTACCAGATCAATGTGGACTGATTTGTGTTCATGCCGATTGCATTTGTATAGATGCACGTGCATCTCGTGCAAAATAGCCATTACGCGCATTTTGGCTATAAACTTGTAAATACCCGAGGAATTAGTCATGTCTAATCACTGGGGGCTAACGCGTGTAACGGAAAAGTGTTGCAGCTAGTGTATGTTTCTCAACAGAATTTTTTTTTATAAAACGTCCCACTAGTAAGACCTACACCTGACTTGTTTCTGTATAAAGAAAATTAACATAGAAAACATGACATAGAGGCGACTCAAACATCGAACAGAAATCAAGGTGTGTAATGTATAGTTTATTTTACGTTTTTCAAAACATTTAATGCTTGTCAATGTTTAATTTCATCTGATATTGCGATGTATTTGCCAAATATAACATAAATGTATTAATATTACATATAAAATATTATTCAAATGCATTATTTGTTTAATTTCTTATTTAAGTGGCCATAGACATTAGTTTCAAGAACCAAAACATTACTTATTATAGAACTTATTATTATAGAACCTGTTGGGGCAAGTGTGAGGTTGGTGCACCCTAGAACCTGGTTTAAACCCCCAGTGGCAATTTGATTTGCCACTGACCGTTCCAAGGCGGTAACCCCTCGGGTTCTCATTTTTGTTAATTGTTAGTGGTGTCTCTTTTGAAACTGATCATTTTATTAACCATGCTCTCTCCCTCTCTTCTTCTTGACTGTGTGGGGAGGCTGTTTTTTTCTGAATGTGGCGATTCCTGACATGCATATTTCACCTTTTTATTATTTTTTAATTAAATTAAATGCTATTTAAAGTGTTTCTATGCCTCGGTAAAAGTAAAATAAAGTGTATGTGTCTATACGAAATCAATAAAGTGTGTGCGTTTCTATTCGACAGTGTGTGCGTTAATAATTGAAGACTGTTTTCGGTTTGTTTGGAAACGTGAAAGCGAAGATGCGGTAATTATAACATTTGATATTAATATGCGTACTGGTAATTAATAAATACATCACCGGATGTTCCTATTCGAGAAAGTCAGTTAATCGCTGACACAAAGTAGTCTCAACTTTTTGTTTTGTGGGGCATAGGATGGCTATTATGGCCTGAAAGGGAGATGTTAGGTTAATCACAAGGTTTAATGCAATGATAGCAAATTTATGTCTATATATAATGAAGGCTCTCAATATGAAAATAGGCTCTGCTTATAACATGACATATGTAAACATATAATTGAATAAAAACGGGGCACCGGTTTTAAGGTGTCAGATCACTGTTAATAAATAACCTACCTATACTTTTCTTTCTGATAATAGACAGTACAGTACATTAAAATGAATGTTCGAAACTTCTGTTGCATACATGTTGTAAATCAGTGTTAATTCAAAATGATACATTTCTGATACCCTTCGGCGCCGGCTTGAGCAGAAAGTTATTTTAAGGGCATTAAATATAGAAATGACCCATACTCCACATAACACCTACTTAAATGAATGCACATTATTTTTGCAGGACTAAAACAGTAGCCCTGACCGAGTGTGGAAAATGCTGTTTGTGGCAGCCAGACACACAGGAATTAACAGTGAAAAGTCTGCATACTTATACTCATCTCGATCGCGAGGATAACCATTTGAGAACGTTTTAGAGTTTATTAGCTGAATGTTGTTGATATATTCACTTACATATTCTTTGTAAGGTTTAACACTGGTGCAAATCTTCCCAGGGGCCGTGGTCATGTAACATCTTAAGCGAATCTTAAAATCATTGCACTCGAGTTTAAATACCCACCCAGACATATTTCTAATATATTTAATATATCAATCTATTAATCCCTTGGGGCTTCACACACTTTAAACAACCCAACTGTTTTCCATACCCAAATGAAAACCATCAAATATTGATTCAATCCTTAAATATACTATAATTATACATGTATCATATTTTGCATTCAAATCTATTTATACAAAGAGATAAAGTTAACGAAGTTCTTTTTATAACGTCAACGTTTCTCTTTTTTTTCTGAATACTGTCCCTCAGCTACAAGAATGGCTTACTATGAAAAAACTTCATTTCTTTTTAAGTATTTAACAATGATGATGCGTAGTACAAAAAGTTCAACGTACAACCATTTAAAATATAACAGTGCATTTTATACAGATAAACAGTAGTACGTAACTCTGCCGCAGCAACGCAGTGGTATCGCCAGTAGAACGCCGACAGACGTTTGAGCATGCACAAAACAAATGCGGTCGCTATGTGTTCTGAAGAGCGCAGTGGGGTCGCCTTAAGGTTGCCGTAGCAACGCAGTAATATCTACTTCAACGACACAAGAGCTCTACCGGCGCGCACAGAGGTCGCAGTGCGAACGCTGTGGTTGTAAGTAGCGCTTGAAAAGGGATTTCATGACAATCTCAGAGACGTCACTGCGTCTATACGGCGCGTCCAAGGCGTTTATATAGAGTGTTATTTATTTTATTGCGTTCTTACAACTACAACATGCTTTAGTGCGCTTCTACAGCTTTCATCGTCGTTTGCAAAAAAAGACGAACACATTTATATACATTTATAAGATTTGCAAATAAATACTCATTTCACTATGGCACCAAGCCTGGCTACTGCTTGCCGATATACAAGTCCAGCGAATAAATTGTGCATATCAATCTGGAACGACGACGGAGGTCCAAAGGCATAGATTCAACTGTTCGAGAACAAACAAATAATTGATGAAGATGTGTCTAATCACTTCGTTTGATAGGAATAGCAAACGAACGTCTTCAGCATGCCATCAGCGCAGAGACAGCGCCGTGATTCAAGTGCAGTGCACGCAGTGCAAGCGCCACGAGAGCACAGACAATCGCCAACAATAAATCCGTAGGAACGCGATAGAACACAATGAGAGCTCCGTAACAACGCCTTGGTCGCTGTGTGGACGTCTTGATATCTCCATCTTCACGAAAAATTTAACAATTTTCTTTCGATCTCACGGCCGTAGTTTTGAAAATTAAATATTGCCGTGCAATCGGAATGGAAACGTGGTTTAGTGTGAAAGGGTCTTTACACATGAGTAATCTTTAGGTAAACGTGTATCTTATATTTGCAATATCTCACATTGCTTTCCACTAACGCTGATGTTCCCAGTTAATTCACCAAATCATAGAGCAATGATTTTTGTCGCCACATTACGACCAGGTACTGCAAGTGTTCTTTTTTTATATCCTATTTTTGACGAAGAGACTGTCTCATAGATGTAAGACAAATATTCCATCATTTATACACTAAATTAGAATTTTTATACATGTCATTAGTATTATCTTTGTGAAGTTAATATGTTGATGACTTTGTGCAGGAAACCTAAAAATAAACTAGTTTCATGACATTATCTAAACTAAAGCACTATGACTAACAACAAGATGTGTCAGTTTATATTAAATAACATTTACCTTCATTATTGGATCTCCATTGGAAGTAAAATTAGTCCAAAATACACAAAAATGAAACAAGCACGTGATAAATGTCGTCGTAATGTAAACAATCTTTCGATGTGCAACGTACACGCACTGTCGTTGCGCAGCACTTGTCGTCACACGCGTTAGCCCCCAGTGCCAACGGTGAATCGATGTTATGACTCCTGATACACATGTGTAGAAAACTCTATCAAATTATATGAACCATATCAAAAGATTTTGCATATACAAGTCTGGCAGTTTAGAAATTTGGGCTAGTATATTAACAAAACAAATAAACCTGATATAGTTTTTTCATCACTGTAATGGTGTTCTAGCTGATTTCACTCCAGGGGCTTTGATCTTAATAAGGACATTGTGTACCAGCCCTTTTTCTTGACAATATTGTTAGCTTCATATATCATACTTGTTCCGTGCTTTTGCATACAATATTGTCTCGAGAGGATGGGTGGGTTGAGTCATATCACTAAGACAACTTGTACTTGTATATTTTATGAGACCCTGGAACAAGTGTGATGCTGGTGCACCTTAGAACCTAGTTTCAACCCCCAACGGCAAAATTGTTTTGCCACTGACCGTTCCAAGGCGGTAACCCGAAATGTTTTCTCTTTTTAGTTAATTGTTTCCGGTGTCCTATTTGAATTTGATATTCATATAAATCCATGATTTCCTTTCCTCAACGCTTTTGTCTGTGTAGGTAGGTTGTCTTTTCTGGATGTGGCGATTCTTGTAAATGCATATTTACTCATTTTAATGTTGAAATAAGATAAAAAAAATTTCGTTAATTATCACAAAAATCGCTTTATGTGTTTTTCCATAAACAAAATTTAAAACATCTCGCTTTGTTTTCGTCTTTGTGAGACACAAGAGTTTTATTCATAATTCTATTCAGTTTAGTTCCGCATTTTTTTCGGCGTAGATGTCTAAGCTTGCTTTTGATCGCGTAATTAGTTTTTTGAGGAGGGAAAATGAAAAAATTTCGATTGATGTTTATTTCTACCAGAGATACATCTAGCTGGGTGATGATCAGTTTGAAGAGAAAATGTTAAAAGAAAGGAATAAACGTTCAAAACGACTATAATACCTATGACTAATAGAACTTTGCTATTATAAATTGTTGTGAAGATGTTCAAGTAAGACATACTGAAGCATTCGCCATTTGCTCTGGTAATTTGTCAGAACAGATCTTTTTAAATTGAAAGCAAAATTAATTGTAAGTAACGACAACGACAAAACACCCATCAACTCAAAAATGTTGTATGCAAAAGCACACAAACATGTAAAACATATAAAGAAGCTAATAGCATTGTCAGTATAAGGGCGGATACTCATTGACCTTACCGAGACCAGAGCCCTTGTCAATCAGAAAGAACACGATGATGGGAAAAGAGAAACAGATTGAGCTTCTAGGTGCTTTAAAGTAATAAAGGCATGGGTCAGAGGAAAACTAGGTTGCGACATGGTCTATAGGATCGAAAATCCAGACGTTTCTTCTTACCGCATATTTCCACATTTCACTGGCCATTCCTCTCTTCTTTTTTTCTGCGTGGGGAGGCTGTGTTTTGTGAGTATGGCAGTTCCTGACATTTTTCACTTTTTTTTCAGAATAGTAGCACCTTTACCAAAGCAAAAAATTGCTAACGCGAAAATTGTTAAAAAAACAATATAATTAATAAATATATCTTTATTTAACATGTTTATGAATAACTTGAATAATTACGAACATGAAAAAGTGAATGTTTTCATCAATGTAAATAATAACAAGTGTTAGGCATATTTCATTGCCATGAATTCTGAAACGATCATATTATATCTGTTCTGAACTAAAATTTGGTGTTGTAATATAAGTTAAACTAGATGGGTATTTAGTCGAGAAACTTTTTCTAGGGTTAAAATAATAAAACATAATTAAGAAGCATCCGCCAGAAACGACTGAACGACTGGTATACACAAAAACAGAAATCTCTTCAATGTGACCCTGACCTTAAGGTTTTGGCTCAGTCTCAACTTGTTTTCATAAGAAGTGATATTTAAGGTTTAATAAAAATAGTAAGAGTGGTTATAGCCAACTTAACGTAAAGAAAGCGAATAAAGACATGTTTATTTTACGTATTCGTGCGATAATACATATCATGTGCGGAGCTGGAGTTTGTTTTACCAAAGCGACTGGTTCATGTTTGTTATTGAGAGCACGACTTTGCAACTTGTTGAAATCAGCAACATGTACAAGGCAATAAATCCGCAGGTATTTTTTTCGAGTTTCTTATTTATTTGTGTGACAAAAACATTATTATGTTGTTTTTAAATCCCTCCACTTGCAGAAAGAAGCTTGTTGTCTTTTTAATCTTGAAACCGTTAATATCTTACATATGTGGACGTTAAGATCTTACTGAATTCAGCTTTAAAATTTACTTTTTATGCTATCCGTCATGTTCCAACAAACATCCGAAATACAGGAACATGTTTCTTTCGTGTACCAAATTCAACAATGGAATAAGATAAATTTAACTTAATTTAATTACTGAACATTACAAAATCACACCTCACGTGGTCGAAATTTCGAACAAGGATATCAGGAATACCCGTGCTCAGAAAACAAATACTTCCCACACAGCCAAAACAGAAAGAGCATGGGTTTATAAAAAGATCACTTCAACATAAAACAAACAATTAAAGAAAAAAAGTACGGTTAGAAGCAAAACATTTTGCCACTAGGAATAAAACCAGGTTCTAGGGTTCATCTTACACTTGCCTAACAGGTTCTCAAATGAAAAAACAAGTGGTCATAGTGAATTGGTTCGAACCCACCCTAACTCGATAATGTTTGAAGTTTCGGAAATGCAGCCTCGATCGGTACTCAATCGTCGGACCTTTCGTTTATCAAGTTAACTCGTTTGGCTTTGCTAAAATGCCGAGAAATTTACATAAACATCTCTTTTGTCTTATGCAATGCAACTCTTTGAACTCCTTTGTCTCATTCTTTGTTAAGTGTTAGGTTTACGAGTCAAATTACACAACTCTACTACAACTTTAGAAAACAATAGATACTTTGACTTAACACATTTTGTCATTTTCGTGAATGTGTTTCAAAGAAATGTTGTGATAAACTACATTAGCTTATCCACATATTCTTTAACTTTAATATAATTTGAAGACATTTACAGCGAGTCTATTTTTACAAATTTAATATAATATTGTGTTAGATTGAGATGAAAGTTAAATAAATCATTATATAAACTTGTGTAACTGTGATAAGTACATGCATAAATGAAAGAATACATTAACATAAGGTTGAGAAGTTTTTGTAAAAATTAAGATCTTATACATGTTTAAAATATCTACTATAAGAATGCATAAATTCTGACTTAAGACAAATTACTTTTATTTTATGCGAGTACTGCTTTAAGTTACAGCTGGATGTTCTTTCTTGAGAGTTGTAAATAAACATGACGGGTTCGAATCGAGACTTGTGTAACTTGCTTTCTTTAATAGCGTGTATTGGTTAAGTGGATGCCGACATTCTCTAATACTGGAGGTTCGAACCCCAGACTATTGAGACAAAGACTTCTTCACAGCAATACAGCAGCCCTATGATAATGATTTAATTTCACAAATGATAATGATTTAATTTCATGATTTTATATAAACTTAAGGGGAAACTGAATCCCACAAAGATTGTATTTGGTGTAATTCGTCTGTTTTCAAATAATGTGCCATTCCTGAAATGCACATTCTGTGTTGAAGGGCCACTTAAATACGATTTGCCACACAATATGTGACAAACGTATTGCGCCAATATAAGGTTCGATTCTGATGTAAGAATTGCTACGAACTACCAACGTCTATGCTTATTTATCTCCACCATGATGCTAAGTAAATATTTATCCTTAAGGAAGGCTTCCCCTAATGGGAAAATTTTCATACTAACTAAATCTTGCAAAATTTCTGTTGTATTTGCATTATCTAATTAAAATACATATGTAAACAAATTTTTACCTTGTGCTTTTTGCATTTCCACAGTTTTTAATTCGGAATCCCCGACTTCTCTTTTTGTGTATGGGAAAAATGCATGGTAGAAGATTTCAAATAAGTTTATTTTTGGAAGATTTGGAACAAATTTCTGTATAAAAACCCATAAATTCACTGCAGATATAATTGTTCTTATTACAAAAGTTCATTTCATGAGTGATTTTTATAAAATAGCTATCATATTGGTGAAAACGTCGGTGCCAGTATACACAAATTCCTTTAAATTCTCGAAAAACCAAAATTGCCGAAGTCACTTTAGTCTATTTTCTTCAAAAATTTAAAGACGGTACATCAATAAACATTACATAAATATCATCTATAATCATAAGTGAGTACAATTAGACCTTGAGCTGCCAATAGACCCCCCTCCCCCCCCCCCCCCTGAGGGAATTTTGAAGGGTATGTTTTTCTGAAAGCCTATACCATTCTACGCATTTTGCAATTTGTTTGCACCCTGGCGAGTGGGGCGTTTTTCCGTAACGCCTGTTTGAAAAAAAATTGTGTAAGAATGAAATATTTGACAATTATAAAAGTTCTAAAATCAACCTATTTTTTCTACACCAGGAAGCTCTTATCTACATGACTAATGCAATAAAACATCTGTAACCTAAGGTATTGGTCTAAAATAGTGATTAAGTTATGTTACTTAACATAAAAACCTAGTAAAATAAGATGTATGAAACATTTCTTACGTGCAGTAGCAAGTAATTTGTGCTTATAAGAAAAATATAGTAAGGTAATGAGAATTCAGGGCAAATGTAATACAGTGACATATATTGGGACATAAGCCCGTAATGCTATATTGAAATATGTTACCGAAAGAAAAGAAAATGGGAAACAGGCCATAATGTATAGGACCTTGAGCTGCCAATAGACCCCCTCCCCCCCCCCCCCCGGGGGGAATTTTGAAGGATATGTTTTTCTGAAAGCCTATGCCATTCTTAGCCTTTTGCAATTTGTTTGCTTTCTGGCAAGTGGAGAGTTTTACCGTAACGCCTGTTTAAATATGTGACCTTTGAGAAAATTTTATGTTATGAAGAAATAATTGCCAATTATAAAAGTTCTGAAATAAACCTATTTTTTCTACACCAGGAAGATGTTTTTCTTTTAAATTTTTAATGCAATAAAACATCTGCAACCTAAGGTATAGGTCTATAAATAGTCATTAAGATATGTTACTTCACTTCAAAACCTAGTTTAAAAAGTTGTATGAAACATTTCTTACTTGCATTAGCAAGTAATTTCTGTTTTATTTGTTTAATTTATTTAATATATATAAGAATGCAGTATTTCAATGTAATAAAGTCACATTGAGACACACTTCTTAAAAAATTAATAAAAAAAATATTTAAAAAATAAAAATAAATAACATATCATAAATCACCATTTTTAAATATGTTACCCAAAAGAACGTATTAAACAAGTTTAGTTACTGCACAATAGCGATATAAATTACATACCTTCTTTCATGATAAATTGCGACAATAATGAATTTTAAGAACCAACACACATCAGCCTGCACTTGTTTGTAGACATTTTAAGATGAATTTCTGTATTAAGTTACAATTATATCCTTAAGAAATAGTGATTCTGGTGATAAATTTAATCAATTGTTCTCAAAGAAAGGTGACTCAGAAATTATGAAATTCTAGTTAGTAATAAAAAGCTATTAAATTATTTGCGTTTGATAAGCTATTAGTGTGTTGTCAAGAATATTATGAGTAAATAAATGTGTTTCATTCATGATATCATATTGATTTTTTTATTATTTATTTTATTCAAGGACAAGCAATATACGTCTCCATTAAAATTACCTGTAATTGATGCGTAGCGACTGTTATAACCATAAGTAAAATGAGGTAATATGACTGTTGCTTTGATAAAACAGTAAACAAATCAGTGCCAGTTTTGTTTTAATAAACCAGTATCTTAATCCAGTATATTGGTTAACAACCTTCCTGCACTTTATGTATCTTGTATTAAAATAGGTAATATATAAGAATTATGTTACGAAAGGAAATTAAGGTTTTGATGCTGGTGTATTTTGAATTTAAATTAATGTTAAACCGTAGAGGTTAATGATCAGTGTACTGCTCAATATGTCTTGAAATAAATGTGTATGTTGTAGATGGTCGTCCTTTTTCAAATCTTTTTAAATTAACAATAAACCTATCAATATGGCTCAGTGACAACATTGTAGTACAGCTTACGTTTGCACTAATTATGGGCTGTTGCATCCAGTCTAAAGCTAAGTCAAGATACTCTCGATTGAGACAAATAACATTAATATGTTCTAAAAAAATGTAGAAAAGAAAAAATAAACAAAATTAACAATATTTTATCATTTTATTAATCTATTTATGTATTTATCATCTTTTAATATGTTACCAATTTTTACTTTAATAATCAGCAAAAATAATAAGAAAAGCAAGAAACTGCAAACAATTAGTTAACATTTTGATAAATATTTTTATATAATATTTTATTATGTTAAAGTTGATCTATAACAAATTTAAAAGCTACTTAATTTAAACTTTGCAAAAATTAGCCGATTTAATTATCTGATGTTAGATATGTTTTTAAAAGTAGTCTTATTCATCTAAAATACTAAGGTTCAGTGTAGAATTTGTAAAACATTCAAAACAGCATGAGCATTATATAGCAATTTTTTAACTCGAGTAAAAGAATTTTTACCTAAAAAAATTATTATACATAAGTCAATGTTAACTTGTCTATTAGCTTACCAACACCTGCATTACACAGATTGTCTTTCAAATTAAGATGTTTCTCTTTAAAAGTTATTTGTCTTTAAAAAATAACATTCTACAAAGATCTTAAGGAATTCTTACCAAATTCTTAAGCTTTCTTTGAACAATGGAAAAAAAAATTAAGTTTTATTTAGGACAATTTATTTTTCATATTACACATGTTTTATTTACCAGTAACATCAGTTATTATTGCTATAAAGCACCTGAACTGGTGCTTTCAACTTTGTTTTAAATAAACATAGTTTATAGAAAGTTCATATTCACATTATGAATGACTCTACGGTAATCTAGATACAAACTTTGACACGGTTTAGATTTTTTTTCTTTATTCTAAGTCATTTTTCTAAAAACATTAATTAAATAATTAGGTAACATATAATTAATTTTAATTAGTTTTATTTGTAACACTTTTCAAAGCAATACTTTTATCTCTTGTATTTTCACTTTTTTGGAAACAATTCTAAAAATTATTTTTTTTTTTGAATTTCAGTCTAATCATTTAATTCATAAATTAATTGTACTTTGTCAATATTGTAACTTCAGAATTGTATGTTACGGAGATTTGAGGGTTAAAAATGGACAAGCTTAAACACTTTAACATTTTAACCACATAACATAACATAGTATACACCATAAACTACTTACCATTATTATTTTATAGTTTTATCCAAAATGATTGCATAGTTGTGATACAGTTTTGTAAATGTGTTCAGTTCTTTGTACAACAATATCAGTTTTAGAGAAAATACTTCTTTCAATCAGTTATATTAGTTAAAAAAACGACTGTCAATGTAATTAGAAATCTACACAGGGCTAACAAACATCAGGACATTGCACAGAGCACAGATGATTAATTTCTTCAAATAGATGTCAGCTAACGCCATTAAAAACAAATAAAAACAAGGAAATAAGCCTTATTTTAATAAGTAACATATGTTATGTATGTGACAAAATTGAAGTCATGCAAGTTTCAAGAACACTTACAGTTATCAAGCACAATTATTCAATTAAACACTATATTTTTTACTTGTTCATCTCAAAACATGAATATTATGACTGAATTAGCAATAGGGTAACATATTAGATTAGGGTAAAATTTTTACCTTTGCCAGTGTGATTTTCACGAAAAACACACTGCTTCATATTGCCTGATCACGCAGCTTTCAAAAACATTTATTATTGCCTAAATTTGCTTACAAACAAAAATCCTACAGGTAAGTTTCTGACTTAAATTTCATCTTTTTAGGGTTATGTGTGTGACGTACTTAATATGTTAGGTTAGAGTAAAAATTTTGAAATGAAAACTACATCAATCAAAAGAGAATACATCATCCTTATACAAAAATATAAGTTTTAAGAAGTCATAGCTGGAATAGAGCAGAATTAAAGGTTCAAAATCCATATATTTTTTCTACAAATTTTAGGGGTAACATATTAAAACCTCCGTTACACCCTTATGCCCCACTCGCCAGAATGCAAACAAGCTGCAAAATATCCGGGACATAACAGGCTTTCAGAAAAATCATGTCTACTAAATTCCCTAAGGGGGGGGGGAGCAAACATGTTCCTGGCCACCGGCCTATTATAGGAACAGTAAGCTTTAACGTCTGAACATATCTACAGAGAAAGTAACGGATTACCTCAGCTTGATATCAGAGCCTAACGCCGTCTGTCAGGTCAACAAGACCGAGGCTTTGGTCAGTCTGAACAATAACAATAACAAAATGTCTGCTGGTCGTACTCTCACATTTAATCATAAATGTGAAGGTCTAGCACATTACAATAATAAACTATTCATATCCGATAGTAACTCAGTATATATTCATGACATTAACGGTAAGGAGCTGCGGAAAATAACAACAGACGCCACTGGTAAAGGTATATTCAGTGGAATCAGTCACATTGCAGTCAGTGCTGATGGGAGCAGAGTGTTTGTGGCTGATAACAATGGCTTGATAACACTTGACATTTTGGGAAATTACCTGTCCACTCTCAGTGAGAGTGAGATCCAAGCTTCAACTTGCAGTGGGGTGTGTACAGACGGTAGTAATGTGTTTGTGTGTAGTAATGATTCGGACAATGTCGTTCAGATTGGACAGGATCATAAGCTTCTTGGACAGATAGTTACTATCAATTCGCCTCAGTCAGTGTGCTTTGATTCTCAGAAAAGAAGATTATACGTAACAAAGTTTAGTAATAATGTGAGAGTGCTGGAGCTAGAATAAGCAGCAGTCTTCTTACAACACTTGACAACAACCGTGTACATATATAGCACGGGCTATACATTTGATAGCTTCAGCAATTCTATCAACAACAGAGTTTTAATTTGTTGATGCAGTAATCAAGAGATTTAATTTTGAATGGTATTGACTCTAACTCGTATGATATAGAATTTTATTATCTTATCCTGTACACAATAAATTTAAGTATATAATATATATATGGAATATGAAAATAACCGACTGAATTGATGGAGAATACACTCAACAAAAGTTCTAATTGGTCACTCTTTGTCCGTAATTTTTTATACGAAAGACATTGAATTCGCTCTTTATTTATGATCATATGCCAACAACAGTCTCCATCTTAAGCTTTAATCTTGTAACAATTGACCTTGGAACAGTTTGGCGAGAGTTATCCTTAATTTTGCTAAAAATGCATTTCTTGCATAAGAAGGTCAAGCAAACAAAAATTTGCTCCAAATTCCTTGTTTTATTTTTATAGGACCTCTCATTAGTAGGAAAAACAGAAAACATGATTAATCAACAGCACATTTGTTTAAATAAACCCCTTTCAATGTATCCCATTTTAAAATTACCTCCCTTTCAATTAAAGACTTTTCTTATTTTGACCCTATGGCGTAAGTTAATGGTATTGGATTTATTTAAGAAAACAATAAAGATTACCAAGACATTAAATAATTGATTTCAAGACAAAACAGTTCTTTCCACAACCTCCCTTGACGTAGGGAAGAAACGAAACTAGCATACTTTGTAAACATATACAATTAATTACAAATGAGAACTTTGGTTGAGTGTACATGAATGTCGATTTATAAATATGTTCTTTTATACAGAACGCAAATCGTTTAAAGTCAATGCAACAAAACTTGGGAAAACAATTGTTTCTTAGTTCTCTGCACGTTCCAGATTTAAGAAGGTAGATTACATTTGCACAAATATTTTTGAAATTATAATTAATTTTTAATGTTCAATTTATAACGTGTAAGTGTTGAATTGTTTATAAGATCTGTTTAATGTACATCGCTAATTTACATGGGGTACGTTACGTGGAATTCTTGAAATGACGTCATAAATTTAAGCCGAAGACATTACGCATTTTGCAGAAAAAGAACATTATGAGGTAAAAAAAATTATCAAAACCTCGATAAAATTTTGAATGATATTGCCTCTACCATGGAGCGAACCCACACCGTCACGGCGACAGCGCCTAGCCATGCAATTGCGATGACGCAACCAAGTGAGCTAACCGGGACAACCCCAAAAAGGGTTATTCGGATAGCCCTGATATTTTTTCTCGTGGTGTGCCCCAATTATGGTACATGCTTTTTTCAAAGTAAGCATATCGTGTTTTATCGTTCTTTACTTCTTTCAGTCTGATTACATTGTAAGTATACTGTCAATAAAGTTCTTTGTTGCCTTGACAGGTCTAATTTTCCAAATTTCTCCAGAACGTCTATACTGGTAGCCTGAAGCTCTTCAAAAACCAGTTTTCTATCGAGAACAGAGTCATCAGATCAGAAGCCTGAAGCTCTTCCAAAACAATATATATCGGAACAAAAAATATACAAGTAGCCCCAAGCTCAGATACAAAATATCCTTCCTATACTCAACCCACTAAACCGGTAGCCCGAAGCTCTGCCCAAACAAAAATCATATCGGGACAAAAAATATACCGTAGCCCGAAGCTTTGATAAGAAATATCCTCTCAATACTAGAACCACCTAACCGGTAGCCGGAAGCTCTGTCTAATACTGTAATCTGTCAGGACTGAAACAGACAACCGGCAGCCGGAAACTATGCTTAAGACTTAAATCATGTCTGCACTTGTTTACCTAGATTAAAATCGGTGCTAGATTTCTCATTCTTCGCCTCATACCTATATTCTGTCTTGCTGCTACAATCATGCAGAACCGACTTGAAATACAATGAACCTATCGGAAGGTCGAAGCCGTGACTTTGTTGCTGATGTTAGTGACGACGTTGCTTCATTTGACAATAATATTGGCGGTTGTAGTTGCGAAGATGAAGTTGTGTGTTTTTGTAGCTTTTTCTGTCAATATATATTTTTTCTTTTCTGTTCTCTTATGCTATTTGCTTTATACTGATGAAATAATAAATAGCTACCAGATCTCATAACCAGGAGCCCAGAGTTCAGATGCGGAAGGATAAATCGCGAGGGGCGAAGTCCCAGTTGATATATATCTAGTACGTATCTGAATGTCTTCCCGTGATAACTCCTTGAATATATCATCGAGAGCTACTAATTACTTCAATTTTAAAACGAATATGCTTTATACAGGTAGAGACGGAACGTAGATTATTTATTGCTCTGGTTTCATTGATATGTATACATTTTTGCTAATTTTCGAAAAGACTGTTCAAATGTTTACCTGTAAGGGGAGCTCATTAATTACAACTAGTTTATCAAAATTCTCGCGGCATTTGTTTCCCTTTACAGTTACAGGGTAAACAAGGCTGAAATTTAAGCTAAGTAATTTTTAATTATTTGATTTCCATGTTATTTTTCTACGCATACACGATACGCGAACAAAGAAATATTAATCAAATGGCAAGTTCGTTTGGAGAGAAAATGTCTGTATTAAAATAATTAAGTTTCATTATACCTTTCAACTGATTCCTTTTAATACAATCCGTTTTACGATGTGTCGCATAATATACAGATGTGTAATAAAACTGACCGAGTATTACGGCTGCACAAACTTACACCAGTCCATATAATAAGAATCGCAACTTGTTGTTATGACGCCGCGTCAGCGTTCCTATATGGCTGCACGATTTACCACGATCAATTTCTTTAATCAGAGATCATTTTGAATAGGAAGCACGTGATTACCTTTTATGGATGGAGTTGATCAATTAATAAACAATTACGTTAATGTAATTGTATTACAGCAGTTACTGATTTTTCCAAGGCGGTACATGTATCATACCCTATTTTTTCGTCGATTTGAAAGTTTCGTCCCCGTATTTCCGTCTAGTGTCGGTAATGTTGTTTGGTTGTTTAAATCTTACCTTCGCTTGATTTCTTACTGGTTCATGCAGAAAGTTTGTAAATGTCAGTGTAGCTTCTTTTAACCATTTCAATGTCTCACTTTCGTAGTATATACTAAAATATCCACATAAACCATTATTATAACGAACAAGTGCGTATCATAACATCACTAGAACATCCTCAAATGGTCATTAACTTTATACTTAACTTACCCCGTCTCTCTTTACAGGCGATTGGGGCTGATTTAGATAAATCCGTCCTAATGAATTTATGGAAAAGTTTATGTCTTGCAAGGTGAACTTGACTTTGAACTCTCGTTTTAATGCGGGATCAATGTGACTTGCGTGTGCTTCTACGTCAGATTATGTCTGAGTACCGAATCAGGTAAAGAGAATACATATACTGAACGCAAAATGTTTAAAATGATTGTGTTAACGTTAACGTGTTATGTTCATTCTTCTGCCATGTGTCCTGAATAGGTGGACATTTTTTTTGGCAGATGCTAAAGTAAATGTTTAGAATAAAGAATATGGGAATAAATATCAAAATATCCAGATTGTGTTTTCGTTAAACACAGACCTAACTTTCTGCGTTTAGTATAATGTACAATTTAAATTATATGGGAATGCATAATTCTATTAGCTTCATTTTGGGGATGGGGCGGAGTGGGGTCGGGTGTGAAATGGTATTGATGTACGAATAGTAAGTAAATTCTGAATATAATACATACAATTGATGTAAGTCTGTATCATCACAACGCAGTTCCGTTGATTTTCGTTACTCAGTGTTATTTTAAGTAGCAATGAATCATTTATTTACTACTGCAGCCAGACCAGTCTTAAAATAGTGGCAGTTACCCGATTTACCCAAAGGGTTTTTCATATATCCTCTTGTAAAATATGTTTTATAGTTCACTAATCAACCGTTGTTTTGTAAATATGTACAGTTTTGTATTGATCTGTTCAGATATCAATCAAATATATTTTTGAAGTTCGGAATCCAGCGCGATTTATAAATACAGTAAGTTATCTTGCATAACGACTAGACACGGTGGAAGATATTTAAATATGAAATATAATTTATTTCAGATCAAGACCTTTAGTGTTAAAAACATAAAAATAATCTTCGGATCACACTGATTAGCAATATCTTGGAGTCGTTTGGTGCATATAGTCTTGCGAAATAGATAGCGAAAATAGGGCATATGATACCACACTAAACGTACACAAATTAATTGTTAAATCTTTGGAATGTCTATCTCATGTTTTAATAAACCGTTATGTTTACAATTTAACTAATCAATTTATGATTTTGTGAATTATTAACAAAACCTAAACAAATGACTGTTTGCAAAACGAAATAGTAATTATATATACGTATACGGTACTCGTTTTTAAATCAGGTGAGACTTGTTTATAGCAACGGGTTATTTTCAGAAAAGGAAGTAAAATTACAACTTGAAAAGATGGCGGCTAGAGGAGGTGAAGACTTTATGTCAGATGAAATAGTGACAAATAAATGTTGTATTTGTGCGAAAAAGAATAAGAAAACAGAGGCAGCTAAGTTCTGCATCGATTGTAAAGATTATTTTTGCACATCATGTGTCGACATTCACGCGATGGTTCCCTCCACACAGGGACACACAATGCTGGATAAATACAACTTTAAATCCGTGAGATCAGGAGCAGGGTATCTGCCGAGTTTTCCGACACAGCGATGTGACCAGCACAAATCCGAGGTTCTGAACATGTATTGCCAAGATCATGATGTAGTGTGTTGTGCGACATGTATCGCTATCGATCACAGGTAATTTTCAACTACGAACAGGTGTCGGATTACTGTGGTTGTGAATTGTATTAACAATTTAAATAAGAAGATAAATATTGTTGATCGATAAACAAAAATTCAGGTCAATACATAAAGGGAAATCAATTGCGGTTAAGCATATGCTGTTTAGTAACAACAACATGCGTTTGCAGTTTCATCAATGATTAGTGCTTACTTTCACTTAAGTGTCATATGCTCGTTCGATATTGCACACACAAGTATATTGAAAGTGAATGTAGACGTAAATTAGATTCAAAGCTTCAAACGCATTTGGTAACAACATGATTGTCATTAATCTGTTTGTGATGGATTTCGTGGAAATAAAAATAAGTAGGCGGTTGTCAGGCGATATTTATCTACGTGCACTATTTAAGGTTTTAGAACTGTAATATTTCCGCCAAACATCGACTTATGTCGTCACTAATTCGTTTTTTCCGAACGCCGATTCGTACGTTTCCGGTTGATACTATTTTTCGTAAAAGGAGTCTACTCTTTAGGTGTTTTCCGCGATTATGACGTCATTAATAACTAAATCAAATAATACAAAGTGCGGATATAAAATTGATGTAAAGTAAACAAATATTTTCATAACTAATACTCAAAATAAGTCTATAGAAGAACAACACTTAGTAATGAATAGAGGTTATATGAAAGTGAGCAACGGATGATTAAGCTTCCGTGGTGCAATGGTAACGCATAAGACTTTTATTTTGACGGACCCGGTTCATTCCTCGGGAGAGGAACCTTTCCCCCCCCCCCCCCCCCTTTTTCTTCTTTTTTTAAATTATTGTGAGAAAATTTTTTGAGAAAATAGTATAATCAATAGGTTTACAATTCGGAAACAATTGTTATTATTCTTCATCTTCATTTAGTAGCCATGAAAACTGAAATATTGTAATGATATTATTACAAAATACTGACTCTTTTATAATACAGCAACAAAATCACGACATGAAACTAAAATAATTATGGAATCTGTACTTTCATTTAGGAAAATGTTGCTATTTTATTGTTTCTATAATTGAACAGTAATTTTGTGATACTTGTCTTATAAAACTAATTTTATGTGTTTGCACGATGATTTTTTTCCTTTAAAAGAATGCTGTGGTTGCTATGGTTACAGTTGCCAAAATTACTTTTTTGAGGTTAAATTTTAACCAGCATAGCTAATTGCTTGCGTTTTTCTTGTTTTTCAAAAAAATTGAGGGGGTATAAAAAAAATCACCATTCGTAAACCAAGCCCTTTGGTTTTTGTGGTTTTTAACAGTTTGGTCTGGGGCATAGGTACCTATTTTGTAGGCCAATAAAATGAAAACGAAGATGGTGAGGTGCTCTTTTTTTTAATTATTTGATTCCATACACATTGCAGATAATTTTAATGTATAAAACAATTATTTTACTGCATTGAACATGCACAAAAATCACAGATAAAAACTTGCTTCATTTTTGCAGATAGGAAAAATGTGCATTTCCGGAAATGGGGTACACTTTAAAAAAGTCAATTTATAAAGTGTTAGAAATAAATTCTAAACATAATGCTTGTTTTTTCCTGTTCAGATATGATGTCCTTAAACAATTAGCCTTTATTTTACATAATTTTACAAGGTTTCAAAGAAATAGAGATGAATTTAGCTTCTAGTATGTTTGATTTTACAGCCCATTTTCCGAAACAGAGGGTCCCCTTCTAAAATACTAAATTACTCGAGTTATGCATGGTAAATGTTTTTTAAAACTCAGGTTTAGATGTCTAAATGGATGTACTTGGAAATGAAAACAACAAAATCCCAATCTGCAAAAGTGCATATTAGAGTCCTAAAACCTTAATTACTTTATTACAAAAAATATAACTCTCGGACTGAAGATGTAACCAGTGGCCTTCAGGCGTATCCACTACGTCACGAAACCATTTAAATATGACATTTATTTTACTTTAATGTTACAGTAAATATAAACATGACCGCGTCATTGTCCGTAAATATACAGTTTGTCAACCAAATCCTGTCTACTTTTCATCCGATGTGGAAGAATATATTAAAAGAAATAATCTTAATTTTTTTTTTGTGTTTAATTATATGCAAGGGTTTATTATATGCAAGATGTCTTACCAAAAATATGTTGAAATTATTTTAGTCTCCGAATGTCTTTTCTTCCACAAATGTACATGTAGCAATAATTACCGATAGACACATTTCAACCAATTCCGGTTAATTCAACCAGTTCCGAATATTTATTGGGGGACATCCCTCAAAGTGTTTTTGACTGTTAGATTTGATAATTGTGTAGTAATGTTTTTGAAAAACCGAATATATTTTCACATGTCTTCTGTATTAGGCCAGATCTTTTATATTTTTCGTCTTACAAAAGATCTCGACCGTATTTTTTTCTAAAATTGAAAAAAAATAAAATCTCGATTTCCGATTTTTTATTCCGACCGTACCCGTTTGGTACTAAAACCTAAATGAAGCGAAAGTGAATGAGTACGAATCAAACGATGCAGCATAAAAATTGTTTAAATAAACCTATTTAAATTTTTAATCCTGTAATCCTGTAATATATTGTTTTGTCAGTAAGAAGAGGTAATCTAGTAAATAAATGCAAACTTGTACAAAAGAAGTTTGAAAGTTGATGGTTAGTGAAAGTCACATCTTTATTTTTTTTTTTGAATTACCGTACTCATTTTTTCAAGAAAATTCTCGTAAGACTAAAAATAAAAAAAGTGTGGGCTTATGGTTCAAAATAATTCTGAAATAAATCAGCATGTAGTTTGAAAAACGTTTTGAATACCAGCATGTTGTAAGTCTTCTCCAAAAACAGCGTCGATCTACGTCAGACTGTATGTAAAGAAATTGTTTCAGTCATCAGCCTGCTAATTGCCTCTCTGGTAAAAACAGGATCTCAAACATTTTTTGTTATGGAATGTTAAGCTCTCAAACATAGCATTTGCATCTAGAACAATATTAAAATGATATTAATCATGTGAATTCATAGAGGCCTTGTTATTGGGTCAAGCGTATTCACATTAACCCGAGCCCGAAGGCCCAATAGCACGGTCAATGTGAATTCACTTGATTAATGAAAATTTTATTAATTAACAGAATAAAAAATCAAATTATTATAATATAATGTCGAAACTCTGACAATACGAGAATTACTGGGTAATATGAGATAGTTGATGAATAAAAAGGCGTATTTAAAAAATAAATGTTCAACATTAAATTATATTTTTAACAGGTCTTGCAAAAGGATATTTTCGATACCAGAGAAAATTGACGACCTGTACAAAAGATCGGAAATAAGTAGCGTAGAACAGAAAATATCGTCTTTAGGAAAGGAAACTGAAGCTGTCAAAAAAGCAAAAGAAGCTCATATACAAGAATTATCGAAATCTCTTAAGACAGCCGTTGATTCTGTCAAAACATTTAAACAAGAACTTCAACTTCTGTTAAATAAAATCGAAGAAGAAACGATTAGCGAATTGAGGAAAGAATTTAACCGAATTGAGAAGTCCGTCGCAGATGAAGTAAAGAATGCTGTTAACCTCATAACTGAGCTACAGAAGATGACCGCCCAACTAAAAAGCACGGAGGGAAACAAGGTCCATGAATTCGTTTGCGCAAAGACGTTTGCTACGCTGAACAAAAAGTATGAAAAAGATTTGAATCAACAGCAGTCGGATGAAACAGTCTCTTTCACAGCTGATCAAAGTATT
The DNA here is from genome assembly GCA_038501625.1 of Corbicula japonica. Taxonomy (NCBI): domain Eukaryota; kingdom Metazoa; phylum Mollusca; class Bivalvia; order Venerida; family Cyrenidae; genus Corbicula; species Corbicula japonica. The sequence goes on from JAZAYU010000125.1 coordinate 1,432,781, forward strand.
AAGCAATTCTTACAGCAAATACAATCGTTCGGGAAAGTAACCTGTCAAACATCTTCCGTTCCAGAAACGCGACTGGCCGTAAAACCTCAGCCTAGCACTCCGACAGTGATCCCTAAGAAGACCACTCTATACAAAGTAACCAATCAGAGAAAAGTAAACGTGAAGCTTCCAGACGACAAAAATGATTGCGACATATGGGGTTCCTGTGTCACCGAGGATAGCTCCCTACTTTTAGCTGATTGTGGGAACAGTAAGCTTAAACGTCTGAACATATCTACAGAGAAAGTAACAGATTACCTCAGCTTGATATCAGCGCCTATCGCCGTCTGTCAGGTCAGCAAGACCGAGGTTTTGGTCAGTCTGAACAATAACACTGTACAGTTTGTGACACTGGAAGACAAGATGTCTGGTGGTCGTACTCTCACATTTAATCATTACTGTCTGATTCTAGCACATTACAATAATAAACTATTCGTATCTGATAGTCGCAACTCAGTATATATTCATGACATTAACGGTAAGGAGCTGCGGAAAATAACAACAGACGCCTCTGGTAAAGATATATTCAGTAGAATCAGACACATTGCAGTCAGTGCTGATGGAAGCAGAGTGTTTGTGGCTGACTATAACAAAGGTTTAATAACACTTGACATTCAGGGAAATTACCTGTCCACTCTCAGTGAGAGTGAGATGCAAGTTTCAGGTTGCCGTGGAGTGTGTACAGACGGTAGTAATGTGTTTGTGTGTGGCAATGATTCTTGCAATGTCGTTCAGATAGGACAGGATCACAAGCTTATTGGACAGATAGCAACTATCAGATGGCCTCAGTCAGTGTGCTTTGATTCTAAGAAAAGAAGATTATTCGTAACAAATGATAACAATGATGTGATTGTGCTGGAGCTGATATAAGCTACTTACTCCTGTTTACAACACTAGACAACAACAGTTCACGTATGAATCACGGGATTAAAACCTGATCGCTCCAACATTTCTATCTACAACAGAGTTTGAATTTGTTGGTGCAGTTATCAGAAAGATGTTTCATAATATATGATATAAAAGTGTATATTCTTATCTTGTACATAATATATATTTTTTAAACAAGTATTAACTTTTTCACTAACGAAGACATATTCGTGAAAATAAATGTCAAATATTTTAGAAGGTAGAGTTAATGTATGCAACTCATTTCGAAAGTATAATTTATCTTGATGCGTTCAATATATTTCGAGTAAATGGAGAATTGATGTAAATTTATTTTAAGTATATCGCTTATATACCTATGTTCTGTACTCTTTTATAGTAGGCAAAACGTTTTAATCGTTTGTAAGCTGATTTTATCATAGGTATGCAGTGAATAAAGTTCTATGTAAACTTTACAGGTTTCAGTTGTGAAAAAGAATACCACAGCGTTGGTGGCCTTTTTACACTAAACTCCGTTCGATAATTATTGCTTTTATCCCACAATAAACCAGTGTACATCCAGATCAGCAGGCACATCCGTCTGATCTAACTCCGTCCGATAATTAATTTTTTTATCTCACAAGAAACCAGTGTACATCCAGATCAGCAGGCACATCCGTCTGATCTAACTCCGTCCGATAATTATTTTTTTTATCTCACAAGAAACCAGTGTACATCCAGATCAGCAGGCACATCCGTCTGATCAGGATCTACATTGTTTGCTTTAAGATCCATCAGGTTATTTCTTACAAAGAAGAGAACAGTGTCAGACCATACGGCATGGATGTTCCAGCTGATCTGGGTCTTCACTTGTCGCCAGAGTGCTACGAGCAATATTAATGGAGTAAAGGGTAAAATGCGTTATTACAGTTTCCCGCTTTAATAAAGCATATTGCTTTATACAAATAAGGAAGAACCCAGTGGCAAATCAAGCACGAACGGGAGCCTGATTAGAACCACCGACCTTCCGTAAGCTGGAGAGCTTCCTCGCATGAAGGCCACAGATTGCAGTACTCGAACCCATAGCGATGAAGGTCCTTTGATTGTCAGCCAACGACCTTCACCACTCGGCCGAAGAGGCCCCTCTATACTTGTATTATGCGTGAAACTTTTATTTCTTAAATAGTCTGACGGAACCATAACAATTTTTAATTTTAGATTGACTAGATTTACGATAAAGTCAAAGTAAACGCGTGTGTTTGACTGTACTTCTCAAAACTACATTATCTTGCCTATATCAGAACCACTTAATTTATAGGCCAACGTTATCATTATTCGATTTCCTGCTGAGACAGGAACTAATTCTTCCTATAATAGTGTCGTGTCGTGACCAGAACCATTTGTTTGGTACTCCAACGCTCCCCTAAATTAGGCCTAATAAGATATCGTGCCGAGACCAGAAGTATTTGCTTGGTCCTCCAATGCTCCCCTAATACGATATCGTGCCGAGACCAGAACCGCTGTCTTGGTCATTCAATGCTGCCCCTAATATGATATCTTGCCATGACCAGAACCATTTTCTTCCTTAATAAAATATCGTGCCAAGAACAGAACAACCGTCTCGGTAATCCGATGCTCTTCCTCATCATTACGTTCCAAGACAAGGAACCTCAAGGTTTTTTAGACCATAGCTCTCTCCGTAACACGTACTAAGACCTGAACTATTTTAAAATTGCCCCGAAGCTGTTCCTATTACAGTAGCATGTCGAAACCACCTGAATGGTAGCCTGACACGTTATCTTATTCGATATTAAACACTGGCTTGGTACCAAGAAGCTGTACCTCTAATGTATTAACTCTGTCGAGACTAAATGGCATCGGATCTTTCTTTTCGGATAAATAACTCATTAACTCCAACCAGATATTATGTCAGGACTTTTTAAGTATTGTCTGATATTTCTAAAATGACGGTGTGATGTTGAATTACTAATGTCAAAGACATAAAATTACAATGCGAGACCGTATTGGCAAGAATACGTATTTGTCTAACAGAGCGAACTTCAAATGGTATTTAGAATAAAATGGTGCACATATACCGTGCATATGAAATAGATTTTGCTTTTTACGATAGCGTGCACAATATGCGATTTATTTCAACAATAAATGTACAATTTCAAGCCTTCTTGATCGAGGCCCGGGTAGAAATAATATCAAAGCCGTCATAGGTCTTTGTACATTTTATTAAAACAATATTGAGCAGCGTCATTTGAAAATGTTTTTTTCGGGAAGTCGACATCATTTCTTGATATGACATCAAAAGTGTAGCGAACGACATTATGCATTTATGGAGTCGGCTATTGTAACAACAACAATCATGTTAAAAAGAAATGAAATATAATAGGCTACTCTTTCTACAAATTACATTATATGTTATCCTTTGTAAAAATAACAAAACTGAAAATAGTAAAAATATCACCATAAACACATTTGTCAATGGCTAGTTATCGAGCTATTTTCTTATTAGCTGTGCATATTTTGGGTAAACATGCTTTCCAAAATCCTCGCAGCTTTTCCTTTAACACTGATGCCACAGGCGAAAGTACAAGGCTCTGATATCACGAACAATCTTATGTTGAAACTCAATTTTCTACTAAACACAATTATTAAAATTCTTAGTAATTATTGATTGTTTACTTCGAATACCACATAAAATGAAATAAAATCCTCCTATTATCATGGATTGTTTTTCAAATAACATTATATCTTACTGAGATATTTTAGAATTAATGTTTGAGTACGAACTCAGATTTTAAGTTTTCACTCGAACCATTGTCGTTTTTTAGATTTGTTAAGCAGATTATTCAGATAACAAATTTTGAAATCCGCATTTAAAACAAGAAACATTATGTAATCGTTCTTTTAAATTCGTTATCAATCAAGTAAGCACTGCATCGTCACACATTTAAAATAATTACTTTGTGTTGAACTCAAAATCCAACTCAACATTTTTTTGTGATACCGGGTCCAGAAGTTAAGCTAAGGGTTTTTAACTGTTGCATTTACTTTATCGCTTTCTATACATGATTTGATACAAGCAATAAAACAAAGGCAGTTTGGATGGCACACCGGTGTAAATAGAAAAGTAATTGTGTATATTGATATACTTAACCATTTGCTCTTATCAAAATTTCATACTTGCCAATGAATTACTAAACACTTCGATACAACACTATTATTATAATTAACAATTGCATTTTATGACGGGTCTATTACTAGCATCTGCGAATGCTATTTAATTTTGTACGGAACTTGTCATCCATCCGAGTCTTCTACGGGCAATTTAACTTGATTTAGTTAAAAAAGTGAAATATGCATATCAGGAATCGCCACACTCACAAAACACAGCCTACCCTCCCAGCGAAAAAGAAGAGAGGAAAAGGGAGCATGTTGTTAAAATTATGTCAATTCAAATAAGACGCCACAAAACATTAACGCCATAGAGAACCCTTGGGGTTACCGCCTCAAAGTGGCTGTCCTTATGAATTCATGGAATAGTTTATGTCCTGCAAGCTGCGTCGTCGTCTGATTTCGTCTGCGCAACGAGCTTCTTCGGAATCTGGAAAAGAGATTACTTTTCTGAACGCAAAATGTTTAGTCTTATTAAAAATAATTGTTCAAACGTTATATAACTTCTTATATTCAACTTTCTTCACGAGTCATGAATAGCATTAACTGGTTTTGTCTGGTTTAGAAAAAAAGTTTAAATATTAATCCAAATAATGATGACACTGACTTAACTTTAACCGCTCAGTATGTGTAACATACCGAATGGTGCATAATTCCATTTTCTTCGTTCAGAGATGGGTTGGGATGGGGTTGGTTAAGGAATAAAATTTTAAAACTGATGTACGAATTGTGAGTAAGTTTCAAAATAATACATACAATTGATGTAATTGTGTATCCTTTTTATTTTCGTTACTAAGTATTATTTTAATTAGCAAATAAAACATGTACATGTACTTTCCAAAAGCAGCCAACACAAGTTTTAAAAAGATGTCAGTTAAATGTTTGAAAAAATATGTTTGATAATTCAATTATTAAGAAATGACTTCTAAACATGCAATAAAAGTACGTGTAAGGAGATCGGCTGCTTGAAAATCATTGTGCCAACCTATCCAGTTTTCTTTGACAATGGTTACACCCGGTGGAAAATACTTAATATAAAAATAATAACTGTTATTGATTTCATAAAGACATTTTTGTTAAAAAGAGCAACACAGTTAGTATAACAAATTTCGAGTCATACTGATGATACGGGATCTTGAAACGATCTTGGAGTCGGTCTATGTATATATCATATGAGAATGGTTCTACGCTATTCGCTATCAAAGGCTTAACGATACTAATATATGTTGAACCTTAAGTCAGGAACCTTTAAGCATTAGTCATGAAAAATAACACTGTAGGAAATTAGGTTGATACCAGATTTAAGGTATATAAATCACTAGTATCTTTAAATCTTTGGAATGTCTGTAACATTTTAATTGAACTATTTCTTTCACGAGTTAAACTAATCAATTAATTAAGAATTTAATTATTCAAACAAAGGCAAAATAACTGTTTGCTACACTGTATATTAGTTATATCTTTTAAGTTATATGCATTGTACATGTATGTACTGAACATGTATTGCCAAGACCATGCTGGAGTGGGTTGTGCGAGATGTATCGCTATCGATAACAGGTAATAATCAACTACGCACAGGTGTCGGATTACTGCGGTTGTGAATTGTATTGTATAAACAGTTTAGATAAGAAGATAAATATTGTTGATGTTTAAGGTAATTCATACCCCAGATAGTACAGTTGTCTTAATGATGAGCTGTGAAAATTAAATTATCATTTTTTCAACAATTTCCGGACAAATCGTTATTATATTGTTACAAACAGATGAATATTGATAATAACAGGAGACAATTGTTGAAAAAATGAATTTTGTTAGAAAAGTAATAAAATGTGGTACCTGCTATGTTGTCTAATCCGGGTGTCAAAATAAAGCATTTTCCACTCAAATAAATCCAAAACAATTAATTACAATATCCAGTTCAATGTTCCATCTAGGGCCAACCAGTGTTACTTTTTCAAAATAACTTTTTAAACATTGACTATTATGAATTTCAAAACACTGCACAAATACCATCACACAAGATTTACATTGTTATACATGTAGATATTAAACTGTCCTACAGGTAAACACAAGTGGGCATGATTTGCATGCTTTTTGCATGGGTGAGTGACCTCATGGGACAAAGGATGATGTGTTTGGATTTTGATTTATAAGAGCAATATTTTCAAGTTATTTTGAAAAAGTAACACTGGTTGACCCTAGATGGAACATTAAACTGGATATTGTAATTAATTATTTTTGATATATTTGAGCGGAAAGTGCTTTGTTTTGACACCCGGATTAGACAACATAGCAGGTACCACATTTTATTACTTTTCTAACAAAATTCATTTTTTCAACAATTGTCTCCTGTTATTATCAATATTCATCTGTTTGTAACAATATAATAACAGTTTGTTTGGAAATTGTTGAAAAAAATGATAATTTAATTTTCACAGCTCATCATTAGTGCAACTGTACTATCTGGGGTATGAATTACCTTACAGATTTTCAGGTCACTAATTATAAATGGAAATATAGTGCGGTTAAGCATGTGCTATTGCAACAATTACAGGCGTGTGCAGTTTCGTCCATGATTAGTGCTTACTTTTACATAGAGTGTCCTATGCGATATCAATATTGCATATAAAAGTATATTAAAAGTGAAAGTAGACGTAAATTAGATTCAAAACTTCAAACGCCTGTGGTAACAATATGTATGTCATTTAGGCTAATTACCTGTAAATAGTCCACCAAATGTTACTACCCGGGCTAGTCAGACAATGCCTGACACTAAATAGTCCCATTTTTTGGCTTTTGGGGGCAGTAAATGGCTAGTATGGCCTGAAAGGAACATGTTTAGTAAATGATAAGCTTTTACCGACACACTGATACCAAATTTATGTTTGGAAATGCAGTACATGAAAAAAGCCCTGGTTTTATGATGGCATATATAAAACAGTTTTGATATTCACACAGAAGTGAAAAAAAAAACAGACCACCGGATTCAAGGTGTCAAATCTCTGTTAATTGATATATGACCCCTACTTTTCTTGCTAGAAACGGACAGTAGAAACTTAGCTTCAAAGGCATGTAAGGTAGCACTATATAAAATGGTACCAGCTATGATTTCCAGCCTTTTGAAACATGACATAAGTACAAGTGGAGGGCAGCATTTGAATATTAATAGTGTCTGCAATAAATTAATAATATTTTCCACTAAAATTGAGTGCTGACCAATTTTAAGCAAATTTGAAAGTCAAAAATCAAAATAACTGTGTTACATGAGGCAAACTGGGGTTTTAATTAGGTTTGGGATAAATTTTCAATATTTTTGCCTAAAAAGTGCCACAAATGATACCCTGTATGGTTAAGTAGTTGAGATGTTTTACTATTGTTCATAACCATGTATTTTAGAAATTTGATGCTTTTCAATTTTCATTTGCAAACAAAATGAATTCTTAGGTTTAGCCGCTTTGAACGCAAAAGCGTACCAGAATAGGTGGTGTTGGAAAATTCATCATATTGTCTTCAGTTTTGCCAACCGAAAGCTGTAACTTGGTAGATAAATTGCAAACATAATATAGTTGAATAAAAATAGAAAATATAAGATATTGAAAAAAAACAACACAAGTTTTCTTATAAGAAATACAAGTGGAGGGCAGCTTTTAAATATTAATAGTGTCTGCAATATTATTTTACATTACAATTGAGTGCTGACCAATTTTAAGCGAATTTGAAAGTCAAAAACAAAAAAAACTGGGGTTTCAATTAGGTATGTGATCAATTTTCACTATTTTGCTTAAAATGCCACAAATGATACCCTGTATGGCCCATTATGCATATGTCAGCTCAAAAAGTGGGTTTGTTGAAGTAGTTGAGATGTTTTACTATTATTTATAACCATGTATTTGAGAAATTTGATGTTTTTCAATTTTTATTTGCAAGAAATGAATTCTTAGGTTTAGCCGCTTTGACCGCAAAAGCGTACCAGAATAGTTGGTGTTGGAAAATTCATCATATTGTCTTCATTTTTGCCAACTGAAAGCTGAAACTTGGTAGATATATTGCAAGCATCATATAATTGAATAAAGACAGAAAATAAAAGATATTGAAAAAAAAAGATTTCTTATAGGCTTATTACCTGTAAAAGTCAACCAATGGCTGACACTAAATAGTCTCAGTTTTTTTTTTGCCTTTTGGGCGCAGTAAAAGGCTAGTATGGCCTGAAAGGAAGATGTTTAGTAAATTACAAGCTTTTACTAACACACTGATAGCAAATTTATGTTTGGAAATGCAGTATATGAAAAAAGGCCCTGGTTTTAGAATGGCATATGTAAAACAGTTTTGAAGTTCACCCGGAAGTGAAAAAAAACAGACCACCGGATTCAAGGTGTCAAATCTTTGTTAATTGATATATGACCCCTACTTTTCTTGCTGGAAATGGACAGTAAAAACATTTAGCTTCAAAAGCATGTAAGCTCTATTAATATGGTACCAGCTATGATTGCCAGCCTTTTGAAATATGTCATGTTTACTGTAGTTTATATACAGGTCTTACACCTTGATCTTGGTTCCGATGGATTTAGTGAAAATAAAAATAACTAGGCGTGTTGCAAGGCGATATTTATCTGTCTGCAGTATTTCAATTATTTAATTACAGAAATATTTCTCGAACTGAGGATGTAACCAGTGTCTGTCAGGTGTAAAGCGAGCATCATATCAACTACGCCACGAAACCATTTAAAGATGAATTTTTTTACTATAATTTTACAGTAAACAGGCTCCGGATTATCTTTGCGAATCCGGTTTATTTGAAAACTCATCTACCCTAAATATTGATCCTATCAGCAATATTTGATTATATAATGATAGAATAAGTGGAGCTGACAAATAATTGGCACTTTGGATCATTCTATGTATTAAAATTACCTTGTGAGATATTTATCTACGTGCAGTATTTCAATTTTTTTATTACAAAAACTATTACTCTTGAACTGAAGAAATCAAATCTGAACTTTGCTTTGTATTTTATTATATGCAAGATGGCTTACCAAAAACATGTTCAATAAGTTTAATCTCCGCATGTGTTTACTTCTACAAATGTAGCAATTACTGATAGACATATTTCAACCGATTCCGGTTATTTCAATCAGTTCCGAATATTTACCGTTGGTCATCTCTCAACGTGATTTTGACTGTTAGATTGTGTAATAGTTTTGACAAACCGAATACATTTTCACATGTTTTCTGTTTTATGGTTAAAAATTAATCTGTTGTAAGTCTTCTCCCAAAACTGCGTCGATCTACGTCAAACTGCATGTAAAGAATAGTTTCAGTCATAACCCTGCTAATTGCCGCTCTGGTAAATCAGGATCTGAAACATTATGTATATCTAGACAAGGGTATATTAAGTTATCAAACATAACATGTACGTTACTTATTATAAAAACTATAACAAGAAAACGGAATGTTTAGCTCTCAGACATAGCATTTCCACCTAGAACAATACTATAATGTTACTACATGTAATCAAGTGAATTCATGTTGGCCTTGTTATTTGGCCAAGGGTATTCATATCAGCACGAGCCCAAACACGGCAAATGTGAATTCACTTGATTAAGGAAAATTTTATTTATAAATAAGATAAAAAAATCCAATTCATATAATGTCTAAACTGGGCCAATACGAGAATAACTGAGCAAATATGAGAATTACTGGTTCAATATGAGATAGTTGATAAATAAAAAGACGTATTTAACATTAAATGCTCATTAATTAAATTGTATTTTTACAGGTGTTGCAAAAAGATATTTTCGATACCAGAGAATATTGACAATCTGTATAAAAGATCGGAAATAAGTCAGGTAGAACAGAAAATCTCGTCCTTGGGAAAGGAAATTGATGCTCTCAGGAAAGCGAAAGAAGCTCATGCGCAAGCATTACCGAAATCACTCAAGACAGCAATTGATTCTGTCGAAGCCTTCAAACAAGATCTTCAACTTCTGCTAAATAAAATCGAAGAAGACACGATCACTGAATTTAGGAAAGAATTTAAACGAATCGATAGATCCGACGCAGACGAAGTAAAGAATGCTGTACACCTTATAAATGAACTAAAGGAGATGGCCGCCCAGCTTAAAAGTACGGAGGGAAACAAGGTCCATGAATTCGTTTGCGCCAAGACGTTTGCTACGCTGAACAAAAAGTATGAAGAAGATTTGAATCAACAACAGAGACAGTCGGATGGCACTGTCTCTTTCACAGCTGATCAAAGTATTAACCAATTCTTACAGCACATAAAATCGTTCGGGAAAGTAACCTGTCAAACACCATCCGTTTCAGAAACACGATTGGCCGTAAAACCTCAACCTAGCACCCCGACAGGGATCCCTACGAAGACCACTCTAAACAAAGTAACGAAACAGAGAAAAGTTAATGTTAAGCTTCCAAACGACACAAAAACCTGCGACGTCTATGGTTCCTGTGTCACCGATGATGGCTCCCTGCTTCTAGCTGATTTTTGGAAAAAGAAACTTAAACGTCTGAACCTGTCTACAGAGAGAGTAACGGATTACATCAGCTTGATATCTCATCCTACCGCTGTGTGTCAGGTCAGCAAGACCGAGGCTGCTGTCAGTCTGGACAATAACACAGTGCAGTTTGTGACACTGGCAGACAAGATGTCTGCCTCTCGTACTCTCACATTTTACCATAACTGTGAAGGTCTAGCGCATTACAATAATAAACTATTCATATCTGATGGTGATAACTCAGTATACATCCATGATATTAACGGTAAGGAGCTGCAGAAAATAACAACAGACGCCTCTGGTAAAGATATATTCAGTGGTAGCAGACACATTGCAGTCAGTGCTGATGGAAGCAGAGTGTTTGTGGCTGACTGGAACCAAGGTTTGATAACACTTGACATTGAGGGAAACTACTTGTCCACTCTCAGTAAAAACGAGCTCAAAGCTTCAGGTTGCTGTGGAGTGTGTACAGACGGGAGTAATGTGTTTGTGAGTGGCTGGGGCTCGAGCAATGTCGTTCAGATTGGACAAGATCACAAGTTTATTAAACAGATAGAAAGTATCATCTCGCCTAAGTCAGTGTGCTTTGATCCTAAGAAAAGAAGTTTATATGTAACATCATTTGATAACAACGATGTGATTGTTCTGGAGCTCGTATAAGCAGCTCACTCCTTCTTACAACACTAGACGACAACAGTTCACATATGAAACACTGGATTTACATTCGATCGCTCCAACATTTATATCCGCAACAGTCTTATATATACACTGGTCAAAAGTTCTAAGTGCACACTTTTCAATTTTGAATATCTTAAAGTAAACTTATTCAAATTGAATGAAAGTTTGACTTAATGTTAATAATGATCAAACAACAATAATTTTTTGAAAACCGTGCATATGTTTTACGTTTTACGTCATCCACGTCGGCATACGCTTTTTATGCATTATCCCCGTGCGGCAAGCGAAATTTGTTTTTTTACAATCGTTTTTGTTTTTCACATGTTCACCTACTCAAGACAAACATCAAAAACACACCAACAAGTTGTAACCATGGAACGGTTGACGTCAGCAGACAACGACATTGCCGTCAAAATTCTTTTCACAGGCACAACTTCAAATTTGTTGTAAAAAATCTTGACGGTTTTCGTAAATGCAAAAGAAATACCTTATTTTTGCATATTTTATTAATTTAAGAAGAAAATCAAACGATATTATTTTCTAGATTGATTACGTTGCTTACGTTGAACGCTGATGTTACTCAATTACGTCATTAAATATTTACGTAAAACAACGTAAACTCGAAAAAATTAGTGTAACATTTGTTGGATAAGTGTCCAATAAATAAAAATTTAAAACTATAATTTATAGAAATTCAATAAACTTCAAAATCGAATTATTCGAAAATGACGCTTATTCGGTCAAAAGGCGTATCCGAAAACTGGTCAATTTTATCGAAATGAATACATTTTTTTCGTTCGGAAAGGCTGTTACACATCTATCATAGAAAATTGTATCATCCCAAACTGCTAGACAATTCAAAAGCTTTTGGCACAAAGCATTGTGTGAAAAATGGAATTTTCTCCTTGAAATCATGTAAAAACGTTATGGATAAAATGAAGTTGAGTGTGTTGGCTCATCGTGCCCAGCAGACCATTCAAAAGCTACCGAAAGCTATTTCAGTGCAATGGAATGGCAAACTAAAGCATTTCCTTTAAATCTGCATGAACTTTAAATTATACAGAGATGAGAAAATGATCACAAATGATAGCCGATGCAATGATAATTAACTTGAGAATTGCTTTCTGAGAACAAGTGAGCTAAAATATTATTATTTTTTAATCTGGTTAAGTAGACTTAAAATTTTTGGTGTGCTTTAGTAGAATATTGATTCTTCTTTGTTGTAATTTACACTATTTTGAAAGATTCAATCAAATTATTGGAAACATTAACATTTATCAAGTGTGCACTTAGAACTTTTGACCAGTGTATATATATATATATATATATATATATATATATATATATATATATATATATATATATATATATATATATATACATATATACATACACCTACACACCCACACATACATATACACACATACATACACATATATATATATATATATATATGCACATAATGCATTTCAGGTTTTTTAAACAAGTTTTACAGTTTCTTAAAACGATGTCAACTTTGGATATAGATTTCTGTTGTTTCTTTATCAGATATTAACGCTAACTAAATCAATTTATATTAAGACTGAATGTGACCGATCGAATTAAGAAACCATGAGTGTCGCTTAACAAATCTCTTCTGTTTTTACAGAACGCAAAACGTTTGTCCAACAAAACTTTGGAACGACAAATGTGTTCATAATTCTCTGCATGACATACATTTTAGAAAGTAGAGTAAATTTACATAACTCATTTTATAAGTATAATGTATTTTCTTGCGTTCAATGTATCACTTGTTAATGTTGTATTGGTGTAAATATGTTTAATGTGCATCGCTTTACATACATATGGGTCGCGTCTTGGGGAAAGGTCGGACAGTTGACGTTAATTCTTGAAATGACGTCATAAAGTTATGCAGACGATATTTTGCGGTAAAATAACACTATGGTGTCAGAATGTGTAATACAACCTTCATTTGTTTTAGAAAATGATAGATAATTATTAGTACTTTGCAACTGAAGTAACGACTAAAATGTACGAAAACACCCTTTCCCCGTGGCATCACAATAATGGTACATGCTGTTTTCAATGTAAGTTTATCGTGTTTTATCGTTTCTGACTTCTTTCAGGCTGATTTGATTGTAGATAATGTCAATGAAGGTCTTTGTAAACTTAACAGGTTTAATTTTCCAAATATCACAAAAACGACTATACTGGTAGCCCAAAGCTCTGCTAAAACCAATATCTCTACGAGAACAAAGCCATTAGATCAGTACCCTGAAGCTCTGCCAAAAAAATATCATATTGGGACAAAAACAAATAAACCAGTAGCCCACTGATAAAATGTATCCTCCCAATAATAGAACCATAAAGATTGAAGCTCTGCCTAATTCTGTAATCTGTCGGGACCAAGATATAGACTATCCAACGGTAGTCCGAAGCTCTGCCTAAATTAATTCGGCATCGGTATACATATATAAGCTCTGTCTAAATCAATATTTTTCGGGACCAGGATCACTAGAAAGTTATCCCGACGCTTAGCCTAAAACAATATACTGTCAACACTGAAGCCGCTAGAAAGTAAGCCCTAAGCTCTGCCTAAAACAATGTCCTGTCCGGACCAATGCCACTAGACCGAAAGCCTAAATGTCAGCCTCAAACAATGTCATGTCCGGGCCGAAGCATGATTAGACCAGTCCTGTTTGGACTAAAGCCAAAAGGCCGGTAAGCCTGAGGCTCTGCATAAAAACAAAGTAAAGTCGGAACCAGTGCCTCAGAATTGAAGCCCAACAAAATTCTGATTTTGACCAAAGCAATATGACAATACTTGCCGGAAGCACTGCTTACTCCCGTTTATACCGTCGGGATCAGACACACTTGATCGGTAGTCCAAATCAGAACCAATCGAACTGAAGCCTAGCCAGTATCCTGTCGGCACCATGACCACTCGACAGGTAGTAAACTTTTATGTCTAAATAAAAGAAAATTACATAGATGATGCTAAGAACGTATCTTTTATGAGACATCCGGTTCAGATGGACGGCAAAAAGTCACCTCTATTGTTTTCGCGCGTACTCAGCACCAAAACAGTTTACCTTGGTTATCCTCGGTGCTAAGTTTCTCCTTCTTCACCTCATACATGAAATTCTGTCTTGCCGACGCAGAACCGACTTGAAATACAAGTAATCTATTAGTCGATCCAGACGCCGAGATGATAAATTGTTGCTGCTGTTGGTGATCACGTTTCTTCTGATGATAATACCATTGGCGGTTGACGATGACATTGCATGTTGTTGTCCCTTTTTGTGTTTACTGTCAATATGCTATGAGCTGTATATTGATAGCTGCCAGAGTTCATTACCATGAACCGCGAGTTACGGAAGGATAAATCCCGAGGGATGTAGCCCTGAATGATATATACCTACGTATCTGAATGATGTCCCGCGATATATCATCGAGAGAAATTTATTAATTCAATTCTTAAACAAATATGCTTTATGGAGCTTCGTGCACAACGGTACTTATTCGTTGAGTACGTTCGTCAAGCGGTTTATGACGTCAAAATGACGTGTGACGTCAGAAAATGAAAAGCTGTGATAAGTCGCTGCTTTAATAACCATCGCTTCCATAGATTGCATAATAGTATGGGAAAATACGTATGTCGTGTAATAATAAAACTTAATTGTTTAACGCTTTGTGATAGCAATGTTTGAAGAATAATATTTATTATTTTATAAAACTTATTTTAAATATCATCGATATAATACAGCCAAGTACCTACGGGACCTGTTACAAAACAAATGCAAAGCCAAAAAAAATTATTAATCACGCCGGTTCCATTGCTATGTATACCTTTTGGCTAATTTTCGAAAAGACTGTTCAAATGTTTACGTGTTAGGAGAGCTAATTAAATACAACTTGTTTAACAAAATCCTCGCGGCAGTTGCTTCCCTTCTCAAGAACAGGGTAAACAAGGCATCGTAATTTTTCATTGTTTATTTTTTCTAATATTTTTCTTCATAGATATGGTACACGAACAAAGAAATAAAAATCAAATGGCAGTTTCGATTGGAAAGAAAATGTCTTCATTAAAATAATTATGATTCACTTTAATATCATTCTACATATTCCGTTGTATACATCTGTATATACATCCAACCAAAGTCTTAAAATTGTGACAGTTACCCGATTTACCCGATTTACCTAAATGGATTTCCATATATCCTCTTGTAAAATATGTTTTATCGTTCACTTATGAACTTATCGTTGGTAAATATGTATTGATATCAATAAAATATTTATTTTGAGTTCGCAATCCAGAACGATTTTTTACAGTAAGTTTTCTTTGATAACGATTAGACACGGTGAAAAATATATAAATATGAAAATTTAATTTATTTCAGGTTAAAATCTTTAAAAACAGAAACGGAGTATCACAAGCTTCGGATCACACTGACGAACAAAGCTTCAGGGTCTTTAAGTATCTTGGTGTCGTTCAGTGCACATATATTCATGTGGATATGATTGCATCTTATTCACAGTCTAGTGAAATAGCAAACACTCCTATAGCGAAAATAGGGCAAATGCGATCACACTAAACGTGCACAAATTAATACCTGTATCGTTAAATCTCATTTTAAATGAACACTTATTTTTTGCAAGTTAACTAATTAATTTTTCATTGAATGTGTGGATTATTTAAAGGATTGTTTGCAAAAAGAAGTAGTAAATATATCTTCGTATACCGTACTTTTCAAAATCAGGTGAGATTTGTTTATAGCAACGAGCTATTTTAAGAAAAGGAAGTAAACATACTACTTGACAAAATGGCGACTAGTGGAGGTGAAGACTTTATGTCAGATGAAATTGTGACCAATAAATGTTGTGTTTGTGCAACAAATAATAAGAAAACAGAGGCAGCTAAGTTCTGCGTCGATTGTAAGGATTATTTCTGCACATCATGTGTCAAAATTCATGCGGCCATTCCTTCTACGAAAGAACACACGATGCTAGATAAATCCAACTTTAAATCCTTGAGATCAGGAGCAGGGTATCTGCCGTGTTTTCCGACACAGCGATGTGACCAGCACAAATCCGAGGTACTGAACATGTATTGCCAAGACCATGACGGTGTGGGGTGTCCGACATGTATCGCTATCGATCACAGGTAATTTAATCTGTTCAAACTAAGTAGAACGCAGGGATATCGAATTACTGCGGTTGTAAACTGCATAAACAGTTTAAATAGAAAGATAAACAATGAAGAATGATAAGGATTTTAGGTCACTATATTTAAATGGAAATATAGGTTCTATTACGGTGTAGCAGTTATGGTTTAGTAACTATGTCATTAATCTTGATTTGTGATGGATTTCATGAAAATAAAAACAGCTAGGGCGCTTCAATTATAAGAACTTGCAGTTTTTTCAATTGTTTTCTTGCAAAAAAATCTACTCTCGATCTGAGGATGTAACACGCTGTCTATAAGTGTTAAGAGAACATCATATCCACTTCTAGCCCAACTAATTGTGCGCAATAGAAGAGCTTTTCTATATATATGATTGTCGCTCTTAAAGAACAGGCAACGAAAAAGTCCGTATGATAATGGGTCTGTTCTTGCAGTCGAATTATTGAGACTAATCCACTTCGCCACGAAAACATATTACAACATTCTCTTAAGAACTAAAACAACCATAGTCTGTATCCGTGAATGCAACACTATAAAATCAGGGGGTCCAACGTATTTGGTTTTTTCGGAAAAGTAAGTGAGCGACATGTTCTCTGCGGAACAAAATGGCGGAAAATTGTGTGATTTGGTGCATTTCAGGAGATATTTTGACCTGGTAAGTAGATTTATATCAATGATATCGTAATATAAATACGTCTACCCGGAGGCCAGATGTGTAAGCTCCACTCGGTTTTTTAACTTATGTTTCTAGAGGCCTAAACAAAAAAGTTATTGAATGTATAAACTGAAAGATTGTTTGTTTACAAAGTGAAAATAGAAAATTTTGTGACTTCAAACTGTGTTTTTTGTCAAATTATAACGTTCTTGGACCTATTTTAGCGAAATTATTATCGAGTTTTTGCCTATATTTCTTCACGGCGGCTTTTGCCCTTTACATGGGTACTTTATGGCCAATTTTTTTATGTTCAAACACCTTTAATGTTTTTAGTGGAAGTGGTAAGCATGTTTTTTATCGGTGCATAATCTGAATAACACACTCGTATGCGTTTATATAAGTGAAAGTAAGACACTAGCTGACAAATGTTAAAAATCAAACCAATAGCCAATATTTTACCCAAACACACGGATGTTCCTTTATATCTTTGCCCGAAAATGGCTTTACCGAAACAAGAACTTCATATGTATTTATAATATCAATTAGAATCTACCTACCCATTCTCGTGTTTGTTTGTGCGTGTGTGCGCGTATATATAAATCTATACCCCGATATAAATTTCTTACCAGTCCAGTCTCTTTTCTTATTTTAGGTGGAATAATAGTGTATCTAGGGTTGCACCTGTAGAACCGCAAGTTGATGCGGGATTGGTAAACGTCATTTCACTATGCCCCGTATGACGCTCAAGTCTGATTCCCAGGGCTCTTAACTTATTAAGGGTAACACGCTTTTGTAGCCTCCTTCAGTAAGCAAAATTACTTCCATAATCGTTTTTAGTTATAAAAAAAATAAGATGCTTTCCTTTTTGCGTACACAAATCTCTAAATATTGTAAATATGACACAGAATATACCCAAACAACAATACCGAGCATAGCATTTTGTTATAAGGGTATTCCGAGAAATTTTGACAGGATTATAAGTATCTTACATGAGTGTGAGGTGAAGATGGAAAAATCTGTCACCGAGGGTGAACTGTTTTGCGGGAACGAGGCTCTGTCGAGTTCCCGCCAAAACTGTTCACCCGAGGTGACAGATTTTTCTATCTTTACCGAATGTCCCATGCAAGATACTTTTTCTTGCATACGTTTTACTGTTCATTTGTGTATATGTATACAAAATAAATTTTGTTTCCTTACGCTGAAATATTGACGTAAACGTAAATCTTATTTTTAATGACGTCACTAACTTGAATAAATTACGTCAGATACAATCATGTGCAAAAAGTATTGGTGAAAAGGGAAATAACTGACGCATGCTCAGGAAATAGGTTAAATTTGCTAGTCTCTCTTTACTGATTACATCATTATCAAGGTCAAATATGACATCATAGAAACTTGATGACACCATAGTTCTAGAATGTTTTTGTTATCTTTTGGAATTTTTTGAGTGTTTGTGTTCTTTGTTGTGTTAATCTAAAATGGGTAGAAAGGGAAGTGAAATCTCACAGGATATTAGAAAAGTCATTGTGGATTTATACAAGAATGGACATAAAGTGTGTAACATTACTAAATTGTTAAATTTACCTTACATGAGTGTGTCAAATATTGTTAAAAGATTTTTGTGCAGTGGTTCTACTGAAAACAAACCAAGAAGTGGCAGGCCAAAAGTTGTGACTGACAGAGATTATCGTCAACTGGAGCGGTTGGTTAAGGTCAACAGAAGAGACTCTTTAAGTGATATTACATCAGCTTTTAATGATAATAGAAATAAAAAAGTGTCTAGACGTACAGTACAGTATCTTTTAGGGAAACATGGATTTCATAGACGTGTTGCTAGAAAGCGTGTGATCGTCAAGTGTGTTAACAGAAAGAAACGGCTTGCTTGGTGCTTAAATAAAAGAAAGTGGACAGTGAATGGACAGTGGGATAAAGTAATATTTTCAGATGAAAGTCAGATTGTCATTGGTAATGATAGCAGAGTGTATGTGTGGCGAAAGAACGGCGAAGGCTATAGACCAGACTTGATACCAGCTAAAAGCAACAGTAAGTTTCAGGTGATGATATGGGGGTGCATTTGCTGGCATGGAGTGGGGACTTTAAGTCAAGTGACAGGAATTATTAATTCTGAAAAGTACAAAAACATTCTTGAGGACAACATTTGGCCTATTATTGTAAGACATTTTCCTGACAATAATTATTTATTTCAAGATGATAATGCCCCAGTACACAGATCTCGCCTACTTCAACAGTATAAAGCTGACAACAGTTTAAAGTCCATTTCTTGGCCTGCACAATCACCCGACATTAATATTATTGAAAATATATGGTTATACATCAAAAGAAAACTTCAATTCAGACACCATGTAATCAACAGCAATGACGAACTTTTTAGTGAAATTCAGAAGATATGGATGGACATTCCCGCCATTTATGTTCAGAGCCTGTTTTTGTCTATACCCAGACGATTAATGTCAGTAATCAGACTAAAGGGACACTTGACTAAGTATTAAGGTAAGAAAACCAATAGTTTTTGTAGTTTGAGCAAGCTAGTTATTTGTTTAAATGAAGGAAATCTAAGATTGATTAATTCAGATAAATCCATTATGGCCGCCAAAATCACCAATACTTTTTGCACCTGACTGTACTTGAAGACTGTAAACTGTAAACTCGCTTCTCGCCAAAAGACAATGGCACTTGACTGTGTATTCGGCGAGCAAATGCCTTGTGGTCGTAATTAAGTTGTCAAAATAAGTGGCAACTGGGTATATAAGACTGTAGAAAGTGGTCGCATTATGGAATATGGAATAGCGAGGTGGTCGTATAATCGATGCGAGCGACCATTGAATTATATAGGAAAAATCTGTTCTTTCAAAAAGTGCCCGTAACAGCGGGATGGTCTTGAAATTGAGGTGGTCACAAGGCGGGAGTTTACTTATCAAGAGGTAGAATAATATACAAGTATAGTATGTGGTAGATAATTTTGCATAACAAATACGCGATATGTTCGTATTTGGGTAACAAATCGGCTTTTATTTTGATTATTAACATTTGTTATCAGCTCGTGTCTTACTTTCACTTATATTAACGCATACGAGTGTGTTATTCAGATTCTGCACCGAACAAAAACATGCTTACCACTTCCACGCCAAACATTAAAGTGTTTGAACATAAAAAAATTGGCCATAAAGTATCCATGTAAAGTGCAAAAGCCGCCGTGAAGAAATATATGCAAAAACTCGATAATAATTTCGCTAAAATAGGTCCAAGAACGTTATAATTTGACTAAAAACACAGTTTGAAGTCACAAAATTTTCTATTTTCACTTTGTAAACAAACAATCTTTCAGTTTATACATTCAATAACTTTTTTGTTTAGGCCTCTAGATACATAAGTTAAAAAACCGAGTGGAGCTTACACATCTGGCCTCCGGGTAGGCGTATTTATATTACGATAACATTGATATAAATCTACTTACCAGGTCAAAATATCTCCTGAAATGCACCAAATCACACAATTTTCCGCCATTTTGTTCCGCAGAGAACATGTCGCTCACTTACTTTTCCGAAAAAACCAAATACGTTGGACCCCCTGTAAAATGTTGAAAACAGAAAACATTTCAATCGAAAACCGTTTTGAAATGATGTTTAAGATCCTATTTCTAACAGAGAGGCAAGTATGAAATTAGACTGAGCATTTAACAAATTAGCGTCATTTATTTTTCTATCACAAATAAATCATATATTGCACATAATAAAATTAGAAGAGTTTAATTAGATTCAAGTCAAATAAAATGTATTGGTAACTGTCAATTTGTTATTCAACAATAAATGCTCAGCAATATATTTTCGCAGGTCTTGCAAAAAGATATTTTCGATACAAGAGAATATTGACAACCTGTACAAAAGATCGAAAATAAGTAACGTAGAACAGAAAATCTCCTCCTTAGAAAAGAAAACCGAAGCTGTCAGAAAAGCGAAAGAAGCTCATGCACAAGAGTTAGCGAAATCTCTCAACAAAGCCGTTGATTCTGTTAAAACCTTCAAACAAGAACTTCAACTTTTGTTAAATAAACTCGAAGAAGAAACGATCGCCGAATTGAGAAGAGAATATAACCGAATCGATAAGACCGTTGCAGATGAAGTTAAGAATGCTGCTAACCTAATAAATGAGCTAAAGAAGATGACTGCTCAACTAAAAAGTACGGAGGGAAACAAGGTCCAAGAATTCGTTTGCGCCAAAACGTTTGCTACGCTGAACAAAAAGTATGAACAAGATTTAAATCAACATCAGTCGGATGAAACAGTCTCTTTCACAGCTGATCAAAGTATAAAGCAATTCTTACAGCAAGTAAAATCGTTTGGGAAAGTAACCTGTCTAACATCTTCCGTTCCGGAAACGCGATTGGCCGTAAAACCTCAACCTAGCACTCCTACAGTGATCCCTACGAAGACCACTCTATACAAAGTAACCAATCAGAGAACAGTAAACGTGAAGCTTCCAGACGACACAAAAGTCTGCGACATCTTTGGTTCCTGTGTCACCGAGGATGGCTCCCTGCTTCTAGCTGATTATGGGAACCAGAAGCTTAAACGTCTGAACCTATCCACAGAGAGGGTAACAGATTACCTCAGCTTGATATCAGCGCCTTACGCCGTCTGTCAGGTCAGCAAGACCGAGGTTTTGGTCAGTCTGTGCAATAACACTGTACAGTTTGTGACACTGGAAGACAAGATGTCTGGTGGTCGTACTCTCACATTTAATCATCACTGTGAAGGTCTAGCACATTACAATAATAAACTATTCATATCTGATAGTCGCAACTCAGTGTATATTCACGACATTAACGGTAAGGAGCTGAGGAAAATAACAACAGACGCATCTGGTAAAGATATATTCAGTAGAACCAGCCACATTGCAGTCAGTGCTGATGGAAGCAGAGTGTTTGTGGCTGACTATGACAAAGGTTTGATAACACTTGACATTCAGGGAAATAACCTGTCCACTCTCAGTAAGAGTGAGATGCAAGTTTCAGATTGCTATGGAGTGTATACAGACGGTAGTAATGTGTTTGTGTGTGGCTATTCTTCTGACAATGTCGTTCAGATAGGACAGGATCACAAGCTTATTGGACAGATAGCAACTATCAGATGGCCTCTGTCAGTGTGCTTTGATTCTCAGAAAAGAAGAGTATTCGTAACAGCAGAAGATAACAATGATGTGAGTGTGCTGGAGCTGGTTTAAGCTGCTTACTCATGTTTACAACACTAGACAACAACAGTTCGCATATGAAACACGTGATAAAAATTTGATCGCTCCAACATTTCTTTCGACAACAGAATTTGAAATTGTTGTGGCAGTAATCAGAAACTTAAGATGTTTTATAATTATATGATATACAATTTTATTATATTATCCTGTACATACCGGTATCATGCTATATATGTCTTTAAACATGTATATAATTACTTCACAAACGATGATATATACGTGTAAATAAAAATATAGCTTTTCTTTTTTAGACATAAAGGCCATCTAAATACCATAATATTGAAAGAACTATGAGTGTCGCTTTATAAATATGTTCTATTTATACTCGACGCAAGACGTTTAGAGGCACTACAACAAAACTTGGGAAATCAAATTTGTTCATAGTTCTCTGCATTTCACACATTTGAGAAGGTAAAATAAATTAAACAGCTCATTTTTTAAAGTAAAACTAAACGTTTTGCGTTCAATATATTACATGTAAATATTGTATCGTTGTAAATCTGTTAAATGTACATCGGTTATATTCTGGGACGCGTCACGGGAAAATATATCTTCGCAAAGTTGACGGGGCGAGTTAGATCTACGGGAATTCTTGAAATGACGACATAAAGTTAAGCAGACAACATTACTTATTATGCATTTTGCTTGAAAAATGATGTCAATATTTCTCACAAAGTCTCTATTTAATTATGAGAAAAAAATAGATGATTCGAAGTTCTTTGCAAATATAGTAACGTCTAAAATGACGAAAAAATACTCGAAGACACAATTTACCCGTGGTGTGTCCCATATTGTTTATTGCTGTTTTCAAAGTAAGCATGTCGCGTGTTCTTAACTACTTTCAGGATGATTTCACTGTTAATATACTGTCAATTAAGTTCGTTGTTATCTTGACATGTTTAATTTTCCAAATATCATCAAAACGACTACACTATAAATCTCTGCAAAACCAGTAACCTGTCGAGACCAGAGCCATTAGATCAGTAGCCCGAAGCTCTGTCAAAACAATATCCTCTCTTTACTAGAACCACTATACCGATAGCCCGAAGACCGGCATCCGGAAGCTGTACCTAAAACAATATCCTCTATACTAGAACCACTATACCGATAGCCCGAAGACCGGCATCCGGAAGCTCTGCCTGCAACAATATCCTCTCTATACTAGAACCACTGTACAGGTAGCCCGAAGACCTGCATCCAGAAGCTCTGCCTAAAACAATATCCTTTCTATACTAGAACCACTATACCGGTAACCCAAAGACCGGGAAGTTTTCCTTAAACAATATCCCCTCGGCATGGTTGCGTGGTTGCGCTGAGTTCTGTCTAACACTTTCGGGACCTGAAACACAAGAACGTTATCACACAATGTGAGACCTGAGCCGCTAGAAAATATTCCGAACCTGTCCTGTCCAGACCAGAGCCACTATTTCAAAAACATCTGCCTAAAACAATATCCTGTCCGGACCGAAGCCATGAGAACTGTAAGCCCGAAGCTCGACAAGAAACAATATCCTGTCCAGACCGAAGCCATGAGAACTGTAAGCCCATAAGCTCGTCAAGAAACAATATCCTGACCGGACCGAAGCCATGAGAACTGAAAGCCCGAAGCTCGTCAGGAAACAATGTCCTGTCCGGAACAGAGCCATGAGAACTGTATGCCCATAAGCTCGTCAAGAAACAATGTCCTGTCCAGACCGAAGCCATGAGAACTGTAAGTCGATAAGCTCGTCAAGAAACAATGTCCTGTCCGGACCGAAGCCATGAGAACTGTAAGCCCATAAGCTCGTCAAGAAACAATATCATGTCCGGACCGAAGCCATGAGAACTGTAAGCCCATAAGCTCGTCAAGAAACAATGTCCTGTCCGGACCGAAGCCATGAGAACTGTAAGCCCATAAGCTCGTCAATAACAATGTCCTGTCCAAGACAGAGCCACCAGAGAGGTAGCCCAAAGCTCTGCCTTAAACAATGTTCTTTCAGTACATGTACAAGTGCAGTTGGACTGCAAGCCTAAGGCCCTGTTTACAACAATATTTTGTCGGGACCAGATCCACATGGCCGGAAGCCTAAACCCCTGCTCTCCGGTCTAGATGTACTAGATCGGTAGCCCGAAACTCTACTGAAAATAAAGACTCTTTATTAGTCGTTATCAGTTAATAGAAGTAAGGGGGTCTGGGGTGTAAAACCCACCCAGAAGCAGTAATCAAGTGGAGATTAAATATAGCAAAATGCAAATAAAGCGTGACCTGACAGGCCTGCATTTAAATCTGGCAAAGAAAGTAATCATTTTCCCCAAAAAGCAAATCAAAGCCAAAGACATATTTGATTCGACAAAAAACGGCCTGAACCCGCTACCATACCACCCGTTCTGTTTTTATTTTAGTTTTGGCACTTTTGAAAACGTCATTTTCTTGTCCAACTTGTAGGCCCGGGCCTACATTGCCTAATAGTAGCTACGCCACTGATTTCTGCGCACTGCTTCTGGTGATGATGACCTTTGACGTCAACGAGGTAGTTCTGCTGCTGATTATTATGTTGTCAATGAGGACATTGCTCCTGTTGCTTATAAAGAATGATCCAAATTCTAGTACGCCAGGCTAGGGTTACAAATCACATCGTTTGACATTGTTTTATTGTTATAGGTCAATTTTAAGTGTGTGAGTATTAACCTGCATCTTTATTGGTTTGTTAAAAATATGTAACATAGCGAAATTGGTTGCTCATCAAGTTCATAAATCTCGCCGTTATAAAGGGAATTAACCTGTGCGAGGAGTGTGGGTTAAAATGTTTGTCTGGTCTCCCTTGAAAATAATGGCCTTGTTTCTATAAGGGGAAGTAACCGGTGAGAGGAGTTTGGATTAAAATGTTTGTTTGATCTCCCTTGAAAATAATTGGGAAAGTCCTAAGCCTCGTTGATTAATCATGACAGCACTGACGTCGGGGATTCCCAGCATCAAAACAAACATGTAGACGAAATCCACAAAATATTCACCTTTACTTTTTTGTACACGTGCCAAAGCAGTTTATGGGAGAGAAAAACTGTTACCAAGGAAACACCTGTCCGACGCACGAATTCGATTGGCTGATTCATGGCAGATATCACTTTGAAGCTGATATGGTACAGACTGGGTGAAAATTATTCAAAGATGGCGGAAACCGGGGCGAGCATGAAAAGTTGGTTCAGCTGGGAAGACAACTTTCTGGATGTTTTGTTGATATTTTGGATTTCGTTTGGTCTGTTGATTGTAGGCGTGATTAATTCCCTCACTACATTCTTTGGACCCTTGCAACCCCGGATTTCGTGGGATAAGCCTAAGGATGGAGGTTCGAGCGCTGTGGCCGTGCAACAGGGACCCCACCACCCAGAGTCCACTTTCTGGTTGAACTCTGCACTCAACTGGTTCTACCTTCATTACAACAATTTCCCAGAGTTTGTCGATGCATGGGTTCAGTCACTCAATGAACAAGTGAACAAGCTTGGGGTAAGTACATGTATATATCTTCTTTTTTTACAGTGCATATTACAGACAATAAGTTTGGCATTCAATCAGTTTCAGAACGTGTTCATAATCTTGATTGAAAAACGGAAAATTGGTCAAGAAATCATTGTGTGTTCTATCAACATCACTCTAAATAATTAATAAAATGCTGCAAGAACACAATGATTTCTCAACACATTTTTGATTAATAACTCAAAGGTGCCGGAACTGAAAAAGTAAAGTTAAAAAAATTACCAGCATGCGCCCAGAGATCATTGGCACTTAACACACTCCAGATCATTATAATGACCCAAACCACTGTGCTGTTTAAAATTTATTTACCGGGTATATCAATTTCAATTCAGTTTAGATGCGATAGTGAGTGAATCAAAATAAAAAGTTGAGTGGATTGTCACAAATTTTCTCTGTTAAAAATATGCATCGCACAAATAATCGCCTAGTGCCAGTCAAAACCGTAAGTCGGAAATGTGACAACCTACAAGTACAGCAGTCTGCTTTCCAGTCAGGGTCAACTCTTTCTGATGTTTTGTTAATGACTTTCTGAAAAAACTCATTTAATTTGATTTTTGAACAGATTGTTACAGATTCTAAAAAAGGCTAAATATTGTATTTTTCATGAACCAACATCAAACAATAAGACCCATTTTGCTTGTTTGTCAAACATTTTTTGCAGATAGATTACATTCGTTTCAGTGGTGGTGGGGGGTGGAAGGAGTCTTGCTCACTGTTATAATGAACCTCAATTCTTTTCAGTGGGGATGAGGGAAGGGGTTTTTCTCACATTATAATGAACCTCAGAATCTGATAACCCCTGCAGCTTTTTACTTCCTACTAACATCCATGTTAATTAACATCTGGTTGGAGAAGTCATAACTGCTTATTATTGGTTAATTAATGGACAACCAGAAACATTCAGAAATATCATACCCTCTGTAATGTACAGGTTATTTGAGGTGTAAAGATTGCTTACCTGTGAGCAAGTATCTTTTTCCTCATGTTAACCCTTTCCTCCATAGATACATATTTTTAGGCATGTGCGACCAGTGTAGACACAGATCAGCTGGCACATCCATGCTGTATGATCAGGATCTGTACTGGTCGCATTTTGATAAAAAATAACCCAACGGATCAAAATGCGAACAGTTTAGATCTTGATCAGATGGCATGGATGTGCCAGCTGATATGGATCTAAACTGTTCACCCCTGCAATAAAGGTGTAATTATGGAGGAAAGGGTTAAAGTTATGTACTTAGGTCAGTTAATCTGTAGTGTGCTGTTTTGGTCTACATCTGATTGATTGATACAATGTACAATATATTGTTAATTGTATTTAAAGGCTCTTAAACTTTTTTAAGAGCACTTTTAAAAAATCTTTTAAGTTTTATAACTGTATAATCAATGTCTTTAAAATTCATTTCAATTTTTATTTATAATCCCTTTACTCTATGGGATATGGCTGTTTAAATGTTAGCCTATGGGCTAAATGTGTAGATCCAGATCACATCCGTGCCTCTGATCAGGATCTGCACTGTTCACCTTAGAGTCATTATATAATTTCTTAATAAAAGTGGCAAGTTTAGATCCAGATCAGATAGCACAGCTAAAATGTGAATTATCATAGGGTCACATCCAAAGTCAAATAGATCCCTTGATACATGTACATATGTCCATTACATCTGATTCTGGGTAGATAAATATTGACAGTCATTTTTAAATTATCCAATGCATATCTTTAACCCTTTCCCGTACAGACACACCTTTATTGCTAGGGCGAACAGTTTAGATCCAGATCAGCCGGCACATCCGTGCCGTCTGATCAGGATCTAAACTGTTCGCTTTTTGATTGGTTATTTCTGACCAAAATGCGACCAGTGCAGATCCTGATCATTCGGCACGGATGTGCCGGCTGATCTGGATCTACACTGGTCGCACACGCGTAAAAATGCGTATATATCCAGGAATAGGTTAAGAGGTTTTAATTTTTTTATCATATGTGCAGGCACTGTAGATCCAGATCAGCTAGCACATCTGTGCCATCTGATTCAGATCTTCACCGGTGGCTTCTTGGTAAAAAATAACCTACTGACTCTAAAAGTGAACATTGTAGATTACACAGCAGTGACAGCACTGATTTGCCACCTGATCTGGATCTACAGCAGTATGGCATGGAGTAATGAATTGATTTAAATCAGATTTGGCCGCTAATCTTGGACCTTTAGTTAGACAATTCACAAGAAAAAATATCAATCGATGGGAAAATCGGGGCTTGAGAAAAATTATTTTGGGCAGTAACTCCACAGAGTCCCGCTTTGTAACCGCTCAAAAACAGTTCTCTCAGAAAAGAAACTTGCACAGGTGTAAAATTTCACGCTTCAAGATGTTTTGCAACAGCCACCCAAGCACATTCATTATTTCTTCTATCTCATTTGCAGAATGTAATTTTATAAGAATTGTATCATTTTCATGTTAATGCATTAATGCAGTATATAAAGAAATTACGAATTCCCTAGGAAAACAAAGCTTCTCTGTTTCTATGGAAACGTAGATAATATTCAAAATAGTATAACAACTGTGGAGAAAGTAAAATTCCCAGTTATTGCAGGAAATGTAAACAATCTAATATTACAGTATTTGCAGGGAAGATTTATTGTACTATGTACCTTGCAATCAAATCACACTTGTTATTCTCATTTTAGTGACAAGAATACAGTTTCCGCACAACTTTCTGGTGAATTCTCACATTTTGACAGCATCACGTCTAGCTTTTTTTGCTATAAGCAAAATCTCAGAAAATTTGCTATTCTTATGCTTCCAGTCTTGCTATTTTCCAAGGTAACGCACTAATTTTCTATTGCCCTTTTCTCCATACAGCAACTTCGTAATTCCAATTCCATCTATCCCGTCCAATCCTGATTTCATATCATATCCATATCTTAGTCATTGTTCGTAGTAAATTAAGTTGGATTTACTAATTATGCACAATTTGCCACCATATTGTGAGGACATGTCACATACAAAACCTCTGTTTCTAACTTCAAGGTCAAGGTCACAGCAACTTGGTGAACTCTCAGTCAGTATCTTTGCTGTCCATGGTTGAATTTCAAATAATTTTGCATAATTGGTCACCTTAGTATGAGGATATATCGCACATACATGTAAGACCCATGTTTCTACTGTCAGGTTCAAGTTCACAGCACCATAGATTTTTGGGGGGCAGATTTAAAAAAAATCTTGTGACGTGAACTACTTCTGGCGCTGACATTTTGTTAGTCCACGTCGTTATCTGGGTCAAATATTTCGCTAGTCCCACTTTTAAGCAAGTCTTAAAGTGTTAATTAGCTGATGTAAAAACAATTTGAACATTTAATTTAATTTTATGACAGATTAGTATAGAAATCCCTGTAATTTAATTCAGCAGATGTCTCAACAGGGAGAATGATTATTATGGAAACATATGTCTAAATGTTTGTAGAAGAACAGTGGTCTAGGGGTAGAGCGTCGGACTCCAGATCCGAAGACTGCGGATTCGAGTCCCACCAGGGATGAGGTTCGTCTGCAGTTTCCTCAATCCACACTCGGCGCGAGTACTGGTTGGAAACCCAGGAAGCAGTCATCGAGCGTGATTAATATAAGTTGGAATAAATTGTGTCACAATTGATGTAAAATAAATAAGTTTAAACTAAATGCATTGTTTCACATATTACGAGTTGATGTCACCAAAATTAGATATATATACATAAGTGCAAAACTAATTATTTTAAAATTATTTGAATTGAAATTGGCAAAAATGAAACATACTTTTTGTGTTATTACCATTACTTTGTCAGTTTTACTGGTTTCAGATGCAAATTTTTTAAGGGCTTTTTTCCTTCTTTAGTTAATATGGGCACCTTGAACCCTTCAGAAAATTTCTTGAAAATCATGCAGTGTTCCCATAAAATAAACTTTACATCAGGTTTACAGAAGAAATAACTATTTTCCCCAAAATTATAGGGCATGGGCGCCTTCCCCTGGCAGACAAAAAAGCCCGAATTATTAGGTTAAATTGTATGTATGTACTTAAGAATCAATATTTGTTGTCACTCGCAGAGATATAATTCGAAATCGGTTATTTTTATAATGGTTAATAATATTTTTATAATCACATTAGTAAAGTACTTTTTATCTTTCACTGGTAAACAACAGATTTTCTTTTAAATGCATAATTATTTTTGATTTTCACAGAAAATTGCGTGAAATTGTGCAGAGCTCCAGATAATTTTTAAGGGTAAAGAGTAATTACCCCCTAATTTTTTTTCAAAGCATATTTTTCCCCTTTACATATTTTCATAGAGGGTATTCAGGATTTTTAGGGGGTATTTTCCCTCATTTTGAATTTGAAGGGGTATTTTTGATATTTGCAATATTCTCTCTCGATTTAACCAATACTTTGCTTGCATAAATCATGAAGTTTACACTTACTATAGTAACAAAATTAAAAATTCCTTTTTGATCCCACCATGCGATGTGCAGCCATTTGTTTTGATACAATAATGGCAGGAAAAATGGCTACGCTTGATTCATTATAATTAATTTAATCGAACAATACGCACATTAATTGTACGAAACTGCATATCCGATATTGCGAGTGCGTATCGGTATGCTCTGCTTTAATTTTTATTGCGTTTTCTTCAAATTTTAAAGCGTATTTACGCGGATACGCACGTTATCTGGAGCTCTGATTGTGCCATAAAAGTGTTAAGTCATGGCAACATATACCCAAACTTTGACTCATTTTCTGAATGTCTGATCAAGAAGCGAACATTTTCTTTTCTGTTCTGGATCTACACTGTTCACTTTTATGTCCAAAATAACTTAATGACTCAAAAACAAATGGTGAAGATCCTGATCAGAGATGTGGATGAGCCAGCTAATCTGGATCTACATGTTTACCAATGGATAACAGCCATATTCCATGGAGTAACAGTAAGCCATAACAGGAATTCCATAAAAGCATAGATGAAAGCATTCCAATGCTCTGTGGTATAAAATAAAACAGTTTTTCCCTGTGTAAAGAAGCTATGTGTTCCAAAGTTGAATGCAATATGTCTAGAAAGAAGTGTGGTTCGTAGCATTAGGGTAGTAACATGATAATTTCCAACATTCTTGCCAAAATCTCTGATGTTGGGTTCTTCTTTGAACGACACTCTAGCCCCTCAGTGATATAAGAAAATCTGGGCTCAATATCATAAAACTAAATCTGGAGACCAGTCTCAGATCTCAAGCATCTGATTGGCTGAAATGACGACTGGTCGCCATTTCAGCCAATCAGAATGCTTGAGATTTGAGACTGGTCTCCAATCGCAGTTTTATAATGTTCAGTTCTGTCTCACATGATTTATTCTCCTAGTTCCAGAACACAACATCACTTATTTTAGTTTAGT
The DNA here is from genome assembly GCA_038501625.1 of Corbicula japonica. Lineage (NCBI taxonomy): Eukaryota > Metazoa > Mollusca > Bivalvia > Venerida > Cyrenidae > Corbicula > Corbicula japonica. The sequence continues at coordinate 1,464,090 of JAZAYU010000125.1, forward strand.
CTCTAAATTTTCTGAGATTATTTGATTATACCCATTATCTTACTGATTTCTTCCTATTTCCTGGCAGGTCCCAGTAGTCAACAACAAATTTATTGGGTTAAAGATGTCTGTTTAGCTTTCTAGTGCTTTAAAGAAGAATTTAGGTGATTTTGCAATGATCTACAAAAACTGTGTCCAGAAGAGTTTTAGGAAATTCATTGTGCTGTGAATGATTTTTTTTGTTCGTAGGCTGAAAATTTCATTGTTTTTGGTAAAAAGGCACTTTCATAGTTTCTCAAATTCCATGTTTTCCAATTTTCAAAATATGTTTCACGTAATGTCATTTCCAGAAAACAATCATCTTTTTGTGCACTTAACCCCTTTCTCCATAATTTGCACCCAGGTTTTATCGTGACGTTGAGAGACCAGTGTAGATCCACATCAGCCAGCACATCCTTGCTGTCTGATGAGGATCAACACTGGTTGCTTCTTGGTCAGAAATGTGCCCAAGGTTATAAAACTGAGTTTGGAAACCAGTCTCAAATCTCAAGCATCTGATTGGCTGAAATGGCGACTGGTCGCCATTTCAGCCAATCAGATGCTTGAGATTTGAGACTGGTTTCCATGCTCAGCTTTATAACCTTGGACCCTGATCTAATGAATTACAAACAGTGTGGATCCTGATCATTCCATGCCATCTGGGTTGAAGGTTATAAAACTGAGCATGGAAACCAGTCTCAAATCTCAAGCATCTGATTGGCTGAAATGGTGACTAGTCTGATTGGCTGAAATGGCGACTAGTCGCCATTTCAGCCAATCAGATGCTTGAGATTTGAGACTGGTTTCCATGCTCAGTTTTATAACCTTGGGCACAGATCTTGCTGTCTGATCAGGATCGACACTGGTTGCTTCTTGGTCAGAAATGATCTAATGAATCACAAACAGTGTTGATCCTGATCAGTCCATGCCGTCTGATCTAGATCTTCACCATTTGCCATGTGATTAAACTTATATATGTGGAGTAAAACTTAATAAGATTCTTCTTTTTGAATGACGTTCTTGAGAAAATACATTTTGTACCAATTTCAAGACAAACCTGGCCTCAAGATTATATAACTGAGAATGGAAACCGGTCTCAAATCTCAAGCATCAGTGCCCAAGGTTATAAAACTGAGCATGGAAACCAGTCTCAAATCTCAAGCATCTGATTGGCTGAAATGGCGACCAGTTGCCATTTCAGCCAATCAGATGCTTGAGATTTGAGACTGGTTTCCAATCTCAGCTTTATTACCTTCAACCCTGATTCACCAATTTAGCCAATCAGGTGCTTAAGATTTGAGACTGGTTTATAATCTTCAGTCCTGATGTGTGAATATTTGGCAGGCTTTGATATATTTTATCTTATAGACTGACATGGTCTGTAATCTGAGCTAATGTCTGTCTGATAATGAATGTAAGATCAGTCTAACTAGATGCTAAGTATGCTAAATGTTGCACACAAACAATATTAAGCTAATAAGATGTATTTTATATTGGTTTTAATTTCACTGATTAAGTCTAATTCTAACATTATTGAAAAACCCTATGGGAAAGACTGTGAGTCTAAGCACTTTGCTACATATAATTATACAGGTATTGGCTTAGGTTGTCTGAGTTCTAATTTTAGGGAGAAGGCAACTAGGATCTTTGTTTTCTGTATGAAAATACAACACCCTTGGCTAAGCAGGGGAAGAAGTTATGACAATTTGGGAGACTATACAAATGTAGATGTCTCCCTCCAAGCCATTCCTTGATACATGTATATATACATGTTTGATCCAGTGTGGCACGCCCTTGCAGTCTGATCAGGATCTATATTGTTCATACTAAGATATGACCAGATTACAAACGTAGATCCAGATGAGATGGCACAGAATGTGCTTTCTGATCTGGATCTAAACTTGATACACATGATAAAACTTATATAATATGATACATGTATAAAGAGTACATGTAAAAGAGTAAAAACTTTAATTCATTGTGAATTATACATATATACGTGCAATAACAGAAACAAAAGAATTGGCCACACTGTTTGCTTTTTTCTCTGGAAATATTTAGGTCTGTTTCTTTCAACCAGAGTTCTGTATTTATTTAAATTCATACTCCACCTATAAACACCTGGTTCTGAAATATATATGTATATACTCAGAAGCAAAAGAAACGTTTCTAGGAATTGCCTTGGTCTAATACTATATAGTTATTTGGTTTCTTGACAGGGAATGTGAGGATATATTGCCGGTCTGGGTGTCATATTACCCGAGCCGCAGGCGAGTGATAATATGACACCCAGACCGGCAATATATCCTCACATACCCTTTCAAGGAACCAAATAATTGTTTTATTATACTGCAAAGATTTTTCAGACAAAAATAATTAGAAAACATCGATTTTTTCATTTATTTCGCTTATTTCATGCGGAACGGCTTAATTCCCTTCTGAGAACCTCATTAATTTACCTGTATGACGTCACTTCTATAGAAATTGAATGGACTATCGGTTTGATATTTATTTACCAAATTTGAGAATAATCTGATCATTTTCAATGTTAAAAATTAACACAAATATTTTCTGTAACAATTTTAATAATCCCTAAGCATACCGCTTTATTATTTACAAGATGGGTTTCAAATTACGCATTTTTATGGGAATTCAAAACAAAATGGCGGACGACAACAAAAGGTGGGAGGCCTGAGAGGGAAATTAAGGCATGTGCGTTCATATCTACGGCCGATCCGTAAATACGGATATACATCAACGGCAAATTATCCAATCAAATTCAAGCAAATTTCTTTGCAGTATAATAAATGTAGATACTCAGGACTGCATGCATTAAACAAGCCAGATTTATTACATATGCAAACAGTGTTGATCCAGATCAGCTAGCACATCCCTTTCATCTTATCAGGATCTACACTGTTCATTTTTAGTTGGAAATAACCTAAAAAATAAAAAGGCAACAGTGTACTTGTAGAACCTGATCAGACAGCGCTTCGATTAGAAATTAAATACGTGTTACATTTGAATGGTTTATAATAAAAGATTCCTTTTATTTTTCTCTTAAATCATCTTAGGTTCATTTATATTAGAAACATGTTATTTTGGATACAGCAATGTGTGCAGCAATCAAAGACTACTTCAGTGAATATTGTTTATGTAAATCTGGAATATGAACATTTCTTTTGACATTAAGTGTATATAGTTTCCAAGTCTCTGGCATAAATTAGGTTTGTTTCAGAAACACATGTGTTCTGCTTATGAATTTCTTAACCTAAAACAGGAAAGCAGTAAATGGTGCGTGCATGTGCATGTCGAAATTAGAGCACAAATTGTGGATTTAGTGAAGTGGGGAATTTCAGAAAAGCACTGAAGGTAAAAAAGCATGTCTTTTAAAAAGTGGTTTGATTCAGGAGAATCTTGAATATTATTCGCACAAAGTGATGTTTGCAGCAGTAGCAGCATTAACCCAAATTGATTTGCACACCTATTTAGTTTGACTGTTTGCAAAACAGACCTATGCAATGGAATCTAGGCCAGTCTATTAGTTAACCCTTTACACATTGGGATTCTCCATGGGCCACCAGTGTAGATCCAGATTAACTGGCACATCTGTTATGTCTGTTCAGGATCTACACTGTTTGCTTTGAGATTCTTAGATTATTTGAGGCCAAAAAGCAAATTGTCAAAGATCAAAATAAGATGGCACTGATGTGCCAGCCTCTTTGGATTGCTTTCTTTGCTCTAAGGTTAGGGTCTACAGTTGTTTAATTCAGAGGCAAATTATTATCATTGATTACTTTATAATTTCAGGTTGTCACCGCACGAGTGGACTCTCGTGACCTTTCGTTCGCCGTGTTTGCTTCCCAGCAGACTCACGAGGGTGTCAAACTCACCAATCTCACCATTATTGTACTCAGACTTCGAGGGCAGGTAATGGGATTTATTTACTCCTTACTCCAAGAATATGCCACCTTTTATCACCTTGGTGACCACTGAACACTGACCACTGTGTTTAACCCTTTTCTCCATATAAACGCATTTTTACTCATGTGCCACCAGTGTAGATCCAGATCAGCCGGCACATTCGGATCTGCACTGGTCACAATTTGGTCAGAAATATCCTAATGAATCAGAAAACAAACAGTTTAGATCCTGATCAGATGGCACGGATGTGCCGGCTGATCTGGATCTAAACTGTCCCCCCTCACAATAGAGGTGTAAATATGAAGGAAAGAGTAAAACAATTTAATCAACTAATAGAAATAAAAATCCGGAAGTGTACTGATCCCAAAGATTCAGATGGCACAGATTCTGATGGTCCCCTAAAAGGCATGTCTACATTACAAAATATGTTGAAATGCATGGGCAAAATATGTTGAAAAAGCACATAGTATGAGGTGCAAGGATTGTTAGAAAACTTTTCCCACAGCATGACTCATGTTTGCTGTTTGGTGTAATGCTTGAAAATCATCTGGTATGCATTAAATAAGTGAGGCTCTTTATAAATGCATTTAATTGTTATTGCATACATAGCAGTTTCATTCCTTCAATAACTGTTTCCATGCTTCATAGATGCAAGTAAAAGTATGCATCACATAATTAAAATGATCTTCACAACAAACTACTGTGATAACATTTAAATTTGCAGGGACAAATTTTTACACAAAAGATGCAAATGATATATTTGTGTGGGCGTTACGATTCGCTCAGTATTACTTATCTATATAGGCATAATACAACATAGTTTGAATTTACCCTAATACGCGCAGTTTAAACCTGTGCGAAATAAATGTAGATCTGGATCTACAATGTTTGCTCATGGGATATCCCTTGCAGTGAAGGGTGATGTTTAAAACTAGGACTCGAGACCAGTATCAAACCTCAAACATCTGATTGGCTGAAATGGAGACTTGTCTTCATTTAGCCAATCGGATGCTTAAGATTTGCGGCTGGCCTCCAGTTTTAATTGTAATACTATGATCTCGGGCACAGAATCACCATTTGGCAGTCACATTGGCTCTGTTACTGCATGCGTTCTTCATTTCTACCCTGGTGATAATGGTAAACAAACACTGACCATAGTGTACATGTATAACTCATCATGGTGTAAATTGCCTGCAAATTGTCTGTAGATTGCTTAAGATGTGGAATTGGATGGTGATATCCATAGAATTTTGTGAAACGGTTGTAGAAAATTTTGCCGAATTGTTAACATTATAACAGTCAACCTGACACTTTGGATCATTTATTTATTATTTAACACTGGTTTTGCAAGGTGAGAAATGTTGTTTTGTAGTTTTGTCAAGTTTAAAGTGATGTGAAATGAAACTGTCTGCTAGTAAATGTATCGAACTACCAGTGATGTAGGTTTTTCGCTAATCAGATACTTGAGATTTGAGACTAATCTCCATTTTAGCTAATCAAATTTTAAAGATTTGAGACTAGTCTCTGTTTCAGCTGATCAGATGCTTGAGATATGAGACTAGTTTATGTTTCATTTAATCAGATGCTTGAGATTTGAGACTAGTCTCCATTTCAGCTAATCAGATGCGTGAGATTTGAGACTTGTCACCATTTCAGCCAATCAGATACTTGAGATTTGAGATTGGTCTCCAATCTCAGAATTATGCTCTTATGTCTCATTGTATAATCTTAGGCTCTGTAAAAAAAGTTAACTGAGTGGTGAAGGGTGGAAGATAGGCATGTTTTTAGCTTTATTTTCTGTATTTAGCAGTTTTTTTCTAAACACCAGTTTATCTTGTTATTTAACTATTTTCAGGTACGAATCCGTTGTTTCCGCCAGGGCCATGACATGATGGCTGAGGTCAGCTTCCTTGGACGGCCAGACGTCAAAGTTCAGGGGAAACCTGTCAATCCTTACATGGTAAGGCTCTGATGTATAAATCATCACCTTAGTGCAATAATGGTACATCTCCATTATATTTCAATGGCACTTAAACCGTTTTTGCATTAAGATGACATAAATGTCCAGATGACCTGAATCTAAACTGGTTAGAAATAGTCAAATAAATCTAAATAAAAAGTGAACATTGTAGATCCAGATCTGTACAGCACAGGATCTTGATCTACACTGACATGGGATAACAGCCATATCACGTGGGGTTATGTAGACTGTCTGTACAGATCTTAACCAGTCTGAAAATTTACATTCAAATTGGTCAGTTCTGAAAATGTTACTGGTCAGTTCTAACACTGAGCTAAATTTCAGCCATATCTGATATTGAGACCAGTCTCCAGATGGACCTAGTCTAAGAGTTTGAGACAGGTTTTCACCATCAGCGATATGATTTTGCATATGGGTTACATTAAGGGAAAAGTGTTATTCGTCATATTTTTGAAATTTGGTTGTTACTATATTTGAAAAAATCTTATAATTATCTATTATTTTCTTGTAAGAAATGGAGATTGTGTTATACATTTTGACATCTTAATGCTATATTTACCATGAAATGCATAATGTCGTCTGCTCAACTTAATGACGTCATTTCAAGAATTGACATCAACTGTTTGAAGGTACCTTTTCCCGTGACATGCCCCATATGCTTTCATTGTTATGCCTACATAGAGACTTGGAGTCTTCTGTATGGTGTTTAAACTGTGAAGTTAATAATGATTGAACTACTGTTGAAAGATGAGGCTTTTGCATACCTGATACAAGCCAGATGTGAGCAACTGATATTGGGTGTGCAGATGCCAAAATGCTGAACTTCTTAAATTGCTTAAGATTTCATGCATTTCTAAAATGAATGTTCAAGCTATGAAAGTTAAGTCTTGGGTTGCAAATATAAAAATCCTTGATGATGGTTGTTTTGTCATTGAGTTTTGGGCATTTGTGCCTAAACTGCACTGAATGTGCAGTTTCACTATATTCATGTTAAATTATATAAAGCAAATATTTAAATGTAAATTAAGCTTTGTGTTAGCTGATCTGGATCTACACTGGATGCCCATGTAATAAAAGGCATTTCCATTGAGTAAAAAGTCAATTTACACATTTACCTGTAAATGACATAATACATGTATGTGAACATTATTGTTTATGCCCCCACAAAGTGGGAGGTTATGTACCCACAAAGTGTGAGGCATAAAGAGTTGCACTCGTCCGTACATCCATCTATCCGTACGCTCCCCAAATCTTGTGGCATCAACTCCTCCGAAACTATCAGGCAGATTTCTTTCAAAGTTGCACAGATGATCAAGCAGGATAATTAGATGATCGTTAAGAAAGGATTTTTTCCTGAAACCATTTTTACCAAAGTTATGGCCCTTTGTTATTACAAATATTGTAGCAGCTGTATGGGCATCCATGTCTGAGGACAAAGTTTAGTTTTAAATTTCTTTGTTTATGACACTTTGAATGACACCCCATTTTGTATTTCATGTAGTGAGAGCAAAAAGGTTCTAAGTAATTTTAGAAAAGGATTTACTACCTTCCAGCTTTCACCCCACAATTTGCAATTTCAGGATCCGGCTGACATGGTTGATGTCGGCGTGGTGGAGGAAGTTGTAAGGAATACGATCTGTCTAGCCAGCACCACCTTCAACATATCTCAGTGGATCAACTCTGCACCAAAACCTGAGCGTGATACGATACCAATCCAGAGGACGCGCTCGAATGAGATGGCTAAGTCTAATGAGAACATTCAGCAGTACGGCCCAGCCCCTCAGAGTCCCAAACGCACCCAGCAGCAATCCTCGCCAGAAGTGTTTGAAGCAAAGGAAGTGGCACAGCAACACTCGAGTGCTGTAAGATTTTCTTTGTCCTTTGTCCTTCTTATCTCCCCGTTGCATGTTTTATTAGTAGGACATTTTAACCTCTGCTGCTAACCCTAGATGAAATAATTTTAAGGGGTCGCCAACATTGCAAATGGCAAAAACTGGCTAAAATTTCAATAATGGATTTTGGGGGAAATACTTATTGCCACCTAGATTTTAGTAAAGAAATGTATTTAGCTAAGGATGTAGTTAATGTTTGCAAGTACAATTTAGTCTTATTCATTTTCTTTTTACCAAGCATAAACTAAAACAAAAGAAAAACCATTTGCACATATGCAACCAATGTAGATCTAGATAGGCTGCCACATCTATGCCCTGTGAGCTGGATCTACATTAGTCACTTCTTTGACAGAAAGACCTTTGTGCTGTCGGATTAGGATCTTCACTTCACTTTTGCATTCATTAGGTTATTTCTGACCAAGATGCAACCATTGCAGATCCATTTGTGCAATCTAATCTGGATCTACAATGGTTGTTCATGTGATTAAACCCATATGAGGCACGCCACGGGAAAAGGTACCTTCGGTCATTTTTTGTGTCATTTTTGTTGTAAATATATTTAAAAAGAACTTTCAAAATTCTATTATTTTCTCATAACAAAACAGTGATTTTGTTACACATGTTGACAATAAAATGGTATTTTTACCGCGAATTGCATAATAATTAATGTCGTCTATGCAACTTTATGACGTCGTTTCAAGGATTGACGTCAGCTGCCCGAAGGTACCTTTTCCCGTGGCGTGCCTCATATATATTGAGTAAATGATTAAAAGCATTCAGTTTGTATCAGAATATTTTATTGATACTAGCTTAATAGTTCTTATTTACTCCCCAGGCGGATAAAATATCATTAATTCTAAATGAAAATTATTGGCTAAAATAAATACGATACCACCTGAAACAATATGCTTGAAAAATAATGAACGGTTGTGACAGTTATGTAGTAGTCATTTATAAACTACCTGGAATTGTAAACTTGAAATATTTAAAGGTATTTCTTCAGCTTTAACCCGTCTCAACATATATACTCATTTTAATGCAAAGGCAACCAGTGTAGATCCAGATCAGCCATTACATCATCCTGTGCCATTTGATAAGGAGCTACACTGTTTGCTGTTTGTTAAGAAATAACTTTCTGAATCAAAAAGCTAAGAGTGTAGATCCTGATAATTTGGCAGGATTTGCTGGCCGATCTAGATCTACTCTATTCGCCCACACCACAAAGGCATACTTATGGTGAAAAGGGTTTACTCAACAGCCATCTAGATATGATTTTTGACTGCAAGAAATAACCCTGACAAATTTAGTTGTTTATATTGAGCACTAAATACTTAATACGTTCATTACTTTCATTAACTTTATCATGTTTAAAGAAGTTGACTATAATATACCCATTCATAAAATACTACAAAATGTTAAGTGTTATAAGGGCTTTTAAATGAATATACTGTAAAATAATCCATTTTCGTGGTGTACTAATTTGTATAGATATTGTGGACAGATAGTTTCACAAATTTTAAGTCACAACAAAATATAAAATGAGATTGAATTTTAACATACATTTATATTTTGGAAAATGGAAAATGGCGAATTGAGAACAGACAAAAATGCCAATTTTACTGAAAACCACAAAATTTGTATGCCCACGAAAATAAATGCATTTACAGTAGGACTTGTAGTATAAATAAAACTTGTGAGCACAGACATATGTTCACATTCCTTATACTAAGATAATAACTCATTAACTGGTCCTTGTTAGATGCTTGAACATCATACATATTAAATTAATAATTGTACAACTGAATTTAGGGTCAATTGCAAAATTTCCAAAAAAAGGCATTTGTCAGGGGCAATCTTATGCTAGTTAACTAATAATAATTTGCAAATTTCTGCTGAAAATCTCCATGACAAATAAATATTGCGGCCCAAAGAAGGGTTTCCAGCAACCCTCTAAGGTTGATTTTTTTTAATTTTTTTACTTCTAGGGTCTTTACCCTTTGCTTTGAGGATACAGTTTTGCCATACAATAGAAGCACTTGTGTTCATGGCATAACATTTCATGGTTTGACATTAAATATCATGTTTGCACATACTTAAATTTGTGGATCTCAAATTTTTAATCTATGTTTATCTCCAATTCCTTATTATTTGGTTATTTTTAATTTGTGGATCTATTTGCTAAAAATTGTCGAAAATTAGAACCCCATGAAAAGTAAGGATTTCACACCATGGGTGACCAGTGTAGATCTAAATCAGCCAGCACATCTGTGGCATCTGATCAGGATCTACACTGTTTGCTGTTTGGTCACAAATATGAATCAAAACACCTTATGAATCAAAAAGCTAACATTGTAGATCCTGATCAGAAAGCAGAGATGTTCCATGTGTTCTGGCAAATCTGGATCTACACTATTTGCCAACACAATAATGGCATACATAGGTCAATAAATAAAAACTTTTATGCAAATTTAATCAACCTGGAGTCAAAGAAGAACAGTTTTGACTGCAATCTGTTCTATTTGCAGAACAGATGTACATTATATGATAATTATATGATAATTTGTACCTTGATAACAGTAATTATCACCCCAATGGGGTTTCATTGATTCAGCTTCTATTTCATAATACTGTGTAATGTATTAATACATTGTTGGGAATAAATAATAGTTGTTTTGTCAAAGTATGACAAAATGCATAATATTATCTACCTATTTTTTCAGTTACACAATAAATTATTTTTACCTGTAAAGATGAATGTACTTCTAGGTCTCCTTGAAATGTTTGTGCAGTGGCAACATACTTGAATAGGTTAACAATCTAGAGCACTTTTAGCATGTAAACAACATCAGACTAGTTCTAGGTTGTGAATTTACCAGTACTTAAGATCTGGATCCAAGGTTATAAAACTGAGAATGGAAACCAGTCTCAAATCTCAAGCATCTTATCGCCATTTCAACCAATCAGATGCTTGAGATTTGAAACTGGTTTTAAAACTCGGTTTTATGATTGTCAGCCCTGTGCTCAAGATCATAAAACTAAATCTGTAGATCAGCCTCAAATCTCAAGCATCAATCAGTTGCCATTTCAGCCAATCAGATCCTTGCGATTTGAGACTTGAGATTTGAAACTGGTTTTTAAATCTCAGTTTTATGATTGTCAGCCCTGTGCCCAAGATCATAAAACTAAATCTGGAGATCAGTCTCAAATCTCAAGCATCTGATTGGCTGAAATGGCGACCAGTGGCCATTTCAGCCAATCAGATCCTTGAGATTTGAGACTGATCTCAAATCTAAGTTTTATGATCTTGGGCCCTGGTTATAAAGCTTGAGATTATCTCCATGCTCAAAACTCAACTTCATTCTAAAAGCTTAGGAGCTGAATTTACTGATTTTCATGCACACGAATGTGCCTGCTTATCTGGATCTACACTGTTCGCCCGTGGAGTGAAGGTGCATCTGTGGAGAATAGGGATAGTTTCCAACTTTCTGACAAAAATCCCCATGAATATGAAATCTGATAGGTAAAATTTACAATACTTTGCACAGAGCTACAGTAATCCTTGGATAAGTACTGTTTAACCATATGGTTTTTTTTAGTGCAGGAAATTATGACAATAAAACCAGGGACCGACAAATTCCTAAATTTTCTTGTTGCCCACTGGGCAAGTAGAATTTATATCTGGTTGCCCGGAAAATCGCGCGAAATTGTCAATCGTAAAAAGACTGTTTGTTAAGCAATATATAACACATCATAAATTAATGCAAATTTATTCTGATTATAAACACTGGAAACTCCAAGCTCACACAGGCTGTCAAGCGGTCATACTTTTTCCTACTTTTTCCTAGTTTTTCCTACTTTTTAGTCTTGTTCCTACTTTTTCCTACTATTTTACAAAAACCTCCTACTATTCCTACTTTTTTGTCAGATGGACAAAAGAAAAAATCTATTTCTTTTAAAAGGAGATTTTAAAAATATTTTTTTGTGTTCAGAAAGTAATGTACTTGTAAATGTCATACCTGTATTCATATTGATAAGTGTGAAGTTCTATTTATTTCTTCTGTCTACATAACTACCGCTATTGGTCTAACAGGCCTGACAATGTCATTTGTCTAAGTCAAAAATAGAAATAAAGGGGTTATAAAACTCATGTGGGTAAAATAGATAACAGTTAATTTCATTAATGCCAAGTGAGTGTTGAAAACTCCTTAAATGCAAGTTTTTAAAACTGATAATTTAACCGTTAAATTGCAAAAAAGTATTTTTTAACAGGAAATCACCTTTAAACACCTCAGAAATAGTCATTACTTTATACATCGTAGAAAAGGTCTGACCGTCATTCTCATGTGATAGAAAGTGGCCAAAATGTTAAGAGTATTTAGAGGAATGTTTGAGCCATCTAGCAAGCCTCCTAGCGTAACCTTTAAAACCTTTAAGACCTGTAATTTCAGAGCAAACTTAAAAGCTTTTAAATCTTCTCCGGGCTTTTTTTTTCTTCTTTAGTAGAGACAGTCTTCCCCTCAGAAAATTTCTTTAAAATCTTGCAGTTTTCTGCAAAAAGTAACTTTACATAAGATATTTTATTTCCCTTACAGAAGAAATAATGTTATTTTCCCCCAAAATATTGGGCATGGGTCCCATCCCTTGGCATTGAAAAACACCTGGTTCTGAAAAACCTATAAAAAGGCCAAAAAGTTTTCACTCAAAATCTATAGACTCCCAGCCTTGTCACTGTAATGGTTGTACTACTGTATTTCTCCCCCTCCCTTCTTTTTGAGTTTTTTTCAGAATGCTGTTATGTTCACCAACAAGATACATTTAGATGTTGGCAGTAGTGTTTTCAAGACCATGGGTTTTCCATGTATTCAGCATTTATAATGTAACTCTGCATTTTTCAAAATGACCAATTATTTATTGCAACTGAGCACTGCTTGCGTTATGAATGTCTGAATTTTTTCAATGAGAATTCTAAAAAATGCTGAGTTGTAAAATTTATTTTTTTTTAATCAGGTCTGGTGATATGTTTACACTATTGAAACTGTGGGCAAAAGCATTTATAGCAAAGTTTAGATATAAAACATGCCTATTACAGATATATGTGGTTTTAGAGTAGGTTTCCATGTCAATTAACTTTTTTCCCCAAAATTAAAAAAGGTATGGGCCCCTTCCCCTACACTTGTATACTGATACAAATGTATATGTTATGCTTTTTCAATGAGAATTCTAACAAATGTATCCTTTATTAATTAGTTATTTTGAAATATTTACAGTAAAAGGCCTTTTTAGACTTGAGCCTTTATAAAACCCCTTTTTTATGCCCCCATGAAGTGTGAGGCATATAGAGTTGCACTCATAATGCCCCCTCGGTGAGGGTCATAGAGAGTTGCACTTGTCCCTCTCTCATCTTCTCATTAACCAATAGGCAGAATTCTTTCAAACTTGCAAAGATTGATCGAGCAGGATGTGAAGATGATCGTAAAGAAAATGCGACTAGTTTAACCACAGTTATGGCCCTTTGTTTTACAAGTGTTCTTGTAGCATTTGGGGCATCCATGTCCCCAGGACACAGTCTAGTTTTTTCAGGCCTGCTAAGAGCTCTGATCAAGGTATAACTTGAAACACTGAAAGTCGATATTTTTTCTGCAATAAAACTGCATTTTCATTACTTTTTGAACATCTCTCATAATAGCAGGATGACTAAACCCATGGTATTGCTGTAAGTGCTGTTTTTTTTTTTCATCAAGATGAGACCCCATTGACCCATACTGACTCCACATAGACATCTCTTTAAGTTAGCAGTGGCAGTCTGGCTTATGTGTTGGGGCCTCAGCTGGATGACCATGATACATATAATTTGTAACAGAAAGAGTGAAGTCCCAACTCTGAAAAACTGTTTATGTATTCCTACTTTTGAGGAAAAAGTTCCTACTTTTTCCTACTTTTCTCCTACTTTTTTGTCAAAAGGGTTCCTACTTTTTTCCTAATTTTTGAAGAAAGATCACGTGACAGCCTGTAGTACATGTATTTGAGACTGGTCCATAACCACAAGCTTCTGTTTAGAAAGTTTAATAAAAATTTACTGTGCAGTGAGTAATATTCATGGAGTCTTAAGTTTCACTAGGTTTAAGATTTTTTATTCAACCACAGTTTCAGGACCCCATTATTTGTTGAACATTGTTTAGGTATTAAAATCTTATATTCCAAACTGTGAATTGTAAGGATTTAGTATTTCTTTCATTAATAATAGTTGAATTTTAAAATATTAGCTAGTATAAAATAATAATTTGCACTTTTTTGCTATGTACTGTATTTTTCAGTGTTCATTTGTAATTTGTTGATTGTGTTACATGTACCTTAGTGTGATGTCACTGCATGAACTGTGTCAGTTGTAACAATCTAGGAATTCTCTCTTTTAGGTCCAGTTCGTGGCATATGTTTCCACTTCCAGCAGCCGCTGTTTGTTTCTGGTGGAGATGATTACAAAATCAAGGTACATTATAAACAGGGTGGCAGAATTTTTGAAGATATTGTAATAATATTATTTTGTATAAAAGTTTTAATCAGAATGTAAAACATACAGTAAATTTATTTTAAACTGTATAAACATGGCACAATTGTTATTAAGAAGCTGTTTGCTCAGCAGTATGGTCCATTTTATATATACATATATGAGACAAGCGATGCATTTTGTGGGAATAAACAAATACAACAGTCAAAAATTGTAACAAAACAACTATTTAGCAAACATCAAAATATCAAGTTCTCTTTCTAGCAACAACTGAAATCTGATCTGGATGCCTCTTAGACAGAAATGGCCCAATAAATCTAAACAAATGTAGATCCTCATTAGACAGTGTTCAAGAGCAATGCTGATTCTCATGGAATAAAAGCCATGTTTGTAGATTATAAGATTTTCTGTTAGTAAATTGCTAATATGTTGAACTGTCTTGTAGGTATGGAATTACAAGCTGAGGAGATGCCTGTTCACCCTTCTTGGACACCAAGATTATATCAGGACGACAACTTTCCATCAGGCAAGTTTTATTATAACTCATATTTTGCTGAAACCAAAGTACTACAGGTTGCACCATCAGAATAATGTATCTGCAGTAAATTAAAATCTCACAGAAATTAGGCCATGCAGTTCAGCAGACATCTTTACATTTTTAGCCCACCTAAAGCTAGTCATTTTTAACCAGGCTTTGATTGGTAAACATCCTGGTTGTTAGATTGGGGTATGCTACAGGGGGTGCAGATAGGCGGGCAGGCAGGCGTCTACAATTTATAAAGTTTTTTGTTCACATTTTCTCAATAAGGCAATAGAAAATTAATTCCTAGATTTTCATCCTGCCAGCCCCTCGAAAATCACTCTGCCGAATGTTTTTTAGTTAAAAAAAATAAATGCGTACATCAAAATTTACATTACAAGTCAAATCAGTACAGTAAGGAAACGCAGTATGAAACATTTAAGTGCGAATCGGCAATTCATAGTCAGCTAGACATTTATTTATCTTTGCAATACAAAAGCGTTGTTAGAAACAGTGAGAATGATAAAAAAATAAAACCCGCCCACCCGTCCCATTTTTTCCATTTGGATGAGAAGCTAGGAATTAATTTTCTATTGCCTAACCATTGAAGGTGAGCTTTGAAACTTAAAATAATTGTCTGACATCACAATAGCAAATATCAGGATAAGATTCATAACTCTTGACTGTATTTTTACAATTGCTTCAGAATTAACGCTTTGCCATTGCAATAATCTGTATATATAAAAAAAAAATTGCATAATTACAGGGGTCAAAGTTTTCAGGATTATTCATGAATTCAGGATTCTGTGTCTAAAAGTGGTTGATTTTCTTTATTTTCCCTATATAAATTTTCAGAATCTCTAACTTTCACCACTGTAATTACATGTAGATGATGTACCTGTCCGAAAAATAGAACTGCATAACCCTAATTGAAGTAAAATTCATTGCAGGAATATCCATGGATTCTGAGTGCATCAGACGACCAGACTATCCGCATTTGGAATTGGCAGTCAAGGAATTGTGTCTGGTATGTATATTCTGGCTGTTGTCAATGTTTATGCCCGAAATCATAAAGATTAGGGAAAGCATATTTTAATCACACTTCTTGTTTAACATTTCTTTCCATGTTAGCTCTTAAACTTGGCCCCAATGTGTGCGGGCAAAACTTTGGTATTGAACAAGATGGAAACAATTCAATAGTTATGCTTCTTGATTGGGTCATCTCCTACTTGAAGAGTAATTTGAACATCATAATATAATTTTTTAATGGCCATAACTTTTATGTTAGGAAAGACCTAACCAGATTGCTGGAGTTGTGGTCCTTGAATAACCTTGTTCAATATTAACCCTTTACTCGATATAATTATACAGGTTTTATGGTGTATATACCGTCATTGTTTGAATATAAGCCACACTTTTTCCCCAGGATTTGGAAGTAAAAATTTGGGGGTGCGGCTTATACACAGGTTTGGCTGCTTATACTTTTCATTAAGTCATTTTCATCTGTTCTATCACGTTTGGGGGCGGTGCGGCTTATACATGAGTGCGGCTTATATTCGAACAATGACGGTAGCTATTGTAGATCGAGTCCAGATGGCACATCAGCGTCATCTGAATGTATCAACACTAGTAGCTTCTTGGAAAAAAAACCCACAACATAATCGATCTATAATAGAACAGTGTAGATCTAGATCAGATGGCACTGATGTGGTCGCTGATCTGGATAAACGCCGTTTTGCTTATGGGATATTTGCCATATCTATAGAGTAAAGGGCTGTTATTGATTGCTATCAAACTAAACTAGGGCCCATGCCCTAAAACTTTTGATCTAGATCTACACTTTTCACTTTTAAAATCTGCAGGCTTATCTGGATCTACTCTGGTCCACCATGGAGTAAAGTGTTAGCCACAATTTAATTTTCAGTTGTTTTATTTATCAATTTCAGTGTACTGGCTGGCCACAGTCATTTTGTAATGTGTGCTCAGTTCCACCCCACAGAGGATCTGATCGTATCAGCATCATTAGATCAAACTGTCAGGGTCTGGGATATCTCCGGATTGAGAAAGAAAAATGTGTCGCCAGGTTGGTATTCTAAAATTCTTTAATTTGATATTGAATAAATCATTATCGTCTGATTAGCAGTAATAGCGAATCACATGTGTGTAGTTTAGTACATTTCCATCTATAGATTACATTTAGACACAGGCTTTCATCTATAGGTTATGTTTGGACACAGTCTTTCATTTGTAGGAAACATTTAGACACAGTCTTTCAGCTGTAGGTAATGTTAAGACACATTCTTCTACCTGTAGGTAAAATTTAGACACAGTTTTCTAACTGTAGGTAACATTTAGACATGATCTTCTATCTGAAGGTAATTTTTAGACACAGTCTTTCATTAGTAGGTAATGTTTAGATGAGGCTTTCTATCTATAACAATGGGACACGTGATCTTGCATTAGAATTTTATTGTTTGGACAACGGACATTATATTTTCTTCTCTAGGTTTTTTGGCAAATAACTCGGAAGTTTGGCTCTTTTGTACTCCCTTGTTTAATTTTCATTAGAATAATATTTTTATGTTGTGGTTATGGTATTTCTTTCCTTGATTCAGTCCAAGACAAAAATAAAAGGTAACAGTTGAATAATATTGACTTTTCACTGATACTTCTGCCAAAAATGTATCATTTCAATTAAGAAGTTAAAAAATCACAAATTTCGTCCAAATTGAGTTCCCAAGATTCCATGTGGCTGATTTTGTTAAGCATAAATCTAGCATTGTTTTACTTTGAGATATCATAAAAAACTGCGACCGGAAACCAGTCAAGTCTTAAACGTT
This sequence comes from Corbicula japonica, assembly GCA_038501625.1. NCBI lineage: Eukaryota > Metazoa > Mollusca > Bivalvia > Venerida > Cyrenidae > Corbicula > Corbicula japonica. The sequence goes on from JAZAYU010000125.1 coordinate 1,481,770, forward strand.
TGATTTGGCCAAAATTGGGAACCAGTCTCCAAACTGACCAATCACAAGTCAGTGTTGAGACTGGTCACTAGTCAGTGTTCTATATTAATCTTTGGGCCTTTACTTAGACTGTGTCTTGATCTTCACATTATTTTTCTCCTGTTTTCTCTTTACTATCAACTGTCTTTCTTATTTCAGAACAGTCTCAGAGTGAGTAATCTCCCCTTATTTAGCATGCCCTTAGATTATATTTTATAAAAAAAATACTGTTAAGTGTTGTGGTACCTTGCGATGAATATGGTGACATATTACTTGAAAAATGGTAATGGTTTGGTGTCAGTGGGTTTGGTTTTGAATTTGCAGAATTTACAGTCGGTACATAAGAAGCTCATGTGAAATTTATCTATACTAGTTGCAGAAGGGATAAAAGTCATATCCAACGAGTTAATCCTTAACCCCATATACATGTATATGGCTAGATCTAGATCAGCCATATGATCATGATCTACACTGGCTTCTCAGTCAGATATAACCTTAATGTAAAACTGTTAAAAGTACAAATTCTTTTTTTCTAACTGTTGAATTTTGAGAATGTTGGTATTTGTGATCAGTATGTTTATGAAAAACAGTTCTTAAAAGAAAACAGAATTTATGTGCATGCACATCCGCAACTTCTACAGAAGCATCTGACTTTTAAGATTAACAACTCTAATGTAGGCTGAATATTTTTGTGTTCCATGAATTTGAACTGTTTTTAGCATTTCATTATAATGACAAAATATGTTTTTGAAAAATAAAAAAAAAAGATCATTTGCCAGTGTTCATTTATCTTAAGTTTCTGAATGAAATGATTTGAATTATTTTATTGGTTTATAGCTACGAAGTCAGTTTGTTTGCAGTGAGATTATTTTGGAATGACATAATGATTTTCACCAAACAAACTGCATAAATTTCTGTAGTGTTATGTTACAGTGGGTGAATGTCGTGGTTGCTGCATGAGTGATCAGTATAACAAAATTGTGACTGTCTGTCCTTCTGTCTGATTTGGGTTTCCAGATATCTTATCATATCTTAGCAAACCCATAAGGGATTTACAAGAATTGCATTCAAGAAATATTGCCCTACCTAAAAGGTCAAATCACTGTTGGAGTAAAGAGGTCAAAGTATGCCAAAAATCTAGTTTCCGAGGCATCACCACAACTGACAAAGGTTCTTCAGTTAAAACGAACATAAAATGCTCCCCTCAATAAGACAAACTGTTATGTTAAATAATCATATCCCTACTTTGATGGTCAAGGTTCGAAACTGAGCCATTGTTACAGCCAGTGATCTTTTTTGGAGACCGTCTCCAGTTTTAACTTGCTCACCTTGTGCCCAAGTGACCAATAACCTTTTACTACATATGTTGTTTTTTATCGCATGAAACCAGTATAGATTCTGATCAGATGGCAAGGATGTACCAGCTGGTCTGGATCTCTATTGGTCGCTTGGTCAGAAATAACTTCATGAATCAAAAGTATACAGTATCTTGATCAAACAGCTTGACTTTGGATCTACACTTACTATGGAGTGAAAGGTTAACTCAACATTTAAATGTAAAGTTTAAAATAAAGTTCTGTTTGTTGAGGTTTTCTAGGCAAGAGGGTAAATTCTTGTATTGCTAAATTAACACATCTTTTTAAGTTGTTTCTTTTATATAAAAATTCATGTCCTTGCAAACTAGGCCTGTATTAAGTGAACCTTAGTCTTTGCAAATAATTAGCTCCGTTTAGTTACAGTGCTCGAGTACTGTTGAGTATATTCATGACCATTTAATTTTCAATATATTCGCAGATGGCGCAGAAAAAGTCTGCAGGATTGAAATTAGAAAAAAACATGAAAAAATATCTGCAAATATGTCTAACCTTGCCAAAATGCTAAGTTTGTATGCACAAATATTTATTAGTTTACAATATTTTAAAGAAAAAGGTTAACTATGAGTAACTACACTTATCACATTTCTTATATAAAAAATAAGTTTAGTGCAACAATCTTCTAAATCTGGAGTCGAATCAAAGAAAAAAGAAAACTTTTGCATTCCATCTTCTAAAGACAGAATTGATTTCACCAACTTCTTGGTGATGTTTTTTTATTTTATAAAAAAAGATCTGTGATGCAGTTGAGATCATCATCAGGGGACATTTTTTTCTTAATTCAAAGAATTTACCGGAATTGCCTGTAAATCGTGACAATATCTGAGACGAAAATACATTAATAGAATCTGAATTTCATGTTGTTCTTAAAAAATCATGAAAATAAAAACATTAAATTGTTTGACTGTAATTAAAAAATCATTGACTGTAATACATTGTATAAAGATGCCGAAAGGGTATAAAAATTCATTTTTCTCACTGCATAATTTCTAAACAATTTCTGGCTTGAGCCCGGTGTTCCACTAGCTGCCGAATCTCAAGGGTCATTTTGCCCATTTTTAAATAATTCTCTCAGTTATAAGCCTAAAATACCCCTAATTAAACTTAAAGGAAAAAATGACCCATCAGCTAAAATCCAGGGGGTCAAAAATAAGGCATTTTGGAAACTTCAAGGGTCAAAATGTCATTTCCCAGGCCAAATAGAACCCATGTTGAGCCATTATTTTTCAATAACAACACCGTCACTGTAAACTAGTGCATGAAAAATTGGAGTTATTTAACCCTTTCCTGTACAGACACACCTTTATTGCTAGGGCGAACAGTTTAGATCCAGATCAGCCGGCACATCCGTGCCGTCTGATCAGGATCTAAACTGTTCGCTTCTTGATTCATTAGGTTATTTCTGACCAAAATGCGACCAGTGCAGATCCTGATCTACACTGGTCGCACATGCGTAAAAATGCGTATCTGTACAGGAAAGGGTTAAAACAAAAGATTCGGTAAATTCCGACAAACCTTGATGTAATTAGGACGGAACTGTAAGGGACAACTATAGTATTTGTCAATATTTGTGAATGATATTTCTGACCTATAGTTTAGCTAGAATTTTAAAATTGCATGGCATTAAAACTTTTTTCTGTCTTGCATCAAATGGTCTGAGAAAAGCCTGCTTTTGTTTTTCCCAGTCAGAATTTACTGTAAACTACAAGCACAGTCATATTCTAATAATAGTCAGTTTTTATAACATGATTCCTATATTCTATTTATGGATGGTTTCATAACTGTGTTACATAATTCAGTGAGTCACAAGTTAAAAATAAGTTCACCTAGAAAAACCAGAAGTGCATACGTTTTTTATACATTTGGGTAAAAAACTGATGTATTTGAGGTTTAAAAACCAGAAACTTCATGATGTAATTTTTGTCAGCAGAATTTTGTTTTATGTATGATGTTAATTTCCAAGAATTTAAAAAAAAAACTTTTAACTTGGTCATGGACTCTTTTCTGGCATTAAGCATTGATGTTAATATGAAAAAGTCTTTAAGCTCGATGTGATTTACAATCATGCAGCTTTTACAAAATAATGGAATTTATGTAGATATTGATAAATTACATATTCTAAGGAGCGCTGTATTATTCCTGCCCCACTCCCCCCCATATTAGTCAAACACCTAAAATTGCCCCATATTATGTTTGCAGTGGTTGCGATCTATTATTTTAACAGTAATCAATTTGTTTAGTGCTCAAAGCGAGACTGTTCCATCATATTCTTATTTGCTTTACAATTTGGGATGCTTTTGCAAATAGCACTCAATAGTCACATTGTTCTTATTTTCACAGGAGCTTCATCACTGGAAGATAGGCTCCGTAGCTCAGGACAGCCTGATCTGTTTGGAATGTCGGATGCTGTCGTCAAGCATGTGTTAGAAGGTCACGACAGGGGAGTGAACTGGTGTGCATTCCACCCGACTTTGCCGCTGATTGTGTCGGGGGCTGATGACAGACAGGTCAAACTTTGGAGAATGAATGGTATGTTTTCCTTTATTTGAACTCTTTACTACATGGGATATGACTGTTATCCGATGGTCAAAATGTGTCGACCCAGATCAGCTAGCACATGAGTGATCTGGATATACACTGTTGGATGTTTGGTCAGAAATAACCATATAAATCTAAAGGCAATCAGTGTAGATCCTGAGTGGATGAAACACATGTGCTGGGTGATCTGGACCTTCACTATTTACCATGGGATAAAAGCCATATCCCATGAAGAAAAGGGTAAAAGGCTGTTTTTCAGAATTCAGTGATAATTTTCCGAAAACTTCAAAATGTTGAAGAGATATTTTGTGTATTTCTGATCAGTTTTTAACAAGATTTCTGCATAAATTTCTGTAATGCAATCAACCATTTAGTTATATGGTATTTGATTTTATTTACAGTGATTAAAATTCAAAGATGACTTAGTGGTTAAAATCTGCAAGTTAAGAAACAAATTGTGTTGGCTGAAATATTGTATAGTCGGATTAGTCACTAAAGTACACTAGAGGTAAAACCTTGTTTTATAATTTCAGAGTCCAAGGCATGGGAAGTGGACACGTGCAGGGGACATTATAACAATGTCTCATGCTGTTTATTTCATCCACGACAGGAGCTGATTCTAAGCAACTCTGAAGATAAGAGTATCAGAGTGTGGGATATGAGTAAAAGGTACATGTCTGCTACTTTTGATGAACAAATACATTAACATTTTTTTTCCATTGGATATGGTTTTTATCCCATTAACCAGTGTAGAACCAGATCAGACTTCACCAATGTGTTGACTGACCGTTATTTACACTGATTGATTGCCAATCGCAGAACAAATACATAAATCCTTTACACCACTGTTTATGGGTTTTATCCCATAAAACACTGTAGATCCAGATCATACACCATTTTTTTGGATGATCTGGATCAACACTAATAACTGTATCTAATGGAGTTAAGGGCTATAAGATCTTGTAAATACTTCACCGGTTTTATATTTATCAGACCCTTAAAGCTGCCTATTCACAGTTCAACATGGAATACTTCAATGAATAAGATGTGGTTCATATAGATCGTATAGCTGTGTAATGCCAATAAATAACTAAACAGGAACGAATAAGCTGAAATAATAGCTTATCAGTCCATTTATGAACCAGTTGTGAGTGAATTTTACTGCGTTCGAAATGCTTTTCTAACTACAGGTTTAAAACTTTAAATCTTATCACTTGTATATGAAACCGTGTAAAAATATTAAATCACATTTAATTTATTAACAAGTCTTTTACAATTTTAAATATTATTTTTTATTTGAAAACATTTTATATTTCTTTCCTGATACTTGACCAGGCATCTTAATTAATCAAATCAAATCAAACAAATTACTCATTATTGTAGGACTGGAGTGCAAACCTTCCGCCGAGAACATGACCGCTTCTGGGTGCTGGGGGCACATCCTACACTCAACGTGTTTGCTGCAGGTCATGATAGTGGCATGTTGATCTTTAAGCTCGAGAGAGAACGTCCGGCGTATGCAATCAGTGGAAACTTGCTCTACTACGTCAAAGAGAAATTCTTACGAAAACTCGACTTTACGACAAACAAAGATGTTCCTGTGATGCAGCTGAGAGGGTTTGTTTATTTTCTTGATAATTCAGGGGTTCCACTACCTGCTAAATCTCAAGGGTCATTTTAATCATTTTGAGGTGGATTCTGCCAATATATAGCAAAAATGCACATAATCTCCGGCAAAAAATGACCCTTGGATAATATAACTTACATTATAGGGGTTAAAATGAGGCCATTTGGAAATTTCAAGAGTTGGAGGGTCATCTCCTGGGTGAAATTGAACTCCTGTTACTTTAATCATTAAGAAGAAAATAATGAATGTGTGGGAAGTGCCACATAAAAAAGCTTTCCCACAAGGCCATAACGAAATAAATAAAAAGAGCATGCATTTTTAATTTGATTGATTTTTATAAAAACACCACTTTCAATGAAAAATACCAGACAGTTTGCCATTGTCGTCTTCAAATGAAAAATATAAACAATACTTTCTGTATAATGATGATTTTTAGTTCCAACATTCTACAACTGTACAGTATGAATAAATGGCCAGGCATAAACAACAAACACTGAAAGTAGAAAAAAATGGAATTACTCCAATTTACGGCCTTATTTTACGACCTACCACTTATTAAAGGCAAAAAAACAAGAAAATTGAAAGATTATGTTAAGATAAGTTAATGGATGCAACTTTTATTGCTTGGGCAAACAGTGTAAATAAAGATTAGCTCTGGCTTTCTCCTTCTGCCCCATACATTTTCAGTATTTTGAAAATGTTTAACTTCCACCCATTCTGAATTATTTATGATTTCGCATTTTTTTTTGGAACTGCATAATATTTACATGTTTTATTTTCTTATTTCATATCAGAATTTCTATGGCTGTTTTTCTGTTTGATAACAGGTGGTAAAATAAACAATGATCAACAGATTCTGGAGGTTTTTAATCGAGATTGTTTTGAAGTATTATTATATAAACTAATTCAAAATAGACTTTGCTGGACTTGTTAATTTTCTTGTCACAGTTTTTTCTTATATAGACAAAAAATGTAAATGAAATTCATAATAGCCTTTGCCGGACCTGTTAATTTTTTAGCCACGTTTTCGTGATCAAGACACAGCAGTTTTTTTACACAGTAATGTATGGTTACAGCACGTTTCCATGGTTGTTTTATTTGGTTTCTTGAAACTTGGCCATTGGTGGTTTATGTGTTCCCTGCTTAGTCAAACGATATTGTTTGCCCATTTGATGAAAGGCATGTATAAGTAGCAAAGGTCTAAATAACTTGACTAAATGTTTAAATTCTCCTTTCACAGAGGATCTAGATCACCAGTGTACTCCATGTCCTACAATCCTGCTGAAAACGCTGTGCTTTTGGTGACAGTAAGTATCCTTAAAGCGGCATTACTTCAATTTAACACGCTCTTGTATGAAATATTACATGTATTTAGAACTATTGACACAAATTTGCAGCATTAGTTCGGGCTAATAAAATTTTAATTTACTAAAACAAATTTGGTCCGCACGACTAAAAGGGAAAGTAGGATTTCTTAAACGTCACAGAAATTGAGATCGCGCATGAAGTGGTCTCTTCATCAAAAATAGGTTACTAAATATACCTCCACTATATTAAGCTTCTTAAAAGTTTGTTAATGATAATTTAACAATATCATTGAAAATCCCATCTAAAAAAGAAAGAATTTGATCGGACCTTTTGTGTTCTGTTAGAGAGTTTATATATTGGAGTCTATAATATTATGGTAAAATATGATTTTTCAATAGTATATTCTTACTTAAGTTTAGGACTGGGACTTTAATTTTTATCTATCAAAACTGTAAAAAATTACTGTGGTATCATTATATTTCACGAGGATTACATTTTCGTGTATTTTGCACTACACAGAGAGCATGACACCAAAAAAACCAGTAAAAAAAATAACCAAGAAATAGCTTATCTTATGACAATGATCCAACTGTGCGAAGTAATGCCCGCGCGAATATGTCATACGCAAAAATTCATCCCGAAAAAATGCGAAAATAAATGATACAACAGCACCTGAACCTAGTGTTTAAATACCCTTTATGTTATTTCAGTCAAATCTGTCAAATATTATTACCTGTGTATAGGGACCACATAGTGGTAAAGCACCCTAAATGTTTGATCAGTCAAACCTGTGCGAAGGATAACCTCCATGTAAAGATCACATATCTGTAAAACACCTTTATTTAAAATTGAATCTGTCTTTAATCTGTTAGTTGTTACGAATAGTCAGTCAGTAACATTAGTGAAACATTTAAAAAATCATCTATATTTTGACACCCAGGTTGTTTTTTTCACTGCTGTGGGTAGGGGCCTGTGCCCTTTAATTATGGGGGGAAAATATGTTGATTTGTTCTCGAAAAGGAGAATGAAAAAAACCTGGTGTAAACTTACTTTTTTGGGAAAACTGCATGATTTTAAAGAACTTTTCTGAAGGGAAGGCACCATCAACAGCCGCTTATAATGAAAAAAGTGGAAAGCTTCTCTAACCATGATCTGTGATTACCTTTAAAGGATGCACCATGTTTTAGAGAAATTCTATTATTATGCTGACAATAGCACTCTTTAATGTTCTTAACAACTATGTTTTATAACAAATGTTCATGAAAAACAAAACAAACTTGTAAATTACCTCATACTGACTGTAAGAAAATAGCCTTCAAACATGTTAGTAAATAGCCTCCAAACACAGCCAAAAAGGGCCCAATATTTTATAACTAATAGATGTTTGTAATTTTTGATTGAAAATATTGTTGCTGTCTCAATTCAAGTCCGGCAGTATAGTGCCCAATAACGCTTTACTCCATGAGATAAGGTTGTTATCCATGAGCGAAGAGTCTAGATCAAGATCTGCCAGATTTGCCTTTTAAAATTATACAATGAGTTATTTTGACCACAAGGTGACCAGTGTAGATCCAGATCAAATGGTACAGATGTGCTGGCTGATCTGGATCTTTACTGGTCGCATTCAAATCCAATAAAATCCATATATATGTAGTAAAGGGATTGATGACAGAACAAGGCGACCAGTGTAGATCCAGATCAAATAGTACAGATGTGCTGGTAGATCTGGATCTACTCTGCTCACTCTCAAAATCCAAAAAAATCATATATGAAGTTAATGAATTAATGTCGAAAAACAGCAATTTTTATTACCCACATTATAACTTATTAAATTTTGTTGTAGCGAACAAGCAATGTGGAAAACAGTACTTACGATCTGTATCAAGTGCCGAAAGAGACGGATGCTAAAAACCCTGATGGTAAGTTAAAGAGAACTGGAGTTGACTTCATCATACCAACCTGTCAACAAAGACCACCTGTGGATAAAGACCACATTTTATTTGTCTCACTGACAGATTAAAAAAACATATTCACTTGTGAACAAAGTTGACTTTTCTTCAAAGACCAATTTTGGGTTAACAGTCCAACCTGTAATTAAGAACACCTGTCAACAAAGACAAACTGTGGAGAAATACCACATTTTATTTGTCTCACTGATTTAAAAAAACATATTCACTTGTGATCTTTCAAAGACCACTTTTGGGTTTACTGTCCAACCTGTAATTAAGAACACCTGTCAACACAGACCACCTGTGGATAAAGACCACATTTTATTTGTCTCACTGACAGATTAAAAAAACATATTCACTTGTGAACAAAGATCACCTGTCTTCTAAGACCGCTTTTGGGTTTTCCTCAGGATGTTCTTTGAATAAGGGTTTGACTGTACTGTTAACCCCCTCCCTAAGACCACCACAATAAGACAACTTTTTCAATGTCCCTTTTTAAATTTAATAGTTTTGCACTATTTTTAACTTTGCAATAAATCATCTCCTAAAAGATCAATCCACTAATAAACCACTTTTTTCCAGTCCCAGATGTGGTCTTAAGGGTCAACCCTTTACTCCATGAGTAAGCCTTTTATCACATGGGTCGCTCATTTGCAATCTGATCTGAATTTATAGTGTGCTAATTCATAGAAAACAACCTTATGAATCTAGAAGCTAACAGTGTAAATCCTGATCAGACAGCATAGGTGTGCCAGCTGATCTGTATCTATACTAGTGTCCCATGGAATAAAAGGCATATCCAAGGAGTAAAGATTAAGAATATTTAATCATAATTATATACATCTTGTTTCTTTCAGCTCCTGAAGGGAAGAGGTCATCAGGTGTGACCGCTGTGTGGGTGGCCAGGAACAGATTTGCTGTCCTTGACCGTAGCCATTCTGTAAGTTGTCACGTTGCGATCGTCAACATTTGGTTAATTTTTTTGTTGAAGGCTACTTTTTCTCAGTAACCATTCAAGTAAGACCTTTGAAACTTAATATAGTTGTCTGACACCAAAGTAGCAAATATCAGGACAAGTTTCATAACTCTTGGAAGTTGTCCTGTATTTTATCATAGTTATGCCCCTTTTTCACTTTCAATTTTGATAAGTTTTTCATGTAAGTCCACTCTTTTTCTGAAATCATTCAACACTACTGATCCTTATTAATTCTTCAGGTGAAAACCTGGTTTCATCATATTGCGACGTCTTCTTGTTTCAGATTGTAATCAAGAACCTCAAGAATGAAATCACAAAAAAGGTTCAGACCCCAAACTGTGAGGATATATTCTACGCTGGCACTGGATGCTTGTTGCTGAAAGACAGTGACAACGTGACATTGTTTGATGTACAACAAAAGAGGTCAGTTTGTTTTAGGGTTGTCCTGGATTTAAAATAAATATTGATAATTTTTTAACATTTCTGGTGAATAATAAAATAAATATTGATAATTATTTTAACATTTCCAGTGAATAAAAAAATATTCTCTGTGAAATAAAAGTGTTATTTCACACAATCATCCAGTTAAAGCATAATATAATCAGAAAATTAGTTTTCGATCAGCAAAAAATAGAAATATATTTCATTTATGGATTCCAGGATTATGTAATTGGTGAAAGATATTTCTATCTTTTACTGGACAAAAGAAATATCCTCCATATGAGCCGCCCATGTGAAAATACATGTTTGTTGATTTTTTTTTTACATTTTATGTTGAATGTAACATAGAATAATAATTTGCTTATCCAGGGGTAAGAAAAGTACATGAATTTATGCTGGAGAAAAACTGACTTAAACTTGCATAAAATTTGATCAGTCTTTGCAAATACATCAGTCATATATTGTGGTCTTTTCAGGAGTATGGCCAGTGTGAAGATATCTAAAGTAAAGTCAGTGGTTTGGTCAAATGACATGTCACATGTGTCCCTGATCAGTAAACATGGTGAGTTATTATCTATAACGTACAATGCAAAAAGAAAATCAGTAAGAAATGGTAATACTTAATAATTGAAAAAACGGTAGTATGTGTGTATTTTGGGTACTGAGTTAAGAGTAAAGGTGTTTATGCTGGAATAGAGGGGAACAAATTAAAATGTAATTGAAATGTAATTGTTAATTACACACTTTTTCATGATGTAATTAATTATTTTTAATTACATGTAATTAAAAAAAAACTTCAAATTACACACTACATTCAATTACTTGGACATTGTAATTAAATTGCAATTAATTACAATTACAAAATTCAATTACCCCAAGTCTGGGAACAATAAAAGAGGATTGATTTTGGAATATATGCAATGGTACAGGGGTTTTCTACCACAATTCAGAGGGCAACAATAAATGGGTTATTTGCTGGAACTCGTACAAGCTGATTACAGAAACCTCTGTTCATCTCGCAACAATACATGATATGAAACCATGATACTGAGTTTCTTTTTCTGTTACTAGGCTAGAATGCAGAAATATTTTGGCACAGTTTGTTGAGGAATGATTACTTATGTTTTATGTTTTGCCTCTCTGTCTAAGTTTTAGGAGATTTAGTTAGTTGTTTCAATTTCTTGAAAACAAAGGTTCCTTCCATTTTCGGAATGAGAATATTATGGAATGTGCAAACGTTGCAACGATTTAAGTATTTTGTTCACAAATCATAAAATAATTTTGTCAAATTTGCAGAAAATTGATGATGATTTATGGAACATTGACACTAAGTGCAGTGTACTTTAACCGTTTCCTGTACAGATACACCTTTATTGCTAGGGCGAACAGTTAAGATCCAGATCAGCCGGCACATCCGTGCCGTCTGATCAGGATCTAAACTGTTCGCTCACATCCGTGCGGTCTGATCAGGATCTAAACTGTTTGCTTTTTGATTCATTAGGTTATTTCAGAACAATATGCGACCAGTGCAGATCCTGATCAGACGGCACGGATGTGCCGGCTGATCTGGATCTACACTGGTTGCACATGCGTAAAAATGCGTATATATCCAGGAATGGGGGCTTCATTACAGTATACCAGTGTAGGCCTAAACTGTAAAATGAAATTTTAACATGTTTTAAAAGTGAAGATGATTATTCAAAACTCCATGTTTGTGAAAATTAACCGAGAATGAAATCTGACTGTTATTTTTCTATTTGGTTTTTGAAGTACAAGGGATCTTTGGGTTTTCAATTAATTGCATATTGTTAATGAATTGACGTGCTTTGTTCTTCGTCAGTAAATATCAAGATGACAAATAAACAAGTCTAAGTTCTTAATTATTCACTTTGGCATTTACTGATGGAAGTTCCAGCTAAGTTTGAGGATCTTATGTACTTTGAAATGTACTTTGCTGTTTGTAGTTGCTGTCCCAACTTCGCGTTTAATCTGCGAGTCTCTGTAACAATGAATCTACATATACAGAAAATCAACATCATGTTTTTGGTAAAACATAATTATAAAACTCTCAAAAATATACCATCACATTTTAAAATGAACAGAAAATCATCCAGAGCTGTACTGAAGTGTTCAATATAATGACACTATAGAAATAAATTAGAGTTATCATCATTGAAGAAAAAACACGAGAATGAAATCTGAATGTTATTTTTCATTTTTGTTATAAAGTACAAGGGATGGGTAGGTTATCAATTAATTGGATATTGTTAATGAAAATGACGTGTTGTGTTCTTCATCAGTAAATATCAAGATGACAAATAAACAAGTGTATGTTCTTAATTCTTCACATTGACATTTACCGTTAGAAGTTCCAGCTTAGTTTGAGGATCTTTAAAGAAATGTACTTTGCAAGCTACTGTTGTAGTAGCAGTCCCAACTTCTTGTTTAACCCTTTCCTCCATAGATACAACTTTATTTCATAGGCGAACAATGTAGATCCAGATCAGCTGGCAAATCCGTGCCATCTGATCAGGATCTGCACTGTTTGCTTTTTGATTCATTAGGATATTTCTGACCAAATTGCAACCAGTGCAGATCCTGATCAGATGGCACAGATTTGTTGGCTGATCTGGATCTACCCTGGTCGCACATGGGTAAAAATGCATATATATGGAGGAAAGGGTAACCCTTTACTACATTAATACTTATTTTAATGCTTGTGCAACCAGTGTAAATCCAGATCAGCTGGAACATCCATGGTGGCTGATCTGGATCTACACTGTTCGCACATGAGAAAAAAATGTGTATATATATATAGTAGTATATAAGACCTAAGATAACTAAGACTATGTCTTGCAGTGACTTATAACTGCTGAGGGCCTGCCAAATTTTTATGAGTCTTCGCATCTTTCCATTCATCGCACCTCGTGTAATTTATTGACAACCGGGCGGTGCCATTTTAATGTCACATTGTGACGATTTGTAATATATATCACAGAATAAAATGTAGAAAAACTGCAATATATTAATTTTTACATGTTACTTTTATTTATTAATACAAACAACAATCAATAATCAATAGTTGGAAAAATTTACGGCAATTTTTACATACATGCTCATTACAATCCCACAGAAAAAAGCACAGTGACATCTTTTTATACATGACGAATCTCTTGTCACAAGATATTTCTAGAACTAGATGAGCTGGCACATTTGTTTATTTTTTTTATTCATCATTAGGTCATTTTTTAACAAAACACGAACAGTGAATATCCGGATCAAATGATACCAATGTTTGGGCTGATCTGGATCTACACTGTTTGTACATGTGATGGAACACGGATACATGTATATAGAGTAAAGTGGTAACTACAGGTATTATTTTAATGCATTTAAAAAGAAAGGCTTGTGAAACCATTTCATGATGAAGGTGAAAATTATAGTGATAAGAAATCAGCAGTTACTTAAAAGTGTGAATTTGCATTAACTGGTAATTTCTAGAATGTTCTGAACAATTTTAACACCAAGCCATTCAGGCTTAAAACGAATGAACGAACTGTCATTTCCTGTCACATGAAAATGATTAGCATATATAATTAGTAGTTAATTGAAAGTGTGAAATTGTGTAATTGCAGGTAGGGATTCTTTACTTTTATTAGCAGTTTTACAAAAGACTGGTTCTTTCAAGAAATTTCTGACAAAAGTATGATTTACATCAGATTGTTTGCCGAAAAGTATTTGAAAAGAAAGGCTTGCCCAGATAATTTATTACCATTTATATGAACTTCATTAACTCTTTACTCCATATATATGGGTTTTATCGCAGGTGCGAACAGTATTAGATCCAGATCAGACACAGTATTTGGTAGGAATAGCAAAACGTGTAGACCTTGGGCAAAATGTGGAGATCTGCTAATTGATCTGGGTCTACACAGGTTTCAAACGTGACATTAGTAACTTCTAAAGCTTCATGGGTAAAAAAATGATGATGGTTATTATATAAAGTTAACCATTACTCCATATATATGCCTTTTTTGTCACATGGGTAACCAGTACAAATCAGCCAGCACATCTGTGTCATGATATGGATCTAAACTGTTCACTGATTGGACAGAAATAGCTTGAAGAATCTAAATGCGAACAGTTTAGATCCTGAACAGACGGCACAGATGTGCCGGCTGATCTGGATCTAAACAGATGTGCTGGCTGATCTGGATCTAAACTGTTCCCCCATGCAATAAGAGAAATATCTATGGAGTAAATGGTTATGATAAATGCTGACAAGGTGTGCTAAAACTAGGGATGATTATATTTGACAGTTTTTATATCAAACTGTTTATTCTGTAAAATGATTTTTCATTGACAAAAATTGAGGGATAGGCATCAAACTGTTTATTCTGTAAAATGATTTTTCATTGACAAAAATTGAGGGATAGGCATCAAACTGTTTATTCTGCTTCTTAATGCAGTTGAAAAGAAAGGATTGCCAAACCATTAATTGCCATGTGTGAAGATACTGAGAATTAATAAATAGAACTTAAATATTGATCTGGAAGTGATAGAAGCTTAAGAAATGTTCTGAAGGCTTTAGTTGACTGAAATGTTATATTTTGTTACTATCTGGTATATATATTTTAGTTTAGTGCAAGTGCTCTAAATGGTGTATTCATGTGGCTCTTTATTTGCACAATTATATTCTCTTTTAAGACATTTTACGGATGTGCCGACTGATCTGGATCTACACTGTTTGCTCATGCGATAAAAGGCATATGTATGGAGAGTAGGGTTTAATAGTATGCAAAGGCTGTCAGTAGTTTTTATCCCCAATTTTCAGTAGGCAGATCTTCCAATTATCTCTGAATTTTATAACTATATTCAACAAGAAAAATGACCTTACACTCAATACCTTTGAATAACTACACATTCATGCTGTTTGATCTGGATCTACATTGAATTACTTTTGGTCAGAAATGACCCAATGGATCTCAAAGCAAACAGTGTAGATCCTGATCAGATGGCACAGATATTCTGGCTGATCTGGATCTACACTGTTTGCCTAGCATATCCCAGGTGAGGCCAGAGAAAATAAATTATTAGATTCTCATCCGGATTTCAGGGAAAAAAGGGGGCGGGTGGACACTTTTTAACTTTATTTTTTATTAACGAAATACCTGAGAAGAGAAGTAAAAACTAACTTAAAATTTTGAGACAATGGCATTTATAGTTACCAGAACCTTTAATGTAGAATATTAGTCCATCTTTTCAATTTCTTCCAAAAAATCAGGATAACAACTTACCAAAGTAGCAGGTATGTGCCTCTTCTTGCTTGAAAAGCCATACCAGTCTTTAATAGTGACACTATCACCTTTGGTAAGCTTTGAAATGATGAACATTTTATATATCCGGGATGGTCTAAAACCTGTTCTGTCCGGAACAAAATATGTTCCGATTTTTTCGCCAATAAATTTTTTTGGGGCGGGTGGTTTTGGACAGGGGCGGACGGGGATGAGAATCTAAAATATTTTTTTCTATTGCCTAATAAAGTGTCAAATGAGTGGTGGATTAAACATTCTACAGTGTGTTATTTTAATAACAGTTTTATTTTATGCTTCCAGTAAATTACAGAATTTTATCGCTGAAATTAAATTGGTATTTCACTGTTTTCAAACAGTGGAATATCATTTTTATTTTCACCATTTTTTCACGTTGGTACCCATACACACATAACATTCCAAATGAGAACGTTAAGAAAACAGGCTCAAGTATGGGTTTATTTCATCATGACGTCATGTCACAAAAATTTTTGGTGCCATTTCATGCAATTTTTCTGTCAAATTCACACAAATCGTGTGCACACTAAAAGCATAAAATAAAAAGAAAATTTGTTTTTGACAGTGAAAGATAGAAATATATTTCACTCGTGAACTCAGAATTATGTATTTTCACAAGGCGAAGCCACTCGTGAAAATACGAATTCCAGAGCTCACTCTGTGAAAATTAATTTTCTATCTTACACTGGTAAAAACAAATAACCTCTATATATTCCTTCACATGGTAATGGAGCTGACTCTTTGGGCACTGACATTCATTTTATAATGGTGTAGACATGTAAATTGGTCCATGACTAACATCATAGAGTTCATAAAACTTCTTAAATTGTCACTCTTAGAAGGTTCTGTAATTGCGTAAAAATGGATGCTTATATCTCTTAACAACTGAAATTTCAAAACGTTTTTAGCCCATCATGTCTATGAACCCATTTCTTCATGGATCCATCTTCTATCGCATAGGAAATGGCTAATATCCCATCAGCAAACAGTGTAGATCCAGATCAGCTGGTGCATTCATGCTGTCTGATTAGGATCTACACTGTTTGCTTTAGATTCATTAGATCCAGATTAGATGGCACAGATGTGCAGGATAATATTAATCGACACAAGTGACATATGGGATATGAGGTGTATCCATGGAATGAAGGGTTAAATACTGTCAAACTGGTTTTATTTGTGTAAGTTTTATTTTTCGCTAATATTCGCGAATCCCTTTCCTCTCGAATTCATTAATACCGCAAATATATAAAGAGTTTCCTTATATCCGAAAATAAGTTTATCCGAAAAAATGCAACTTAAAATAAAATAGACGATGTTGTGAATTCATAAATATGCAAATAAAGAAACTAGCTGATTTTTTACAAAAATCCTGAAATTTTGACATCGCGAAATTAATGCGTTTGACAGTAAGCAAGAAGTAGATTAAATGTGCAACAGTCATGTTATTCATTACAGTACTGTAATATTCCTGCAAAGCTGTAGACTTGACCAGTAGGGCACTGACACTAATTTTTTGAATAGGTTGAATTGGTCCATGACTAAAATCTACTAGTTATAAAACTTGTCCAATTATCTTTCTAGGAGGTTCACAAACGGCATATAAATAAATGTTGCTAACAATCAACAGTGGTACAGAATGTTTGACCTATCACGATATTTTTATTATGGAACTGTTAATCAATGGATCAGGGCTTTTTATAACTGCCAAGGGAAAGGACCTATGCCCTATAATTTTGGGGAAAATAGTGTGATTTCTTCTCTAAAGGGGAATGAAAAAACTTGTTTTCAAATCATGCAGTATTCCCCAAAAAGTTAAAACGTTTTAAAGAAATTTTTTGACTGGGAGGCACCTGTTAACAGCCTCTACTAAAGAAGGAAAAAAAGCCCCATGCATCCACCTTTAATCAAATAGGGCCATCAGTGTAGATCCAGATCAGCCAGCACATCTGTGAATTCTGAACAGGATCTGAACTGTTTGCTTTATATGTTACTATTTACTTATTGACCAGGGCTGAAGGTTATAAAACTGAAATCTGAAACCGGTCTCAAATCTCATGCATCTGATTGGCTGAAATGGCGACTTATCACATTTCAGCAAATTCTCAGTTTTATAACCTTGGGTTAAGCAGTGTTGTTATTGTTTTCCAGTGATTGCCATCTGCAACAGGAAGTTAGAAAACTTGTGTACCATACACGAGAACATCCGTGTGAAGAGTGGTGCTTGGGAAGAAGGTGGGGTCTTTGTGTACACAACGAGTAACCACATCAAATACGCTCTCACAAATGGGTAGGTATTCCATTTTAGATTCCCTTTAATGCATTTATTTTGATGGGGATAAAAATTCATTGTTTTTTTCAAATGGCATTCTCTTATGTTCTTGAATTCATTTTTTCGAAATTTCTGCAATCATGTGATTTGCATCATGCGAAAAGGTGTCTCTAGACAGCAATGTCATCCTTGCCATGATGTCAAAAAAAAACGAGCAACAACATCTCTTATTATGCAAAACTTGCATTATATATTAAGAATGATTAGAAAATAACAATAATAATAATAATAATAATAATAATAATAATAATGATAATGCATTTCACAGTAAAACTAACATTATATATAAGGAATAATAAGAAAATAATAATAAAAATAATAAAATAATAATATTAGTAATAATAATATACAATAATATATAATAATAATAATAATAATAATAATAATAATAATAATAATAATAATAATAATAATATAATAATTTTTAAGTTCTTTACAAATTTTAAGAACTAAAATGTCAAAAAAATAACATCACAGTCTGTTTTCCCATGTATGACTGTAAGTCAATTTTTCAAGTCTCAGTTTCACAAGAATATTTCAGAAAGTGAAATGCTTATATAAATGTAATATGTTGCAGTGACCATGGAATTATTCGTACCCTGGACCTTCCAATTTACATCACTCGTGTAAAGGGTAACAGTGTATTCTGTCTGGACAGAGAGGGACGCCCTAGAGTTCTCGGAATAGACCCTACAGAGTTTAAATTCAAACTGGCTCTTGTTAACAGAAAATATGAAGAGGTATGCATCTTGGGCTTGAATGGGTGTTGGATAAGCCATTTATAGAGTAAAGCCGCTAATTGACCTTTCCTCCATGTTTACACCTTTATGGCATTGGGAACAGTGTAGATCTAGATCATCCAGCAGGTCCATGATTTCTGATCAGGATCTACACTATTTTCTTTTTGATGTCTGGTTATTTCTTACCAAAAAGCAAACAGTGCAGATCATGATCAGAAATCATGGATGTGCTGGCTGATCTGGATCTACACCAGTTACATGTGCAAAAAAGTTTTATTTATGGAATAAAGGGTTAATTGTTGAAAATATCCTTGCTTTGGTAAAGGAGGGAAAAGTTGCTTATTAATGTAAATTATCAGAAACAAGTATGTTCGCAGCTTGGCACATGAATGTAATTACCATGTTTATTTGAATGCAGCTAACCGGCTAGAACTGGTAAAAAAGGTGACAGTGGCATATATGCTATTAACCTGTTTGTCCGCTTTCTAAAAGAAGATTAAAATTCTAGGAATCGTGAGCATTTAAAAGTATGAGTGTTTGTGTTGGTTCTTGGAATGTCATGTTTGTTGGAAATTTGATAATTATTGACATGTTTATTTCTTAAGTCTGCGTATTTGCAGATTTCTCAAACAAGTAAAATTTCTTGGAATTGTGAGCATTTAAAAGTGGTCAGGGGCAGGACCAGAGGTGTTTAAGTGGGGTTTCTGGAAACCTGTTTTTGAACAAAAATATTTTATATTTATGGGGATTTGGGCCTGAAAATGAAACATTATCATGTTACTGTCCTAATAGTGTCTTTAACCCTTTCCTCCATAGATACACGTTTATTGCATGGGTGAACAGTTTAGATCCAGATCAGTTGGCACATCCATGCCATCTGATCAGGATCTAAACTGTTCGCTTTTTGATTTGTTAGGTTTTTCTGGCCAATATGTGACCAGTGCAGATCCTGATCAGATGGCATGGCATATCTGTGGACAGGTCTTTTAATTTTAGCAAACGTATTCACACAGTTTTAGGCTAGGGACTTTGAACAGTGAATAATGTATAAAGTGGGAGTCTGTTATAGCACATGTTATACCATTAGTTGCCTAACTGTATACAAGAACTTGGCAAACTTGCCCAACTTTATACAAGAAATTGCCTAGCTGTATACAAGTTCTTACCTAACTGTATACAAGTAGTTGCCTTACTGTATAGCATTATTTAAGTTCTTGTCTTACATTATACCAGTTTTTGTCTAACTGTTAAGTGTTTAAAAGTAGTTGCCCAAATTTATACAAGAACTTGCATTACTGTGTATAAGTATAAAATTAGTTGCCTATCTGTATACCAGTAGTTGCCTAAGTATATACAAGAACTTGCATTACTGTGTATCAGTATAAAGTTTTTTTCCTAACTGTATACCAGTAGTTGCCTAACTGTTTACACGAACTTGCAAAACTGTTTACAAGAACTTGCCTAACAGTAAACACGTAGTAACCTAACTGTATACCAGTAGTAACTTAACTATATAGGAGCCAGTACTAGCCTAACTGTATACAAGAACTTGCGTAACTTTGTACCAGTATAAAAGTAGTTGCCTTACTGTATACCAGTAGTTACCTTACTGTATAAAAATACTTGCCTTACTGTAAAAACATCAACATATCAACCTGAATATAGGATGATTTGTACATTGTAGGTTCTACACATGGTGAGAAACGCAAAGCTGGTGGGACAGTCAATTATTGCATACCTGCAGAAGAAGGGCTACCCAGAAGTTGCTCTACATTTTGTCAAGGATGAAAAAACAAGATTTGGACTTGCCCTAGAATGTGGCAACATTGAGGTACTTTCTTTAGGCACTGGTTTAATATTTTGATTATTTCACACTTGCAAATTGTACAAATTTAAATTCTTCTTTATAAATTTATTAGTGGTTATTGTATCTAGTAAATGTATTACACCCTTTACTCCCATATATATACTGGTTTTATCACAAGTGCGACCAATGGTATCACTATCGCATGTTGAAGCATTACTCAGCATATTATTATTGTGATTTTGGTCTCAAATAATGGCATTAAAATCTGAAACCATCGAATTGGGAGGGGTATTTTTTACCAATAACCTGTAAAAAAAGAAGATAATTTCGATTGGTGGCAACATACCCTACTAGTGACATTCAAGGTCATCTTAAAGACAATCGGTGCATTATGTTGAGCAAGTTCCATTCTTCTCATGTTGAAATCTTCTTATAAGCCCCCAATTGTACCATATTTTCAGATTGCCCTTGAGGCGGCTCGAGCCCTAGATGACCAGGTGTGCTGGGAGAAGCTCGGTGAGGCGGCCCTCCTTCAGGGGAACCATCAGATCGTGGAGATGGCTTACCAACGAACAAAGAACTTTGATAAACTCTCGTTCCTCTACTTGATCACAGGCAATCTGGAAAAACTCAAGAAAATGACAAAGATTGGTATGTTGATTTTAGAAACATTAGTACAATGAAACCTGATCTAAGAAGGGATAGTAAACCATTTAACCCTTTATACCATATATATAGTTTTTTTAAGAATTTGTGACTAATGTAGATCCATGCCATCTGATCTGATCTACATATCTTGTTCAGAAATGATCTAATAAATCTAAAAGCGAACTTTGTAGATCCTGTTCAGACAGCAGGTATATGCCTGCTGATCTAAATGTACTGTTCGCCCATGGATAACAGCTATACTTTATGGTTAAATATTTCTTACTTCACGTGGAAATTTGTTTCATTTTGTAAGAATAATATAAATGGTATTGACATTAAGGTCATACTGGGTAAGAGGTAGTTGACATTTTCTAAGCACGTGTCTTAGACATATGCTAAGAAGAGTAAGAAAGCAAAAGTTGGAAATTTCTTGCATTGTGGGGATTAGACTAGATAAAGTTATTGACATTTAACAGCATACTGACGTATTTGATTAATTTCTAGAATTGAGTGTTATAAACAATCTTGTCGTTTGCTAAGAGGGGATAATAAACAGTTTGAACCTTTGTTACCTCATGGGGGATTAGTTTAATTTTTAAGACTATGTAAAGTTATTGACTATATATAGTTAGTGACTTTACCTCGGACTATGCATGAGGTATCTGCCCTTTTCCAGACAAAAGACATCAGTGTTTGACACGTGCTGTACACAATTTTTTCAGCGGAGATTCGTAAAGATACCAGCGGTCATTTCCAGAATGCTCTGTTTCTTGGAGATGTTGAAGAAAGAGTGAAGATACTGAAAAACTGTGGACAAAGTAAGAGGAAACTATACGTTGTTAAAGCAGCATTACTTCAATTTAACCCGCTCTTGTATGAAATTTTACATGTATTTGAAACTATAGGCACAAATTTGCAGCATTAGTTCGGGCTAATAAAATTTTAATCTACTAAAATAAATTTGGTCCGCGCGACTAAAAGCGAAAGTAGGATATCCGAAACATCACAGAAATGGAGATCGCGCATAAAGTGGTCCCTTAGTCAAAAATTACTTGCTAAATATACCTCCAATATATTTAGCTTCTAACAGGTTTGTTAATATTGTGCGTATCTGGTCAAGATCTATTTTAGTGGCTTTTAAATAACTTTACAAAACAAAAGCATATCTTGAAAATTATGCTGAAAATATGTGAACATTTGTTGAAATGCTCCCTATATATGAGTCCTTATCGCAAGTGTGACCAGTGTAGATCCAGATCAGTTGGAAAACATCTGTGCCATCAGATCAGGATCTACACTAATTGCTTCTAGATTCTTAATGTCATTTCAGACCTAGAAGCAACATTTAGATCTTGATCAAATGGCACAGATGTGCCCATACATTTATAATTTATTTTACAATAAAGTTTAAAAATAATGTCGGCTTCCATAGAATCGCTGGCATATTTGACGGCTGCTACTAACGGCCTAGAAGAAGAGGCTGCTGGGCTGAAGGAGTCATTTGGAGAGAATGACCGTGTCCCAGAGCTGTACCCAAATGCTACACTCCTACAACCCCCGGTGCCAATAACCCAACAGGAATCCAACTGGCCCCTGTTGACCATGTCGAAAGGGTTCTTTGAAGGAGCAATGGCAGCTAAAGGAGGCCAAGGCAAGATGGCCGCAGCTGATGATGTGGAGATTGAAGAGGCAGGAGCAGGGTGGGGAGATGATGACCTTGGCCTTGATGACGGTACTTTTTAACCCTTACTACATAGATACACCTTTATTGTGCTCTGACCAAGGTGCAACCAATGCAGTTCTGCATTGGTCCCATACACATTAAAATGCATATACAGTCCAGTCGCGATACTACGAATAGGCATCGGACCAAGCCGATTATTCGTAGTATCGCATTTTTCGTAGTATCGCATTTTTGACATTTGGTTGTTGATACAGTCGCAAATCGTCAATGTCGTTATATGACGTAATGTGTTATTGCTGTTATATGTCAAGGTCAATAAATAAAAAGGCAAATAGAACATTTCGATGTATTTTATTGTGAAATCATGGATCAATCAATACATTTAAATAAATAGCACATTTTTAAATTACATAAAAATTACATAAAAAAGCACATCATGAATCTTCAATTACATGCATAACGTAAAACACATTCAGGTTCACAGTTTCTACAAAGCATTACGTCCCTCATCAATCACACTTTCAACAATCGCCTGTCCAGAAAATCTCTCTAGTGATGCCTGTTTTCGATCGCACATAACGCGAATCTTTTTGTTCATCAGTTCTTTAGACATCGCCTCTACAGCTGAGAGCTTGATTTTGTCTGCATTGTCTACCCAAGTAGCCAACGTGCTTGGACTAATGCCTAGTTCTTTAGCGATAGCTGTTTGTTGACGCCCCTTTTCAACTTCTATAATAGCCTGGTACTTGAACTCAATAGTACGCACCTTTCGTCGCTTTACTCCCGTTTTTCCCGTCGCGGACATTTCCTATCCAGCTATCCTCCCGGTTGACCCGGTCCCTTCACTGGATTACTAGGAAATCGTAAATTGATAAAATTCTGATTCAGCTATCCTCCCAGTTAAAAACCGAGCCCTTCACTGAATTGCTCAGAATGCCGATATCAATTTACTGAAATATTAACTAAGATTCGCCATAGGAATAAGATCATGCAGAATTAAATTGCAGAAGTAGAATGACAATCAACACAATTGTTTTAGATTATATACAAGTTTAAACCTTTGACATTTAATCACTCAAACTGTTTGTTACAAGCAAACACGCCCGCTGATTGCTTACAGAGCATATCGTGTCACAACAGCTTGGGTCGATAATTGCTCAACAATACAAATCACGGATATCGCTTGAAAAGGTGTGAAAATCACCCGTCAGACCGAAATTCGTTAAATTGCATCCTTGTTACACTGTAAATCAGCTGAAGGGACTGTCATAATTATTCGTTATATCGCATGTTTCGTTAAATCGCGTCTTCGTTGTATCGCATATTTTTTATATTGAATAAAGAAGGAATTCGGACGGGACCGGCCGCCCAATTCGTAGTACACCGTTATTTCGTAGTATCGCGATTCGTAAAATCGCGACTCGACTGTATATGGAGTAAAGGGTAAACCATTTGATCGAGTGATTACAAGGTTCTATTGAGGTTTCTAGTTAACCCTTTTCTCCATATGTATGCCTTTTATCACACTAGCTAACAGTGTAGATCCAGATCTGCTGGAATATCCATGCTGCCTGAGCAGGATCTACACTGTTCGCGTTTTGTTAAAATAACCTAATAAATAAAAAAGCGAACATTGCCGATGATGACTTACTGCTGTAACAACACTTATTTTTGTGGGAATAAAAACATTTCATGCATTTCTCCTGTTTTATGACATTTTAGAGGGTTCTTGATATCATGGTTTTGAATTTTCTTCAATAAATTTATGTTAAATTATTTATTTCTTTGGGGTTTGTAAGTCATGTATGAATATGCCCACCACGAAATTTAGCATCCCACAAAAACTTGTGAATTCACCGTAATTTGAAATGATTTTGAATGTTTTAGAGGAAGGATTTGGAGGTGAAGAAGGTGAGGCAGGAGAGAAGGATGAAGAAGGTGGCGGTTGGGATGTGGAGGATGACCTTGAACTTCCACCTGACCTTGACGTGCCCTCCACACCAACAGGGATTCTTTGTGCCACCGACTAAAGGAACCAGCCAGGCACAAGTAATTAAATGTTTTCTGTTTATAAATACATCAGTCTATTTATTTTAATTCTTTTGCTTGATTTGATCATTATACATGTAAATATAATCGCCAACTAAAGGAACCAGCCAGGCACAAGTTAGTAAATGTTTTCTGTTTATTTATAAATACATCAGTTTATTATTTTAATTCTTTTGCTTGATTTAATCATGTGGTCATTATAAATATAATCACCAAATAATGAAACCAGTCAGGCTCATGTAAGAAAAATTAATGTTTTCTGATATTTTATTCATACATTATTCATTGTTAATTTAACTCTTTTGCTTGATTTAATCATTATATGCTCACAAACAAATTTTTGAGTGGTATATTGGAGTCATCATCCAGGCAGTTGGTCTGCCGAAAAATGTTTGTGATGCGAATTAATTCTACAGTCTTGAAGATCTTCACTCGAAACTTGAAAATTATGTTACATAATTTTTTAAGGGTAGCAGATATGTATAAATTCTTGTTGGAGAGCCTGTTTTATGATAAGAGAAATTATGACAAATATTAATAAATTGAAATCATGTTTATCTTCAACTATTCACTTTTTTGCGATTTTACCCTTTACTTTATAGACAGCCTTCATGGCATGGGTAACAGTGCAGATCCAGATTTACACTGTTCGGGTACATTATAAACCTGTATATATGGAGTAAAGGGTCAAGAAATTGCTGTTGGGACTTGAGTATTTGCAGATTCCTGCATTTGGATGCAAACAAATTCGAATTTTTTCTATTTGACCCCACCCAATTGTTACCTTGGTGTTACTTTGATGCAGGTGAATGTTGGAAAAGTAAAATTTTGCAAGAATCAAGATAAATATAGTGACTATTGCATTTGAATATAAAATAAATATTTGTTCGACCCCTTAAAAATAAATTAAAATGAAGCTAAAGCAATTTTATAAGTTAATCCTTTCCTCCATATATACGCATTTTTACGCATGTATGACCAGTGTAGATCCAGATCAACCAGCACATCCATGCCGTCTGATCAGAATCTGCACTGGTTCCATTTTGGTCAGAAATAACCTAATGAATCAAAAAGCGAACAGTGCAGATCCTGATCAGACAGCACGGCAGATCTGGATCTACACTGTTCCCCCATGCAGTAAAGGTGTTTCTATTGAGAAAGGGTTAAATAGTAAAAGCTGACAGAATACTATTTAAGACTTGCAACAATTTGTTTAGGACCCTTTGAAAATCCCCGCAGGAGAAAAGCTATTGAAATCCCAGGTTCAGTATTCTAGTATGATTTAATTACTCTCTGACAGTTTGGCAATGAGTTATTTAATTGGAAAACTGAGAAACTTGTTTGGGGTAACTGACCATACTTTTCACTAGGGTTCTAGCCAAACTTTTGTATATGTAATGCAAACATTATGTTTAATCATCATATTTATTAGAATGTATAAGTCATCAAAATAAAATGGTGTGAAAAACTGGCCCAATTATTCAGTCAGGTTCAAGTCTTTGTTGGGCATTGACCTGTTGGGATGAACTCATCCTCATTTCTGGCTACATCTCTTTAAGAACAATTTCCAGTGAAACCCTCTATCAACCCATTACACATTTCTTGCATAAGCTAACAGTGTACATCAAGATCAGCATGCACATCTGTGTTATCTGATCTGGATCAATGCTGTTGGCTTTTTGATATATTATGTAATTTCTGACAATTAAGAGAACAGCGCAAATCCTGATCAGACAGCACAGATGTGCCAGCTGATCTGGATCTACACTGGTCACACACACACATGTAAGAAGGCCTATATAGGTAGGTAAAGGGTTAAATGTAATTTTTGGACTCTCATCAGATTCAGTGTTCTAGTATGTTATTTTAATTGCTCTCTGCTGTTGGAGTTTATTTAATTGGAAAACTGAGAAAGTTGTTTAGGTTAACTGACCATACTTTTCACTAGGTCTAGCCAAACTTTTGTATATGTAATGCAAACATTATTTTTCATCATCATATATTTAATTAACCTTTGTTAGGCATTGGCTTATGAAACTTGTTGGGATGATCTTATCCTTATTTTGGGCGCATCACGGGAAAAGGTACCTTCGGACAGTTGACGTCAATCTTTAAAATGACGTCATAAATTTGAGTAGACGACATTATTTATTATGCATATCGCGTTAAGAATACCATTTTATTGTCAAAATGTGTAACAAAATCACATATTAGTTATAGGAAATTGATTTATAGTTGTAAGTTCTTTCTAAATTTAGTAAAAATTGAAATATCACTAAAAATGACCGAAGGTACCTTTTCCCGTGACGTGCCCCATTTTAGATTACATCTCTTAGCAGCAATATATTATATAAATATCACATCCCATTGGGGGAAACAGTACGAAATGTTAACCCGAGAGAAGAAATGTCAACCGAGGCTTTAGCCGAGGTTGACATAACCTTCTTAAGGGTTAACATTTCGTACTGTTTCCCCCAATGGGATGTGATATTTATTTTATTACACCGAACATTTGCTTTTTTAGAGATCTTGACTATGACCAAATTTCATTTGGGAACAAAATCAAGCGCCGGAAGTCCAAAATCAGTAATGCTCAATAAGCGGCTACAAATAATGATCAAAATGCGTTTATCTCCCTTGGTCAATTACGCATGCGTAGAAGTTAATTTGTAATCGGATTTCCAAGATATTTATTTTTAGATCCACGCGAGGGTGACATGATGCTGTCGCATATGTGACAGTAGCGATTATCTCCCTGTGACGTCACATTACGCTATATAGTAAACTAATCACGTGAGGTGTAATAATAAGTAATATCCTCTATTAAGACCACCTCTGCGACTGGGCAAAGGTTATGAAATTTTTTTTTCTTTATGTTGAAACAGAAACTCAATGGAAATGGAATGTCATTGAAATGGAAATTCGCCAGAATGCTAAAAATGCTGTTAATGCTAGAAATGGTAGAAATACAATTATAGTGGGTTTGTCTTAACTCCAGGGTAGTCTTTAGTGCAAAACTGTTAAATTGGACATTAAAATTGTGGTCTTTATTTTGGGTTGATTTTTATTCCAGGTATGGTGCAACAATTCCCAGCTACCCGTGGACCATGTCTTGGCAGGATCATTTGAGACGGCAATGAGGGTATGTAATCAATTGATAATCATATACTGTTAATGCAGTTGTATTTTTATGGTCGCAAGTGCCGAAAATAATAAAACTAAGATTGGAGACCATTCTTCAATCTCAAGCATCTGATTGGCTGATATGGAGAAAGTGGAAAAATGTGTTGTTCACACTGCAAAATGACTTCCCAGCTTTTAGGGCTTAAATCTCTGCATGCATCGTGATGACGTCATATCCTTGACCTTTATCTGGTTAACAACAAATATGTTTTCATACAATTTGGGCAAAAATATTAACAGTTTTATGAGTAACTGTTGGAATGGAATGTCACAGAAAAACATGAAGAACAATCTAGAATGGTTTTGATGGTAGCCCATAGGGTTCTCACTTTCGTTAATTGTTTGTGGCGTCTATTTTGAAACTGATTATTATATAACCATGCTCTCTTCTCCTCTCTACCTTTTGGCTATGTGGGAAGGCTGTTTCTGTTGGATGTTGCAATTCTTGATAGGCATATTTCACTTTCTTATAAGGATTTTTTTTAAATGTCGGGCAATTGTAACATACAAGTGTCTTGCTCCTAAATAATTAATTTGTTCCTTCATATATACACATTTTTACGCATGTGCGACCAGTGTAGATCCAGATCAGCCAGCATATCATTATCTGTACTGTCTGATCAGGATCTGCATTGGTCGCATTTTGGTCAGAAATAACCTAACGAATCAAAAAGCAAACAGTTTAAATCCTAATCAGACAGCACAGATGTGCCGGCTGGATCTAGTCTGTTTGCCCTTGCAATATAGCAATAACCATGCCGTAATTTTGAAGTTTGCGATGGTATACACAGATTTTAATGGTCGCAAATATATTTTTAACGGCGAAGGCGCAGCCTGAAGCGTTAAAATGATTTAAGACCATTAAAATCTGTGTATACCGTCGCAAATTTCAAAATCACGGCATGGTTATTCCTATTCTAGCGCTCTTCCACGTTTCGACGTTTCGGCCATAATGCCTTCTTCAGGATTGTTTGTCATAACAGGAAATGACGTCAA
Organism: Corbicula japonica; assembly: GCA_038501625.1. Taxonomy (NCBI): domain Eukaryota; kingdom Metazoa; phylum Mollusca; class Bivalvia; order Venerida; family Cyrenidae; genus Corbicula; species Corbicula japonica. Next base: position 1,510,766 of record JAZAYU010000125.1, read on the forward strand.
CGCCAAACGACAGTAAACAAGGAATTTTACGGTCGCAAATTTTCGCCATCTGACCAATCAGATTGCTCGAAATTTATTTAGTGCGTTAGAATAAAGGATTATCTATGAGGAAAAGGGTTAATTTGTTAATTAATTGAAATGTAACTGTCAACAACCAGGTATGTCGTGTTTGTTTCACTGTCCAGGTGATTCAGCCTTGTTCATTAATGTTGTGAACTACAATATAGCTCTTTGTTTAACCCTTTAAAGCATTTGATATATGGCTATTGTCCCATGAGCAAACAGTGTAAATCCAGATAAGCTGGAATATCTGCCATCTGATCAGCATTAGGTTATTTCTCACATCCATGCCAGCTAATCTGGATCTACACTTGTCGCACGTGCGATATGACCCGTAATGTCCGGCAATTGTTACAAACATGTGGTCGGCATTCAGCATCTTGCAGGATTGATTTATTAATTAGTCGACATGTAACTGTGAACAACCTAGTGTTGTTTGTTTATTACACGGCCTCAATGATTCAGCCTTTACCATTAATGTTGTGAACTACAATATAGCTTTGTTTAAGCCTTTCCTCCATAGACAAACCTTTATTGCGTGGGCGATCAGTTTAGGTCCAGATCAGCCGGCACATCAGCCCCATCTGATCAGGATCTAAACTGTTCGCTTTTTGATTCATTAGGTTATTTCTGATAAAAATGTGACCAGTGCACATTCTGATCAGACAACACGGATGTGCTGGCTGATCTGGATCTACACTGGTCGCACATGCGTAAAAATGCGTATATATCAAGGAAAGGGCTAAAGAAAAAACAGGAAGCATCCTATATATATCCTATATATATTTTTCTTTTGTAACTTTTATTTAGTTTCCAGCATATTTGATATATTAATGGTTAATAAAGATTTATTTGATATGAAGCTTGTGGGAAAGATGTTTCTATGGTGCTTGCAACTGTATTATCCCTTTATGCCATATATAATTGTTTTCACAATAATGTAGATCCAGATCAACTCACACTTCAATACCTTCTGATCAGAATCTACACTTCTTGGTCAGAACCCCCCCCCCCCCCCCCAAAAAAAAAAAAAAATCAAAAGTGAACAGTATAGATTCTGATCAGATGACACAGATAATTATGCCAGCTGATCTGGATTTACACTGTTGTCACATGGATAACAGCAATATCCATGGCATATAAGGTTAAATTAACATGGAGAGTATTGACTTGATATTTTTACTGTAATATCAGTTATTGACTTGTTTCACTTATAAGCCCCGCCCACTTTGCAGAATATTTTTTATAAAGCCCCTTGCCTATTTTCAACCAGGACCCTGATCAGACAGCATGAATGTGGCACATGACCTGCATCTTTACTGTTTGCCCAGGCCATAAAGGTGTATCATGGATTTAAGGGTTGAGTACCCACAAAAACTGTGTCATATAGAAGAAATGAAATTTATGCCCGCAAATTTTAATGCCTCCCCAGTATATTGTACATTCAATTCTTGACTGGTTGTCTTAATGTTTTTCATACCACACTTGAAGTTAGTCCTTATATTTTTCACACAAGTTAAAATGAGCGTTCTAACTTCCTACGCGTGCAAAATGAACACTGGTGAACTGTCCTTCTGTTAAAATAATAGTTATATAAATAACTTTCTTTTAACCCTTTTCTCCATAAATACACCTTTTTGCATTGGAGAGAAGTGTAGATCTAGATCATCTGATACATATGCGCTGTTAAGTCAGGATCTTCACTGTTTGCTTTTCGATTCATTAGATTATTTCTGACCAAGATGCGACCAGTGCAGATCCAGATCAGATTTCTTGCTTAGAAATAATGTTATTAATCAAAAAGGGAATAGTGTTGTTTCTGATAGATGGCACTGATTTGATTGCTGTTCTGGAGCTACAGTTCACCTATTGGTAACAGTCATATATTATGGAGAAAAGAGTTCATCTTAAAAGTTTTAGGACAAGAAGTGTGTAAAAACATATTTCAGTCTCCATTTCAAATTGCAAAACTGACACATGTTCTATACACTATCAAATTTGATTCACTGTTCATATTTCAAACATGCATTGGTTTGTATGAAAAAAATATTCAGATTTGACTTATTTGTTTACAAAAAGAAAGAATACCGCAGTGTTATTTTGTGTGGGCTCTGTGACGTTATATAAGGACCCTTGCAAGAAAAATGAGTGAAAAACATTTTGAATAACTGTTAGAATATGTTGTGAAAAATGACGCACACTGTAGGATGATTTCTGAGGGTGGGGCATATTGTTTTAGTTGATGCACTTGTAAGGATTGATTTGTTACTTAATTGTGCTCATCTAGGTATGAAAAACATTTAGTGTCTTTTAAGACTCGTTGACGCATAAGACTCAGTGTTTTTATCAGTTTCATTGACCTCCCTTGATGGTCTTACGCTATTTTCAAACCATGAGGAATGCAAATCATTGTGGGTGACTGTATATAGATATACTTCAACTATCCTTGTTTGGGGATGCAGATGGTGAACCGTGTGCACTGTGTCTGTCTCTTTCATTGTGGGCTAGGCACTGTGAGTATGGCATAGGGGTTATCTATACATTTCATAAATAATGTAACTGTTCAATGCACAGTGCAAATGATTCAAAGTTTATTATGTTATATACCCTACAGTGCTTTTTAACCGTTTCCTCCATAAATATGCATTTTTTCCGTGACGTCTCAGGGCTTTTTCAGCTAGTCTCACGGGGCCGATAATGGGCCCATTCCCAATGTAAAATAAGGTTCATTTTTCCCAATTTCAAGAAAAAAATTCCCATTTCAATAAAAACAACTTTTTTGCCTATAAAATAGAAACAAAAACGAGAATCCATATAATTAAGGGACTTTCAAATTACAAAATTAGATTGTTAACTTTTGATCAGTGATCTGTGAAACCTACATTCCTTGAATTTATGTATGCAACCTGTGTAAAACCGGTGTGTACCGTGTAAAAAAAATTCCCAATTTGAGCAAGGGCCTTTTTCCCAAAACCCCCTGAAAAAGCCCTGCGTCTGATCAGAATCTGCATTGGTCGTATTTTGGTCAGAACTAACCTAACAAATCAAAAAGCGAACAGTGCAGATCCTGATCAGACAGCATGAATCTGGATCTACACTGTTCCTCCATGCAATAAAGGTTTATCTATGGAGGAAAGGGTTAACAGAACTGACAGACTTCCCAAAAGTTAAAAAAAAATTCAGACATTTAGTCAGACAAGATGTAAAAATCTGTCTGACGGAAACAAATTTTGTCGGACTGATACGTGTTAAAAAGGAATTATCAAGTTCAAATTTTTGTCTGACACTGTCTGATAAAATTAGAAATCACGTAGGACCAGCCTAAATTTTACCAGGCAAGTCCTTTGGTCTGGCAATATTCGGGACATCTGAATACCACAATGTAATTGTGTTTTTTTGCATCTGTCAACAGTCAGTTCTGAAACCTCTGGACAGATTTTATCCAAATTTTGCCTGTGATCTTCCATTCATTGACGTCTTCTAAATATTTTTTTTTAACAAATGACATGTTGTCTGTTGCAGTTGTTGCATGATCAAGTGGGTGTGGTGAACTTTGAAGAATACAAACAGTTGTTCCTACAGACATACAGTAGAAGTAGAACATGCTACCAGGGGCTGCCCTCGCTACAACCTTTGTTTGGTTACCCTCACAGAAACTGGTAAGTAGAACATGCTACCAGGGGCTGCCCTCACTACAACCTTTGTTTGGTTACCCTCACAGAGACTGGTAAGTAGAACATGCTACCAGGGGCTGCCCTCACTACAACCTTTGTTTGGTTACCCTCACAGAAACTGGTAAGTAGAACATGCTACCAGGGGCTGCCCTCACTACAACCTTTGTTTGGTTACCCTCACAGAAACTGGTAAGTAGAACATGCTACCAGGGGCTGCCCTCACTACAACCTTTGTTTGGTTACCCTCACAGAAACTGGTAAGTAGAACATGCTACCAGGGGCTGCCCTCACTACAACCTTTGTTTGGTTACCCTCACATAAACTGGTAAGTAGAACATGCTACCAGGGGCTGCCCTCACTACAACCTTTGTTAGGTTACCCTCACAGAAACTGGTAAGTAGAACATGCTACCAGGGGCTTCCCTCACTACAACCATTGTTTGGTATTCTCACAGAAACTGGTAACTAGAACATACTTTCAAGGTCCTTAGTTCCTTTTTAATATGTTTGTCAGCAAGATGAGTTTTAATATACAGAAATAAATTAGAGCTGTCAGGTAAATCCAAGTATAAACAATAACATCAGAATAAATGTTAAATTATGCACGCACCTTACCAGTTTATTGGTAATCCATTTACAGGAAAGAAGCTGGAGCTAGAAATGGCACACCAGCAGTGGGACTTAAACTCAACAACCTTGTTCAGCAGCTGCAAGTGGCATATAATCTCACTACGGCTGGAAAGTTTGCTGAGGCCGCTGACAAGTTCCGAAGTATTTTATTGAGTGTGCCATTGTTAGTGGTGGATAATAAGCAAGAAATAGCTGAGGTATTTATGATATTTAATATTTCACAGGGACCACTCTGTCCAACTGTCCAGCATAAAACTTAAATATTTCTTCATCAGAATTTCCAAACTTTATTGCTATCAAAAAAGAATTCTTGTGATTTAGATGTTATTTTGACAGGTAGCCAAGGGCAACACAGATGTTCAACTGAACACCCATCTATAATCCAACCTGTGCTAGTGTCACCTGAAAACAAAGACCACTGTGACCAGTGGATAAAGACCACACTTTATTTGTCCCTCAAGACTGATTTTAAGAACAAATTCACCTATGAATAAAGACCTCCCACCTTCAGAGACAATTTTTGCCCCCCTGGGTGGTCTTTGACGACAGATTTGACTGTAGTCAGTATTGAATATACTGGTAGTTATAATTGTATTTGTTACAACTGGATTATGTTCTTACATCAAATTTGAACTTGTTTGTTGTTGTTTCTTTAATAAAGAAAAAAGGGTGGTTTTCTAAACGCAGTAAACTGAAGTCATCTGTTTATCTCTGTTTTCAGGCCCAGCAATTAGTAGAGATCTGTAGAGAATATATTGTAGGATTGACCATGGAAATGGCAAGAAAAGATATGCCAAAAGCCACTTTACAAGACCAGAAACGACTGTGTGAAGTAAGTGAGTCTTTCTCTATATATGATTTTTGTTGTTTTTGGCAAACTTGTTGGGGAAAAATGCACTTAATATTGACTTTTCTTCAAGGATCCTGGTCACTTATTGGGACAAATATTAGTACTTTTTTTATACTTTGGTATCAGTATTTTTCATGTGGGTTTAATTTTTGCATATTTTGCATGATGCAATTTCATATTGCAATTCAACCCAAGCAAAATTTAAACATTTAACAATGTGTCTTAATAGAATAATACAATTGCATGAATTTTTATATCATTTTTTTTAAAAGCAGCAGACACCTGTAATGAAGACCTCACACAAGCGAATATATTTTCGGCCAAAGTTGTTATTACATTGCTTGGGCAGTAAAATTCACTAAAAACATTCATTTATTTGCATTCTATTCTGGTCCAATCATTGTTAACATCAATTTTAGAAAGTATATTCCGATTTTAACATTATTATTTATCCACCTTCTAACAGCAGCATATTTATATTCGCCTTGATTCTGTAATAAGATTTGTTATTTTTTCCACTCTACAGATGGCAGCATATTTCACCCACTGCAAGCTGCAGCCAGTTCACTTGATCTTGACACTACGTACAGCACAAAATCTGTTCTTTAAACTGAAGAATTTGAAAACAGCCGCGTCCTTTGCACGTCGGTTACTGGAACTTGGACCGAAGCCAGATATTGCTACCACAGTAAGTAGTTCGAGGAGCGAAGCTTGGGTAGTAAACTAACTTGGTTTATTATTAGACAAACAAATTTCTGTTGTTTTAATTGGTCGAGAACCTTTTGCCTATCCACCAATAGAAAGTGATGCTGACCCTAGAAAATGATACTGGTCAAAACAAAAGTTTGAGGACACATAGCAAAGGACTTAGTGTGAAACTATTCTGTCACATTCATATTTCTGTATATGATAGAATAGTTTGGCACTCTGCCTTGAAACATGGTGTGTTGCATCATTTACATGCATATCTGTTGAAAAATGTCATAAATACAATATTTAACTAAGAAACATTAAAAGAGTTTTTTCCACAAAGAATGACCTCACACCCCACCACCCAATAATTGTCTTTTGTTCAAAATACCATATTTACATGTCTGAATATGATTAAGTATCTTTCCCATTTGATCATGGGTGTATATATTTGCAAAATACACCCATTTTGCACGTGGGATACAGATAAGTTCTGTCTTGATTTCTATGGTTCTTTTTAACTCTAGACTGATATAATATTGAATATAATTAAAGAGTTACTTAATTAAAATTTACAAGCAAAAAACTTTGAATTCATGAATATTTGAGGGGTTTTAAATTTTATATTATTGATATTATCAAGATATCTTGAATTAAAAACCCCAATGAAATATATTATTATTCATACATTGAAATATTAAGTAATTTTCCCATTTGATCATGTGTGTACAAACTGTACATTCATTTTGCACATGGGATAAATTAATCCATTGTCTTTGTTCTATTGCACTCCCTTCCATCTGCTGGAGTGCGATACAATAGCGTGATACATTAATAGTCATGATACACTGTCAGATGATAGTGGAATTTTAATAATTAGTATCTTGTTAGAAATATTACTCAACTTTTCCCATTTGATCATGTGTGTACAAACTGTACATTCATTTTGCACATGGGATAAATTAATCCATTTTCTGTGTTCTATTGCACACCCTTCCATCTGCAGGAGTGTGATACAAGAATGTGATACATTAATAGTAATGATACACTGTCAGACATAAGTAGAATTTAAATAATTAGTATCTTGTTAGAAATATTATTTAAGTTTTCCCATTTGATCATGTGTGTACCAAATAACAGTACATTCATTTTGCACATGGGATAAATTAATCCATTTTCTTTGTTATATTGCACGACCATCCATCTGATTTAGTGTGATACAATAATGTGATACATTAATAGTAATGATACACTGTCAGATGTTAGTAGAATTTTAACAATTAGTATCTTGTTAGAAATATTACATAAGTTTTCCAAATTGATCATGTGTGTACAAATTGACAGTACATTCATTTTGCACATGGGATAAATTAATCCATTTTGTTTGTTATATTGCACACCCTTCCATCTGATGGAGTGCGATGCAATAATTTGATGCATTGATTATTTGAGATGAGAATGTTATAAGAAAACCATTTTTAGATGCTGTCATTTTAGTAAAATTTTAATATGATAAATATCTAGTTTGAAATATTACTCAACTTTTCCCATTTGATCATGTGTGTACCAATTAACAGTACATTCATTTTGCACATGGGATAAATTAATCCATTTGTTAGTTATATTGCATAACCATCCATGTGATGGAGTGTGAGACAATAATATGATACAGTAATAGGTAAATAATGATGGACTGTCAAATATGTTCATGAGATACAATAGACTACCTGTTTGATACAAATGTATATATATTCATTTAATTTAGATCAGAATTGTTGCAGAAAATATATAATGCAGTAACTGAGATGATATCAGTGTTATTAACTTACAATTCCGAAATATTATGCAACATTTCCCATTTGATCATGTGTGTATATACTTACTGTACATTCATTTTGCACGTGGGATAAATCAAGATTTCATATTAGATTTATTACACTACTGGTCATTTAATGTAGTGTGATATCATAATATGATACAATATCATGTGTTAAAGTCATAGCAATCAAGTCAAGTCAAATTATGTTTATCACTACATGTATATAAATTAAGTATTTGTAATGGCTACTATGTCCAGTAAATTATGTATAGCACTACTATTGAATGAATAAAACCTAATAGAATGAAATAGAGGATATTTGTTTTTACCAGTGTAAGATAGAAATATATTTCACCACAAGTGAAAATACATAATTACGGACTTCAGGAGTGAAAAATATTTCTATCTTTTACTGGTTAAAACAAATTTTCTTTTTATTTTATGCTTTTTGTGCACAATTTGCAAAAATTTGACAGAAAAATTAATGAAATGGTGCCACAACGTTTGTGTATGACGTCATATAACCAAACTTGAACCCATTTTCTAAACGTTCTCATTCAGAATACCGTATAATGGGTTATTTTCGCGAGCATAATATTTTCGCTATTTTCGCGATCGTCGTGAATTCGCTAAAATAAAAAACGCCAAAAATTCCCAACTTTATTTTCGCGAAGTGCAATGCTGATGAGCGATACTTTTAAATAATCTGTTTGAAAAAGCTTTATAATCGTCTTAGCCTGAGGCTAACGGTTTTTTATCGCTTCATAGTCTATATCTGCGGTGGTAACTGTCATTATTCCGTCGATAAAAACATTATCACCTTTGTTATTAAAACGGATGTCAATTATGCTACGGACAATTTGATTTATAATAGTTTGATAAAATACCACTGTTAAATGCGCAGCTTTCACACCTTAGCAAACACTTCTTCTAATAATACTTAATTTTTACACCTGTACATCTGCTGGCACAGGATTACAAAAAAAGCAATATGAATGCACTGGAACATTAAAAACGCGAAAATTAATATCTACGGGCACAAATTCGCTAAAATTACAACCGCGAAAATTTAAATTATGGCAAAATCGTGAAAACTTTCGATCGCGAAAATAACCCATTATACGGTATTGTGTGCATTTGGGTACCAACGCTAAAAACAGTGAAAATAAAAATGATGTTCCACTGTTTGAATTTATTTCACTGAGAAAATTCCATAATTCACAGAAAGGCATAAAATAAATAGCTTTCTCATTTGATCATGTATGTATATACTATCTGTACATTCATTTTGCACATGGGATAAATTAAGCTATCATACCTATACTACACTACTTGGGGCGCGTCACGGGGAAAGGTACCTTCGGACAGTTGACGTCAATCTTTGAAATGACGTCATAAATTTGAGCAGACGACATTATTTTTTATGCTTTTAGCGGTAAAAATACAATTTTATTGTCAAAATTTGTAATAAAATCACATTTTTGTTATAAGAAATTGATTTATAAATGTAAGTTCTTTCTAAATTAAGTAAAAACTAAAATATCACTAAAATTGACCGAAGGTACCTTTTCCCGTGACGTGCCCCACTTTCCACATAATGTAGTGTGATAAAAGAATATGATACAGTATCTTGGCATAAAATTGTACCTATCAAGTCAAGGGTCAAGTTATCAAACATGTTTGTAAATCACTATATTATTATGCGTACAGTATGTACTAACTACCATGTCAAGTAAACTATGTACAGCACTACTAAATAATAAAATGAAATAGCTCTCCCATTTGATCATGTATGTATACACTGATTGTACATTCATTTTGCACATGGGATAAATCAAGCTGTCATGTTTGATGTATAATAATACACTGTAATTATGTTGTGTAATGTAGTGTTATATTATAATATGATACAGTATCATGGCATTAAAGTCTTATAAATCAAGTGAGAGTCAAATTATCAAACATGTTGGTTTATCACTGTATGATTAAACATATAATTTGGCAACTATTTGCAGAAAAGTATTCACAGCACTGCTATTGAATGAATGAAATAGCTTTCCCATTTGATCATGTGTGTATTTACTCGTAGTACATTCATTTTGCACATGGGATAAAGTGATGAAATCATGTGTTTCTATTTCACTACATATTTTGCCATGCATATGTAGTTTTAGTAAACATGATACAGACTATTTTGTCATCTGGCCTGAAGGTTATAAAGCTGAGATTGGAAACCAGTCTCAAATCTCAAGCATCTGATTGGCTGAAATGGCGACCAGTCGCCATTTCAGCCAATCAGATGCTTCAGATTTGAGACTGGTTTCCATGCTCAGTTTTATAACCTTGGGCACAGATCAACTGTTGACTCTCATGATTGTGTATGGGTTTGTTTTCTTACAGATTTTTATTGGAAAAATTTATAAATTCAAACAATTAATGAACAATTTTTACCATTGATTATTGTGTCTTGACATATAATTTTGAAATGTGCCAATTTGTTTTTAATATTGTGCACATAGGAAATATTTTGCTACTGCTGATTAAATAATTGTTGATACCATATTTACCATGTTTGTAGACATTGGTTTTATTGTGGTTACTTCCCATTGTTTTATTGTCCAACAATATTGACCTGTCACTTCATTAATTTTTGTAAAGGTCATTGAATAAACATGGGTTTCAGCGAAAACACCGATATATTATTCAATTTACACCTCAGTGATGTGTGGAGTATTGGAATAGACTACCGATCGTAACATTTACGAAAATTAACGAATATGGGGGTCAAATGCAAGAGTGCCAGGTCAATATTGTTGGACAATACCATTGTTACTTCCTATCGTTTCCATGATGCAAGGGAGATTACTCCATTTAAGTTGGGACTTATTTATGATTATAAGTAATAAGAAGATGAAGTGAAAGCTATTTATAAGAGCTTGCTTTATTATAAATAATAATGTTTATTTCTTTTTTCTTTTTCAGGCCAGAAAAATTTTAGCAGCTTGTGAAAAGAACCCTGTTGATGAACATGAACTCAAATACGATGAACACAATCCATTTGACATATGTGCAGCCTCCTACACACCTATATACAAGTAAGTTCTGTATGAACACAAACCATTTGACATATGTGCAGCCTCCTACACTATATACAAGTAAGTTCTGTATGAACACAATCCATTTGACATATGTACAGCATTCTACACACCTATATACAAGTAAGTTCTGTATGAACACAATCCATTTGACATATGTACAGCCTTCTACACACCTATATACAAGTAAGTTCTGTATGAACACAATCCATTTGACATATGTACAGCCTTCTACACACCTATATACAAGTAAGTTCTGTATGAACACAATCCATTTGACATATGTACAGCCTTCTACACACTTATATACAAGTAAGTTCTGTATGAACACAATCCATTTGACATATGTACAGCCTTCTACACACCTATATACAAGTAAGTTCTGTATGAACACAATCCATTTGACATATGTACAGCCTTCTACACACCTATATACAAGTAAGTTCTGTATGAACACAATCCATTTGACATATGTACAGCCTTCTACACACCTATACACAAGTAAGTTCTGTATGAACACAATCCATTTGACATATTTACAGCCTTCTGCACACCTATACACAAGTAAGCTCTGTATGAACACAATCCATTTGACATATGTACAGCCTTCTACACACCTATATACAAGTAAGTTCTGTATGAACACAATCCATTTGACATATGTGCAGCATCTTATACACCTATATACAAGTGAGTTCATGGCCCAAAATGAAAACCAATGAATATGAAGGTCCAGCCTCATACACATCAAGTATAGCAGAATTTTCTTGGCCAAAATAATAAAATCGAGAATAGAGGTGCAGTCACTTACACATATACAACTAACTTCTTGGCCCAAGATAATAAAACATTGGCACGAAGAAGTCTGTGATCTCAAGCATCTTGTTTGTTGAAATTGAGATAAGGCTTCAAAATGGACCAATTAAAAGCTTGAGTTTTGGGATTTGTCTCAAGTCTCTGTTTGATCTTTGGCTTTTTTTTGTCTGAAATTTACTTTTCTTTTATACAAACCCATGATGTGCTAAATTTTCTTTATTAACTTGCTGTCATCTGAATTTACTGGGCTTCATTTGTAGTTATTGCCATATATATTGAAGCAATTTATTGGATTATTTTGTTGGATATTATTGATAAGTGCAAACCTTTATCATGGGAATGGTTTGGGTAAAAATTAGTGGTCTTCAAACAAACTAGGTTGTAGCTTTACGAGGATTTAATGAATAGGGGAATAACTTTCTGAATATTTATGCTTTTCAGAGGTAAACCAGTAGTGAAATGTCCACTTAGTGGAGCCTGCTACTTACCAGAGTTTAAAGGAGAGGTGTGCAGAGTGACCAAGGTAATACAACTGTTCTCATAACCATATATTTCATCGGGTTATCTAAGTATTATGACAGACTTCGCTACCCAATCATGTATAATCTGATGGCGAATATTTTAGAAGTTTCAAGGCGATATCTAAAGTGCACATTTTGGTTAACAGATGCTGATGCGACAACTATCACTGACGTGGGGCTGAGTAGAGTAGCTCCCTTAAGCTTAACCCTTTATTTGAGATAGTGCTTTATTCCAACAGGTTTTAAGTAAAGGCTTCCGGGGACCCTTTTATAATTAAACATTAAATGCATGGTTTGTCTTTATATTTTAAAAAATTCTTTGTTGTGGTCCATGTTTCTATTGAGAAAAACATTGTAAAATTTGGTTCAGGTTTGATTAAATGCAGTTTCAGCTAAAATTAAAAAAAAAACAACAAAAAAACAATCCTGTCTGAAAAGATGACTAGTTATAAGGGATAAAAACCCTTATGAGGTTAATCCCCCCCTGCCTCCACCCTCTGTCCCAACAAAATGAATTTTTAATCCACACTCTGTTCCAATAAATAATGTTTAAACCCACTTGAAAGAAGCAACGGAATCGAAGAGGCATAAAGATTTGCTTTGCATATTCCTTCATTTTTCAGCCTAGTGTCTAAATTCTGTTCCAGAATTAATTAAAATTAATGTTATAAGTAGATTAATCAGGTACATAAGTAACACTATGTCAATTTTGCTCCTGCTGTGCTTGTTTCTCGAGGATTGGTACAATACATTTCTCTCTCTCAGTCAATTGTATTAAAAAAGGTTTTGTTTCATGCCTCGGTTAAGTGTTGTATATTCTGATAATTATAAATTGTTTTCTTTTTTCTTCCAGGTGACTGAAATTGGCAAAGATTGTATTGGATTAAGGATTAGTCAAATACAGTTTAGATAAAAAACCAACACCCGACCCCTAAAAAACAACAACAACAGATACATACAAAAATGACAGAAAACAAAACATTTGATACAATGTCATAGAGAAGTGTGCTTATACTTCATCATTATTTTCCAGCTGGCAAAAAAATAGTTTTGCAAATACTGCAAATAATTATCTGGAAAGTTTGGTATTTCAAACAAGTAAAACAACATCCTTTGAAAGGACAGAATGATCCAAACTACTTTCAGAAAAATAAATTCTGGATGATGGCACTGTGCAGTTAAATGTGCATAGATGAAGAAAAATGCACTTGGATGTATTTAGAGATAATAGGCATGGTTATGGACAATATGATGACATTTGCTTTCACTTTCTTGATGTGTTAATTTATTTAATTACAAACATGATTTTTTTTTATAAATGATATGTGATGCTATTTTGATGGTAAGATATGTTAAATGGAAAATTAACATGTACTCTTGTCAAAAAAAAAGAGATCCAAGCTTACGATTATGAGACATGTACTTTTGCTTAATGTTGCAGTTATTTGAAAACAAACGTCATAATTTGAGCAGAATTCATCACAGCCCACCATATTATCTTTAGAACTAAATAGCTGGTGAAAAAATATGTGTTAATAAAATGTGTTAACAAGATCATGTTAGTTTATATATTTGCTTGTTTTCTTTAAGTAAAGTGAATATTTATTAAACAAATAACAACAGTTATCTTTGTGTGTTAGTTTTTTTTCAAATAGTAGGAATTGCAGGACAGGCCTTAACCCTTCCCCTATAGATACTCATTTTTACGCATGTGCCACCAGTGTAGATCCAGTTAAGCCGGCACATCCATGCTGTCTGATCAGGATCTGCACTGGTCGCATTTTGGTCAGAAATAACATAAAGAATCAAAAAGCGAACAGTGAAGATCCTGATCAGACGTGCCAGATGTGCCAGACCGCTTTGTCTGTCCGTCCGTCAGTCAGTCACGAAAACTTAATGTTGGCTATAACTTTGCCATTTCTTAAAATTTCTTCATCAAACTTGCAAATTATATTGCTTATGACGACACGCTCGAGATGATACCAAATTCTCAAGGTCAAGGTCACATTTGATGGAGTTATGCCCCTTTTTGTACTTACATTTAGACACGAAAACTTAACGTTGGCAATAACTGCCATTTCTTACATTTCTTCATGAAACTTTCAAATTATATTCTTTATGACAACACGCTCTTGATGATACCACATTCTCAAGGTCAAGGTCACATTTGATGGAGTTATGCCCCTTTTGTTCTTCTATTTAGACACGAATACTTAACGTTGGCAATAACTTTGCCATTTCCTTATATTTCTTCATGAAAGTTTCAAATAATATTCCTTATGACAACATGCTCGTGATGATACCACATTCTTTTGGTCAAGGTCACATTTGATGGAGTTATTTCCCTTTTTATGAAAACTAAACATTGGCTATAACTTTGCTATTTCTTCATATTTCTTCATCAAACTTTCAAATTATATTCCTTTTCACAACAAGCTCCTGATAATACCACATTCTTTAGGTCAAGGTCACACTTGATGGAGTTATTCCCCTTTATATGAAAACTTAACGTTGGCTATAATTTTGCCATTTATTAATATTTCTTCATCAAACTTTCAAATTATATTCCCTATGACAATACGCTCGTGAAGATACTATATTCTTAAGGTCAAGTTCACATTTGATGGAGTTATGCCCCTTTTTGTACTTGCATTTTTATTCTGACAGCACCAGAGGGCGACACAAGTGTTTAACTTAACACCCATCTAGTTTTAGCTCACCTGTCACAGAGTGACATGGTGAGCTTTTGTGATCGCCTTTGGTCCGTCGTCCATTCACAATTCACAATTGGTTTCCGCACTCTAGCGGTATCGATTTTTATCCGATCTTCTTCAGATTGGTCAGAATGTTTATCTAAATTATATCTAGGTCAAGTTCGTAACTGGGTCATCTTTGGTCAAAAACTAGGTCACTAAGTCATATTAAAGCAAAAATTTTGTTAACGCAACAGAGGTCACATTTTTTATCAAATTTGGTATGAATATTGATATTGATGATCTCTACTCAAATTAGTTAAATCATGTTCTTGAATTGTCCAGGGGCCCCGCCCTGGGGTTTTTAATTTTTTTTCTTCTAAATTCTGTTTTTAACCTTTGATTTTCTACAGTTATCAACCAGATTTTGATACAAACTTTATACCATCTAAAAATTCAATCTTTTTTTAACAATTCATTCACTGGTTGTTCAGTGATAAAATTTGAAACAAAAATTGTAGTAGCAGAGTAAAAATTTCAAGTGTCAAAATTCCAATTTTTCTACCTGTCTTCAGCTTTATTTAGGTTCAGTCTTAAGATGTTATTAGGATGCATTATCAGAGTTTATTCCTCCAGTTGCTGGTCAATGACCTAATGAACCTTGCTGCTTAGATGTGTGTTATGCAATATTAAGAATTTTACTCTGGAAGATTTTATAGTGTAAATTTTGTCATTTTCTATGGATACTGACCAAATAATCTTTCTTACTTTATAGCACTTTGAAAATATGGCTTTTCCGAATATTTTATTCACTGTTTTTAAGTAAAACAACAACAACAACAAATTTGTCACTCTTACACTATCGGCTCATTACATTCACCTCTTTTATAGGCTGGGACTACTTTCAACTACTTTTACTTTAGCGTGAAAAAAATAGTTCACCAATTACATTTAAAATTAATTGGGTTTCTTCCGTGTGAATGAAAGATAGTAAAGATTTCTGTCATTTGTTTTACCACAAGCTTTCAAATTCAAAATAATGACTGTATAAAATAAGGCTGTCGAGTTGACATTGAGCCTTTCGCAGAGATGTAAAGTGAGTGTAAGGAACGACAACTCTGCGAAGGAGATTGCAAATTTGTAGCACATTCTCAAAATGTTAGGACTAAATTTAAGAGAGGTCTCAGCTGTATACAGTGTATGTATACAAACTGGCAAATTTATTTGGGGTCTCAGAACTCAAACATTTGATTTTTTCTGAGACTGGTATCAGTTTTCGGGAGTCAGATGCTTCAGAATTGAGAATAGTCTCTAGTCTCAGTTTTATTGTCTTTGGCCATGATCTTAAACCCTTTCCTCCATATATACACATTTTTAGCTCATCTGTCACATAGTGACAGGGTGAGCTTTTGTGACTGCTTTTCGTCCGGCGTCCGTCTGTCTGGCGTCCGTCTGTTGTCCGTTCACCAGCGGTCTCAATGTTTATCCATGACTGGGTCATGTGACCTTTAAAACTAGGTCACAAGGTCGAATTATAGAAAAAACTTGTCCACACTCTAATCGCTTTATTTTGGTGCAATCTTCTTTAAACTTGGTCAGAACTTGTTTATCTAAATGATGTCTAGGTCAATTTTGTAACTGGGTGATGTGACCCTTAAAACTAGGTCACTATGTCAAATTAAAGAAAAACATTTGTCCACACTGTAGCAGTCTTAATTTTGGTGGGATTTTCCTCAAACGTTGTCAGGATGTTTATTTCAATGATATCTAAGCCAAGTTCAAAACTAGGTCATGTGAGCTTGAAATCAAGGTCACAAGGTCAAATTATAAAAAAAAACTTGTCCGCAGTCTAGCGGTCTTAATTTTGGTGCGATCTTCCTTAAACTTGGTCAGAATGTTTATCTCAATGATATCTAGGTCATGTTTGTAACTGGGTCATGTGGCTCTTAAAACAAGGTCATTAGGTCAAATTAAAGAAAAAGCTTGTCTGCACTCGAGCGGTCTTAATTTTAGTGGGATCATCTTCAAACTTGGTCAGAATGTTTATCTTAATAATATCTAGGTCAGGTTCGAAAATGGTTAATGTGGCCTTGAAAACTAGGTCACTACGTCAAGTTATTTAAAAAGCTTGTCCGCACACTAGCGGCCTTAATTTTGGTCTGATCTTCTTCAAACTTGGCCAAAATGTTTATCTCAATGATATCCAGGTCAAGTTTGAAAGTGGTTCCTGTGACCTTGAACACTAGGCCTCTGTGACCTTGAAAACCAGGTCACAAGGTCAAATTATAGAAAAATCTTGTCCGCACTCTAACAGTCTTAGTTTAAGTCCGATCTTCTTCAAACTTGGTCAAAATGTTTATCCCAATGATATCTATCTCATATTCGTAACTGGATTATGTGACCTCGAAAACTAGGTCACTATGTCGAATTATAGAAAAAGCTTGTCTGCACTGTAGCGGTCTTAGTTTTGGGCCGATCTTCTTCAGTCTTTGGTCAGAATGTTTATCGCAATGATATCTAGGTCAAGTTTGAAACTGGGTCATGTGACCTGAAAACTGGTTCGCTAGGTCAAGTTATAATAAAAGCTTGTCTGCACACTAGTGGTCTTAATTTTGGTCTGATATTCACTTTAATTACCATAAGATCTTGTTTTCTTTCTTGAATTTGCCATATTGCATTATGGGTTTCAGAGTTATGGCCCCTGAAAGTGCAAAAATTAACTTTTTAGACCTTGTCTGCACAATAGCAGCTTCGTTTTTGAATTTAATTTAATAAGACTTGTACAATACTTGAGTTACCATGAGATCCCGGTTCCTTTCTTGAATCAGCTAGACTCCATTATGGGTTCCAGAGTTATGGCCCTTGAAAGAGCCAGAGTAAGCTATTTTGACTTTCTCCACAATAGCAGCTTTATTTTTTGACTTGATTTTACCAAACTTGCACACAACTCTTGCAACTATAAAGCAGTTGTTGACAGGTGAGCGACCCAGGGTCCTATGGACCCTCTTGTTTCAATTTTCATGCAGCCTTTGAATGTATAGAACATTGTCGTAAGGGGCGGGTCAAAGAATTACTCCCCATAATATTTTGTGTTGTGTTTTAATGAACATAATAAGGGTACTGCAGCTGGGCTTCTTTCTTCAAATCCCCTACCTTGACACAAAAAAATGCAATTTCAGACATAGTTTTAGAACCATATTTTACACTGTTACTCTTATTCATTTTCCGACGTTATGCTAACTATCGTTACAGCATCATTCCTTCAGAAATGTACAATCCTCCTAAGCTGTTGAGCTCTGTAAGACACTGCATAGAATAACCAGAAGCAACCGGAAAGTACCGAATAAGATTAAAAAACAACAACAGTGTATTCATTCCGAAAACCACACGCCTTATTTGAGGTTTTTGGTCATTTTCGGTGGTTCTATGCACCCTTTAAGACATGATTTTTAGAAGGCCTTTTTTATATTTGATGGAACAGAACTCCAAATTTTCATAGCGATGTGGCAGAGACCCCAGCTTCGTCACTGGATTCTTCCAGAGGATACCCTCGTTGGCCAATGGCTGGCTCGTTGTCTGGGACGCCCTAGGATCCACTAATCGGCGAAGCCCTGGGAATCACGAGGACGGTGCAGAGGATGAGCTCAGCATTTCGAATCGCTACTCCATATTGGTAAGTCATTGTCCATTTTGTATTGTTGAATTGCTCTATTGTCATCATTTAACCGCGGCTGGGAGCTGCTTCTGTAAAGACCAGCGTCGCAGGCATTGGTGGGACTAATCTCTGCGATAGCGAAGTATCTAAAGGTTCTTTCAGAGTATTTGTGTGTTTGGTTTGTTATTTGTAATTTACTTAATGTGTGCTGATCGAAGATTGTAGCTGGAACTAGGTAAAAGGATAAAATATTGTTAAAATAGTTGGGTGCAATGTTGTTGAATGTAGGAGACGGATAAAAAGCTTTAGAAGTGTTAATTTTTAAAGTATTTTAGAGCAAGTAATCAATATATGAACAATGTATGCATCATTTCAGGAGTCGGATAAAATGAATTCCTGCTTTAGAATATTTATTTTGAAAGTATTTCAGAGCAAGTTCTGCATGGATATTCCATGTTAGAGTACAAAGATATACAAGTTAACGATGCATCACACTAAGAAAGATTTCTAGTACAGCAGTACCAACAGGACAGTTAAATGCAAGTCATTCTGCAAAACACATCTAGAGCATTATTTCATAAAAAGTGACAAGTTTTACGTGTTACTACATGTTAGAGTACAAAGATATACAATTTAACGATGCATCACACTAAAAAAGATTTCTAGTACAGCAGTACCATGAGGACAGTTTGATGCAAGTCATTCTGCAAAACACATCTAGAGCATTCTTTCATACTAAGTGGCAATTATTCAAATGAAGGTGTTTATTCCCTAAAAACGTGACGCGTATAACTGCTAATTATTTTGACGTCAATCGTTTTTTTTTCTTCAAAAATGTTCACGTGGGTTCATTGTGTAAATGAAAAGGGATCGCACAGTTCAGTGCAGAAATCAGTGAACGATATGTGCCTCTTCCAGTCGTCGCCACAACTTCATTCCTCTTTTGATGGAGGCAGAGAAAATCAATGTAACAATATATGTTATAAAGAATTATATACCAGGATTCTGAAAAACTATCTTGAGTTTTTTAATTAGTTTCTATGTTTGATTAAGGGAATAAGTTTCAGACCTGGAATCCACAAAATAAATTTATATGTGAAATTTTGTATTTTAAACAACCGTATTTAATACATGTACTGATTAATCTGTTAATGCAAATGTATTTGGAAGTTAAAATATAGATTTGTTAAAATTAACCATTTTCTGAATAAATGAGATTATTTTGGAAAAAAGGCCCGAAACGGAAGAATAGGATTTCCCCCTTTCTTACAATTAAAAATACGATGTAACTGCACACTATTGACTAGGTACGAAGCACTGATTATGATAATTTTTCACACAAAGCGTTCTCGCTTTGACAATCCTCTCTTTTGAAAATATGACAAGTACATACTTAAAAGAGTAAATCCAAACTCTTAAATTTAACATTACACCTCATCCATGTGTTGACCCAAAACGTACGTACCAAATTTTTGATTTCTTGGAATTTAACACAAAGAATTATTGCAATTGATTGTTTCTCCTCCCTCGCCCCTTATTTCAAGGAATACCGTCAATTTCCCGACGGTCCCTTTTGCCCAAGACGGCGCCCCATATGTGTGTTAACCCACAAATTGTGAAATGTGTGCATATTTTATATACATATTTTGTTTTCAGTACACAGTTTGCTACAGAATTTTACAAAAAATTAAAAGCCTTTTCGTGAACCATTTTCGAGACAAAAACAGACACGCACAGCAGGGCTGTAAAAAATTGCTAGTTTGGGATTTCCTGCTATAAAAATTTAAAACAAACTGTTACTACCATTTTCCTATTTTGCAAAGATGTCTCATCATGCCTTTTAAATATCTGTGAAGTTTCATCAAAATAACACCTTCCGTTGCAAAAGAATCTAAAATAATTGGCAAATAAATGTCAGGAGTGAGACACGAAAGTGTGACAGTTTTAAAATCACATTTGTTTAGACCATCACGTTTCAAAAAGCTCGAAAAAATACATGTTTCAGTGTTGTTTTAGTGAAAGGTGCATTTATTTATGCATCAGCTTATGATAAAATTAAGCATAATATACTTCAAGTAATCAAACTTTATGTCATTAAGTCAAGCGTGGTAGATTAGAAAATACCTCATGAAAATCAATACATCTTTGCTTAATAAATTTTTAGGACTTTCACGAGTAATAGTGAAGCAGAAATTTTATGTGTATCTTTAACCTTAATGTCTCTACATGCAAATTATAATATTACCCCTATATTGAAATCATATTTGTCCGCAGCTTCCTTTAGAAAATATCAGCTTAATGTGTCAGGAGTGTGACATTATGCACTTATTGCAATATTTCTCAACACATCTTTTGTATGAATACTAGAGCATTTACAAAATTCCAACGGATTTAAAGAAATGCTTCAGTAATGTTTGTTTTGAAAGTATATAAGAACAAGTTCTGCATGGATATTTCATGTTAAGAGTAATAAGAGATACAATGTACCGATGGATCACACTAAGAAATATTTCTAGTACAGTAATACCAACAGGACAGTTTGATGCAAGTCATTCTGCAAAACACATCTAGAGCATTCTTTCATACTAAGTGACAATTATTCAAATGAAGGTGTTTATCCGCTTAAAACGTGACGCGTATAACTTCTAATTATTTGACGTCAATCGTTTCTTTTCTTCAAAAAATGTTCCTGTGGGTTTATTGTGTAAATGAAAAGGGATCGCACAGTTCAGTGCAGAAATCAGTGAACGATTCGTGCTCGTTCCAGTCGTCACCACAACTTCATGCCTCTTTTGATGGAGGCAGAGAAATTCAATGTAACAATATATGTTATAAAGAATTATATACCAGGATTCTGAAAAACTATCTGGAGTTTTTTAATTAGTTTCTATGTTTGATTAAGGGAATAAGTTTCAGACCTGGGATCCACAAATAAAATAATATGTGAAATTTTGTATTTTAAACAACCGTATTTAATACTGATTAATCTGTTAATGCAACTGTATTTGGAAGTTAAAATATCTATTTGTTTACGTTTTATGAGGATATCTTGGAAAAAAGGCCCGAAACGGAAGAGTAGGATTTCCCGCTTTCTTACAATTAAAGTACGATGTAATTACACACTATTAA